>CM022945.1:42701602-43308942 GCA_012931725.1 Litsea cubeba
TCGGCAAAGGGTGCTGTGTGCTTCTCCTCTTCTTCTTTTTCACCTTCATACATTGTGAGTCTGCGAAGTGGATTTCTTTACCTTTGAAGGGTTTTCTGTCCGCAAAGACTCGATGTATCATGCCGTCGTCGCCAACAAACTTGATGCATTGATGTAGAGTTGAAGGGACAACACCATTCTCATGGATCCAAGGGCGTCCGAGAAGGATGTTGTAGCATGAAGGGGTCTTTATTGCATACACTGTGACCTCAGAGATAAGATCACCGATCTGCAATTTGAACCTGATTTTGCCGATAGGCCTTTGAGTACTCCCATCGTATCCAAAGATAGATACAGATGTGTGGCTCAGTTTGCTGGGTGGGATGCCCAACTCTTCAAGAGCCGATGTGGAGATAAGGTTGAGTGCAGAACCTGGGTCGATCTGAACTCTATGCATAGGCATTTCCTTGATATACCCTGTGAAGTACAGGGGTCGGTTATGCCTGGTTTCGCCAAGTAGGAGGTCATCCTTTGTGAAGGCGATGGTTGCACTGGCTGCTTTTTTAACCGAGAGGCATTCAACGCATGATCCCTCAGTTTTCTTCTTTTCTCCCTTTGAGGAGGCTTCTGAGTTTTCAGAACACATTACTGATTTAGTTCAAGCTAAAAAGGTTACGAACCAACCTTGGATTATCTGAAAGTCTAAGATAACAACGAATGATGTGCTTTAGCTGACACGTAGAGGGTTGTTCAGCAAGTTATGCAACCATGCTTGCCAGGACACAGCCGACCGCATAAAACCGTTCAGGTGTTACACAAATGTATCGCAGACCAATATCATCCAAGAGAATCTTTTGAACAATGAAGGTAGCCACTTGCATATTCAAGTTGTTGATAATGAATTCATTAGGAACAATTCAGAAGCAAAAATAATTCAGTGGTAAGAACAGTGATAAGACATCATCTAACAGAATTTAATAAAATGGATTGACAAAAAATGTTGAAGTGATTAAAAATCTTCTGTTCAAAAAATAGCATTAAAAGAAATTAAATATATTTTTACAGTAAACAAAAACAAAATATGTAGACTGGCGTATGCACTAAATATTAAGCCACACACTATAATAAAGCTAAAAGGATGCAAGAGCTTGCATGCAAATAGAAAAAAGATAAAGGAAGTTCCATCACTCACTGTTTTTTATAGTTCACTGCCCATATCCATTGTGCGCAAACACAGAGGAATTTATTTCTGTTGAGAGAAAAAAACTAAAAACTTCATAATCATCAACCTGCAAAAAAGCCATTAACCTGAGTTCATTGCCCATCCCTTTTTTGTCTGGTCGGTGTCTAGCATACATCTCTTATACCAGTAAGGGATCTTGTGGAGTCTTTTGGTTGATTTTGATGTACTTTATTTCTTTTTCAATAAAATTTACTGTTACTATTCAAAAAAAAAAAAAAAGCTATAGAAGAGCACAAAGAATGAACAAAAGCTACAAAATTGTTTTGACTATAGTGCTCCCATAGTAAAAATAACTTGTTCATAGCGGTGCCTTCATGACTTTAGGTCCTTTTCTAAGACCTGAGTTTAAATATGATGGGAGAAAAAAAAAATCGTTTCTTCCCATTATTGCTGATATTTTTAGTTAGGTTTCTGCCTCATATATGGGAAGGTGACCAATCTTCCACGGGTAGTAGACGTGCCTCTGAGAGAGATACTTGAAGTAGCAACAACAAGTACCACATGATTTCAAAGATTTAATCGCTGTTTCCAATCATATGAAGAGCTTCATGGATGAATGTAATTTAAATTCTGGGGAATAGTAGATTAGATCCGGATTTCCTTCTTAAGGTTAAACTGGATCAGATTTCAAAATGAAGTTGCAAACGGAAGATTCATCATAAATTTCATGAGACACCATATTTGCTCGACGAGAATGAATGATAGAGCTCCTTAGAGAGATCTGTAGTCTTAACATTAGGGGATTGTTTGGGCAGATGCTCCATGCACAAAGATGGGGTTCGGAGCCTTCAGCTAAAAGGAAATAAGGCTGTTGAATTAGCCAAATTCCATCAGTTTCATTCCTATAAAATCTTATTTCAAATATGTATATTTTATCTGGTGAAGCAATCCTTGGAGAAATGCGATGAGTGCATATTTTAATATTTACCATTGAAAAAATGAAATGAAACAATTATGTATAGAAAAGCATTTACAAAACCCACCTGAGTTTGGAGGCATTGACCATTGACGAGTCCTTAAAATTGTACTTTTATGAGGATAATTTGGGACATTTTAAGGAATTATTCACTCTAAATTGCATCAATTAGGTCAAAATCATGATTTGTGCATCTTGCAATTCATTGTAGTATTTTAATGCATAATTCTCTCAAGAATTACATGTTTTGCATAAAATCATGA
Organism: Litsea cubeba; assembly: GCA_012931725.1. Lineage (NCBI taxonomy): Eukaryota > Viridiplantae > Streptophyta > Magnoliopsida > Laurales > Lauraceae > Litsea > Litsea cubeba. The sequence continues at coordinate 42,704,004 of CM022945.1, forward strand.
AAACTGCATTTCTGGAACCCTGATTTTTGAAGATCTTTGGCAAAGCTCTGATTTCTCATGAAATGTTATGAATTCTCATCATCATTAGCTTATTAAGGTCAAATCATATCCAATGATGTCATCTTATGCTATCATTTCATGTGAAACGGATCCACATTCATGCATTTGTGACTTTGGGGGCAAAAATGTCATTTCACATAAAATGACACATTTTCTGCATGAAATCACTCAAGTCATCATTCACTACATTCTTTAGGGTATTACCTTTCATTTCTCAAACTTTAGAGGAATATTAGTTTGATCAAGACTCTTCATGAGGAATCCCAGTTACACTAAAAATCTTTCATTTCTACGGGTAACGCGAAAACTGGGACCCACGGAATTCAGTCGAAAAAAAGTTCTAGTCATATTAGAAGTCCTACTGGCATCAGGATTCTTGTCCGGGACCCACTCACAAGCACAGAAGATCAAAATCTGGGCCCAAAAGGAAGATAGAGCTGAAAGAAGAAGTAATGAAGCGGTTAGGCCCCACACACATATATGTGGGAGCTCACACATGTTGCACATCCAAGATAGGGGGTCCACACTTTTCTTGCTCCATTCAAATTATCTTTACAGATAATGCCAGGAAGATTCCAAGAAATTTCCTAAAGACAGTCCTGAAATTAGAAGACTTTTTGCATACAGAAGAGATGTGCTCGAAATTCAAATGGCAAGAGAGTCACAGTCAACACACACTCTAGGACTGTCACGCCCCCGAACCGAGGTCCCGTTAAACAAGACCTTAATCCGGGGTCGTGGCGCAACGGGCTGAAAAATTCTGCCCGTACACGCTAGTTTCCCACAGGTTTCCGCGGTAAGGATCCTCGAAATTCGATCCAACAAAGATTTATTAGAATCACATTCACACGAATAAATTACGCGGAAGCATTATAGCAAACATAAAAGTCCATAACATATGTGTATGATGAGAACACTCAAGATTAGTATCAAAAAGAGAAACATTCTATAGATAGGCCCCAAAGTTAGTTTCAAGTTTAATACAAAAGTCAAGTTAGCCAATAATTACAACTTCCCCCAAAAAAATAAGCCAACAATGGCTACAACAAAATCCCAAAATAGAATCTAGCCAAAAAGGTGATCGAAGCTCTGAAATCAACCCGACGTCTAAGCGACATCATCAGGCTGCCACTCGCGTTCCACAAGAACTACTGGGTCTGCCTCAAAGTGCGCCTCAACGGCAAGGGGCTCAACATCTGGCACCAAGCAAAAAGGGTCAGACACGACGGTCTGGCAAGCAAATATAACATATAATAGGATGATAGAAAGAGTAAAACATTAAATAAATGAGAGCTACGATTAAAATCCTAAATAACAGAAATGACAAGATAAAAGATCAACATCTTAATTATTAATGAATTCCAAGACTATAATAAGTTGAAATAAACAAGAACCATAAGATAAAACATCAGACATATAAAACATTGGCAAACCACGTATAGCTAAATTCTCCCATTACCAAAGTAACGAGAGCAGACAGAAACCGTAGCCACAAATCGTTGACCAGAACGAACAAAGTCGTTATCAAACAGAACCGTAGCCACTACACATGGGACCGGATACAAAACCGTTGCCATGGTCGGTACAGACAGAATCCAAGCTGCAGCTGGCAGATAATTTAAAGATTCCAAGCCGGATGATCAGTCCGACAAGGTAACCTAAGCTTAGTGGTGCCATTAGATTAAAAGTTCGAAACCTCGAAGTAATATAAATCCGTTCATAAAGATATATTTCCCAAAATCGATAAGAAAACTACTCCGAACAATTACATATCTCACATATTGACGAATCCGAGCAAAAAAGATGAGTAGTCTTATCAATGTCCATAATTGTGGTAAACCACCCCCAAAGCATTCAAAAGATTTATAAATGGATCCGGACAAAACCTTTTAACATGGAATGAATTTCAGTGTATGATGATTCGACAGTCTAATGCGGGTCGTCTTGATATACATTTGACCCCCTATTGTCATTAATTAATAGTAATTTGGTGCCACAGAAGATCCTTGACAATAAAAAGGGATGAAGTGTACATTAAGACTTGGAAGGTTTCCCAAATGGTTTGTTCATAGTTCAAACCAATTTACATAATAGTTCTAGGATTGTAAAAGGGCTGAATGGGCTTCAATTATAGAAAAGGGAATGGGCTGAATTGGACTTGAATATGGGCTTGAAGTGAACCTGGAAAACAATCCAATAATTCCCCTTAAAATTGATTTAAATATCTCCTTGAAACAGGCCTTAAACCAAGCCCAAAACAAACCTTTAACCAGGCCCAAAACAGTTCTTGAATCAGGCCCAAACAGTCTTTAAATGGATCCAAAACCAGACCCTGAAATAGGCCCCCTTGCTGGACTGGGCTCGCTCAAGCGACCCAAGGTCCGCTCGAGCGAAGCCCATCCAGAAGCTGGGTCGCTCGAGCAACCCACTGGGTCGCTCGAGCGAGGGCCAGACAGAACCTGGTCCGCTCGAGCAGCCCACTAGGTCGCTCGAGCGGACTGGGCTCTGTCCAGTCCGGCTCAGCTGGTCATTTTTCCCCTTTTTGCAGCTCTTTTTCATTCCTTTTTCTTCCCTTCTTCCATACACATTTTCACAATTATTTGGGCCCTTTCTTGACCTCCTCAACTCATCAAATCATCATCCATTTAATCATTCCAATTAACCAAACACAACACTTTTAAATCAAAGATTTCCTCCATTATTTGAACACAAGAACTTAACATAAAGAAGGCTAAATTTCAAGATGACCAAATTGAAAACAAACTTCCAATTCATTGTAAAACAATAACATAAATGAAATCAAACATAAACATTGCTCCATTTATCCAAGGTAATCTATGAAACATAAAAAGATTAGAACATAGGAAGAAAAAGCCATGAAATGAAACTTAATAAATAGAATCATCATATTAATTGTAGAATCCACTTGCCTCAAGCCAAGATGAGAGCTAAGACACTCTTCAAACAACTCTATAGGGCCTCAAGCTCCAAATCTACAAAAACCCCCAAAAGTTCCCAAGAAGAACCCTAAAATCAATCTTTTGTAAATCTCAAGGGAAAACTCTTGCATGTGTGATGAAAACACTCTAAATGAAGAGGAAAACCAAGATTTCAAGATTGAAAAGCCATTGCTAACCTTAAAGAGCTCAAACAACGAAAGGAGGCTTGAAAGAGAACCTTGCCCTAGCTCAAATCCTTTGAAAAAGGTGTCTATGAGAAGCTTGAAGAGGGAGGAAGAAGCCTAGGAGATCAATCCTTCAAGAAATCTCCAAGAGATGGGTGTTCTAGAGGAGAGAGCAAGTGCTGGAAGAGGGGAAAAATCCCTTGGCCCAAACCGTTGCAGGAAAAGGATAGAATGAAGGGAAGAAGAGAACTATTCTCTTATAAGATGGGTTTGCGGGTCCCAATCTTCATAAGGATGAAAAGGGTATTTGTGGGCCCCGAATGGAAACGACGAAGAAGACAAAAACGATCAACAAAATTTCTATTCTCCAAAAAGTATATTTTTGTCAATTTCTGAAATTTTCGAAATTTGGGTATAGATTTTGTGTGAAAGGTCAGTTTTGCCCTTTTTCCTCGAAAAACGCGATTTCTGATCATTAAATCAAGACAGTCAAAACATGAAAGTTGATAATCTAAATGAAATGAGTCAAAATACATAAAAATTGAGATTTTACAAAAATCAAAGTTAAACCCCAAAGGTTCACACACAACACACGGGCGCCCCGGCCCGCATCAAGGCTAAGTCAACGACTCTCGAAACTTTCCAAAGCTATTCCAACATTCTAATCTAGCTTAAGAAAATAAGCTAATCGTCCACTAACCCCACTTATCAACTAATTACGATTAAAATATAATTAAATATTCCAAACCTGGGTCGGGGTCTGACAAGGACGCCACACTCTCTTGCTCTCATTCAAAGGAAGCTTCCAAAAGAATCATAATCTCTCTTGTCTCATTGAGTTCAGAGTAAAAAAAAATCCTATCCAAGAAAGAGAGATAAAATAAAGAAATAAGAATTGAAGAAATACCAGAGGACCCACCAACACCCTTGGACATCCAAGGGAGAACTTTCTCCTATCCATATGAGGGATGGCCAAGGTGGGTCCCACTCAGCTCACAAAATTTCAAAAAAAAAAAAAAACTCTCTCGTGTTGATGTAGAAATTGTGGACACTCTAAGTTTGAAATTTGAAATTCAAAAAGGCTAAGAAGATGGAATTTGAAAGAGATTTCGGAGCTAAGAAATTCAAATGGTTTCAAAAGAAGAGGTGGACGTCCAACCCTCTCTCTCCATGTGATCCACACCCATGGTGGGGCCATCGACCTCCATAGAAAAACTTTTCCCTAGTGGTGCCATTACTGGCCTATATTGGACATGTCCAAACCATCTCAAAGGAGTTTCTCTAAATTTATCACCTATGGATGTTACCCGTAAAAGCTCCCGAAAGCACTCATTTCTAATTCTAGCTTTCCTAGTTCTACCACACATCCATCTGAATATTCTTATCTTTGTTATACTCATTTTGTGCATGTGTTGCTTCTTGATCGGTCAACATTATATTCCATAGGTCATAGCTGGTCTAATAGTTATCTTGCAAAGTTTTTCCTTCAATTTTGTTGGTATGCGACGATCACAAAGCACTCCCGAAGCAAGTCTCCACTTCAGCCATCCTTTTCTTATCCTTTATCTAACATCTTCTCAATTTCTACATCCTTACTAATATTGAGCCAGGGTATCAGAAAGAATCTCTTTGTGGTATCTCTTAAGCTTCAATTTTTATAGTACTTTCAGTGCTTTACACATCCCCACTGAAGTTACAACTTACAACCCATATATTTTATCTTTGTACGACTTATTTTTAAGCCCTTTGATTCTAAAGCCTCCCCAGCCATTTCTCAATTTTCACATTCATGTCACTCTTGATCCATCCACAACCACTATATCAAGCAAAGAAGGATGCATGTAGCTGTTAGAAATGATAAAATTAGGAATGAGCATAAGACGGAGATTAACTAGTAGCTCCAAGAATCAAGGAAAATAATATCTTTATTTTAAGTAAAAAACAAGAAAAGAAGTCAGAGCCGATTTTGGCATTGGATCTCAGTCCTCTAGTCAAAATTGGTTTAAGAACTAGCTGATCCAAGTCCTCTTATCAAAACCGGTCTGGCACCAATAGAAAAGGTTCTGAATTGGATGCAGAATCATCATTTAGAAACGGTTCCTGTTCCAGGTCCATCATGGTTTCATCCCGAAACCGACTTGTTTACATCCTTACCTACAACCTCGCATTCAATGTGGGTCACCTTGTTTAACCCAATCCAATTTATAGAAACTTAACTCATCCCACAAAAAAAAGGCAACCACAACCTCAACTCATTCCATATAAAATAAACCAAGTATCAAAATATTAAACCACTAAATTGCTTAAATGACTTTATTATATCCAAGGGCTAGATTGTGATCTATCATCATCTAAGGCCCATTCAAAGAGTGCTGCTATTGGAACACAAAATTTATCTTTTCCCACACAATTTCTCTCCACACACATTACTAAAATTTAAAAATGAATGTATTTCTTTCCACACACATCAAAAGTTCCTAAACTGCCCTTATATTCATTTCCCTCTTTTTTTCTTCCCACACACATCTTCTTCTTCTTCTTCCCAGACACAAAGCAAAAGGCACTTCCACTCCACCTACTGGATCATCATTCTCCGGCGATTCTCCGGCGTGCCACCGGCGTTCCTATTCCTCTAGACATCCTTCTCTTCCAAAGGTAAATGGATACTTCCAGCATTACCATTTCTTCTTCTTCCCTATCTATTCTTTACCATTTTTTTCCATCTTAGATTACTTATTTTTCCATTAAAACTTGTTATTAGGATAGATTTTAACTCAATGTAAGTTTTGACAGACAATGTTACTGTTTTCTAATAGTTTAGGGTTACATTTGATCATCCATAGTCGCGGTTTTAGGTTCAGAAATCGCGACTGTTCGGCTCTGGTTGACCGAACGGGTTGCAGATGTTCGGACACTAAAGTCCGAACAAATTGGTTTTGTTCGGACCAAAGTGTCCGAACATATTACTTTTGTTCGGACACTCAGGTCCGAACAAAAGTAATATGTTCGGACACTCAGGTCCGAACATATAGAGATCTAGCAGTCAAATAAATTTTTTTTCTTTCGTTTAGAAATGGACCGGCCAAGCTCTTCTCGAGTGCGACCTACTGCTTCAAATAGGAAGCGACGTCAGATAATAGAAGAGGTTGTGGAAGACCCAGAGATATCTGAGGAAGAGGAAGAACAACAAGAAGAGATGGAAGATCAACAAGCCCCGGGGCCACAAGATAGGTCCTTATTGACCAGCTTTGATACACATACAGCTGGGTATATTTGGATTGGAGAGGTGTGTTTCACTTGTTTCATATGAAAGTTTTTATTTATTTGTTAATTTATTAAATTATATATTAATGGTTGAATGCAGGATCGAGGCCCACTGAAATGTCTAAGTCATGGGCAGAAAGTGCCTTTGTGGCAACTGAATGAGTCTGACAGGTTTAGAGATTTAGTCTCGAGGTCTGGATTGGCTCCACTAGTGAATGCATCTTACCGCTCCGTCAATAAGATTACTGTATCTGGTTTTGTGGAAAGGTGGCAACCTGAGACGAACACCTTTCATATGCCTTTTGGTGAGATGACCATCACCTTAGATGATGTTGCATCTATCCTAGGCATCCCAGTGATTGGGCGGACGGTTTCTTATAATGAAAGAATGTCATATGAAGAAGCTCAAGCACTCCTTGTTGATGCACTAGGAGTAGAACCGGTAGAAGCACATGATGAGTTGATACAAGTGCGGGGCCAATCAGTTAGATTGGAGTGGTTACGGGAAAGGTTTTCCAGTTTGACTGACGGTGATGGGGACGAGATGATAGACTCTGCAGTAAGAGCATACCTTTTGTACTTATTGGGTTGTACCTTGTTTACTGACAAGAGTGGCACACGGGTGCCGATCATTTTCCTTACAAAACTCGTGGATGTAGAGGCCATACGTTCATATGCATGGGGTGCTGCTGCACTAGCATACTTATACAGGCAGTTGGGGTTAGCAAGCATGCATGAAGTGAAACAAATAGCCGGCTATTTGACTCTACTAGAAGCTTGGGTGTACGAACACTTCGAAAGTTTGGCTCCGACTCCAAACTTACTCTATCAAGCCATTCAGCCCCGGGTCCATCGTTGGTTTCCTCGTAGAGAGTCTGCTCCTTTACAAAGCATACGAGAGAGAATTGACGTCATGAGTGCTGATCAGGTAATTAACTTGATGTTTCTTTTAAATAGTGTAACTTGATGTTTCTTTTTATTTTCTATTATATACTTTCATATCTTACGATTTGACTAACTACTTTCAGGTGACTTGGGACCCATATCGTGATGTTAGACAATATCATCCTTTCAATGAAGTTGCATACTACTGTGGGTGCATCAAATGTATGGATGTTGTTGAGCCTTATCACCCAGATAGGGTGCTCAGACAGTTTGGGAGAGTTCAGACGATTCCTCCACCGCCATTAGCCCCTATTCGTGCTACGCGAGGTCCTACTGCCCGTGACTATCAAATCGCATATCAATATATCAATCAAGTTTGGGAAGGATGGCCTAATCACCTACTATCTGCATTGAATCGCAGTCAACCAGTTAGGCGTCCTTCAGATTGTGTTCCCGGGTATATGGATTGGTATGCACGAGTATCGTGGAGGATATTACAACACCCAAACTTTCATTCTAATTTCGCGCCCCGCCCCGAAGAAAATGAGCCAAGTGGTAGCGGTATGATTGACTATCACCAGCGTAATTCGGATGCACTGATCATACTTGATGAGGTTACAGGAAGAGGTGAAGACCATTGGGTTGAAGACCCGCGGGGATTATATACCCATGTGAATCAGGTGGCACATGTGTTACGGGGAATTTCAATTGAGGATGCTCAACGAACCTTTCGACATCCCCACATGAGTTCACAAACTTACAGTCGCACTAGGACTAGGAGGGGAAGGGACAGTTGAAGAAATGTAAATTTTTGTTATAATTGATGAAAAACAAAAAAACATTGTAATATATTTTTTTCAAGTACTAAGATGGTTATTTTAAGACGATGTTCTTATGTAATTTGAATATGGATGTACTTGCTGTCAAATGTGTTTTAGTTATTTGATGTTATCTTCAATTACTTTGGATAGTGCTTGATTTTTTATGTACAGGTTGAAATATTTGCATTATATACTGTCAAAGTAGGGTAACAGAACCACCGTTCGGATACACAGGTCCGAACAAAACATTTTTGTTCGGACACTCAGTGCCGAACATATGCATGATGTTCGGAACTTCAATGCCGAACATATCCATGATGTTCGGTAACTCAGAACCGAACTATATGGATATGTTCGGCACTGTGTATCCGAACGGTATTACAGTTACGAATTTAACTTCTTTTAATAAGTCTGCATTTAATTAATAAGCACGGCCTCAACCACATTCAACATAAAAAAGCTTATTTTAAAGACACATTCATCAACTACAGAAATGAATAAAAGATTCATACAGAAATAATAAAACCACATTCATCAACTTCATTAAATGATTAAAAGAACATTCTGATACAGAGACATAAAGGAATTGTGTCCAATTACATTCAATCCAAATCAATTGTCTCTGCTATTGATACGTCTGGAGTTACGAGCTCTTTGAATTGAACAATCCGCTCCCTATATGGAGTCTCCCATCCATCCGCACAAGGATAATGGAACTGTTTCCACTTATTTGCAATAGGCGGAATTGGATGACCAGGTATTAAAAATAGTTGTACAAAATGATTTCCATTAACAAAACCGATTGTTCTCTCGTTCCGAGAAGGCATTGGCACCGGCACAGATCGCAAAGGCAGGAAAGTGAGGCATTGTTCTTTGCTCAAATGATATAACACCAAATTATAACGTGATGCTATGAGATGTCCCATGTCAGGCATAGTCATCCAATAGTCTATCAATGGGTTGTCATCCATGCATGATAATGTTTCAACCAATTCTTCAACTCTTTCCTCCACTCCATATAATTGTCTGTAGTGGTCTACATGTGCAAGCAGCTCTTGTAATAAATCTCTTCTGACTTGTCTCCATTCATCCTCGGGTAGGCCTATCAATCCAGCGATTGCTCTGAATCCATAATTACCATCAGCTGCAACATCCTTTACAACCTTAATGTAAGGTCTCAATCCCACGGGAAATGAGTCCACATAATTACTGATGTTCTTTGACCTTGTACGAATCGCCCTTATCTTCTCGTTATTAATTAATAAGCATAAATAAAAAAAAGTAATTTTTTTTAAAATTACCTGTTCGAGGTAGTATTCCCAAAATGGACACAATTGTCCGTCCATGCGGAGACAAATCTCTCTTTGTAAGCATCCAACCAACTACCTTTGACGTAATTGAGTGCATCAGGGTACGTGCTGAATTCATTATTTAGCTTACTGAGTTGTTCACCAAACTCATCTTCTGTGGATGAAGACACCAACATATTCCAGCTCAAAATAAACCTGTCCCATTTTTCTTTCGTTTCGAACAACTTCTTGCACCTCGCCAATACGTTTCTATTAATGTGCCATTTGCATAATAAATGAGTAGAGCCAGGGAATATTCTGTTAATGGCGTTCATGAGTGACAATTCTCTATCCGTCACAATGACATCAGGAAGAATACCATCGCCAATAATAGAACGCAATACACCTAGTGCCCATGCATAATTTTCTTCACGTTCAGCATGAAGGTATGCAAAGCATACTGAAAAAGTCATGTCCGTGGATGTGACTCCAACAATCTCCAGAAGAGGCATGCGATAACGATTGGTCTTGTAAGTACAGTCCATTATCAAGACATGTGGAAATGCACGCAACAAATCTATACTTTTTGGGTGCGTCCAAAACAAGTCAGTTACAATCTCGCTTTCCTCACAATTCTTATGCCATTCTATGTAATCATGCTCTGCCAACTTACCAAGTAGTTGTTGCATCTGACTTCTTCCACCCCGCTCATTAACTTTATATCTGTAGCGTGCATTGTATATGGTCTTCATTGTGGTTACGTTTAATTCACTTCTTTGTCTCAACGTAACCAAAATTTCTTTTGGTCTAACCATGCTCTTCGACATGTCAACCAGCAACTTTGTTTCCTCCTCTGATAATCTTCCTGCAAATGAATGTCCTTCTAAATATTCCGCTGCCGAATGGTTATGCACACCACATATGACCTCCAACATCCAATCATCATTTGAGTCTAACTTTTTACCCTTTAGTGCGAAAGGACATCCACATTTCTTTGAACCGGTTTGTTTGATCCTCTTTCGCTTTTGGCACTCTTCTTGTTTATATTGTCCATTTCTCTCGCAAGCAAGGAGTACTCTCGCTTTGACACCCACTCGAGCAGCATTTGAAACCTTTATCACGATAACAAACCCATTTTTCCTTCCTACTCCACGAGCCCAACTGATCAACGAATCGCGGCTGTGAAATATCTACAATAAATAAACAAATTAAATACAAATTTAGTAATAAGTAAATGTAACTTGAATAATAAATCCTACATATGTTGGTCTTACCTCGTGAGTTATAAACTCACTGGTATAATCCATGACAAACTCCGATCCAACCTGACTTTCTTGCGTAGAGACCTGCATAATATATTAATTAAATATCAGTGTCTGGATATTTAATTCCGAACATATAGCATATGTTTGGAATCTCAGGACCGAACATATGCTATATGTTCGGAAGTGCACGACCGAACATATAGCTTATGTTCGGTTGTATAGGTCCGAACATATGTCATATGTTCGGTCCTGTACATCCGAACATATGCTATATGTTCGGTTCTGAAATACCGTACATATCGGGAGGTTCTAAGTTTCAGGCGAGATGAAGAAATTACAAAATATACAAAAATGAAAAAAAAATATCAATGAAAATACCTTCCCACTACTGCTTTGATTAAAAGGCACCAATTGATTGTTGCTTTCATCCATCTCTTCCTTCATTGCACAATCAAATGGAGGAAAGTGAGTGAAAGATGAGTTGCAAAGGAAAATGAAGGAAGTGGAGAGTGAGATAGAATGCCCAGAAAAAATAAAATGCAAATGGAGAGTGAGATAGAATGCCCAAGGAAGATGGAGGAAGTGGAGAGTGAGAAGTGGAGAGTGAGTTGGGAGAGGGGAAGAAGAATGGAGATTGTGTGAGAAAGAAAATGTAATTTTAGTTTTTGTTGGATAATGGCTACTTTAGTCATTTCATAAAGGGGTATAAATGTAATATGAAAAAACAAAAAATCCTTGTGTTTGAAAAGAAATTTTTTGTGTGCCAATAGCAGCACTCCATTCAAATTCTCATCCCACACAGACGGTCCAGATGCATCCATGCACTCTCATCTTCCCACATGTTGTCACAGTCAAAGACGCCAAAAGAGATTACTACTTAGTAGCCACGAGTATGCATTGCAAATTTGCAATTGCATGCACATGTCCTCCGACCTGGCGGTAAGAATTCCACAACAGAAAGGAACAAAGAGAGCGCGCGAAAGAAACGGAAGGGAGAAGGCGCATTCAAAGCCCCGTTCGAAAAATGTCACGTTTACACGCCACAAGCAAACCAAAGCACCGGAAACACAGAGCGAGAGAGAGAAAACCAAAAGAAGGATTCAGAACCTCGACTCCTCTTTTCCTTCTTCGATTTCTCTCTCCACCCCCACACCCCAATGCCCTCCTCTCCATTGCAAACAATGTTGGACTTGTTGTAATCGTTTCCCATTCATTTCCATGGAAGAAAACGGTTGGGATTCGTAAAAGAAGCTGTTCTTGTTGATTTGGATCGGAAATGCGGTTTGGAATGAATGTTTTGGGGCTTTTTCTGAAATGGGTTTTTATTGTCGAAGGCGATTTCTGTGAGGTTTGATTGATTGAGGGAATGGAAGGACTCTAAGTTTTGTACGATTGCTTTTCTGACGTCGTGATTTTACAATGGTAAGCATTTTTTTTTTTTTTTTTTTTTTTTTTTTTTTGCTTTCTTGGCAATTGCTTGGAATTAGCTTAGGCAATGTAGTGTCAAGGTCTGTTTGCCTACTTTGTATTGAATTCTTAGGAAGTTATAGAGAAATGGTGGAGATCTACAAGGGACCATCACTTTTGAAGGATATAGTTTAGTGGGGGTGATGGGTGGTAATCATTTCCTATTTGATGAAAAGGGTGTTTATTTGATGAAAGCTTGTGGATGTAGAATGAAATGTTCTATTTGTTGATTTATATATTTAGATATTTTCTCCAATATAATGGATTGACTGGCCAGTGTTTGGGTAAAAAGATGATGGGAAGAGAAATGGGGTACATTTTGCTGTTTAAGAACTAATTAAAATCACATACAATCATACTCAATTCGATGGAATTGTTTAATCTTAAGGGGGATCTTCTATAATCTTACATAATTTAGCACATGAGGGATAAACATTCTTTGTATTGACATTCTGTTGAACTCAAAATTTTAAATACTGCAGGGTACCCGAGTAAACATTATCGTTGGTTCTCATGTTTGGGTTGAAGATCAAGAATTAGCATGGTTAGATGGGCAGGTTTCTCAAATCAATGGTGAAGAAGCTGAAATTCAGACTTCTGATGGGAAAACTGTAAGTACTTTAATTTATGATGTCAATTCTACAATCCTTATATATGTAATCTGGCATACAGCCCTGCCAATAGGCCAGACCACTTCTATCTTAAAAGATGTTTGGCCTGTTTGAATAATTTTTCCCTCTCTCTCTTTTTGTATTTAGATGTATTTATGTATGCTTATATAAGTTGTTCCAAAAGGGCCGGGCCCAATTATGATAAATACAAAACCCTAACAAAACCTAACCCGTATTTTATTGATGCACATTACAACTTGATCACAATCTAACTGACATTCACCAGCTGATTTATTAACAGATTTTGCTTTTGGACTTTGGGTTTCAATCCAATGATGGGTACGGACTGAACAGAGGGGCTGGTTTTGGTCCATCCCTAGTCCATATTAAGGCCCTTCCATCCCCTTTACCCTATCACTGGCATCATCCATGTGGGCTTATAACACAGTTTTCAAATTGAAAATGGCTCTCTCCTTTATATACGTGTGTTATATGTCACATTTTCTTTTCTGTATCTTATGTCTTTTGCTTCGTAGCTTTCTCTCTTCCGAAGATTTGCTAGTCCCAGAATTATAATTTACTTTTCATCTTCCTTTTTATTTTGATACAATTTTTGGAAGACGTTATATTATCTTCATAATTACATTCTGTTTATTGTTTGTTTGTAGAGTAGCTTACTCAATTCTACAAAAGTACAGGAGATTCTCTCTCTCTCTCTCTCTCTCTCTCTCTCTCTCTCTCTCTCTCTCTCCATATGCATAACTATACACATATATATTTATACATGTATATACACTTATGCATTTTCTATGCAAACTATTTTTAACAAATTCTTTCCAGTATCTGCAACCCAACAACCAGATTTACTACTGCCAACTCTTCTCTACTTATGTTACATGGTCCAAATGTATGCACCAGTGGTTTCAGTTTACACTTATGAGCTTATGATGCTTTCCCTCTTTCAAATTCATACAAATAGTTGCAGGACAAACACAACTATATCTAAAAAAAAAAAAAAAAAAAATCCCCACGGTTTTGGTTGATAAATAGCTTCATACAGAATTTTGATTATGTTCCATATTAATATTTTTCAGGTTGTTTCACATTTATCAAAACTTTACCCAAAGGATATGGAAGCTCCTGCGGGTGGAGTTGATGACATGACTAAGCTATCTTATTTGCATGAACCTGGAGTTCTGCAGAACTTGTCAACTAGATATGAACTCAACGAAATTTATGTGAGCAAGCAGTTAGACCTATATTTTCTCTTCTTCCTTGCCATTTGCATTTCAGCTAATGCTAGTTCTAAGATCTATACCTCTAATCTTTGAGTGCCATATTTGACCTAACCTTTAAATATTATGCAGACATACACTGGAAATATTCTTATTGCTATAAACCCATTTCAAAGATTGCCACATCTTTATGATGGTCACATGATGGAGGAATACAAGGGTGCACCATTTGGTGAGCTAAGCCCACATGTTTTTGCAGTTGCGGATGTCGCATACAGGTGAGCTCCTAACTGTGTTTTATAGAGGAAGTATGAGTTCTCACAACTTAGGATGTATATATTATGATAATGAATCGTGGAATACAGGGCAATGATTAACGAGGGAAAAAGTAATTCAATTCTTGTTAGTGGTGAAAGCGGTGCTGGTAAAACTGAAACAACAAAAATGCTTATGCGATATCTCGCATATATGGGTGGGCGCGTAGCAACTGAAGGGCGGACAGTTGAACAACAAGTTCTAGAAGTAAGAATAATGAGCTAGCTTTATTTGTAAATCAATATATGTGTTTTTTTTATTAATGTGTTTTTTTATTAGTTATTCTTTTTTTTTTTGTGTTGAAATACTATGAATCATTTCAGTATTAATCTGAATTCTTTTGCACCAATTATTGTGACTGCAGTCGAATCCAGTTCTTGAAGCATTTGGCAATGCTAAAACTGTTAGAAATAACAATTCCAGGTGAGATACTGTAAAATACATTCCATTTTGAGAAAAAATTGTTGTCTCTTGGTTTTGGTCATCTGATATTTCATGGAATTTGATGGTTAATAGGTTAGTAAATTGAAGAACTGTTCTCTTTCCATTAGTTACCGTGTCTCTATTTTTTGTTGTGTATCTTTGACATCTAAATAATTTTTTGTTTTTGTGCTGTATGTTCACCCTGAATTTCATTAAATTTGACAGCAGTGTGTATGTTGTAGTGTGTTCTCATGTATATATACTGGTGCAGTCGTTTTGGAAAATTTGTTGAGATCCAATTTGATAAGCAAGGAAGGATATCAGGGGCTGCTATCAGAACCTACCTTCTTGAAAGATCCCGGGTTTGCCAAGTTTCTGATCCGGAGCGTAATTACCACTGTTTTTACCTTATTTGTGCGGCGCCACCTGCGGTACAAACTTTTTTGTTGGATTATGAGCCAATAAATGCTTCTTCATTTTCATTATGTGCATTCACTGATAACAGCATTGAAGAAATTTTTTATTTTGTATTTTTTTTCAAAACTTTCCAGGACATCGAGAAGTATAAATTAGGTGACCCTAAATCATTTCACTATCTTAACCAATCTAGCTGTTACGAGCTTGTTGGTGTAAGTGATGCTCATGACTATCTTGCCACTAGGAGGGCTATGGATATTGTTGGCATTAGTGAACCTGAACAGGTAGAGCCTCAACTTACACCAGCTGTATCTTTTGCTTATTTTTTATTTTTTGAAAGCCATCACAGGGGTCATTTTCCTGATGGACATTCTTTTTCAGGAAGGAATTTTTAGAGTTATTGCTGCTATTCTTCATATTGGTAATATCGATTTTGCCAAGGGGCAGGAAGTTGATTCTTCAGTTTTGAAAGATGACAAATCTAAGTTCCATCTCAAAATGACAGCTGAGCTTCTCATGTACGATGATGTGTTGCTATAATCTTGGAAATGGTATGATTTTCTACATGTGCTTCTCATATGTTAACCTTTTTCTCTATTCTTATTTCAGGTGTGATCCTCAGGCTTTAGAAGATGCACTTTGTAAACGTGTGATGATAACCCCTGAAGAAGTTATTAAAAGAAGCCTCGATCCTCTTGGTGCTACAGTTAGTAGGGATGGCTTAGCGAAGACAATATATTCCCGCTTATTTGATTGGTAAGTTTTTGCGGTGTGAGCATTTACCAGGATCCACTGTTTCTTTTATGTAGGATTACTCTTTTTCTTTTTCTTTTTTTTTAACTCTCAAGAAAGACACCTGGTGTTAAAGTTCTTAAGTCTTTATTTACAGGCTCGTGGATAAAATTAATTCCTCAATTGGGCAAGACCCGAACTCAAAGTCACTGATTGGGGTCCTTGATATCTATGGTTTTGAAAGCTTTAAGAGCAACAGGTAATAACTGATAAAAGAAAAAAATTAATTTTTTTTGAAAAATATAATATTGATGATATTATGTGTATTTCCCCCCTTTTAAATCAGCATATTTTTTTGTACTTTTTAACCTCAATATATGATATTGTGCAGCTTTGAGCAATTCTGCATTAATTTCACAAATGAGAAGCTGCAACAGCATTTCAACCAGGTAAGATTTCACACCCTATGTGGGTAGGTCAATATTTGTTTAATCTTGCCATATATCTAATTCACCTGCATGTTCTACTTCTCAGCACGTGTTTAAGATGGAGCAGGAAGAATATACAAAAGAGGCAATTGATTGGAGCTACATAGAATTCGTTGATAATCAGGATGTGTTGGATCTTATTGAAAAGGTCCCGTACTTCTCTCTGATGGTTGTTGATTTGTAAAATTTTAAAAGAAAAAATATAAAAAATATGTATTCTTCTTTGCTCCTCTGTTCAATTTTTAATATTACTACTCTAAAAAGTTATAATTCTTATATGTGCTGTTGTTACGATAGATATTTGTTTAATGTTTATGCTGAATTTGATATTAGTTTCTTTAAGGATAGGGTTAACGGAACTTCTATTCAAAACTAAACTGGAAGGTTCATCGATGACAAAAGTCCACAAAGGAAATGAAAGTAAGCATGGAGAATTACATACAAAATTTGTGGATTTTACAGAACTATATCTTTTGAGAAAAGTGGTAACTCCCTTGGTCCCTTCAAGCTCATGTGCTAGCCAACACAGCAACCTCTGTGAAAGCGTCTACTCTAGGGATAACATGGAAATATGCATTCAACAATATGGTTAACATTTTCATTTCATTAACACTGTAATGAGAAAAATGAGGGCGTTTCCTCGCAAATTCTTCTGATCACTCTTCTTGGATAGCATAACCACTTAGGTCATCATTTTTAGGAAGGATTCCAACATTTTGATCTTGCATTTAAAGACAATCTTCAGAATGAATGATCACACTTTTTTTCCACTCTCTAAGTTTCACTACACAACTTTTCATTACAGAATTCTTTTGATTTTGGATCAAATACAACTATAAGAATTTTTGTGATTACTGAGTAAAATAAAAAAAATTGATATAGAAGATTACAAATGTACTGTAGCTTCCTACAGATAATAAATATCCAACATATGAGATCTACTATGTTTTTGCATTATATGGACCTGCTATATTACGCATGTGCGTAAGAGTCAATAAAACAATTTTAAAATGTGTACTGTGGTATAGAAGAAAATGAGTTAAACGCTTTTTTTTTCTTTGTTTTGGTCCAAAAGTGAAATCATGGTATGTTTTATTCAACAAATTTGTTTCTGTTAAAGCTAGAAGTATATATATTTTAGAGAGCTGTTAAATGAAGAAAAACAAAATCTATATATCCTTTAATGTGTTACTATTTGTCATATTAAAACCATGATGTAAGCATGTGACTTTGCCAAGTTATTCTAGATTGAGATGGAGTTGAGCATTATAGGCTTTTTATTAGGTCTTGACACAGTCAAGGGGAAGCCAAATCCGATTGATTGTGGGCCCAATAAACCCTAAAGGCCCTAAACCCCAATGGCCTGATCTTCAATCAATAGTGAATCAATTGTAAAACAAGGAAAAAGACAGTAATTCTCTTACCTATTGCTGGTAGATACTAGATCACCATCAATGCCTTCAGTCCAATGGGAGATGTCTCAACCAAGGGAGAAGAAAGAAGAAGAAAGTGCTCAAAGCTAATTTGATTAAAATACATGAAAAAAATTACAAGAAATGCATGTGACGTCACCTCACAATTGTATATGTAGATTTGTAAACCCCTAAATCTAAGACTACATCATCTCCACTCATCATAAATAGAAAATGCCCAATTGAAGAATCCTAATGCACATGAAATAAGGAAAGCAGATAAGAAGAGAATAGTGCGACTTGGTGACAACTTTTAGGTTACAATCTCTTTGGTTTCTTCTGGAGAAATCCAAATCAATTCATCCTAAAAGACTCCTAAGTTCAAGGCTACCCATTATAACTCTAGTAAAGAAAGAAAATGTTTTCATATCAATTGGAGAGTTTCCAATTTCAAATTACTTGCCGAAGGGGTTATTAGACGTCCATCTTTTAGTGGAGCTATCGGTCCCACTTGCAGATCATGTAGAGCCTAGTAGAAGTTACAAGCGTAGATCTTCCTAGATCTAGGGTTTTATTTGAGAAATAGAAGAGAAAGAAGAGGAATTTCGAGAAGCAACAAAGGAACTAACGAACCAATTAGGTCAGTCATTCTTTTTATATGGTCATTCCATTATTTCTAAAAATTACGAAAAGGTCCCTCAAGTTCCTAAGATTTACATGAAAGCCCCTGAACTTTCCTAATGCTTACATAAAAGTCCCTAACTCATTCTGTGACTCACACCCCCCTTCCCCCCCCACCCCCCCCCCTAAGTTGATGCATAAATATTTAATATGCCCAGCTTGGAAGGAACAAAATGCAACTTAGCTTTATTTATTTCCCTGGTGAAAAAGTCTGCGAGCTGATCTTCAGTAGGGACTTGTACCTTTACCACATCCTCCTTCTCAATTTTGTTACGGATAAAATGGAATTCCACTTCTAAATGTTTTGTTTTCTCATGGTAGACAAGATTATTAGCTAATTTAATCACTGATGCA
This sequence comes from Litsea cubeba, assembly GCA_012931725.1. Lineage (NCBI taxonomy): Eukaryota > Viridiplantae > Streptophyta > Magnoliopsida > Laurales > Lauraceae > Litsea > Litsea cubeba. The sequence continues at coordinate 42,722,847 of CM022945.1, forward strand.
CTATTAGAGTAGATACACATTGGACCACTTTGCTTGAATCCTAACTCTAACAATATCCTTTGCCACAACAGCTCACAACATCCATGAGCTACAACTCTGTACTCGGCTTCTGCACTAGACTTGGCAGTAACAACTAGCTTTTGGCTTTTCCATGACACTACATTTCCTCCGATCATCGTACAATAGCCCGTTCTTGACTTTCTATCTGATAATGATCCAGCCCAGTCAGAATCAATGAAGGCTATTGCCATAGCATGACCATGATACTTGTACATAATTCCTTGACCTGGTGTTCCTTTCAAATATCTAAGAATCCTATGCATTGCTATTAAATTATTAGTTATTGGAGCATGCATAAACCAACTTACCAAACTGATAGCATAGGAAATAGCTAGTCTTGTAATAGTGAGATAAATAAGCTTTCCCACCAATCTCTAATACACCCCTTTTTCTTCAAGCAGGTCCCCACTTTCTAAGTGTAGGCTATGGTTCTGTTCAATTGGAGTGTCTGCAGGCTTCTTACCAAGTTTTCATGTTTCTATAAGAAGATCAAGGACATATTTTCTTTGAGACATGACAATTCCAATTCTTAACCTTGCCACTTCGATTCCAAGGAAATAATTCAATAATCCTAGATCCTTGATCTCAAACTCTGTTATGAGGAAATTCTTTTAGTTTGAAAATCTCACTGTCTTCTCCTGTGACAACTATGTCATCAATGTACACCACAAGTATAACAACTTTCATGTTTCTCCTTTTTACAAAGACAATATGATCTACATTGCACGTTGAAAACCCGAATTTGATTACAGCTTCGCTGAATCCCTCAAACCAGGCTCATGGTGATTGTTTTAGTCCATATAAAGACCTTTTAAGAAAACAAACTTTATTCTGTTGACCTTTGACAACAAATCCTGGTGGAGGATCCATGTAAATCTCTTCCTTCAAGCCCCCATGGAGAAACACATTTTTCACATCCAGTTGGTATATTAGGCCAATTAAAGTTCGCTGTCAGGGATAAAATTACTCAGATAGAAGTCCATTTTGCTATTGGAGAGAAAACGTTTCAAAATAATCAACTCCATAAGACTGAGTAAGTCCCTTAGCAACAAGTCTCGGTTATACCTATTAATTGTGCCATCTGGATTGTATTTAAAGGTATATATCCATTTGCATCCAACTGTACGTTTCCGTTTAGGAAGAGTAGTAAGCTCCCATGTATGGTTTTTCTTTATAGCATTTAGTTTTTTATTTTATTATTGCCTCTTTCACTCAGGATGTGAGAGGGCCTTAGAAACATGTTTAGGAATACATTTAGTGGCTAGGTTAGAGACAAATACACGAAAAACAGGTGATAGAAAAATGAAAGAAACAGGAAAAAGAAAAGGAAGAAGAGGAATTTCAAGAAGCCACAAAAGAACTAACCAACCAATTAGGTCCGTTGTGTACCAGTATAGAAAGAAGGAAGAGAAGACATTTGTAGGAAATGGCCGTGTCCCAATAGAGGATCGACTATCCACTTTTATATTGTCATGAAAGAATATATCTTATTCTTCTATACAAGGAAATAAGAATAGAAAATCTGTTGTACATTGTTTTGACTAAGTCCCACACGTGGGATATTATACAAGCTATACATGGGCATAGACCTTATATTTGATGAGTTATCTTCTACACTCCCCCTCAAATTGATGTGGGCAGACAGAAAACATCAATTTGCTAGTGAGATCATTATGACGAGTTTTGGGAAGTGCTTTTGTGAATATATCCGCCAACTGATTATGAGTAGAGACATGAGGTAAAGTTATCTTCTTAGTAGCAACATGTTGATGGATGAAGTGACAATCAATCTCAATATGCTTCATCCGTTCATGAAAAACCGGATTGTTTGCGATTCTGGTGGCACTAGTATTGTCTGCATAAAGAGGTGTAGAAGTACCAACAAGGACACCCAATTCACAAAGAAGACGGCTTAGCCAGATGATTTCAGCACTAGGATGACATTGCCCGATATTCTGCCTCAGCAGAAGACTCTGAAATGGTGGTTTTCTTCTTGCACTTCCAAGAAATCAGAGATTTCCCAAGAAACATACACCAGCCAGTAGTAGATCCCTGAGTATCTTGGCAGCCAGCCTAGTCAGCATCCGCATAAGCTGATAAGTGCAGAGAAGCACCAGATGGGTAGAAGAGACCATGGTCAAGAGTGCCTTTAACATAGCAGAGTATGCGCAAAGCAACAGCAAGGCGAGGCTTGTGGGGATTGCTAACAAACTGGCCAACCGTATGAACCGCATGAGAAATATCCGGCCTAGTCATAGTTAAGTAGAATAGACTACCAATGATCTGTCGAAAAATGGAGGGATCATCCAAGGGAGGGTCATCATCCGTACTGATTTTGCTGTTCAATTCCATAGGCATATCAAAGATGTTAGCATCATCAAGCCCAGCCGAAGTGATCAAATTTGTATCATACTTATGTTGATGAACCCTAATGCTTGATTTGTTACGCAGAAACTCAAGCCCCAGAAAGTAAGTGAGAGGATCAAGATCCTTCATTCTGAAATGGCGAGTAAGATGGTGTTTGAGAGCAATAATGCATGCAACATCATTGCCACTGATAATCATATCATCAACATAAACTAAAAGAAATGTGTAGCCCTTCGGTGTCCATCTAAGAAAAAGGGAACTAGTAGAATGACTCTGACGAAATCCAGCTTGAAGGATTGCTACCTGAAATTTATCGAACCATGCCATGGGAGCATGTTTAAGTCCATAAAGAGATTTCCGCAGCTTACAAACATGCTTTGGAGGACAAACATAAACCGGAGGTGGCTTTAAATAAACAGTCTCTCACAAGTCCCCATGGAGAAATGCATTTTTGACATCCATTTGCTATAGAAGCTAGTTGCGGGCTACAGCTACACAAAGAAGGGTGCGAACTGTAAGATGATATCAACTAAACTGGATGCATACAAGAGAAGACAAACGAAACAGTCAATGTTTGAAAGATTTTCTGTGTATTTTGTATTGACGAAGATAACCATTTATAATACACTGTTGCCTAGATTAGGAAAACTAATTACATAATCAAAGGAAAAGAATAAGCAACTAAATCTAATTACAGTCAATCTAATCACAAGATTACAGCAGATTAGTATCTATTACAGCAAATTAGTATCTATCTAATCTAATACATGGGCTGACCCAGAACATGGGTCCAGCTGACCCATTAGGTCGAATGGACCCGATCTGTTTCTTTACACCCCCTCTCAAGCTTTGGATGGAAGAAAGTGACCATCGAGAGCTTGGAAACTAGTTCTGAAAAACGAGAAGTGGAGTGGCTTTTGGTAAAAAAATCGGCTATCTGAGCAGCGGATGATATTTGAAAAAGCTGTATAGTACCACTCCGAACATGTTGACGGATGAAATGACAATCAACTTCAAGATGTTTGGATCGTTCATGAAAGACATCATTTGTGGCCAATTTCTTTGCACTTTCACTGTCAGTGAAGAGCGGGGTAGATTTAGGAACTTGAACTCTTAAATCCTGGAGTAACCAGCGAAGCCAAATAAGTTCAGTAATTGTGTGAGAGACAGCACGATATTCAGCTTTAGTGGAAGAACGGGAGACAACTTCTTGTTTCTTGCTCTTCCAAGAGATAAGAGAGGAGCCAAGAAAAATAGAGAAACCTGTTGTAGAGCGCCGATCATTGACATCTCCTGCCCAGTCGGAATCAGAATAACCATGCAGGGTAAGATTTTGACTGGAGGAAAGGAGGAGGGCACGATTGGAACTTCCTTGTAGGTATCTGAGTATGCGCAGTACAGCAGCCCAATGAAGATGAGTGGGTCGTGCGACAAATTGACTCACCACATGTACCGCGAAGGCAATGTCAGGTCTGGTAATGGTCAGATAAACCAAACTACCTACCACTTCCCGATAACGAGTAGGATCAGAAAGAAGATCTCCATCAGTAGTTCGAAGCTTCAAATTATGCTCAATCGGAGTAGAGACAGGCTTAAGATCAGTGAGACCAGCACGTTGGAGAACTTCATTGCAGTATTTTGTTTGTGACAAAAGATATCCTGTGTGGGAGTAGGCAACCTCAATGCCCAGAAAGTAGCGTAGATGACCCAAATCTTTCATCTCAAATTGTTGATGAAGAAAATGCTTCAAGGATAGAATACCAGATGTATCACTGTAATAATGTGAGAAGAAGAGAAATAATCAAAGAAGAAGAATGGGAGAAGGTCTTACTCTCTCAGAGTATCGACAGTCTATTTATAATAATGTTGTGCCTCAATCAAGGCCCTAATTGTGTTAAGAATACAATTAAAAGAATAGAAAAGATGTAACCTAGTCAAATAAGGAAATAATAAAATGAGACTATTTAGCTACACAATGTTGAACTATTTAGCTACACAATGTTGACTATACAGCTGCACAATCTTCTAGAACATGGGCCCTTGATGGGCTGAGTTTGTTGACCATGGGCCCTTGATGGGCTGAGCTTGTTTAAGGCCTATTATCTTCTACACTCCCCCTCAAATTGATGTGGTAAGGCTGACAACATCAATTTGCTAGTGAGATCATGATGACGCGGTTTGGGAAGAGCTTTGGTAAATATATCTGCCAACTGGTTAAATGAAGAAACATGAGGCAGAGTAATCTTCTCAGTAACAATATGTTGACGGATGAAGTGACAGTCAATTTCTATGTGCTTTGTTCTTTCATGGAAAACCGGATTGTTGGCAATTCTTGTAGCACTGGTGTTGTCCCCATAGAGAGGGGTGGAACGACTAAGAAGAACACCGAATTCACAGAGAAGGCGGCGGAGCCAGATAATTTCAGCACTGGCGGATGACATCGCCCGATATTCTGCCTCAGCCGAAGACTTGGATACGGTGGTTTGTTTCTTGCACTTCCATGAAATCAGAGATTTTCCAAGAAACATACACCAGCCAGTGGTAGACCTACGAGAGTCCGGACAGCCAGCCCAGTCAGCATCCGCATAAGCTGTTAAGTGCAGAGAAGTATCAGAAGAGAAGAAGAGTCCATGATGAAGAGTTCCTTGAACATAGCGGAGGATGCGTAATGCAGCAGCAAGGTGCGGTTTGTGGGGGTTGCTAACAAACTGGCTAACCGTATGAACGGCATGAGAGATATCCGGCCTAGTCATAGTTAGATAGAGTAAACTACCAACTATTCTCCGGAAAACAAATGGATCATCCAGTGGAGTGCCATCATCGGAACTAATTTTGCTGTTTAATTCCAGAGGCGTATCAAACGGGAGAGCATCGTCAAGCCTGGCCGATGTGATCAACTCTGTCGCATATTTGCGCTGACTTACCCTAATGCCTGATTTGTTACGGACAAACTCAAGTCCCAGAAAGTAGGTGAGAGGACCAAGATCCTTCATTCTGAAGTGGCGAGTAAGGTGGTGTTTGAGATCCGTAATGCTTGCATGATCATTACCACTGATAATCATATCATCTACATAGACTAAGAGGAAGGTGCAACCCTTCGATGTCCATCGTAGAAAGAGGGAACTATCAGAGTGACTTTGACGAAATCCAGCCTGAAGAATTGCTGTTCGGAATTTATCGAACCAAGCCCTAGGAGCTTGTTTAAGTCCATAAAGAGCTTTCTTCAATTTGCACACATGTTTCGGAGGATGAGCATACCCAGGAGGAGGTTTTAAATAAACGGTCTCTCTCAAGTCCCCATGGAGAAAAGCGTTCTTGACATCCATTTGCCAAAGAGGCCAATTGCGGGCAGCCGCGACACAAAGAAGAGTACGAACTGTGGTCATTTTTGCCACTGGTGCAAAAGTTTCCTCATAGTCAATTCCGTATTCCTGCTTATAACCCTGTGCAACCAACCTGGCTTTGTAGCGATCAAGAGTCCCATCAGGATGGACTTTGATGGAGTATATCCATTTGCTGCCAATCACAGAGGCTTTATCCGGGGCCGGAACCAATTCCCATGTTTGGTTTGCTTCAAGAGCGACCAATTCCTCAGTCATAGCATCCTGCCAGTAAGCAATCTTTGAGGCCTGTGAATATGAGGTGGGTATAGGAGTACTATCCAAGGAAGTAAGAAGAGCAGGAAATCCATAGCGGTTAGGGGCAACAGAAAGACGACTAGAGCGTCGCAGAGAAATGGTGCTAGAAGAAGTATCATTACCTGAAGACTCAGTAGGCGATGCTGGGAGAGGATCAGGAGAGGAAGTCGCCAAAGGAGAGACCTGGTTCCGCCGGACATAGACTTTGAGAGGAGGTGATGGAGAAGTAGACTCTGAAAATTGTGGCAGATAGGAGACAGCAATAGGATGACTATCCAAATGTAACGAAAAGAAGGGAATATGTTCCAAGAAACTAACATTACGAGAGATACGCATGCGTTTGTTCAGTTGATCATAACACAAAAAGCCTTTGTGGTCATTACTGTAACCCAAAAAAATGCATTTAGCAGCTTGTGGAGATAACTTTGTGCGCTCAGTAGGAGGAAGATGAACAAAACACAGGCAACCAAAAACACGTAAGTGAGAGTATGAAGGGGTGTGACCAAAGAGAACTCCATAAGGAGTAGTCTTTCCTAGAACAGTGCTAGGAAGACGGTTGATAAGATACACAGCGGTATGTGCAGCATCACACCAAAATTTGGGAGGGACTAAGGATGCAATCAACAGTGTCCGAACAGTTTCAAGAATATGTCTGTTCTTTCTTTCCGCAATCCCATTTTGCTGAGGAGTATGCGGACAAGATTTTTGGTGAAGAATTCCTTTATCAGAAAGGAAGGCAGAGAAATTATGAGACATGTATTCCCCACCGGAATCTGATCGAAGAATTTTGATAGCTTTTTGAAATTGGGTTTGGACCATGTTATAAAAGTTTTGAAAAATGGAGAATACTTCAGATTTCACACGCATAAAGTAAATCCAAGTATAACGAGAATAGTCATCAATAAATGTCACATAGTATTTAAATCCCGTCCTACTCAAGGTAGGAGCAATTCCCCAAACGTCTGAATGAATGATGTCAAATGATGCCAAAGCACGAGTATGATGAACAGGAAAAGGCAAATGATGACTTTTACTAAGGCAACAAGTTTCACACTTTGATTGAGAGAAAGAAGACATCATTTTATTATCAATAGTAGAATCCAAAGATCCAAATTTAAACAAGGTAAGTAAATTTGCATTGTGCAAATGACCAAGACGTTTATGCCAAACAGTCCACAATTTATTGAAGTTAGAAGAAGAAGCAAACAACGAATGATGTCCAATATCCAGCAAGAACAGGCGCCCATGTTTACTCCCCGTCGCGATCACCTTCCCAGTTTGTCGCCCCTGTATAACACAACCAGAGGAAGAAAAGTGAACAAGATAGCCATCATCAATAAGTTGTCCTACAGAAAGAAGATTGGCTGATAATTTGGGAACAAAGTAAACATTGGGAAGAGTGATGGGCTGGCCAGAAATACTAGATAAAGTAATGGTACCAACTCCCGAAATGAGTAGTTGATCACCATTAGCAGTGGTTATTTTCTCTTTTCCAAGGTAAGGGTGGGAATCTGTAAAGCCATGTTCTACAGATGTCATGTGATTGGAGGCTCCTGAATCTAAAAACCAAGTGGAAGAGGTAATAGGGGAAGAAAGAGAGGCAGAGGAATGAAAAGCAGGAGATGCTATATGAGAATGAAGTTGATACCGACCACCAGATATTCCCATAGACGCATATGCAGAAGTAACCGTGCTCTGGATCAGTTCTTGAATCTGAGCAGGAGTCATGGATACAGCCCCAGAGGAAGTGCTTCCTGTATCTTGAGCCTGGAAGGCGGAAGGATTAGTCTGTCGTGGTAGATGTGAGGGAGGCTTCTTAGGCAGCCACGCATTCTTACGCTGGAGGCTGCGGCAGTCATCTATAAGATGACCAGACCTCTTGCAGTAGCGACAGATCAACTTCTTGCGGCAATTCTTGGTAATATGACCAAATCCTTTGCATTCATAGCATTGAGTGGGCTTCGGATTGGGGGTTGCTAGAAGAGCAGAGTCAGCCGGAAGAGGTGTAAGGAATGCCTTCGGTTCGTCAAGAATAGCCCGCTGGGAGGTGAGACGAAGTTCTTCGCGAAGTACTTCTTGAAAGCAGGTATCAAGATTAGCTGACTGTTCTCGGTTCATTAGGGCAGACCGAACTGATTCAAATTCTGGTCGTAGATTCATAAGGAACTGGCTAATGTGAGTTTCTTCTTGGAGTTTAAGAGCCTCGGAGAGAAAGCCAGAGGAGACTGTCTGAATCAACATGGAATCCCGTTCAGTCCATAAAGTGAGGAAGCCAGTATAGTATTCCTGCACAGATCTATCCCCTTGAGTAAATTTAGCAATTTCACTATCTAAGTGAAATTTACGGGCTTTGTTGGTTTGATGGTAGATTTTCTTGAGATGAGCCCACATAGCTGCAGCTGTAGTATAAGCTTGAAGAGCCACAGCAAGGGAAGAATCAATGGAGTTCAGAATCCAAGTAATTACTTTGGCATTTTCCTTGGACCAGGTGGCTATGACTTTGGAGTCTGTGGTACTTGTAGTAGAAGGGCTTGTCACTGTTCCATCGAGATAACCAAATAGCCCCTGTCCTTCTACGAAATTCTTCAGATGGAAGGACCAGGCCATATAATTTTGCCCATTAAACTTAATTGGAATAACATCATATTTCTCCATTGGTAGCAATGTCAGGAGAGAAGAACAGCAGAGCAGTAGAGAGAAAAATCCGGCAGCAGAGAAGAAAAACAACTCTCAATGTAGAGAAAGATGTAATCTGATATGATTTCAATAACCAAGCATGAAAGATGCTGTTGGAATGGCTGATATAGGTATTCAGCAGAAAATAGTAAAGAACAGAGAAATAATATAGCCAGACGAGCTTGGTTTTCTGGGCAGACACTGTGTGTGTGCCCCACAACTTGATCCAATCACTGATCAGAGTATAATCTCTGTAAAGTGGATCAAATGTACTTCCTTTACGTCCAAATCTGATGAGATTTGGAAAAATATCCACAAATCTGGACGGTGATGATGAACTTTGTGTGAGAAAACCGTCAGATGAAGAAGAGGTTGGAAACTACCTTAGAGTTGATGGAAAAAATCCAGAAAAATCACTACAATTCCCAGAATAATTAGTCGACCAACATAAGGTGGACAGTTTGTGAGTTCTTGATCATCGAATGAAGGCAGCAGTGAAGCAGTGAAGCAGTGCAGTGAAAACCGCACGACACGTCCACCTTCGGCAGTGGGTCGATTTGCACAGAAATCCTATTGGAGGATCAGTGCGCAGATCAGAGGTGGGGGATGGAAGGGCAAGCTATTTTCGCAACTCCAGGCCAAAGTTTCACTCAAATCGGATCAAAATCCACAATTTTGGACGGATTTGATGAAAACAGAGCCAAGAAATAGAAATATCACAAATGTTGCTGGAAACCTCACCTCTGATGGGAGAAAAAATCCAGAAAATTGCTCATAAATACCAGCAATGCTGGTCGATCAGGATGGAGGTGGTTTTGAGAGATGTTGAAGATGATCTGAAGTGGGCCACGTCTTGATCAAGGATGATCAGAGAAGATCTGGCTGAAGAAAATGATCCCAGATGACTACTAAGGAGATGATCAGAGATTAACCTTGCTCTGATACCATGTAATAATGTGAGAAGAAGAGAAATAATCAAAGAAGAAGAATGGGAGAAGGTCTTACTCTCTCAGAGTATCGACAGTCTATTTATAATAATGTTGTGCCTCAATCAAGGCCCTAATTGTGTTAAGAATACAATTAAAAGAATAGAAAAGATGTAACCTAGTCAAATAAGGAAATAATAAAATGAGACTATTTAGCTACACAATGTTGAACTATTTAGCTACACAATGTTGACTATACAGCTGCACAATCTTCTAGAACATGGGCCCTTGATGGGCTGAGTTTGTTGACCATGGGCCCTTGATGGGCTGAGCTTGTTTAAGGCCTATTATCTTCTACAATCACTGCCAGTGATAATCATATCATCGACATATAGTAACAGAAAAACACAGCCAGATCGCGAATAGCGAGTGAAGAGAGCGGAGTCATGAGCACTTTGAGAAAAACCAATGCTGATGATGCTTGTGCTAAATCGTTCAAACCAAGCTCGAGGGGCTTGTTTGAGACCATATAAAGCACGTTTGAGACGACATACATAATGAGGAGGTCTCACAACGCCTGGAGGAGGGTGCATATAGATTTCCTCCTGAAGAAAACCATTCAAGAAGGCATTCTTGACATCGAGCTGATAGAGAGGCCATTGTCTAACAGCAGCAACAGAGATAAAGGTACGAACAGTTGTCATCTTAGCAACCGGAGCAAAGGTCTCCTCATAATCGATCCCATATTCTTGATTATAGCCTTTGGCAACTAAGCGAGCCTTGTAACGATCAACAGATCCTTCAGATTTGGTCTTGATTTTAAATATCCATTTGCAACCGATAGCCCGTTTTCCTGAGGGAAGTGGAACAAGATCCCATGTTTGAGTTTTCTGTAGAGCAGCAAGTTCTTCTGCAATGGCAGACCTCCAGTTTGGATGAGCAATGGCCTCCTTATAGGAATGTGGTTCTGCCAAGTTATGAATTGCTGCAAGGAAGGACTTATATGATGGAGAAAAATGATCAGTGCAAACAAAGCCAAAACGAGAGGGAGGGATTCTGGTGCGAACAGGATACCTTGGGGCTTGAGGAGGATCCGGTACATCTGGAGCAGAGGAGATAGGCCCATGATCAGGAGTAAGTGAGATTGCAGATTCCGAAGGAGCAGTCAGAGGTTTGGGTCGACGATGATATACCTGTAGGATTGGAGGAGGAGTATCGGAGGGAAACAGGTCTGGAAATGGATCAAGAGGATAGACTGTAGGGTGTTCAGGTGAAGGAGATTGAGAAGGTAATGTATAGAAAGGTATATGTTCCAAGAAGGTGACATTACGAGAGACCCGTAACCTATTGGTTTTAGGATCATAGCATCGATAGCCTTTTTGTTCGATGCCATACCCTAAGAAAACACAGACAGTGGATTTAGGAGAAAGTTTGGTTCGCTCATGATCATGCAACAGGACAAAACAGGTGCAGCCAAAAACTTTGAGATAGGACAAATCAGGTTTACAAGAGAACAATTTTTCATAGGGAGATGTGCCAGATAATACAGAGGAAGGTGTTCTGTTAATCAGATATATGGCAGTCAGGACTGCTTCCCCCCAAAATTGCAAAGGAACATGTGAGGAATAAATCATGGATCTAGCAGTTTCAAGGATATGTCTGTGTTTCCGTTCTGCTACACCATTTTACTGTGGTGTGGCAGGACAGGATAATTGAGCTAAAGTCCCTTGACTGGTTAGGTACGAACGGAATTTGTGGGATATGTATTCTCCCCCGGAATCGGACCTGAAGATTTTAATCTTTTTGTTAAACTGAGTGAAAACCATGTTGGAGAAAGCAGTGTAGATGGAGTATAACTCAGAACGATTTTTCATTAAATATAACCAAGTATATCTAGTGAAATCATCAATAAACAGCACATAATAATAGAACCACCTTTCGTTGGTTGAGAGGCAGGACCCCAAACATCAGAATGCACCAAATCAAAAGGAGCAGTAGTAAAAGAAGTGCTTTTATTATAAGGGAAAGCATGTTGTTTACCAAACTGACAACCAAACATGAAGAAATGTTTGATATAGAAATGTTTCCAAAAACACCACTAGTAAATAAAAATTTCATTTTATTTAAAGATAAATGGCCTAAACGAGAGTGCCAAAGGGCAAATGGTGATGTAGAGGAAACGAGTGCTGCAGGGGAGATGGTGGAGGATGGAAGGTGCAGTGAGTGGAGATAGTAAAGTCCTCCTGACCTAAGGCCGGTCCCAATCTGTCTCCCGGTGCGTGGATCCTGCACAGAACAGCCAGTAGAAGAAAATGAGACAAGAAAGCCAGATGAAGTCAATTGACTAACAGATATTAAGTTGATAGATAGGTGAGGAACACACAAAACATTAGTGAGAGAGATCAACTTATTTGAAATGGAGCCAATAAGGGAGACTGGGAGAGGAGTGGCATCAGCTGTATGAATTATGAGAGAGCTAGCAGGAGTATAACAATTGTGAAGTTTGGAAACATCATTTGTCATATGGTAGGATGCACCAGAATCAAAAAACCATGAAGAATCAAAATTACCTGATGGACCAGAAATGGACATGGCAGAACCAGAAGCTGAGGGTGTGGTGGTTATCTGAGAAGCAGAACCAGGAGAGGAAGCCAGAAATAATTGTTGCATACGCTCATCAACCATAGTTTGAATCTGAGATGTAAGATCCATTTGCGGAGGCATAAATCTATCATCGTCAGTAACATTGGCTGCATAGGTTCTCTGTGGATAAGAGTGCATTGGACCTCGATTGGATTGTTGACCAGTTGGTTTGTTCTTAGTATTAAGCCTTGGAGGTCTGATGGGGTAGTCCCGTTTCCAGTGTCCTTTCTTCTTACAGTAGTTGCAAAAGTCATTAGTACCAGGAGGAAAAGATCGATCACTCTGAGGGGTACCAACATTTGCGGACAAGACATGTGTGGATTCTACATGTTTCTTCCTTGTAAGAGAAAGTTGAGTTTGCTCTTCTGCCAGAAGTTCCGAGAGCACCATATCAACAAAAGGCAGTGGTGACCGATGTAATAACTGGCCACGAACTTGTTCAAAATCAGGGCGGAGGGCCATAAGAAACTGAATCAGACGAGTCTGCTGCCTATAGACTTCAAAGGTGTGAGCATCATCGGTTGTTTTAAAAGTGGGCTCCATTAGAGCCAGTTGATCCCATAATGCAGTCATTTTGATGAAGAAATCATGAATGGAGTCAGTGCCTTGATCTGCATTTTTGATTTCCCATTCTAATTGATATCGACGAGCAGCATTGGACTGAGTGTATAGTTGCGCTACATAATCCCAAGCAGCCTTAGGATAATTGAATTTAGCCAACTGATTCCCAATGGATGGAGTGACTGAATTGGCAATCCAAGAGTTAATTTTTCCGACAGAAGCTTCCCATTCTTCAAACGTATCCGCCTTACTATCTGGTTGAGGGATCTGCTGAGCAACATATTTCCAAAGTTTCTGACCTTTAAGGAAATTTTGCATTAAGTGGGACCAATAGGGATAATTAGTCCCATCAAGTTTGATGGTAATACCCGTTACAGTACGATCAGAAGACATAGTGGACACCGAGAGAAAACCAGTCCCCAGAAATCACTTCAGATGGGAATGTCAGCCACAGCAACGAATCAGATGTCCTGAATCTAAGCACAGAGGAGTGCTGTGGGCTCCACTAAATAATCAGATGGATGATCACAGCCAGAGATCCAAACAGAAGCAAGCAGAATTTAAGCTGGGCAAAAAAATGCTCAAAAATGGCCCAGGCGAGCAGGAATCTGGGCACAGATTTGATCTGTGGGCCCCACTTGTTGATCAGCTGTATGATCGGATCTTGCAGGGAGTTAGGCCTCAAATTTCGAAACTCCTCTACGTGGAATTTTGATGAAAGCTCAAGAGACCAGAAAGATGGACGGTCGAGATGAAAACAATATGCTCAAACTGGAGAATTACAAATCAGAGAAGATGGCCTACCTTAGATGATCAAAAAATCTGGAAAAAATGTGTATAATTTCCAGGAGAGATGGTCGACCAGGGTGGGAGGATTTCTCTGGGCAGTGGGTGATCAATAGGTGGGCCACCTTTGATCACCGCCGATACAGTGCTTTAGCAGATGATCAGAACAATCGATTCAGTTGCAGATCTTCTCCTTATGCTGGAATGGATAGATGATTAGTGCTGGAGGGCTCTGATACCATGTAAGATGATATCAACTAAACTGGATGCATACAAGAGAAGACAAACGAAACAGTCAATGTTTGAAAGATTTTCTGTGTATTTTGTATTGACGAAGATAACCATTTATAATACACTGTTGCCTAGATTAGGAAAACTAATTACATAATCAAAGGAAAAGAATAAGCAACTAAATCTAATTACAGTCAATCTAATCACAAGATTACAGCAGATTAGTATCTATTACAGCAGATTAGTATCTATCTAATCTAATACATGGGCTGACCCAGAACATGGGTCAAGCTGACCCATTAGGTCGAATGGACCTGATCTGTTTCTTTACACGAACAATGGTCATTTTAGCTACTGGTGCAAAGGTCTCTTCATAGTCAATCCCATATTCCTGCTTATAACCCTGCGCAGCCGATCTGGCTTTGTAGCGATCAAGACTCCCATCAGAGTGAACTTTTACGGAATAGATCCATTAATTGCCAATCACAGATGCCCCTTCAGGGGCTGGTACCGATTCCCTGTTTTGTTTGCTTAAAGAGCAAGCAACTCTTCATTCATAGCATCCTACCAGTACGTGATCTTTAAGGCTCGTGAATATGAGGTGGGTATAGAAGCACTATCTAAAGAAGTAAAAGAGCAGGAAATCCTTATCGGTCAGGGGCAACTAAAGGACGACTAGAGCGTCATAGAGGGATGATACTATCAAAAGAAGCATTAATACCTGAAGGTGCAGTAGACGGCACTGGGAGATGATTACGAGAAGGAGGCACCACAGGAGGAATCGTGTTACGCCGGACATAAACTTTGGTAATAGTTGTAGGAGAAGCAGACTCAGGGAATTGTGGCAAATAGGACACAACAATAGGATGACTATTCAAACGCAAAGAAAGAAAGGAATACGTTCTAAGAAGATCACATTACGAGATATTCGCATGCGTTTTTCGGACTGATTATAACACAAAAACCCCTTGTGTTCATTACTGTAGACAAGAAAGATGCATTTGGCAGCCTGTGGTGGTCATAACTTAGTGCGCTCGGCGCTCGGCGCTCGGTAGGTGGAAGATGAACAAAGCACAAGCAACCAAAAACATGCAAGTGAGAGTATGAAAGGGCATGACCAAAGAGAGCTTTATAAGTAGTCTGTCCTAGAACGAAACTAGGAAGACGATTGATAAGATACATAGTAGTCTGTGCAGCATCACACCAAAAATTGGGAGGAACTAAGGATGCAATTAGAAGTGTATGAACAGTTTCAAGAATGTGTCTGTTCTTTCTTTCCGCAACTCAAGTATGCGAACATGATTTTTGGTGAAGAATGCCTTTATTAGAAAGGAAGGCAGATAAATCATGAGATCTGTATTCTCCACCTGAGTCTGATCTAAGAATTTCGACTGCTTTCTTAAATTGGGTTTGGACCATATTGTAAAACTTTTGGAAAATAGAAAATACTTCGGATTTAAAGCGCATGAAATAAATCTAAGTATAAAGAGAATGATCATTAATAAAGGTCACATAATATTTAAACCCAGCCCTACTCAAGTTAGGTGCAATTCCCCAAACATCAGTGTGAATAATGTCAAATGATGCCAATGCAAAAGAATGATGAATAAGAAAAGGTATGAATAAGAAAAGGAAAAATATGACTTACTTAAGCAACACGTTTCACACTTTGATTGAAGTAAAGAGGACATCATTTTATTATCAATAGTGGATTCTAAACAACCAATCTTAAACAAAGAAATTAAATGAGCATTGTTCTCATGACCAAGTCGTCGATGCCACACAGTCCACGATTTATTGAAATTATTAGAAGAAGCAAATAAGGAATGACGTCCAATGTCTAGCAGAAACAAAGACCCAATTTGTTGGCCCTGTATAACACAACCAAAGGAAGAAAAGTTAACACTATATCCATCAACAATAAGTTGTCCTACAGAAAGTAAATTGGCTGATAATCTTGGAACAAAGTAGACATTGGGAATGGTGATGGACTGGCCAGCGGCACTAGATAAAGTAATGGTACCAACTTCAAAAATGAGTAATTGATCTCCATCAGCAGTGGTTATTTTTTCTTTTCCAAGGTAAGGGTGAGACTCTATATAGCTATGTTGTACAAATGTCATGTGGTTTGAGGCTCCTGAATCTAAAAACCATGTGGATGGATTGATAGAGGAAGAAAGAGGGGCTGGAGAATGAAAGGCAAGGAATGCTATAGGAGAATGAGTTTGATACCGACCACCATTAAAGCCGATAGATGCATATGCTGAGGTCACCGTGTTTTGAATCAGTTCTTGAATCTGGGCAGGAGTCATGGATACAGCCCCGAAAGAGGTGTTTCCCACATCAAATAAAGGTACTTGAGCCTGAATGTAGCTGAAACATTATGTCTTGGCAGATTGGAAGAAGTCTTTTTCTGTTGTGCCTCATTCCTTCGCTATAAGCTGCGACAGTCATCAATAAGATGACTAGAGCATTTGTAATATCTGAAAACCAGTTTCTTGCGACAATTTTGGCACTATGACCGAAGCCGTTGCATTCATAACATTGAGTAGGCTTTTGATTTGGGTTGCCAAACTAACAAAATCAGTAGGAAGAGGCGCAAGGAAGGCCTTTGGTTCTTCAAGAATGGCACGCTGTGAGGTTAGTCGAAGTTCTTCTCGAAGGACTTCTTGAAAACAAGTATCAAGCTTAGTAGAGACTTCTCTATTCATCAGAGCAGACTGAACAGATTCAAATTCTGGTCTTAGATTCATAAGAAACTGGCTAATGTGAGTTTCCTCTTATAATTTAAGAGCCTTAGATAGAAATCCAGGAGAGACGGTTTGAATCAGCATAGAATCCCTTTCAGTCCATAAGTTGAGAAAACCATAAAAATACTCCTGCACAGATTTATCCCCTTGACTATATTTAGCAATTTCATATCCAGTGAAACTTTCGGGCTTTATTGGTTTGATGGTAGACCTTCTTGAGATGAACCCACATATTAGCTCCTGCAGTATAGGCTTGAAGAGCCACGGCAAGAGAGGGATCAATAGAGTTAAGTTCCCAAGTGACTACTTTAGCATTTTCCTTGAACCAGATGGCTAAGGCTTTGTGTCAATAGTACTTGTAGAAGTAGGTTTAGTTATTGATCCATCAAGATAACCAAATAACCCTTGGCCTTTTACAAAACTCTTCAGATGGAAGGACCAGGCCATATAATTATTCCCATTAAATTAAATTGGATTAACATCATATTTTTTCCTCATCTCCAAATGCAGCAGAATAATAAATCAACAGAGAGAGAGGAGTGATTTTCAACACACAAATCAGCAAGAAAGTTAAAACCAGAGCCCCACATTTTGAGAATTTTTTCCTCAAATAAGCAATAGACAGCCAACATGCAATGAATCCGCAAAAAAAAATTTGATCTGATCTGCGATGATTTTACTACCAAGTAGGAAAAATGCAGATTGAGTGGCTGATGTAATCATCCACAATAAATAACACAGAACAGTCCAGTTTAAGAAAAACAGTGCCAGGCGAGCTTGTATTTCTTTGCAGAATCTGTGTGTGGGCCCCACACAATGGTCCAATCACAGATCAAGGTTGATCTTCTTGGAAGAGCTCGAGTGTACTTCCTCTAATCGAAACTTGATGGGTATTGGATACAGATCCACAGATATGGACGGTCTTGATGAAATCTATTTGAGAAATAACACCCAAAATCGACACAGGAAGAAGTGGAAACTACCTCAAATGGTGATGAAAAAATCCAGAAAAATCTTCAAAATAACCCTGAAGGACTGTCGATCACAGTCATGGAAGCCGCCGGCAACAAGTGATTGATCGGGGGTCGGCCAGCATTGATCAGGGGCACTCCAGACAATATCAGCAGCAATAGAGAGAAGAATCACGCCAGGAAGAAGTACTTGATCGATGAGAGATGAGGGATTTCTCAAACTAAGAATTACCAACTCTCCAAAACCAAGGCTCTGATACCATGTAACAGTATAGAAAGAAGGAAGAGATGAGATTTGTAGGAAATGGTGGTGTCCCAATAGAGGATCCAATATCCATTTTTTTATTGTCATTGTGCCTAATCAAAGGCTGCAATAATGCTCTAATTACAATCAGAATAATGAAAGAATATATCCTAATCTTCTATACAAGGAAATAAGAATAGAAAATCTGTTGTGCATTGTTTTGACTTAGTCCCACACGTGGGATATTATACAAGCTATATATGGGCCTAGTTGAATTGGGCATGGACCTTATATTTGATGAGTTATCTTCTAAAAGTTAATCCTTTTTATGTGGTTATTTCATTATTTCTGAAAATTACAAAAAAGTCCCTCAAGTTCCTAACATTTACATGAAAGCCCTTGACCTTTCCTAATATTTACATAAAAGTCCCTAACTCATTCGGTGACTCACAATAGTAGATTGGTGCTCACATGGGGTCGCTATGTGTCTATTAAGGGCTTGGTTTTGTACTAAATTGGGTTTGTCTTAGGTCCACATTAAATTTAGAGTTTTTATTGTCTAATTTTCCTTACGTCCATTCAAATTTTGACCTAAGCCATTTTGCTTGATTAGACCTCGATTGAGATTGGTCAAGAGGCCATTCAACCGATAGTGACCCAAATAATTGAGGGCCGGATCAGTCACAGATCCATCAAATTTGGACCATTAGCTTCTGCATCAGGTCTTTTCGGTTATTTGAGTAAGAAGGTTCTGTGTTATTTCATGGAGTTTAGAAAACCATGTTCCTTCCTTTTATATTTGGGTGATTCTAGCTAATGCCATCCTCTATGGTCAAATTAGTTTTCAGTTCCCGTGTTTCATTTTTGATATGAAATTTTAGAGTACCGACTCATTGGTATCGTTTGTTTGCATGACCAACTTGAATTTGGACTGTTTTAACAAGTTTTTTTTTTTATTTTTTTATTTTTATTTTTTTTTTTGGGGGGGGGGGGGGGGGTTTCAATTTAGTTCTTTGGGATTAGACATGTTCTCTTTTAATCTAAATGTTACATTCTCACGCATATATTTACTTTATGTGTCTTCCTTATACAGAAACCTGGAGGAATAATTGCGCTGCTTGATGAAGCTTGGTAGGACAGTCTTACTTTCACCTTTGAATGATATTCTTTTTTTATTCCTATCCTTCTGAGTAAAGGTGATCATGACAGGAGACTAGTTCTTGTTTTAATTGAGTGTAAAAATATGGAAATTAAAATTCTCGGTACAAAGGATAAGTTTTTTTTTTTTTTCTTTAAAATTGGATTTGCTTTTGTTCTATTTCCAGCATGTTTCCAAAGTCAACACATGAAACATTTTGTCAGAAGCTCTATCAGACATTCAAGGTTCACAAGCGTTTTGTAAAGCCTAAACTGTCACGGACTGATTTTACCATCTCTCATTATGCTGGCGAGGTGAATTTTGTTTCCTCCAAATATTTTATTGCACAACTTGCTATTGCATTTTAATCTATTCATTGCCATTTTTTTTTCAGGTCAAGTATCAAGCAGACTTGTTTTTGGACAAGAATAAAGACTATGTGGTGGCTGAACATCAAGACTTGTTGAGTGCCTCCAAATGTTCTTTTGTATCAGGCCTTTTCCCACCACTCCCTGAAGAGACGAGTAAATCTTCTAAGTTTTCATCAATTGGTAATCGCTTTAAGGTATATAGTTAACTTATTTTTCTATCATGAAGATCATTGTAAGCTGTATAGGCTGTTGAAAACTCATAATGGTGCTATGAATAACTGCTGTCATTCAACTGACTACATGGAACTTAACAGTTAACTACAATAAAACAAAGACATTAGGAGCAGTGGATGCTCCCTTAAAAATCTGGAAACTGTTGAAAATGTGGAACAAAATTAGAAAATATTTGTAAATTTGCAATCATAGTTCAGTAGCTGCACAACCTAGCAATCCCTTTTGCTGTAGAATTTTTTTCTTGTACTAGTGTTAATCGATAGATACCTACAGTAGGTAGTGATGTAGGCCATGTTAAACAGGCCCTAGGCCCATGAAAGGATCCAGTCCAACACATATCACAGGTGGTTTGTTTTGGTCAATATATAATGCAGCTGTACATATTATGTTAATGATTTGGTTTCCTAACTTAGAATAGCAATTAATTGGTGTAATTAGTTAGTTTCTTAACTTAGAGCCTTGATTAAGGCATGTAATACCTATATATTGAGATACGATCTCCAAAGGAGGGACAAAGCAATAATGCACTCTTGAGTATTATCATTCTTCAAGTTCTGTCTTCAAGTTCTGTGATCATAGATTTGTCATGGTATCAGAGCAAGGCTCAAGAACATCTAGTTTCTTTTCTTCCAAAGCATCAAGGCAATAGGATAGAGAGGAATAAGTCTCTTTCTCGTGCAGAAAACAGATCCAGGCAGCTGTTCAAGGAATTCCAGTTGCATCTACACTCTGCGACAGTTCCATCCTCTTGGTGGCCCACCCCTGATCATCGGATCAACTTCCAAAAACCATACAGACATGGTTGCCTGATATTTCTAGGATTATTGATGATTTTTTTCAGAATTTTTTAGCACCTCCAGGCTAGCGGTTTACTCATTCTCAAGATTTTCTAGAAATTTACATTGTTTTCATCAAGACCGCCTAGAATCTTGGATATTTAGTAGAATCAAATCAAACCTGTTTCAATAGAAGCCAGGATAGAGGGCTTCCTCCAATTTTCATTTGATCTGAGGCCAGAACCACAAGTGGGGCCCACGTAGTGGATCTGCGGCCACTGTCCAGTTCATCTGGGGCTGTTTTTGCATAGTTATTGTGTTGTTTGGCTTTTCCTTCTCCCTGCTTGATTTCTACACTGGAAAATCTTCCTACGTAATTTCTCTTGTCTGTTGCTGAGTTTTTATAGCTGTTCAAATCAATTTTTAGCCAATATCAATTTGAGATGGAAAAATCTGAGGTTACCTTGATCAAATTCACTGAAAAAAATTACCCTGCCTGGTCTTTCCAATTTCAAATATACCTAGAAGCTAAGGAATTGTGGGAATTTGTTTCTGGCGCTGACCCTAAACCCACCGACGATGAGAAAAAGATCTCTTGGCATACTAAAGATGCAAAAATCAAATCATGGATTCTGGGATCCGTCGAGCCAATTTGATAATGAATCTCAAGCCTTACTCAACCTTTAAAGCCATGTGGTGGGTATTTGAAGAAAGTATACCATCAAGATAACTTTGTGCGTCAATTTCATCTTGAATGTGCGATTGCTGAATATGCACAAGGGACCTTGTCGATACAAGACTACTATTCAGTATGCGGATGTGGCTGACAATGTTCAGAATGTAATCCAAGATCTTCAGGCCTCTAGTCAAAGAGATCAGTTTTTTATGAAACTGTGGAATGAATTTGAAAGTGTCCGATCTGCCCTGATGAATAAGATGCCCTTACCTTCATTGGATGTATGCTTGAATGAACTCTTACATGAAGAACAGCGCATTACAACCTCGGCTCATATAGCTCAACAAAAGACTGAGACCTATTCAGTCGCGTTCTCTGTAATATCCTGAGTGGTTGGGCCTAGGATTGGTCTGGCCCAGGTAGTATCTTAGTCATAGTCTGACCCAAGTTTTAATGGAAATAGAAGTCCAGACTTTTAGTATGACTTAGCAAGTATTCCACGTGAGAGAGAGAGATTGGGAAAGAAGAGAGTTGTAAAACAACTCTAAATGGAAAGTTTGAAAGTAATTAGAATTCCCATCTTTCCCTTTATATATGAGAACCAACGACCCTTTGTGATATATTCTATTCATTGGAGAAAAGTCTGAGAATCTTGTGGATTGCAAATTAGGAGAAGAAGGAGAAAGCTGTTGATGTCAAAGGAGACAATTGTGTATCAGAGGTGAGTGAGTCTTCCTAGTTACCCATAAATAATGTATTAGATAATTGATAATATTAGGGTTGTGATGGATTGTGATGGGTCTGTATTGTTGCTGTGCATAGAAACATTATTGGAAAAATATCGAATTGCAAGGAATCCTATTTTGGAGGCCTAAACATCATGAAGCACTATGAATGGATTCATTCCAGAGATATAGTAATTGTCAGTCCATTCATCCCTTCTGATTGCTTGAATTATTGGCTGGATGTAAGAAATCCAGAAACAGGGCATGTATGAAAGGATAGACGTTTGGGGGTTGTGGGACCACTTGGCCCACTAGATCAGAGATATGGTCCATGGTTCCTGAAGGGGACCCATGGGCGACCATGGAGGATCTGGACCCAAGGGAGGTGGGCCCCGTTTGGGCCACCATCCATGTATTTCAGATTTCAGATGCGTGAATGAGGAAAAAAATCCAGACTTTGTCGACTGTGGTTGTGAAATCCACTGGGCCCACCTGATCATTAATCAGTACCCCACATCTTTGAGAGGAGCTTTGGTCGACCATTGTGTAGATGGACATCTGATGTTTGGATCAGTGGGACCCACTGATCAATGGAATAAAAATAGTCAGGCGTGACTTTGGGTAGAACTTAGCAGATGTCGGTTTTGATTTGTGGAACCCAAGATATGTTTTGATGATGGATCAGAACCAATGAGTAGAAGAATAAACCTTGGACGACCATGACCTAGAGGTCTGATCATGGTTTAGCCAAGTGGGACCCACTGGATTTTGCCAAAGGGTTCAGACGTGAACTGCTCCTTTATGTTGTTCTGTGCAGGAAGATAAAAGGAAGTCTATTTATGGAAATAGACTTGGAATATGTGTAAAATTAATTAATTAAATTCCTTACTTAAGTGAAATTAAGTTTTGTGATCAATGTTTAATTAACTATGATTAATTAAATATACTGTGATTAATTATTATGATGCAAAGTTGTATTACATATAGTATGGGCCCACCATATCACTCTATACCAATTTTGATACGAAGTGGGGGGGCACCAACCAGTGAAGTATGTATGGGTCGGGTCCACACTACTACTGTGTTAATCATTAATTAATATTTGATTATGAGATATTGTGCACTGGGTCCCAGATTTGGGATATTGGACTTGTGTCCGGATGATGGATGGCTTCGGGCCATGATGGCCGTTATAGCGGCAGGGTCCTTAATGGACGTGATGGGCCACTTTGATGGCTGGTCCTTAGTGGACGTGTCTGATGAGACAGGGTCATGGTGACCGGTATACATGTATACGATAAGGCCTTTGAGGCGTGGTGATGTGCATGGGCACGGATTGTGTGTGAAAGAATCTAAATAATATTTAATTATTGATTTAGACTTGTTAGATCATGTGATGTTATATTTTATGTGATTTGTGTAATTAGGAATATTCATTCACCAGTAGTACTGATGTTGTGTTACCCCCTTCAGGTAATCAAGCTGCGGGCGGGACAGAGCAGAACGATGATCAGCACGTGAATTTCAATATGCGTGGCTGACAAGAGTGCACGAGAAAAGATAATTTAGTAGATAAAGGGATTAGCCTGGTTTAGGGATATTATTTAATGTTTTAGTACATTATTGATGCAGACCGAACATAGTAAAGTTTGAGTAGTTACAACTATTTGATTAAATGAAATTATTATTTGATGCCAAATGCTTATGTGAATTATTTGACTAATATCTGGTAAATATTACCAAAGTTATCACGATCCAGAGATCTGACAGGGCCCCAGAATTTGGGTCGTGACAAAGTGGCATCAGAGCGTAAGGTTTTGGGCAATTAAAAGAATTAGCAAACCATAGGCAACGTGGTGAGGACGATGGGGTGTCAACAGTAGAAGCTAAAGTAAGATATGTTGCTATTTATCCTTTGGCTCACAAGTTTTCTTTTGCAGAAAAAATAAGAAGATGGCTAACGTTGAGGGAAACGAGAATGAAAACAACAATATTCAACAGAACGATGGGAGTATGGAAATGCCGGAGTACGCCCGGCAGATGTTTGAAAGCTTTATGAAAGCATATACGCAGGTTCAAGAACAGATTTCAGCTATCCACCAACTCCAAAGTGAGAATGGTGAGGGAAACAGCAATAATAAGGGTGGATCAGGTGAAGGTAGCAATAACGGAGGCAGAAATCGTGAAAGGGATACTCTATACAAGAGATTCAACGAATTTCGCCCAAAGTGTTTTGAGGAGACCACTAACCCATGGGATGCGAATAAATGGGCAGAACATATGGAAGGCATCTTCGAGGTCATGGGATGTACTGAACAACAGAAAGCTATATTAGCCGCTTTCAAGCTAGAAGGCGATGCGAAGGAGTGGTGGAAAGCAGCCAAGAAGTCCTTTAATGGGCAAGAAGCAGAGATCACCTGGACCTTCTTCAAGCGCGAATTTATAAAGAAGTTTATACCGGATCACATTCGGGCGCAGAAGAAGAGAGAATTTGAAACATTGGTGCAAGGCAACCTTACTGTAGCCAAGTATGCTATCAAGTTCACCGAACTGTCTCACTTCGCAGAGACATTAGTGGCTACAGAAGAGGAAAAGATGGAGCGATTTGTTAATTGCCTGCGACCAGACATTAAGAAAGATGTGAAGCTGCACGAGCCGAAGACTTATGCGGAGGCTCTAAAGAAAGCCTTCGTGTCTGAAGAAGCAATCGAGGATATAAAGAGGGAAACCCAACTGGTGACAACAGAGGGCAAATCAGATAATTATAAACACCAGTTTCCCAACAAGAAATAGAAAACGGGGACTAAACCAGTATGCAATCATTGTGAAGGATTCCATGAAACAAGTCAATGTCGAAAGAAATCTGGAGTGTGTTTCGGCTGTGGAAAGGGAGGTCACAAAGTAAAGGATTGTCCGGAGGCTAGGGAAAGAAATCAAAACAAAAGAAAGGGTGGATGTTTCGGCTGTGGGCAGGAAGGACACCAAGTAAAGGACTGTCCTAGGAGGCAAGGAAGGAATCAGAACCAGACACAAGGACAACCCTTTAGGCAAAATCAGCAGGATCGTCAACAGGAGCGTCCACAGAACCAACGCCCCTACCAACAGAATCAGACCTACCAGCACCGAGGAAACCAGCAGAACCCACCTCAAGGACAATATTACAATCAAGGCAGGAATAATCAGGGGGGGAACCAAGCTGGGCAACAGCAGAATGGGAGAGTCTTTGCTCTGACCCATCAGGATGCGGAAGCGGCCAATAATGTTGTTGAGGGTATGGTTTTAATTTCCAGTCATGAAGCTAGTACTTTATTCGATTCTGGTTCTACGCACTCTTTTGTTTCTCATGCTTTTGCTGCTAAGATAGGAAACTCCCCCTCAACATTGACTCATGCACTGGTAGTGTCAACACCCACGGGTGAACACATTCGTACTAGCACCATATTTTATGATTGTATGCTAGAAATTGCACAAGTGCAGATGCCGGCAGACCTGGTAGTATTACATATGAATGACTTTGATGTCATTTTGGGAATGGATTGGCTTGCTAGGTATCGAGCTATTTTAGATTGCTTTAATAAAGTAGTTCGGTTTAACCTGGGGGGATTTACTCAGGTTAGTTTGGTAGGAAAGAGGAGACCTGTTAGGTCCATAGTCATCTCCGCCATCAAAGCCGTTGAGCTATTAAGAAGTGGGTGCAAAGGCTTCATAGCTTTTATCACAGAGGATAAACAGAAGCCCAGATTAGAAGATATCCCTGTTGTTAGGGAATTTCCCGATGTATTTTTGGATGATTTGCCTGGATTACCCCCAATTCAAGAGGTCGATTTTACTATTGAGTTAATGCCGGGAACAGCCCCGATTTCTAAGGCACCTTATCGAATGGCTCCTGCGGAACTGAAGGAACTCAAGGATCAATTGGAGGAGTTGTTAGAAAAAGGATTCATCCGACCTAGCGTATCTCCATGGGGAGCACCGGTGTTGTTTGTGAAGAAAAAGGATGGCACTTTGAGAATGTGTATTGATTATAGACAGTTAAATCAGGTGACTATCAAGAACAAGTACCCTCTACCTCGCATTGATGAATTGTTTGACCAACTACAAGGTGCGAAATACTTTTCCAAGATTGATCTCCGATCCGGCTACCATCAGCTAAGGGTGAGGGAGGAAGATATTTCCAAGACGGCATTTCGAACGCGATATGGTCACTACGAGTTTTTAGTCATGCCTTTCGGTTTGACTAATGCCCCAGCCGCATTCATGGCACTAATGAACCAAGTTTTCCAACCCTATTTGGATAAATTTGTGGTGGTCTTTATTGATGATATCTTGATTTACTCTAAGGAATGGCACGAACATGGAGAACATCTGCGTATCTCCCTACAGCTTTTGAAGGACAACCAGCTTTATGCCAAGCTAAGTAAGTGTGATTTTTGGCTTACACAAAAGTCACCTTTTTGGGCCACATTATTTCAGGAGAAGGACTATCAGTAGATCCTACTAAAATTGAAGCAGTTACGAATTGGAAACGACCTGCAAATGTGTCCGAAGTTCGAAGTTTCTTAGGCTTGGCAGGCTATTATCGACGGTTCGTGCAAGGATTTTCTACAATTGCTGGGCCACTTACCAGACTCACAAGGAAAGATGTCCCGTTTATTTGGAATGAGAACTGTGAAGATAGCTTCCGAACTTTGAAAGGTAAACTCACATCGGCGCCAATCCTTACCCTCCCCGCTGGGAGTGGAGGATTTGTGATATACTGTGATGCGTCGTTGCAAGGACTAGGGTGTGTCCTCATGCAGCATGGAAAAGTGATTGCGTATGCTTCCAGACAACTAAAGGTCCATGAACAAAATTATGCTACGCACGACCTTGAGTTAGCAGCTGTGGTATTTGCATTAAAAATTTGGAGGCACTATCTTTACGGTGAAGAGTTTGAAGTGTATACCGATCATAAGAGCCTCAAGTACATGTTTTCTCAAAAGGAGTTGAACTTGAGACAACGGAGATGGATGGAATTTCTCAAGGACTATGATTTCTCTATCTTCTATCATCCAGGAAAGGCGAATGTTGTAGCTGATGCCTTGAGCAGAAAATCAGCACAGATGGCTTGTTTGACATCGGAAATGAGATTGCTTGAAGAAATCAAAGACTTGGATGTTAACTTATGGTCTATTGACAACAAAGTATTATTGGGAAGCTTCAAGGTTCAACCCGAATTAATACAAAGAATAAAGGACCACCAGCGGGACGATAAAGCATTGACAGATATCTTCGACAAGATGGACAATAAACCAGATTTCTCTATTGTTAATGGTGTATTGTATTTCCGAGGCAGACTCTGTGTACCACATGTTCGAGAAATCAAAGATGAAATTTTGAAAGAAGCCCATCATACAAGATATACTATCCATCCAGGGAGTACTAAGATGTATCAAAATTTAAAAATCAGATTTTGGTGGGTTGGAATGAAAAATGATGTCACTGAATTTGTCGGCCGTTGTTTTACTTGTCAACAAGTGAAGGCTGATCATAGAAAGTCGGGGGGATTACTGCAGCCGTTGCCAATACCCGAATGGAAATGGGAGCATATCACTATGGATTTTATTTCCGGATTTCCTAGAACTTCAAGGCATAATGAAATAATTTGGGTAATCGTGGATCGATTGACTAAATCGGCACACTTTTTACCACTAAAAGGAAAAACCACGATGGAACAACTGGCCAAAACTTATGTTCGGGAAATTGTGCGATTACATGGTGTTCCAGCATCAATCGTCTCAGACAGGGATACTAGGTTTGTTTCACAATTTTGGAAGAGCTTGCAAAAGGCAATGGGTACAAAACTGCATTTTAGCACTGCATATCACCTGCAGACGGATGGACAGACGGAAAGAACAAATCAAACGCTGGAAGACATGCTTAGAGCTTGTGCCATAGATTTCACAGACAGTTGGGATGAGCAGTTACCACTGGCAGAGTTTGCTTATAACAATAGTTATCATTCGAGTATTCAGATGGCTCCTTTTGAGGCTTTGTATGGCAGGAGTTGTCGTTCTCCGATTTGTTGGGAAGAAGTGGGCGATCGACGAATTTTAGGCCCTGAATGGGTGCAAACTTCTACTGAGAATATTAAGAAAATTCGGGATCGATTAAAGACTGCTCAGAGTCGCCAGAAGAGTTATGCTGACAAACGCCGCCGAGAATTGGAATTTATGGTTGGTGACTCAGTATTCCTCAAAGTCTCTCCAACTAAGGGAGTGATGCGATTTGGCAAAAAGGGAAAGCTCAGCCCAAGATACATTGGACCATTCAAGATTACAGGACGTGTGAGCGATGGGAATGCTTACGAATTGGACCTTCCATCACAGTTAGCTGGTGTTCACAACGTGTTTCATGTGTCAATGTTGAAGAAATATGAGCCAGACCCATCTCATGTATTAGATCTTGTGACGATGGATTTACAACCCAATTTATCATATGAGGAGAGACCTGTTGCAATCTTAGACACCAAAGACATGGTGTTACGGCGACGAACAGTCCGACTCGTTAAGGTGTTATGGACACATCATGATCCAAAGGAGGCCACCTGGGAGCTCGAGGACGACGTTCGGCGCAAGTATCCGCATCTTTTTGTCACAGGTATGTTTTAATTTGGAGGACCAAATTTCCTAAGGAGGGGAGTATGTAATATCCTGAGTGCTTGGGCCTAGGATTGGTCTGGCCCAGGTAGTATCTTAGTCATAGTCTGACCCAAGTTTTAATGGAAATAGAAGTCCAGACTTTTAGTATGACTTAGCAAGTATTCCACGTGAGAGAGAGAGATTGGGAAAGAAGAGAGTTGTAAAACAACTCTAAATGGAAAGTTTGAAAGTAATTAGAATTCCCATCTTTCCCTTTATATATGAGAACCAACGACCCTTTGTGATATATTCTATTCATTGGAGAAAAGTCTGAGAATCTTGTGGATTGCAAATTAGGAGAAGAAGGAGAAAGCTGTTGATGTCAAAGGAGACAATTGTGTATCAGAGGTGAGTGAGTCTTCCTAGTTACCCATAAATAATGTATTAGATAATTGATAATATTAGGGTTGTGATGGATTGTGATGGGTCTGTATTGTTGCTGTGCATAGAAACATTATTGGAAAAATATCGAATTGCAAGGAATCCTATTTTGGAGGCCTAAACATCATGAAAGCACTATGAATGGATTCATTCCAGAGATATAGTAATTGTCAGTCCATTCATCCCTTCTGATTGCTTGAATTATTGGCTGGATGTAAGAAATCCAGAAACAGGGCATGTATGAAAGGATAGACGTTTGGGGGTTGTGGGACCACTTGGCCCACTAGATCAGAGATATGGTCCATGGTTCCTGAAGGGGACCCATGGGCTGACCATGGAGGATCTGGACCCAAGGGAGGTGGGCCCCGTTTGGGCCACCATCCATGTATTTCAGATTTCAGATGCGTGAATGAGGAAAAAAATCCAGACTTTGTCGACTGTGGTTGTGAAATCCACTGGGCCCACCTGATCATTAATCAGTACCCCACATCTTTGAGAGGAGCTTTGGTCGACCATTGTGTAGATGGACATCTGATGTTTGGATCAGTGGGACCCACTGATCAATGGAATAAAAAATAGTCAGGCGTGACTTTGGGTAGAACTTAGCAGATGTCGGTTTTGATTTGTGGAACCCAAGATATGTTTTGATGATGGATCAGAACCAATGAGTAGAAGAATAAACCTTGGACGACCATGACCTAGAGGTCTGATCATGGTTTAGCCAAGTGGGACCCACTGGATTTTGCCAAAGGGTTCAGACGTGAACTGCTCCTTTATGTTGTTCTGTGCAGGAAGATAAAAGGAAGTCTATTTATGGAAATAGACTTGGAATATGTGTAAAATTAATTAATTAAATTCCTTACTAAGTGAATTTAAGTTTTGTGATCAATGTTTAATTAACTATGATTAATTAAATATACTGTGATTAATTATTATGATGCAAAGTTGTATTACATATAGTATGGGCCCACCATATCACTCTATACCAATTTTGATACGAAGTGGGGGGGCACCAACCAGTGAAGTATGTATGGGTCGGGTCCACACTACTACTGTGTAAATCATTAATTAATATTTGATTTTGAGATATTGTGCACTGGGTCCCAGATTTGGGATATTGGACTTGTGTCCGGATGATGGATGGCTTCGGGCCATGATGGCCGTTATAGCGGCAGGGTCCTTAATGGATGTGATGGGCCACTTTGATGGCTGGTCCTTAGTGGACGTGTCTGATGAGACAGGGTCATGGTGACCGGTATACATGTATACGATAAGGCCTTTGAGGCGTGGTGATGTGCATGGGCACGGATTGTGTGTGAAAGAATCTAAATAATATTTAATTATTGATTTAGACTATGTTAAATCATGTGATGTTATATTTTATGTGATTTGTGTAATTAGGAATATTCATTCACCAGTAGTACTGATTTTGTGTTACCCCCTTCAGGTAATCAAGCTGCGGGCGGGACAGAGCGGAACGATGATCAGCACGTGAATTTCAATATGCGTGGCTGATAAGAGTGCACGAGAAAAGATAATTTAGTAGATAAATGGATTAGCCTGGTTTAGGGATATTATTTAATGTTTTAGTACATTATTGATGCAGACCGAACATAGTAAAGTTTGAGTAGTTACAACTATTTGATTAAATGAAATTATTATTTGATGCCAAATGCTTATGTGAATTATTTGACTAATATCTGGTAAATATTACCAAAGTTATCACGATCCAGAGATCTGACAGGGCCCCAGAATTTGGGTCGTGACATTCTCAGCAAATAAGACTTCTTAGCCTCCGCCTCGAGACTTGAGCAAAACACAATGCTACAGTTGTCAAAAATTTGGGCATCTTGCAACTCAATGCAAACAGAAGGTCTGCAATTACTATAAAAAGTCGGGACACATCATCTCTAAATGTCGCTGCCGCCCACAACGTCCATCACCGCAGTATCAGACTCCACAGTCTCAGACTCCACATGCTTATGTTGCTTCTCCGGTTATGCATGCTCCTACATCTGCACCCTCACAGCCTGGGCCCTCATCATCTCTCACTCTTGAATTGGTTCAACAAATGATTGTCAATGCCCTCTCTGCCTTTGGTCTCTCAGGTACCTCACGTTTATCTTCTACTTGATTCCTTGATTCCGGGGCGTCTAATCATATGTCGTATTCCCGTACCCCACTCTCCAATGTGACAAGATACAATGGAAATCTTCAAATACAAACTTTTAACGGAGGCAATGTTCCCATTACTGATCTCGGAGATATCCCTGTTCCCATCCCATTGAAAAATGTTTACCTTTGTCCTAATTTAACTTTCAATCTATTGTCAGTCGGGCAGCTTGTTGAAAAATAATTGTAACATCTGTTTTTCTTCTTCTGGCTGTGTTGTGCAGGACCAGATGTCCGGGAAGGAGATCGCGAGGGGGCTTAAGTGTGGACGATTGTTTCCGCTGGATTTTTCTAAATTTTCTAGGAATAAATTTTATAATAATGTGTTTTGTTTTTCTATTAGAGATAACTGCCAATTGTGGTGTAAAAGACTTGGTCATCCTAATTCCAAAGCTTTGTCCCTTATGTTAAACTTTGGTTTATTAAATAAATCTATTGGCCTATTTTCTTGTGTGCCTTTTGATTGTGCTACTTGTAAAATGGGAAAGAGTAAAACTTTTCCGTTTCCTAATTCCACTTCACACTGCACTCAATGGTTTGATTTGGTTCATAGCGATGTATGGGAAATTGCTTGTTCTTTCTCACGCTCATTGTAAATACTTTGTGATTTTTATTGATGATTTCAATCAGCTCACATGGGTCTACTTTCTGCATTCCAAATCTGATGTTTTCAATGTTTTTTTTTTTAAATTTAGCTTATGTTGAGAATCAATTTTCCATCTGCATTAAAATCTTGCAATCTGATTCTGGCAGGGAATATGTGTCCTCCGATTTTCAACAGTTTTTGCAAAACAAAGTCATTATTTCTCAAAGAACTTGTTCTTGTACTCTACAGTAAAATGGGGTAGCCGAAAGGAAAAATAGACATCTCCTTGATGTTACTCGTTCCCTTCTTCTTGAATCATCGATTCCTACTCCTTTTTTGGTTGCGGCACTGGCTACTGCAACTCATCTTATAAATCGTATGCCATCAACCTCTATTGAAAATCAGAGCCCATATTACCTGTTGTACAAGACATCCCCATCCTACGATGATCTTCATGTTTTGGCTCAGTTTGCTTCGTGCATTTGCCTCCTTCTGAAAGAACCAACCTAACCGCTCAATCAACTCAGTGTGTTTTTTTAGGTTATGCGCCCTTCCAAAAAGGGTTCCTTTGCTATGATCCTCACATTCGTCGCATCCGTACCTCTAGGAATGTCGTTTTTTTTTTAACAACAATATTTTTTTTCAAAGACACCTTGATCCTAACTCTTCCTCCTTGGTGTCTTTACCTGGTTTTTCTGACAGCACGTTAGTTGTTCGATTTAATCCTAACTTTGTGTATCATAGACAGAATAAGGAAGCGCCTACCGGGGATCCCCTCCCTGATCTTCCTCCAGCATCCAGTCCACCTTCGGCACTTGGTCCATCGGACATCCTTCATTGCGTCGTTTCACTCGCATTTCGGTACCACCAGACCGCTATGGGTTCTCACATACTTCCTTGATGGCCACTTTGTCTTCCTTTTCCATCCCACAATCCTATTCTCAGGCTGTGCAGCACCAATGTTGGAACCAGGCTATGCAAGATGAATTGGAGGCTTTAAAGCAAAATCATACATGGGATATTGTCCAGTCTCCTGTGGGTGTCAAACCTATTGGCTGTAAGTGGATTTTTTCTCTCAAATTAAAATCCGATGGCACATTGGATTGATATAAGGCGCGCCTTGTCGGCTGTTGCTCTTGGAAATCGGCAGGAATATGGCATCGATTATGATGAAACTTTTGCTCCCGTCTCCAAAATGACCACCATACGCATAATTCTTGATGTTGCTGCATCTCAGTCTTGGCCTCTATATCAAATGGATGTAAAAAAATGTGTTTCTTCATGGCGATCTCAAAGAAGACATTTATATGCGTCTGCCTCATGGGTACTCATCTGGGGGTATGGTTGCTAAACTCCGTCGCTCCCTCTATGGTCTGAAGCAAGCTCCTCGCGCATGGTTTGAGAAATATCAAGATGCTCTTCTCTGCTTGGATTTTCATCCGAGCCAGTATGATCCTTTTATGTTTTTACATCATGCTCCGTCAGGGATTACTGTGCTACTTGTCAATGTTGATGACATAGTCATTATTGGTCCAAATGCACAAATGATTCAGGAACTCCAAGCTTCTCTTAATAAGACATTTCACATGAAGGATCTCGGCCCTTTAAACTATTTCCTCGGTCTTGAAGTTCATCAATCGACTAAAGGTGTAATTCTCAATCAACACAAATACACTGTTGATCTTATTGACTTGGCCGGCCTTACTGCTTCAGCTTTAGTAGATACGCTGGTCGAACTGAATGTCAAACTCAGTCAAGTGGATGGTGACCTTCCAGATCCTACCGCATATCGCCAGTTAGTTGGTAGCTTGATCTACCTCACAATCACTCGTCCTGATATCTGCTATGCGGTCAACCTAATGAGTCAGTTCGTGACAGCTCCTCATCACCTTCATATAGCTGCTGTTCGCCGCATCATTCGGTACCTTATTCGCACATCGACTCGCGGGTTATTTTTTCCATCCGACGGTCCTCTATCTTTCAAAGCTTATTCAGATGCTGATTGGGTTGGTTGTCTGGATACTCGCAGATCAACAACAAGATGGTGCATGTTTTTGGGTGATAGTCTGATTTCCTGGAAATGCAAGAAGCATGAAAAAGTTTCCAAATCCTCTACCGAGGCTGAGTACCGAGCCAAATTTTATCCATGCTCTGAAATTCTTTGGCTTCGAGGTTCTGCTCTATGACATTAGATTTCCAGCAGAAGGAGCTACCCCCCTCTATGCAGATAATACAAGTGCAATTCGGATTACTGAAAATTCGATTTTTCATGAACGCACTAAACACATCGAGGTTGATTGTCACTTCATACGTGATGTCATTAGCCTTCCGCATGTCTACACTGAGCTTCAAATTGCTGATAATCTTATTAAAGGTCTTCCACGACCACGCCATCAGTTCTTGGTTAGCAAATTGATTCTTGTTGATTCTCCCACATCAATTTGAGGGGGGGGTGTGTGTTGTTAAACAGGCCCGAGGCCTATGAAAGGATCCAGTCCAACACATATCCATACGTGGTTTGTTTTGGTCAATATATAATTTAGCTGTACATATTCTGTTAATGATTTGGTTTCCTAACTTAGAATAGCAATTGATGTAATTAGTTAGTTTCTTAACTTAGAGCCTTGATTAAGGCATGTAATAGCTATATATTGAGAAACGATCTCCAAAGGAGGGACAAAACAATAATACACTCTAACTGTTGTCATTCTTCAAGTTCTGTGATCATAGATTTGTCAGGCCATGAGCCAAAATTGACTTATCAAAGAAGGCCCAAGAAGACCGGCATTGGCCTAGTTCACTAAAAGGGGCCCAAAGCTTAAGTGATTAAATAGTCACATGTTAAATAAGAGCATTGTGGTCATGTCACATGCAAAATCTCATATTTTAGTAAGTTCAATCTTGAGAAGATCAATTTTATTGTGGTTTTCTTAAATTTAGAATGATACGTAAGTTGATATCTTTAGGATCCTTGATTGGACATTATAATCTCTAATTAAGAGTCAAATATTGTTGGCTGCTCGAATTAGAAGGTATATCACTAATTGAGAGCCAAGATTGTTTGCCAATACTTTGTATAAAGGTTGTAAAGGCTCTCCTGAGAAATTAGTGAATATTTTCCTCTTTTCCATTATTGAGTGAAATAAACTCTATTAGGCTTTTGTGAAGACTTCTAGGCAACTCTAATATGTGAAGACTCCATTGGCATGGCTTCAAGATGTGTGTGAAGACTCCACATCTACCCACCCTCCATTATTATGGTATGAGAGTAAGTGATTTTCTCTGTGTTTCTTAATTTTTTCAGGTTCCCAAAGTTACCCCCCTTGGTTTCCCTTGATTTCATTCAATTTATTCATAAAATAATATTAACTTTGAAAATTTTAAAAAAGAAAAAAAGAGGTTAGATTCCTGCATCCTACAATTCATTTTAGGATTTCTTTTCCATTTCATTTTTCATTGTCTTGGGTGAATTTTAATGTTTCTATTATTACTGTAAGCAAAAGGAAAAAAAAATAACAATAAAAATTGTCGTGTATGGTATCTGTGCAATATACTGGCTACCTGTCATCACAACCCTGTGCAAGTCCTAATCTAACCCAATTTTACCACCACAGTCCCTTCAAAAAATCCTCTAAACATTGACCAAATCCCTTTTCTTTTTGCCCAAATTTCAGTACTTGCAGTCCATTTCTCTGCATCTTTTCTGCATTGCATAAGTGCAGGAAGCAGTCATCAATTCAGTCCCATTATTACTGTAGCGCCTTGGTGATCCTGATCCAGATTTTCTGCAACATTTGTTCCTTATTGGTTAGTCCATTCCCAGCATTAATCAATCAGTCCGTATCTCTTTTACTGCCCTACCATTATCTTATGTTTACATCAGTAATTTTTCTTCTGAACAATCCCAAGATCAGCCCAAACTGGCCCCGTTATTTAGCAGCAAGACTGTCCATTATTTTGATTCTAACCAGCCCTATATAGTTCCCCGAACAATAGAATTACTTGTTGTTCCTGCTACTCACTCTACCCCTTTCTATCTACCCTAACTTATCCACCATCAAATCCCACAATCTCAGCCCTATTTTGGCAGCCATACAACCATTGTGCAACAATATTTTGTGAGTACATTATCCAGCACTTAATTCAGTCTCCATCCAGTTTCATACATCTTATGTCTTCCATTTCACCAGTTCCATTAAATGTTGTTGTTTTTGCAACATCGCTCAAACAGTTTCTCTCATTCCATCCCAACAATTTAGAGTCTTTTCAATTCTACTTTCATTATATCCTGAGTCTCATGTCTTTTGAGATTCACACAGACTACTAGAATCGGGAGTCATAATAAGGCAAGTTCATCGACACGAATGGGTTTGATCCTATATCTATAATCATGAGAGATTGGACAACCTTAAAAGACATTTGAATGCCTCTTTGAAGTTTAG
This sequence comes from Litsea cubeba, assembly GCA_012931725.1. Lineage (NCBI taxonomy): Eukaryota > Viridiplantae > Streptophyta > Magnoliopsida > Laurales > Lauraceae > Litsea > Litsea cubeba. Next base: position 42,758,881 of record CM022945.1, read on the forward strand.
AGCCTCGAGATGGTCCACATAGGCAAAATGATCTTCAATTAACAGCATTCTCTTCTATATCACCAGATTACAAGAGAATTCTCATTTAATCCCAATGCCAATAAATGACAAAGGAAAGGTTTCTTTGTCTAATCCACCTCCACGATGTAAAAATAAGGTCATAATTTGTCCCAAGTGGGGTGGAAAAGGGTATTTATACAATTGATTGTCCTAATGAATCAGATTGTGTGGTATGTGGTGAAAACGGACATTTCACGGATGAATGCCCTACGAAATCAGCATGCAAAGAAACTCATCGAGTTAAATACGCTGGTCTAGTGTTTGATGTCAATGCGATGACAGAACAAGTGACAAAAAGATGACTGAGAGTTAGATCAAGAGGAGAAAGCTTCAGATTCGAATTTTTATGGATCAAGTGACAACAATTATCTCAGTAGTGCCTGTAGAAGCATCAGATGATCCTTAATTTTGAGTGACCATGAAACCTTTCCCACTGTTCAGATATCCTGTATCAATGTTATATTTGGTGATCTATGGTGGATGCCTGCACAAGAGAGATTGACAGATGGATCATATTTTCTTATGGATCTGAAAGTAAGTTTTAAACATTAGATGATCCAATTATTTAAAGGCCCAAAGGAGTACATGAAGCACATCAACACGAAGCAGAACCACCCTTGTCTCACTAATGTTTGCAAATCCACTGATTGCGTGCCTTCTCTTCACGGCGATCAACTGAAGAAATTCCAACCAATGAGATGGAGCATTCTGATCCAGACGGGGCCCACCTGATAGTTGCCCACAGAGACATTACGTTCACTTACTTTGTTTCTAAGTGAGCTTCTACGCTTTATGGACCTATGAGTAGGCCAATGAGCCAACTTTATTACAAGCTTATCAAACAGTCCCAAGAGACCCGGCTTAGGTCTGAGTGTCCAGTTAAAGGGGGCCATAACTTGGGTGATTAGTTAACATGTTAAATAGGGGCATTGTGGTCCATGCCACACTGCCAAATCTGTATTTCTTAGCAACAGTTCTATTGAAGAGAATTCAGCTGTTATTTTGATTCTTCTCTAAATTTATAAAATTTATAAAGATGTGTAAGTCAATAGCTTAAGGATCCTTCATTAGAAATTATATTTCAAAGTTTATTGACCACTAAAATTAGAAGGTGTAGTCTTGTCCTGGCCAATCCACTGGTAGCTCAGTTAGGCACCTCCCTTCCACAGAAACAAGATGGATCATTCCCTGGCTGTAGTGTTGATGGTGAGGGACTTGGGTGAGTGTGTGTGAGTACTTTCTTAAAGAAAAGAGTATAAAAAAAAGTTAATGGGATTTTCCCTAAAATAAAAAGTTATCGTACTACATGGGAAATTGGAGTAGAAATAAATAGAAAGAAGTAAAAAAGTACTATACAAGAGTTGTGTTGTGCAAATATTAGTAGAACTGTGCTCTTTTTACCACCAAAACAGAAAACCCCATTGGAGGGTTGGAGAAATAAAATCTGCGGGACAAGGCGATGTTAAAGATAAGGCTAAATGGAACTCAAGTAAAAGTAACTTCAGATAAAAGGAAAAAAAAAAAAAACTTATAATGGCTCTAAATTTCTTGAAACAAATTTGACGCATTCATTAAACTTCAACAGATTCAACAATTTAAGATGAAAAAGTGATACGGGACCTATATGCTTTGGAGTTCCATTATATACTTTCCTCAAATAGAAAAAAAATAAATTCTAGCATTTTCCAATATTCTAGATTCTTTGGATAATTTTTAGATTATTGAGGTCAAATTAATATTTACACTGCAAGGACCGTGATGGCTGCGAACTGCTGCACATCACTGCTACAGATCACTTTTTCAGACTTACTGTGACAACCTTTGTGACTGATTTTAACTTATGGTTTGAAGAAGACGATGTACGGCTTCCTTTAAGGTGAGACCAATAGAAATCAAGCCAAGGTGAAGGTCATTATTATCTACTAGTTAGTACCACAACCCCAGAGTCTTCAGGTCTGCTACAACAGAAAAATACAGAGATATTTTTATCATGTAAAATTCACCTTTTCCTTGAAAATTATGGAGTGGTTAATCTATAAGGATTTTCTGTGGCTTGCACTCGTTATTCCTGAGACTACCTGGATCATATTCAGCAATGTACATAGTCATATACCATGAAGAAGCATTAGTTAAGATTGATGATTGCTTTGCTTTACTTTTCTGTTTATGTAATCGTCTTTCATGACATATGATATGAACTGCCAGAAAAACTGTTTATATTTATATGATTCACACCCTGCAAAAGTAGATGTCATATAGGTTTTCCTCAAATGACAAGTTAATAGTTGTTGCTGCTTGGATTGACCTTATGCAGCTACAACTACAATCCTTGATGGAAACACTGAATTCGACAGAGCCTCATTACATAAGATGTGTAAAGCCAAACAATCTTTTGAAACCTGCAATTTTTGAGAATGTTAATGTCATGCAACAATTGCGCTGTGGTGTGAGTATTCTAAAATTCAAGGATTTATTCTTCTTGTTTAGATATAATGCAGCAGAAACAATTTCCTAACTTCCAATGCTTGTTGTTCATATTCTTTGCAGGGTGTTCTTGAAGCTATCAGGATTAGCTGTGCTGGTTACCCTACTCGCCGAACATTTTATGAGTTCCTTCACCGCTTTGGTGTTTTTGCTCCAGAGGTTTTGCAAGGAAAGTAAGCACTCTTTTTTGTTCTATTTTGAAGTTAACATAACTGTATTTGTTAGGTCTTTGTTGGTGAGTTTGACCTTAGTAGTTGGACATAGTGATATTAGTTTCATGTGTATCTCCCTCGTTTCAGCTATGATGAAAAAGTTGCATGTCAAAAGGTTTTGGACAAGAAGGGACTGAAGGGGTTCCAGGTAAATTTAAAACATCTTTGCAATCCAAGATGAAAATAATTGTATACAACTGAGAGTACATTATGGTTCTTGTGCCTTTTTTCTTTTCTTTTCTTTTCTTTTCTTTCTTCTTCTTTTTTCACAATTCTCCTACAAGTAATAAAACGATAGTAATCCAACAGTAACACCACTCCACGGATCTCATTGTACTTTTTCTCTAAAAAGATCTTTTCCCTCATCTCTTCCTTAAAACATCAATTTTAATCTCCATTTAAACATTTACCTCTTAGAGACTCAGAACTACATCCTTGTTTTGCAACTTACTTTATAAGCTTGCTACTAGGCTTTGCCTAGTAGTGTTGTTATCCATAGCGACGTCCATAAACTTAGTGATAAGGCTGTCGGGAAAAGTAAATCATATTTCTGGAAACTTAGGATACATGTGGATAAATGTATCTGATTTGTTTCTAATATATTGATAAAATCCCTTTGGATTTTAGAAAACCACGAACATTATGCATAGGAAACTTAAATGATACCTGTAAAGTGTTCATATGATTTTGCAGATAGGTAAAACAAAGGTTTTTCTGAGAGCGGGTCAGATGGCTGAGTTAGACGCCAGAAGAGCCGAGGTACTTAGAAATGCTGCAAAAACTATTCAGCGTCAAATAAGGACGCATATTGCTCGAAAGCATTTCATTGCATTGAGGGAGGCTAGTATTTGCGTGCAATCGTTAGTTAGAGGTATGACCTTCAGATGCATTTAAATTCTTGAAACCAGTTAACTTATATCTGGAGTTGTTCTTAGCAATGATGATTTGCATTCTCCTTCATTGCTTTTGTTTGGTTCATCCACTAATTGGAAGGAACAAGGAACAGAGTTTATCGGCATAACCTCTGTGTTGTTCCATTCCTGCATTACATAATAACTCTAGGGCATTGTTTTACTTCCTGTGTTCTTGTTCTGATTTACCATGCTATAACTTGATTTATAGGACAACTGGCTTGCAAATTGTATGAACAGAAGAGAAAGGCGGCAGCTGCTGTGAAAATTCAGAAGAATATGCGTAGATGGCAAGCCAGGAAAGCTTACATAAGTCTACGGTTATCAGTACTTGTCTTGCAAATGGGTTTTCGGGCAATGGCATCTCGTAATGAGTTCAGATTTAGAAGGAGAACTAAAGCAGCAATTATTATTCAGGTGAGTGTATTGCATTTAAATGCTGATTGATGTTCTTTATAATGTTGTTCTCAAAATTTTCCCTCTCGAGAATTGTTTGCAGGCCAAGTGGCGTGGTCACAGAGATAGATCATATTATAAGAAGTTGAAGAGGGCATCAATTGTTACCCAATGCAGATGGAGGGGAAGGATTGCAAGGAGAGATCTTAGAAAATTGAAAATGGTCTGTACTCATTTCTGTTTCCAAGTTGATTTGATGCTTGAAGCAAATGAAGGAATGATTTCTGTTGCTGCTTCAATTTCAAGAATTCAATTAGTAGATTTTTCCTATATTTTTAATTAGTTTATATCAATGCACTTTATCTGTTAAAAATATGTTACTGTACTATCAATTGCATGCTCTAAAAATTTGAACATGCAGTTGACATGTACATAAAGCAATGGCTCTCTCTAGTTGGAGGGAAGGTACTAGTTAGTCCAACTACTGACATTTATAATATCTGACACAATTAGAAAGAGGATCTACAGGCTACAATACCAATCGTACAAGAGGAAGTAGAAGATTAAGAAATCAAAGAGTGCAGTGAGCTTTGTCCTATAGAAGGAGATTGAACCTCTTTATTTACATCGATGAATAAAATCTTTTCCCTTACATTAAGTGACAACTGAAATATAACCAATCGAACAAGAGAGAATGCATGAAATAAAATAAAAGAATGTTGCGAATCTGTGTCGCGTAGAACGCTCTTTATTTATATCAATTAATGGATGAAATATTTTCCCTTTATTAAGGGATATCTGCATCCAATCATGTCTACTAGAATCTCCTCCTATATGTTACAATTGTTTATGAAGTAAAATTAGAAATGTGGTCCACAAAAATAATTTTTTCGGTAGTCCCTTCACATTGACCCTTAAATTGATTCTGGAGGATTAACCAGCATCAGTTAGAATAAGAAATTTATAATAATCTCAAGTCAGAGCCTTGGGAAAATATCAATAATTTGAAGATTAGCAGGCACATTACAAGAGTGATTGTTTTGTTGTTCTAGTTCATCTTTTTTTATTCAAGTAACAGTCAACTTAGATATGCTTAGTTCTTTCACAGCAGACAAAATTGGTAGCTATTTGAATAGCACTGCAGTTGACAGTAAAAAGAGAAGTCAATATAGATGGTGGAAAATGTAATTCAGTAAGAAGGCCGTGCAGCTACAATGTTTTTTTGACATGCAGATGATATCAATCGATATTCTGCCTCTGGAATTTGGAGAGTCAACTTTACACTTCTATGATACTAATGAAATACCCAAGAACATGTACCATCTAGTGAGGGGTCGTCGAGCATTAGGTCAACCAGACCGATCAGCAGGAACATATGTAAATAAATTGGGAGAAGATCCAGTTGGAAATTAGTCTTTATTTTGGGACTGCAAAGTGAAGATATTGAAATGGTAATGTCTGTTGGATTTGAGACAATATCCCAAGTACAAATGGCTGTCAGGGGCTGTAGTTCCTCATCCACAGCTTCATCAATCATTCTTGCATGATGGCCTGGAGAAAGGATCTACAGAGAGGAACTGAATCCAATTATGTAAATAAGGATAATTGGTCATGAGGAAGAGAAGGACGGCAGTGTAGGAAATATAAATGCTTTTGTGCTTAGTTTACTTAGTGGAGGGACTTTTTTGTAATTTCTCTAGTACGTAGGACTTCTACGTAATTATAGCAAATCTACAGGGGCTTATATTTAATGATAATTTGAATTTTGAAATAATATCAAGTATGGTTGTCAATCCCTAAGAGAATGACCATATACTTCATTCATCCCCATATTTTGACTAAGATGACCACGACGGCTTTTGATTCCTTGCTCTTCAGATGGGCCAATTCTTCGGGTGGGGGTGGGGAAGAATGTCCAAATAGAGTCACTAGCAGTACAACCACAATATGATGACAATCAGTAGAGCGTAGACCCTTTATTGAAATAGAGCCTGCTCCAAAACCTTTGCAATGTCTCAATTGTTAATGATTCTGGATCCATTGGGCCAAATATTACATAAAGCCCAACTCATTTGCTTAGTCAAACTGTAATATGTTGTACAGATACAACATTCTATCTTAGGATATAGCTGACTAGACAATAACTAAATTGTAGCCTTAATCAAGGATTGTACATTAATATATATGGATATCAATCGATCCTTGTGAGATCATCCCATTGCAATTCAATTTGTCTACAGTGCTTGTTCCCTGACGTATCAGAGCACTATTAAAAGATAGAAGTTATAGCTCTTCAAGCGTTGATCGAAGGGAACTCCTTCAACTGGAAGAGCAACACAGATCGAAGAGATTGTTTCTCATCACAGATCTGTCACAACAACACAGATCTGTGCCTGATCAAGATTGGCCCACCACCGATGATCCTGGATTCTTCTACAACTTTGAAGTTTTGATAGACAGGATTTATGTGTTTGGTGATTTTCTGGGGATTTTTCATCATCATCTGAGGTAGTTTTTTCCTCCTTCATCTGTCGACTTTGGGCATTTTTTCTCAAAACAGTTTAATCACGACCGTCCAGATTTGTGGATTTATATCCAATACACTTCAAGTTTGGACTGTTGCTAGTATCTTGGATCACTCACAAACTGATATGTTCTGATCTGTGATTGGACTGATTAGTGGGCCCACAGATAGATCCCGCCAGAAATTCAAGGCCGTCTGCTGTGTTTACATCACCTCTGTGTGCATTCTATTGCATCTGGGGCATTTTCTGTCCATTCTTAGGCCAATCTGGTTTGAAAACATATACTTTCTGTGCCTTACATATTGATTAGAAGATTTGTTGCTATGTGATTGGTTTTTATTCATCATTCTGCTGGTTCATCTGACTATTTGTTACAAATGGAGAAATCTGAAATCAACTTAATCAAGTTTAATGGTAAAAATTATCCATCTTGGGCTTTTCAATTTGAACTTTACCTAGAGGGTAAGAATTATAGGGCCATATCTCTGGGACTGATCCCAAACCAATAAAGGATGAGAAGAAAATTGTGTCCTGGAACAAAAAAAAATGCTAAGGTCAAAACTTGGATTCTCGGGTCCATGGAACCACAATTTTCATGAATTTGAAACCATACAAAACTGCCGAAGATATGTGGAACTATCTGAAAAAGGTGTATCATTAGGGGAATTCTGCACTCCAGTATCAGTTGGAATTTGAAAATTGCAAAATAAATGCAAGGAACTTCCTCCATTCGAGACTATTATTCTGGTTTTCAGAATTTATGGACAGAATTAGATGAAATCAAATATGCAAATATCTCTGCACAGGCTCTTCCCGAATTGCAAAATATACTAGTGACTAGCCATCGGGATCAATTTCTCATGAAATTAAGGCCTTAGTATGAATCGGTCAGATCTAATCTCATGAGTAGGGTACCTTCTCCATCACTAGATAAGTGTCTAAATGAATTACGCGAGAGGAACAAAGACAATTGACTCAGTCTGGTGTGCTCCAATAAGCCACTCATGGTGCAATTGATGTTGCCTATAGTGTACCCACTTAATCTCAATCATCGAACTCACCAGTTCATGCTGCTTATGCTCCCAAGGGAAAGCAACCAAGTAGGGATGTCAGTAAAGTGCAGTGCTACAAGTGTCAGAATTTCGGCCATTATGCAAATCAGTGCAAGCAGAGGATCTGCAATTATTGCAAAGCATCTGGACATTCGATCAATGAATGCCGCAAGCGTCCTCAGAACAGAAATCCAAAAGTTTACCAGGCTATCACTTCTACTTCTAGCACTATTGATTCATCTTCCATACCTTCTTCTGTCCCTGCTTCTGCTGCTCCAGTCACCGCTGACATGATCCAACAGATGATCCTCCAGGCTTTTTCCACTCTTGGTATATCTGGTAAAAATCACTGTCTCTCTCATTGGTTTTTTGATTCTGGTGCCTCCAATCATATGACGTCATCATCCCAGCACTTCTCCAAAATTAAACCATATGATGGAAAAATTCAGGTCCATGCTGCTAATGGTACAACAATACCAATTACCTTTGTTGGTGATATTTCTCATTCTTTACCCTTACATGATGTTTTTTGTTCACCTAATCTTTCTACCAATTTAATCTCTGTCGGTCAATCGGTTGATGGTAACTGTAATATTTCTTTTTCCTCTTCTGGTTGTGTGGTGCAGGATCAGGAGACGGGGAAGGTGATAGCAAAGGGGCCTAAGTGTGGGCGTTTGTTTCCTCTTCACATACCAACATCGAATCCAGATATATCTTTGTTTGCTTCAACAGTTTTCTCTAAGAATAATGTGCAGTTGTGGCACAATAGATTAGGCCATCCCAATTCCAAAGTATTGTTATCTTTGTTAAATTCTGGTCATATAAATAAAATGAAGTTTTTATCATCAGATGCTGCTCTTGATTGCACCACTTGTACACTAGGAAAGAGTAAAACTTTGTCTTTTCCATTACATGTTTCTTCTTCTACCAAATGTTTTGATTTAGTACATAGTGATGTTTGGGGGTGTTGCACCAATTGTTTCTCATTCACAGTATAAGTATTTTGTGACTTTCATTGATGATTATAGTCGTTTTACATGGGTTTATTTTCTACATGCCAAATTTGAAGTCTTTGATGTGTTTAAAAAATTCTTGAACTCTGTTCAAAATCAATTTTCAACATGTATTAAGATTTTTCGTACAGACTCAGGGGGGAATACGTGTCCGCGAAATTTCAAGAATTTTTACAAGACAAAGGGATTATATCCCAACGTACTTGTCCCTACACCCCCCAACAGAATGGTATTGCAGAACGGAAAAATCGTCATCTTCTAGACATGGTCAGGTGTTTGTTATTAGAATCCTCAGTTCCACCTAGATTTTGGCCAGAAGCATTAACCACTGCTACTCATATCATCAACCGTCTTCCTTCTCCAAAACTTCAAAACACATCTCCACATTTCCGTCTTTTCCAAACTGAACCACAATACACATATTTACACACTTTTGGTTGTGTTTGTTTTGTTCATCTTCCAACCCATGAACGTTCAAAGTTATCTGCACAATCTGCAAAATGTGCCTTTCTTGGTTATGCTTCCCAACAAAAGGTTTTATTTGTTATGACACCACATCCAAGCGTATTCGGATTTCTAGAAATGTTGTTTTTTTTTAACACCAATACTTTTTTCAGTCTTATCCTGATTCATCTCCAAAAATCACATTTTCTAAAGTACCATCCTTTGATGATGAATGCCTTCCTTCACCTCTGCGATATCATCCGGACAAGGTGTATGTTCGTCGACAAGGAACAAATGCCACTCCTTTGCCTCTTCTACAAGAACCAACCCCAGATCCTCCTCCAGCACCAAATTCACTTTAACTTGCTATTCGTCATTCTTCTCGTATCTCTCGGCCTCCGGATCGATACGGTTTTTCTCATTCTTCATATTTAGCTACTTTATCATCTGTTTCAATTCCTAATTCTTATTCACAAGCAGCAAAGCAGGAATGCTGGAGACAGGCTATGGAAGAAGAACTTCATGCTCTAGGGCAGAACCAAACATGGGCCATGCCCAGCCTCAGTTAAACCTATCGGGAGTAAATGGGTTTACTCTATCAAAGTGAAGGCAGATGGTACTTTGCATAGATACAAGGCAAGGCTTGTAGCCCTTCGCAACAGACGGGAATATGGCATCGACTACGAAGAAAACTTTTGCGACTGTAGCAAAGATGACCACAGTTCGCACCATCCTTGCCATAGCTGCATCCCAATCCTGGCCCCTTTTTCAATTTGATGTAAAAAACGCATTTCTTCATGGTTATCTTAAAGAGGAAGTTTACATGCGACTGCCTCAAGGTTTCCCCAAACCATCAAAAGGACAAGTTGCTCATTTGAAACGGTCTTTGTATGGGCTAAAACAAGCACCAAGAGCATGGTTTGACAAATTCAATGATGCGTTGCTCAAGCTGCAGTTTCAAAAGAATCCTTATGATCCGTCATTATTTTTGCATCAGAAATCAACAGGAATCACCATTCTTCTAGTTTATGTGGATGATATCATAATCATGGGAACAGATACAACCATGATTCAAGATCTCCAATTTTCTCTTCATCAATCTTTTCAAATGAAGGATCTGGGACCTCTGACATATTTTTGGGGATTAGAAGTTCATCAAGCTGAGAAAGGGATGATTCTGCATCAACATAAGTATACTATGGATTTAATTGAATCAGCAGGCCTGTCAAATTCCACACCTGTGGATACTCCTCTTGAACTGAATCTTAAACTCCATAGTGATAGTGGTGATCCCCTTCCTAATCCGACATATTATCGACAGCTTGTCGGTAGTCTTATATATTTGACTACTACTCTGCCTGACATCAATTATGCAGTAAACTTGATGTGTCAATATATGACCAAGCCTCATCATCTCGACTTAGCAGCTGTTCGACGAATTATCTGTTATCTTCTTGGCACTTCTCACGGAGGCTTGTTTTTTCCTGTTAACTCTCCAATGACATTGACTGCCTATTTTGATGCTGATTGGGCAGGTTTCCCTGATACTCGTTGGTCCACAACGGGGTGGTGCATGTACTTAGGTGATGCCCTTATTTCATGGAAAGTGAAAAAGCAAGACAGTTTCAAAATCATCAATTGAGGCAGAATATCGGGCCATGTCTGCCGCATGTTCATAAATTCTATGCTTCTTGGTCTCCTTGAGGAACTTGGCTTCTCACAAAAATCTCCCACACCCCTACATGCGGATAACACCAGTGCCATTCGGATTACATAAAATCCAGTGTTTCATGAAAGAACTAAACACATCGAAGTTGTTTGCCACTTTATCAAGGATGAATATCTACGCGATGTTATTTCTCTTCCTTTCATCTCCTCCAGTCTCCAAATTGCTAATATTTTTACAAAAGCACTTCCTCAACCACGTCATCAGTTCTTGACCGACAAATTGATGCTTGTTGACTCATCGACTTCAATTTGAGAGGGGGTGTTAATGATTCTGGATCTATTGGGCAAAATACAACATAAAGCCCGACTCATTTGCCTAGTCAAACTGTAATATATTGTACAGATACAACATTCTTGTTGATATAATTGTTATGCCGTTCACTAAAAGCTCGAGCTTTTGGTGTTACTGGTTGTTAACATGGTATCAGAGCTAAAGGTCACGAGTTCGAACCCCTGGGAGGCATGTTACCTCCATCTGTCTATCGGGTCTGTCTGTTCCGTCTGTTTGTTTGGTTTCGAATTCGAACGGCTTCCCGTTCGAGAGGGGGTGTTGATATAATTGTTATGCCGTTCACTAAAAGCTCGAGCTTTTGGTGTTACTGGTTGTTAACAATTCTATCTTAGGATATAGCTGACTAGACAATAACTAAATTGTAGCCTTAATCAAGGATTGTACATTAATATATATGGATATCAATCAATCCTTGGGAGATCATCCCATTGCATTTCAATTTGTCTAGAGTGCTTGTTCCCTGACATCAATGACGACTTAGAGGCCTTGGAGGCCAAAGCTTCTTAAAGCCTTCCGCATGGCTTATGCACATATATCTATGTGAGGAAGTATCACCCTTTCACAATGGGTATTTCCAATTGGAGGTTGGTTACAGGCTTCTAAAATACCCTTCGCAATGGGTATTTCGAATTGGAGGTTGAAGGATTTTGAAAGCCTTCAACACAGCTGTAAAGTGAAAGGCTTTTGGAACTCTTTCATATTTCTCTCTAGAACTAAAGGGGAGGGTCCTGGAGACTCTAGATATTGAAAGCCTTACGCACCTTTGGAGTTACCATACCCAAGAAACAACAAAAAATTGTGCATACCATGTCAGGTGAATAGAAATTGGATCTACAATAATAATTGAGTGAGAGAGAGAAAGCCGAAGAGACTGAAGAATGTGGTGACGTGTGCCCAAATATTAATGGATCAGGTTCACACCTTTCTACATGTATCAATGGATGAAAATTTTCTCTTATATGAAGGGATGATTGCAATCTAATCATATCTACTCAAATCTCTTAAGATATATTCACCTTTTACATAGTAAGATTACAAATGTGGTCCTTGGGACTTAGGAGCATCCGTTCACGTGTCCTTTCACATGATATGGAGTATGATGTCCAGATATGACATGAATACAACATGGGCATGCCATAGGCACGACAGGGACATGGATTTTACTCATAAAAAGTTAAGGATGGATACGATACGACACAATTGTTAATAACCGAAAACACCAAAAGCTCGAGTTGTTAGTGAACGGTATAACAATTTATATCAACAATCCCTCTCGAACGGGAAGCCGTTTTGAATTCGAGACCAACAACAGACAAACATAACAGACTAGATAGACAGATGGAGGTAATATGCATCCTAGGGGTTTCGAACTCGTGACCTCTAGCCCTCTGATACCATGTTAATAACTAGTAACACCAAAAGCTCGAGCTTTTAGTGAACAACATAATAATTTATATCAACACCCCCTCCCCCCCGCCCCCTTCTGAACGGAATGTCGTTCAAATTTGAAACCCATCAGATAGATGGAGGTAACATGCCTCTCAGGGGTTTCAAACTTGTGATGTGAGGCTTTGATACCATGTTAATACCTGGAAACCAAAAGCTCGAGTTGTTAGTGATCGGTATAACAATTTATATCAACACCAATATGTTGCCCATTTGAAGTATCCGGGCATCATATATATGGAGGTTCACTCCAATAAGATGCAGATTTCATAAATGTGTTATTACTGAGTAATCTTGTTTTCGAATCTACATTTGCTGCCTCATATATTTGTATTTTGGTTGGGCATGTTATGTTATCCAGACCCAAGGTAGTAGACATGGAACCTGAGTAATTGTATACATTGACACTTAATTATAGATGTATAGTTGGTTATGTTTGTCACAAATTTAGCATGTAAAGCATGCTTTAAAATCACACATTCAATTTGATTATTTAGATTTATATCAGAATGCCAGAATACAATAAAAAGGAGAGCTGTTATCTGTAGTAGCTGTAAAAACTTGCATCTTCAATTCAGCCTGTATAGAATGCATGAGACATCTTAAAAAAGTACCTTCAGGAAGGGGGTATTTTTCTCATTATTCTGGAAATGGGGCTCATGACAAGCTGGTGCATTTTGAGATATGTTATCTGTAGTAGCTGTAAAAACTTGTATCTTTAATTTAGCCTGTGTAGAATGCATGAGACATCTTAAAAAAACTACCTTCAGGAAGGGGTATTTTGCTCATTATTCTGGAAATGGAGCTCATGACAAGCTGGTGTATTTTTGATATGCAACAGTGTTGATGGTAGTTTCTATAAATTTATAAATTTCTTGCTCGAAGCTATTAGAAAGATGGGGGCACATCTTGCCTAAATGGCGTTGTGAGTTGAACAGAGTTTCACCGGGTCTTCAACTACAGATAATTATGACTGATGTGTTTTATCTTAATCTTTCCACATCATGGAATGTGTCAAACACTTAAATTGGGCCATTTTTTTTTTTTGAAAATTACATGTTGCGCCATTTTTCTCAAGATATTTTTCTATTGATCTTATCATCAACTTTAAATACATCTGACCCTCCACAGACCCCGCAGTGGTGGGAGCCTTGTGCACTGGGCTGCCCTTTTTTATTCATCATCAAGTTTAAATACATGTGTGACTTTTGCAGGCTGCAAGAGAAACCGGTGCACTTAAAGAAGCAAAGGACAAACTCGAAAAACAGGTGGAAGATCTCACATGGCGTTTGCAGTTGGAGAAACGCTTAAGGGTAATAATAATGTTTTATGAAGGATACACCCCCCCCCCCCCCCCCCCCTGCCGTCTCCTCGTTTCTTTTGAAAAAAGAAAAAAGAAGGCCTATTGAAAAAAAAAAAAAAATCTCTATCCCATGACTGTTGTATGGTTGCCAACTTAATCCTTCTACAAATGCACCAATTAGTGTAACTGGAAATTGGTTGATATAGTATGTGACTTAACTGATTCTTTGTTCTTATTTTATTCTTTATTTTGACATGCTTGACATAGTTGAATGGTTATTTAGAGGAGTGAAATCAGACTAGGACTTGTTTGGTATCTCTACTCTTTTTTGGATAGACCCATCAAAATAGAGCCATAAAAAAAAGAGGCTAGAATTAAAAGGAGTGTAAGGATCTATTTTAAATAGACTTTTTTAAAATCAATGATTGAAAGTTTTTCATAAATTTCTTGAGATCCACAAGGTATCAAGGTTTACAACTTGACCACATAGTCATGTGCAGCCTCCCAAAGAGATCTAACGATTTGGATCTTGTGTTTGGGGCCCACAGAAACCAGAAAATACTATCTCGAGATTGGTGATCCAATGGCTCACTTTTTTTGCACATATCTCGGTTTGGATCTATGGCTCACTTTTTTTGCACATATCTCGAGATTGGTGATGATCCAATGGCTAAAACTTGGTCCCATAGCCGTGCTTATTCTTAGGAACAATTTCACGGTTTGGATCTTGATTTACTCTGGTAGATTTAAAAAAAAAAAATTAAAAACGGGACTAGGCGTTGTGGACACCGTGTCCACTGTAGCTCCGCCTCTTTTTTTTTTCCCTCTATTTTTGAACTGGGCAGAGAATGGGGCTGTGAGCCTCTAATTCTCTAAAGTGGGAAGAGGCTGGAAATCTCTGCCAAAAGCCTCTATTTTAAAAACTCTGCCCACTTTAGAGATTTAGAGAAGTAGAGGCTAAAAATAGAGATGCCAAACAGGGCCTAACATATTTCACAAATATACTTACATTTATAGTATATGCATGCAGACTGACTTGGAGGAAGCAAAAGGTCACGAGATTATCAAACTGCAAAACTCTTTGCAAGCCATGCAAACCAAATTAGATGAGACAAATGAGTTGCTTGTAAATGAACGAGAGGCTGCAAGGAAAGCCATTGAAGAAGCACCTCCAGTTATCAAAGAAACACCAGTCATTGTCCAAGATACTGAAAAGATTGATTCCCTGACAGCGGAGGTGCAACAATTGAAGGTAATTGAACTAAAACCATTAAAGGTACCTTCAATGTCTGGGTGTTTATCATCATTTTTTAAGAATGCGTACTTTAGGAGTGAAGTCTCTCTGACATATTGCATCCTAAATCTTAGTAGCAACTTAGAGTCGATAACTCTGTAAGTTCTATCAATGTTTAATAGCCGTTACCTGTAATGGAAAACATTATTTGATGCCATAATTATGAGCAAGTCCTTTGTTATATTTACATTGTGAACAAATGATCTTAAAATACTCACCCACCATAAAATTATATCACATCATAGATTCTATGGATTGAAAAGTACCTCTTTAGCCAGTCAACTAGCCCTCTCATTGGTCCAACAGAGTATGTTTAAAACATACTAACCTTAGAAGTCAGCACCCTAATTTCCTTGATTCATTTTGCCAATTTCCATGAAAAGCATCAGGTGTAGATGATTATTGAATTTCGTAAACTGAATCACCTTGAACAATATCATCCATGACATGCAGTTCACATAGCTCACTACATTACAAAAGATGCAGGTATATATCAATGTTGCTTAATTGAACAAAGTAGCAGTTCTTTTTGGTTAAGCTGCGTGTATTTTTGGCCTTCTTTGATTATTTGTATTGACAATGTACCTTACAGAATTCATTGGAGTCAGAAACAAATAGAGCTAGTGACTTTGAAGGGAAATATGTTGAAGCACATCAAACCAGTGAAGAAACAAGAAAGAAATTGGAAGAAATGGAAGGAAACGGAAATCAACTTCAAGAGTCTTTAACCAGGTATCTATTATCCATATCTTTCTATTTGTTTCTCACTTTCTCTACTCCCTATCTTTGACTAGTTTAATTGTTATTCAGATTCAGACTATATAACTAAAGACAATTATACAAAGGGAGATGCATAAAAATTTGTGTAGTCCAGCAGTGTAACATATTTTATTTTACCACATTAACTTATCTATTAGAAATAATTGACACTAGTCTTAGTTGTAATCCTTCTAAATAAGGATTATATCCTATCTTTGTATTTTGATCTATGCAATCTTATCGAAAAGAAGTATACATAGTGAGGGGTTTGCTACATTGGGAGATACCCAAAATTCTCCACCTCCATTATTCGTTATTTTCATTTGATCCATGCTTAGAGATTTCCCTGAATCTCTTATGGTATTCAATCTCTGTAATTTTCTTCATGTTGGCCCTCTTACCTAAATATAAACTATTAGTAGGGTTTACTATCACTATTTATGGTATAGATTCATTGTACGAGGGCTTTTATGACTTAAAGAGGTTGTATAAGTCTCTTTGTGAAAGCCTAAAATTTTTTTTGGGAAATACCTTGAGTTATCCAAGTTGGATAACTTGAGTTAGAGAAATCAAGGGTTTTTACTAAAGAGGCTAGAAAAAACTCTACAATAGAAACAAAAAGAAATAGAGAGAATGAAGAAGGATGGAAGGAAACAAATGGTATAATTGTTGTCCCGAGGATTAGAGAACCACTCCTATTTATAATTTATTCATTACACAAAATTAAAAAAAAAAAAAACACAGAGATTTTGAAAGGGCTTTTTCTTTTTTTTTTCTTTTTTTTGCTGGAAGGAAAAATTATATTAAGAAAAGGGTGTTTCCGGGGGTGGGGGGACAGACCAAAGAGCCCAAAAAGAAAATAGGGGTCCAGAATAGAGAGGACCAAAAGAGAAACCTAAAGCAATAGACCACAATAAAACAGGGCTACATGCTGTTGGGAGAGCTCAAATTAAAAAAAAAAAAAAAAAAAAAGAATCTGAAGCTAAACTAGAGAAAGGAGAAGGCATCTTTGAGAGAGAGAGAGAGAGAGAGAGAGAGAGAGAGAGAGAGAGAGAGAGAGAGAGAGAGAGAGAGAGAGAGAGAGAGAGAGAAGAATCAGACTGCATAAGAGAAAAAACAGCTTCAAGAGAAGGCTTTCAGTCGTTGAAAATTGCCAAGTTTCTGGTCTTCCATATGCTGAAGATGACGACGATGAAGATGGCACCCAGCCCCATCTTTTCCTTTATTGGAAGAGAAGGCTGAAAAGAGATTCCAAAGGGAGGCTGCAGATTAACAGTGGGCAGCTGAAATGTTTAATTTAGACAAGACCCAATCCCAAACAGCAGTTACAAAATTGCAATTGAAGAAAAAAAAATTATGCAGTTTCTTGATGAGAACCACAGAGCGGGCAAACCAAGCCAAGTGGACTCCAAGCAATTGCACCCAATCCAAGCAATTGCACCCAATCACTGGTGGGAAGTTTGTTCTGGAACAATCTCCAAGTAAGAAGCAGAGGGATTAAGAAGGGTTTTCCAAGCAAACTTAGACCAGTTTCTTGGAAAGCTCTGATGCAAACTGAATCCCAAGCCATCTTCAAAGGAAGCATAGGAGAATTAGAGCTGGACCAGAGCAAGACATCATGCTCCAAGGAAAGAGCAGAGTTTTCTCTGATGGATTGAAGCACAGTGGCAGCTGGAGTGGCAAAAACTGGGGATGGGCCAATGAAGATTGATTGAAAGATCAGAAGCCGTGTTGGACCAGGAGAAAGTGAGATGAGGAAACTGCTGGGCTATAGAAAATCTACCATTCCATTTATCAAACCAAAGGCTAACTGACTTCCATCACCCAATTAACAGAGACTTTTGAGAAAAAATAAGTCAGCAAGCTTCTTTAACCTCTTCCAAATGCAAGAGCCTGACTGACTAGAGGCTGGGAGCCAAGGAGAAAAAGCCTTTGATATACTTCCCTTTAAATCAAAGAGCCCACAGACACAAGGAAGAAGAGGGGATAGCTGTCCACCCAAGCTTCAAAACATAAGCTTCATTAGATCTTCATTATTGCGCAAACCCAGGCCACCTTCTTGCTTAGGAAGACAAATGATTTTCCAACTGACTGGAATTCGTCAGGTTGAGACTATACCACCAGACCACAAAAAACTCCTCGTCCATTTCTTCAAAATGTTACAAATACAAGAAGGAATTGGAAGAACCAACAGCATACGTAAAGGGAGACTTTGAAGAAAATGCTTTAGAGATATCTAATTTGAGGCAGACCCCTTTGCCTTGACTGCCACATTTTAACTTGAGAGAGCTCATGATCCAAGGCTACATGATCTTGAATTTTTCTTTCATGAATTTTTTTATCTTTTGATGGAGGCCACTTGATGTAGGGATACTAAATGAGGAAGAATAATTGCCATCCTTGTTGCCAAAATTTTTGAAATCACTTAATAAATAAAATTGAGAAGACTTATTGGCCGATAGTCACTAAAAGAAGCAGCAGCAGACTTTGGGACGAGGGTGATGAAAAAAGAATTTGAGGCCTTGAGAAGTCTTTTGGAGAAGAAGTTCCTGCCTGCAGCAATCACTGAATCACCAACAGTATCCCAACAGCTGTAGAAAAAAGTGCCCGAGAAGCCATCAGAGCCAAGTGAACTACAGCGCTTTGTCCCAAACACTGCTGAACGAATTTCAACAGGATCAGGAATAGCAGTCAGCTGGATATTTTGGAGAGCTGACACTTGAGATCTGAAGATCTGAAACAGATTTGGATCCATTACAAAAGAAGCTCTCTGTTAGGAATTGGAAGAACTCAATCACTGCTTTCTTGATCTTTGAAAAATCTTCCAAGGATTCGCCTTTAAAACTGATTTTATCAAAGCGATTTTTGGTGCTCCCGATCTTCGCTGCCAGGTGAAGAAATTTGGTATTTCGATCCCCATCATTTAGCCACTTGATCCTTGACTTTTGCTTCCAGTTCACTTCTTCAGCCTGCAAAAGGTTTTGGAGGCTGCATTTAGCTTCATAGACCTCTTCTTGAATTGAGATTGAAGGATTGTTGTCCAACAAGGATTGAAGAAGGATAGCAGATTCAGCTGCAAGGATGTTTGGGTGTAAATATCCAAAAAATTCTTTATTCCATATCGTCAACTTCTGCTTCAGCATTTTTAACTTATGATTGAGGGCAAACTGCTGGCTGCCAGCAATCTGGAGGTCCCAAACAGGCTTAACTAGTGGCTTAAAAGAAGGATGGCTTACCCACATTTCTTCAAGGCATATTTTAACCTCAATGAGTGACTAAATGAAGTGAAACAGAGTTCATACTGTCAAACACAACTCGTCTAAGGCCCACTTGTGTGGCTGACTAAGATTTGGGCCCAAAATTGAACTTATCTTTTAGATATGATTTGGTCAAAACACATGTGTATAGTTTCCTAGTATAGGATATTCTTTTGTTATATTTAGACAGTGTATAATTGTAAACAAAAAAGATACACATGTGGAGCCTTGATTAAGGCATTGGAATTCTATTTAATGAGGGTCTATCTCCAGAGGGTACGCCAAATTCAATTGAAATTTCAGAAATCTTGTTTTAATGATACATACACTTTCATCTCATCCTAAGCCTGGTCCCCGTGAAATGTAGTGAAATGTCTGAATTGACTAGCTAGGGAAGATATGATGGGCACAGAACGCACTGTGAAAAATCCGACAAAGTACCATAAGGAGGATACTATGGTAGAAGAATCTAAAGAACTCATACACTTTCATCTCATCCTACGCCTGGTCCCAGTGAAATGTCTGAATTGACTAGCTAAGGAAGATAAGATGGTCATAGAACGCACTGTGAAAAATCCCGGCGAAGTACCATAGGGACGGTACTATGGTAGAAGAATCTAAAGAACACCCATAGACATTATCTTTAAGATTAATGACATTTCATTAAATAAATAAAAAATTATGTACAAAGTAGAGCACCCAATCGAGGAGGTGAAAGGGCTAACAGGCCATGACAATATGAGCCAACAAAATCTAAGAAACTAAACCATTTGTAATAACAACTTTTCCTATTCACCCTAGCTTTAGCTGAGCTTTCAGGAATTTCATAATGAGCTAAATGAAAAAGAACTATGGGGATGAATTGTCCAAGGAAGAGCCATTCATACAGCTTGAGATGGTAGATTTAATCATATAAGGTACAGAGAGACAATCTTACAGAGTTACAGTCATTTCTATGATAGAAGATCCTGATCCACTCATAAAAGAACAAAAACTGCTTACAGAGAAGTTTGTAAAAAGGAAACTTATGGAAGAAGGTAAATAATTACTCAGAGAATCATGGTGTTCAGATGGACAAGTTCAATTAGACAATCGAGCCTTTCAGAAAGATGGAACAGAAGACTTCCGTCAGATTAGAAGATCCATGAGAAAGATCTGAGCACTGAGGTCCAATCAACAATCTAAGGCGTCATTTTGGCCATTGGTTCATCTATGAAGATTGAAGTGGAAACCAAAAGAAGAATCAACTGTTAGATGGAGACCATGTACTGATCCAACAATGAATTTTAGTTGTTAGGAAAATTCAACCTATCATTATTCCAGTATTCTAACAATATGAGAGAACCAGACATCCACTCACATTCTACATACATAGAGACAAGGCCCAGAGCTCAAGGCCCATATTTCTGCTGTAGTCTAGAGATGAGATAGATCTTACTCCTGTACTCTAAATAGGATAGAGATGTAGTTTCCTGATTCATCTTTCCCTCTTTGTAAACCACTCATATCAAGGATACCAGCTGTGTGTGAACAACTTAATCTTAAAAATTTTGCTGCTTAAGAGTATTTGTGTGATTGGGTGTGTGGAGTCTGGATGATTTGAGCATATCCATCAGGTAGACAGAGGCTTGTGCTACATTGGTGATTAGATCTCCTCTTTTCTTTCTCTTCTTTGTGTGATCTTGGAGTAGTAGAGGTGCTGTATCCTGCATGCTACCCCTTTTACTTGATTGGGGCATGCATCACCTTATGAGTATGAATCAATTTCACAGTGTCTGGAGTCTAAATTCTATTGATACATCTTAAACTGTTTTTTGGTAAATGCGTTAAAATATTTTTGTTTTAATGTCATTCTTTTATTTCCTTTGTATCTTTAGTATCTGATTTATTTGTACCCTATATATATAAACATTTCAATATAAGGTTTGTCAGGTTTGTTGCGAACTGACAATTCCATTTCAAGTCCTTTTTTTTAATTAATATTTTGGACTCTTGAACCTTGTATTGAGTCACCATGATTCCTCATCTGCATAAATATTTGGTGCCACCCCTCTACCTTGCATTATGTTTTTGTTAATGGTATATTTATTCTTCTTTAACCAGGTTTGAAGAGAAGCTTTCTAACTTAGAATCAGAAAATAAAGTTCTTCGTCAACAAGCTGTTTCCATTGCACCCAATAATAAATACGCATCAGGACGCACTAAATCTACTGTTCAGGTGACTCCAGCAGATGATTTTCTGAAAATAACTGGTCAATTCTTTCCATGTTACATGTTCTTATGTGGTGTATTTCCATCTGTTAATTAACAGAAGATTTCTGAAGCTGGTCCTACTTTGAACGTTGATGTAAAAACAACAACCGTAAGCTGTCTTATACCTCAGTGATAGATATTTTATTTCATTTGTCAAGCATACTTTCATGTTTGTAATTTTTCATCTGTGTAAATGTCATAGGATCAACAAAGTGCTGTATCTACACCAAGGGATCCCTCTGAAATCGAGGAGAAACCACAGAAATCACTCAATGAGAAACAACAGGTTGATGTTTCCTTATGAAATATTCATCTTCAGTTATTCCATCCTGTTCCCAATACAACATTCTTCACAAACTGTAACTTGGACATAGATACATGTTGTCTATTTTGAATACATATCCAAGAGTGGTATCAAGCCTGATAAAATGTAAATATTAGATAACTTCATTTGATTATTTAATCTAAACATTTTTGATGTAAAAACATTTATCAGGAAAAAAGAAAGCAGATTAAAGAGTTGGTGGTATATGCTTTGCAGTAAATATTCTTTCATGTTAAGGAAATGTGGCCTGAAGTATTAGACATATGTTTTCGCCCACATGATGGAAAACCTAGATGGCTAGAAGTGCCCTTTGTTAGTTAGGCTTCAAATTATTGAAAATGTTGCTGTTTTGAACGGAATTTTTGGTTGTTTGCATTTACAGGAGAATCAAGACTTGTTGATCAGGTGTATTGCTCAACATTTAGGGTTCTCAGGGAGCAGACCTGTTGCTGCCTGTATTATCTATAAGTGCCTTCTCCAGTGGAGATCTTTTGAAGTTGAACGTACTAGTGTTTTTGATCGGATAATTCAGACAATAGGACATGCAATCGAGGTTTGATATGTGATCTTTTACACTGTGGTCTCTTGGTAATCTTAAAGATAAGATACCCTTCTAACCTTCATCTCTATGCATTGAAGACCCAAGAGAACAATGATGTGTTGTCCTACTGGCTGTCCAATGCGTCCACACTGTTGCTGCTTCTCCAGCGTACACTAAAAGCAAGTGGTGCAGCTGGCTTGGCTCCACAACGCCGTCGATCATCATCAGCTTCTCTATTTGGGAGGATGACTCAAGTATGAGTCAGTTTGTTTATTTCTATTATTATAAATGGAGAAATTATAGGGTCTGGATATATTAGGAGATGTTGTGTAATGATGTGCCATTGAAAAATAGATGCTTACTAAGGAAAGAAAATAAAGAAGCAGCGTGCCATTGAAAAATAGATGCTTACTAAGAAAATAAAATAAAGCAGCAGTCCATAGTTACCATACAAGGGAGAAAGATCGGATACCTAGAATCCTTCTGTCTTTTATGTTATCTTCCATCCATTGGTCCCATTAGATGAATAGACTTGATCAACAAACTGTGGGTCTCCACTTGTATGGAATGAAGTCTTCAGGACGTACACTATGCACATCCGAATGCATGAGAACCCTATAATTCAACAAGCTAATAAGTAGGGGTGGCAATGATACTATTTACCCAGACCACACCCATTAAAATAAGGTTTGGATACCTAATCTGGACCTATTTAATTTTGAGGTCCATGTTCAGGTGTACTGTATTTAACCTGGAAATATTTGGGTATGTGTCATGTAGTTCCAGACACATGGACCTGGACCAAGACCCTGAATAGAGTTGTATATTGTATATACATAAATATTATGATTATGTTATACTTCATGTTCTCTCTCCCTCGTGATTCCCAACTTGGACCTGAACCAGGACCAAGACCCAGACCCCACCTCAACCCCCAGTGACTTCATTGGGTCTGGTTAAGGGTTTTTGTAGAAGATAATGGACTTATGCTAACAGGCCCTAGGCCCAACCCAATCAGTTTATAACCCATGTAAAATATCCCACGTGTGGGTCTAGGATAAGCCTTATACAGGCTGTTTCATTGATTTTCTTCTATGTATAGAGATAGGATATTCTTTAGATATTCTTTATTCTTCAATTCTTGATTGTAATTAGATTGTAAATACTGCTGATTACTAGCATGTGATTAGGGTAAATTGATTATAAAATGGTTGGTCGATCCTCCTTTGAGGTATCAACTTTTCCTCCAAACTTCTTCCTCTCATTTTGCTCTTTACATTTTAACATGGTATCAGAGCTATGGTTATGATCAATCCCTCTTCTATTGTCTTCTATCATTGATCATTCTTCTTCCTGAAGTGAAAACTTCTCTCTGATAGTGTCTGATCATCCCTGATCAGAGGTGGCCCACCTTTGATCATCATCATCATCGCAGCGGAAGCAGCCTATATTGTTCGTCTGGTTATTCTCTTATTTATGGAGATTTTTTCAAGATTTTTGGATCATCAGAAGTAGGATATCCACCTCATTTTGTGATATTTCAGTTTTGTCCGGCAGTTTCAATCACAGCCGTTCAAATTTGTGGATTTTGATCCGATTTGAGTGAAACTTTGGCCTGGAGTTGCGAAAATAACTTGTTCTTCCATTCCATACCCCTGATCGGGCTGCGATCAATTATTCAGATCTCATAAGGAAATCGTCACAGTCACGGCATTGACGTGTTTGACGCTGTTCTCGTTGGTTCTTCTCTGTTTGCTTCTGTTTCACTACTGGCCCACCAGCGATGATCACAACATCACTAACAGTTATCCCCATGTTGGTCGACTCATTTTTCTGGGAATTATAGTGATTTTTCAGGAATTTTTCCATCACCTTTGAGATAGTTTCCAACTTCTTCTTCATCTGACGGTTTTCTCAGACAGATTTCATCATCACCGTCCAGATTTGTGGATCTTTTTCCAAATCTCATCAGATTTGGACCTGAAGGAAGTACATTTGATCCACTTTACAGCGATCAAACCTGATCTGTGATTCGATCACCCTGTGGGGCCCACATGTGGATTCACCCACTGAAGATAGGGACGACAGGGCTTCCCTGTACTCTGTTGCTGCTACTGTGCACTACTGTTTGCACCTTCCTCACTCTCTGGCTACCAGCATCCACTTAACAAATATTACCACTGAGTTTTGGACCATATCACTGTCGTGCTACAACAGAGACCATAATCTCTGTTTCCTTTCCTCCATTGGTTCAAGGCATCAGATCTCATCTCAACATCAGATTGGACCTCATCTCAGGCATTAGATTCAAGGATCTGAACAAAGAAAACATTTCTGATCTCTCTCCATGCAGCTATCTATTGATCTGACCGTCTGATCAAGAACTGGGGCCCACCTCGGATTGTGCAACTGTCACAAGTTCTGCACCAAGCTGGTCGCCTCAAAAGTACTGTTGCTGCTGCTACTGTTAGCCCTCTTTGCTGCCGCCACATATTTGCTGCTGCTGTTGCTGTCTTTGCTGCTATTAGTATTGTTCCTGCCTCTTTTCTACTATGGACAATTATGATGATAATGGTGATCGGTATCAATCTCACTCTCCTCTAGCATTTCCAGCTTTTCATTCTTCAATATCTCTGTCTTCATCCATCACCCCATCCACATGGTTTCTAGATTCAGGAGCATCGAACCACATGACTTCTGTAGAAAGTAGCTTTACAGCCTCTCACCCTTACCTTGGAAAAGAAAAAATCACCACTGCTAATGGAGACCAATTAATCATCTCTGGAATTGGTACCATTATTTTATCTGGTGTCTCTGGCCAGTCTCTCCACCTTCCCAATGTCTACTTTGTTCCCAAATTATCAGCCAATTTACTTTCTGTAGGACAACTTATTGATGATGGGTACCATATTATCTTTTCTTCCACTGGTTGTGTCATACAGGGGCGGCAAACTGGGAAAGTGATCGCAACAGGGAGTAAACACGGTCGACTATTTCTGCTGGACATTGGACATCATTCTCTCTTTTCTTCTTCTTCTCCTCAGTTAGATAAATTGTGGACTGTGTGGCATAGTCGTCTTGGTCATGTGAACAATGCGTATTTACTTTCCCTATTTAAAAATGGTTTTTTAGAACCCACTTTTAATAATAAAGTGATGTCCTCTTTCCTTCAATCTAAGTGTGAAACGTGTTGTTTGAGTAAGAGTCATATCTTGCCTTTTCCTATTCATAGTTCTCGTGCGTTATCATCTTTTGATGTTATTCACACTGATGTTTGGGGAATTGCACCCACCTTGAGTCGGACAGGCTTTAAGTATTATGTGACATTCATTGATGATCATTCTCGTTTCACTTGGATTTATTTCATGCGCTTCAAATCTGAAGTTTTTTCTTTCTTCCAAAAGTTTTACAAAATGGTTCAAACTCAATTTCAGAAAGAAATAAAAACTCTTAGGTCTGACTCTGGTGGAGAATACATGTCCCATGAATTTTCTGCCTTCCTTTCTGATAAAGGAATTCTTCACCAAAAATCTTGCCCACATACTCCACAGCAAAATGGTGTTGCGGAGAGGAAGAACGGACATATTCTTGAAACTGTTCGTTCTCTCCTCCTTGCATCTTTAGTTCCTCCCACCTTTTGGTGTGATGCTGCACAGACTGCTGTATATCTCCTCAATCGTCATCCTAGCTCCGTTCTAGGAAAGACTACTCCATATGAAGCTCTCTTTGGTAATACTCCTTCATATTCTCACTTGCGTGTTTTTGGTTGTTTATGCTTTGTCCATCTTCCACCTACAGAACGCACTAAGCTGTCACCTCAAGCTGCCAAATGTCTCTTTCTAGGGTACAGTACTGAACACAAGGGATTTCTATGCTATGACCAATCTGAGAAACGCATGCGAATATCTCGTAATGTAATCTTCTTAGAACACATTCCTTTCTTCTCTTTGCGTTTGGATACACATCCTGTTGCTGTCTCTTATCTGCCACAATTTCCTGCAACTACTTCTCCACCACCACCTATTACCAAGGTCTATGTCCGGCGTAACAAGGTTCCTCCTGTGGGGCCTCCTTCTCCTGATCATCTCCCAATACTGCCTCCTACACCCTCAGGTATTAATACTTCCTCCACCGATAGTGTTATACCCTTACGACGCTCTAGTCGTCCTTCTGTTGCTCCTGACAGATATGGCTTCCCTGCTCTTTTCACTTCTTTGGATAGTGCTCCTATTCCCACCTCTTATTCACAGGCTTCGAAGATTGCATATTGGCAGGATGCTATGACTGAGGAGTTGCTTGCTCTTGAAGCAAACAACACATGGGACTTGGTACCGACTCCTGAAGGCACCTCTGTGATTGGCAGTAAATGGATCTACTCTATAAAGGTTGACTCTGATGGGAGTCTTGACCGCTACAAAGCCAGATTAGTGGCACAGGGTTACAAGCAGGAGTATGGCATTGACTATGAGGAGACATTTGCACCAGTGGCTAAAATGACCACTGTTCGCACCCTCCTTCGTGTAGCTGCAGCCCGTAACTGGCCCCTATGGCAAATGGATGTAAAAAAACGCCTTTCTTCATGGCGACTTACATGAAACTGTTTATTTAAAACCACCTCCGGGTTATGCTTGTCCTCCACACCATGTTTGTAAATTGAGGAAAGCTCTTTATGGACTTAAGCAGGCTCCCAGGGCTTGGTTTGATAAATTTCGGGCCGCTATCCTTCAAGCTGGATTTTGCCAGAGTCACTCTGATAGTTCCCTCTTCCTCCGATGGACATCAAAAGGCTACACATTTCTCTTAGTCTATGTTGATGATATGATTATCAGTGGCAATGATAGTGCCGGTATTACGGATCTCAAACGTCATCTCACTCGCCACTTCAGAATGAAGGATCTTGGTCCTCTCACCTACTTTCTAGGGCTGGAGTTCATACGTAGCAAATCTGGCATTCGGATTCATCAGCGGAAATATGCTAAAGATTTAATCACTTCGGCACAACTTGATGATGCTCACACTTTTGATACTCCTATGGAATTGAACAGCAAGATCCGTAGGGATGATGGCCAGCCCCTAGATGATCCTTCTGTTTTTCGGCGAATAGTAGGTAGTTTACTCTACTTAACTATGACCCGACCAGATATTTCTCATGCCGTTCATACGATTAGCCAGTTTGTGAGCAATCCTCACAAACCTCACCTTGCTGCTGCCTTGCGCATACTCCGCTATGTCAAAGGCACCCTTAACCATGGTCTCTTCTACTCTTCGGGCGCTTCTCTGCACTTATCAGCTTATTCGGATGCTGACTGGGCTGGTTGCCCAGATTCTCGGCGCTCTACCACTGGCTGGTGTATGTTTCTTGGGGACTCCTTGATTTCGTGGAAATGTAAGAGGCAAACCACTGTCTCTAAATCTTCTGCTGAGGCTGAATATCGGGCCATGTCATCTGCGAGTGCTGAAATCATCTGGCTACGCCGTCTTCTCTGTGAATTCGGTGTCATCATTGGTAGATCGACACCTCTTCATGGGGACAACACCAGTGCTACGAGAATTGCAAACAATCCGGTCTTTCATGAAAGAACGAAGCACATTGAGATTGATTGCCACTTCATCCGTCAGCATGTTGTTACGGAGAAGATCACTTTGCCTCATGTCTCTACTCTTAACCAGTTGGCGGATATCTTCACAAAAGCTCTCCCCAAAACGCGTCATCATGATCTCACTAGCAAATTGATGTTTTCTGCCTTACCACATCAATTTGAGGGGGAGTGTAGAAGATAATGGACTTATGCTAACAGGCCCTAGGCCCAACCCAATCAGTTTATAACCCATGTAAAATATCCCACGTGTGGGTCTAGGATAAGCCTTATACAGGCTGTTTCATTGATTTTCTTCTATGTATAGAGATAGGATATTCTTTAGATATTCTTTATTCTTCAATTCTTGATTGTAATTAGATTGTAAATACTGCTGATTACTAGCATGTGATTAGGGTAAATTGATTATAAAATGGTTGGTCGATCCTCCTTTGAGGTATCAACTTTTCCTCCAAACTTCTTCCTCTCATTTTGCTCTTTAGATTTTAACAGTTTTATGATTGGGACCCACCTTGAAACCAGACCAATGATGCTTTTTTTTAGGGCTGTGGATGTGGCTGGACCTGACCTATACCCACCTTGTTGCCATCCTTGTTGGTTATATAGCATACACACTTGAGTTTAGTCACAGACTCTGCTTGCTTGATATTTGTAAGTTCTCTTTTATTGAGTTTTATGCTTTTACAGAATAAGTTGTTTCATGATTACACTTGTTCATTTTGGCTCTCACTTGTTTAGAGTTTCCGTGGAGCTCCTCAAGGTGCTGACCTTTCCTTTACACATGGTGGTTTGAGTGGGGGAATAGATACCTTGCGCCAAGTTGAAGCCAAATACCCAGCTTTACTGTTTAAACAGCAACTTACAGCCTATGTAGAAAAGATCTATGGAATGATCCGGGATAATCTAAAGAAAGAAATTTCTCCCTTGCTTGGATTGTGTATACAGGTATTTAATTCAGTTAGATTCTCAATTTGTTGGCAAAGGTTATGATTATTAGTTGATGAGTAAGCAACAACAGGGCCCTGAAACCAAAATGACATGTCTGGTTTAAATATCCTAAGAATAGGATTAGCAGGTATCATATCATTAATCAAATTTAGAAAGGTAATATTTTGAATGGTTTAATGGTCATAATGGCTTCAGTATGATATTCATCTTAGTTCATGTAGATGTTCTTTTGTTTTCTGCACAACATTTGAAATGGATGAAACACATCTATGAAATTTATGTGTGCGCCGTTAGATTTCAATTAAAACTGAGCAAAGCTTCAGAATTATTGTTTCCATGGGAGTATTAGCTTTTGGGTGTGTCTAAACTATGAAGATTACAATATTTTCTTATTATGGTTGGCAGTATACTGCTTTCAGTCTCTTCTCTCTTACTGAACCATGAACTGGTTCCCGTGTTGTATGGACCATGTAGGCACCAAGAACCTCCAGAGCAAGTTTGGTTAAAGGTCTCCGCGTTGTAACTACTCAAGCTCAGCAAGCATTGATTGGTCATTGGCAAGGGATCGTGAATAGTCTTGGAATTTGCTTCAACACACTGAAATCTAATCATGTCAGTGGGTCTCCCTGGATCTGTCTGTTTTTTTTTTTTTTTGCTCTTTCCCTATTTATTAATGGGTTAAGGTCCAGTTTTAACTCCCCGACTTTGTGTCTGACTCCCTTCAGCTATAAATGGCTCTGCTTCTATGAATTAGCAAGTTGTCATGTCTTGTAACCTAGGAGTCCAACTGCAACACTATTTAACAGCTCGGAGTTTTTATTTTCTCATATCCTAAGTCTTTTCTCCATATGCTCGATTCAGGTTCCCCCGTTCTTAGTTCGCAAGATTTTTACACAGATATTTTCCTTCATCAATGTACAGCTATTCAACAGGTATAGGGATGGCCTTGTAGTTTGTATTGCATTGTTTATGAGAATCTGTTTTGATCATCCTTGTTTTCTTTTTCCAGCCTTCTGTTAAGGCGAGAGTGTTGCTCATTCAGTAATGGTGAATATGTTAAAGCAGGCTTAGCTGAACTAGAGCTTTGGTGCTGTAATGCAACAGAAAAGGTAATTTGTTTTCATTGGCATACCATTTTTCTTATTTTTCCAGTATCCTGAAATGAAGGAATGCAGTATGCAGGTTCAGCATGGGATGAGCTGAAGCATATCAGGCAGGCTATTGGATTCCTGGTAACTTATTTTCATCCATAACACTTAATTAATTTTCTAATCTGATGAAAAGAAGCGTCTTTCTATTTCAAACATAATAGAAAGTTTTTAAACTCTGTCAAAATGACTACCTTTTTTTGGAGAATGAGTCATCACCATGATTCATGTTTGTTTTTGGAGGAACACCTGTGTCTGTCCTTTATTTTGGTCAGAATCAAACAAATCATAAAGATTTCATCACATGCTTAAATCGCTCTTTGAAATTGATTTTTGAAGCGTTACTTAGTATCATTTTCTTTATTTGCTGTAACCAAATTCCATCTAATCGGGATTGGCTGAGTACTACTTCTCTCAAAAGCATACTTGAAATTTGGTTTTGTGAGTTCTTTTTTCTAAGGCCAACTGTCTGTCTGAAGCCAACCTTCTCTTTTTGGGCTTGGAACCTTCTCACAACACTTGGCTAAGTATTAACCTTGGTGGGTTAATTGAACACTTCATTAAAAATGAGGAATAGGAAGGTCCACATCTAATGCAATGATCACCCTATGTTGCTCAAAGAAAGGAACATCAAAGGAGAGGCTACCATCTATCTATCAACTATAGATGGACAGTTGCCAAAAAGGTCTCCACAATATGACAATCTAAACCCTTTAATAGAATAGAAGACTAATGGGTGACTAGGGTCTCTGCTGACCTAATTACCAAGATTCCGAATTTTCTTGATATATTTATTATCTGGTTCAGGTCATACATCAAAAGCCCAAGAAGACATTAGATGAAATAAGCCATGATCTGTGCCCTGTAAGTGATGCTTTTAACTGTGACTCTGAAGAGCTTCATTTTGTGCTGAATTTATTAATCAATTTTAGTGCACTCTCAGGTGCTCAGTATACAACAGCTTTACCGGATCAGTACGATGTACTGGGATGACAAGTACGGGACACATAGTGTTTCGGCAGAAGTAAGTCATTTTGCATTCCATTAATCAAAATGGATTAGATCATCATCAATGTCAGTCTGTCATGATGTTCATTATTTCTATCCTTGAATCCTTGGTATCTGATCATGCTTCGGCATCAAACAGGTTATATCAAGCATGAGGGTATTGATGACTGAAGATTCAAACAATGCAGTCAGTAATTCTTTCTTATTGGATGACGACTCAAGGTAAAAAAAATAAAATCACTAAGCTAAATTTGCTAGCTGACTTACTTTTAGTTTCTTACTTTTAGTTTCAGTGACTCTTTTACATCCACATGACACATGCATGAAATTTGAGCTAAGCATCCAGCTAGCTTTATCTCCTATGGGCCATATAATATAGTCACATTCATCAGTGATCAGACAATTCTAATTATTCAACTGAATAACTTGGGGAAAGCTAGAAGTACTAACTTAAATTTTCTTGTGATGCAGCATACCATTTTCAGTAGATGATATATCGAAGTCAATGGAAAAGATTGACATTGTTGATGTTGATCCGCCACCACTAATTCGTGAGAACTCGGGCTTTGTGTTCTTATTGCCACGTTCTGAATGAACAACTTCACACATAAATCTCAAGTGGGTTATATGTCTCTTAGTCATATTTGCTTTCCCATTCAGTTTTTGATGACCTTAACAGGTCTTTCTTCTTTACCTTGGAATCTAGGCCTCTGTTCAAGCTTCCCCTTGTGGTGTCTTACCCAATGCTTCAATAACGAAATCCACCAAAAGATGACATTTCTGGACTTACTTCTTTCTCGCCCTTCCTCTATACAATGTGATGTCTTGATGGGATTTTCAAGTTCAAGATATTTCCCCATAGATCTAAACCAAAGCAAGTGCCAATTTCTTTTTTCCTTTTTTGTTCCTGTAGTGTATCTTAAATTTAGATGTAAGAGTACATCATCAATCAGGTGGTTGGATTATGTTTTTGATAGCTTTGTAATACATTTTCTCCCATTTAATTGAATATAGATTCCAAAGGGAATACATTCAAAATGTTGTTTTTTCCAGCATAAATCACACTGACTCTTGAAGTCTGAAACCTTAAGCCAAAAGCTTTCATGTTTGATCTAAGCTTGATTTAGGAGAGCTTTTGTTAAATACAAATATGGCACCCATTGGTGGCA
This sequence comes from Litsea cubeba, assembly GCA_012931725.1. NCBI lineage: Eukaryota > Viridiplantae > Streptophyta > Magnoliopsida > Laurales > Lauraceae > Litsea > Litsea cubeba. The sequence continues at coordinate 42,791,046 of CM022945.1, forward strand.
AGTTCACACTGTCCAATATTCAGTGGTCATATCAGTTGGACGGCCCTGATTGATTGGCAGGGACTCCAGTCTTAGTGGGTATGATGCCATTTTCCAAATGGTCATGAAACACAATTTGATTTAACACTTCTTTTTCCCCTTTCTGGGCATTGCAGGCTGCTAGACAAAACGGCTACAATTGTCTTATCTTCTTGTGCACTGTCAGATTGTCATCATTTGAAATTGTGATTTCATAATACATTAAACTACCGGATTCAAATCACATGTGGAAGCCCACTTCTATTGAATTAGAATTTAGCCATGGACTAATAAATAGGGGCACTGTGATTTTGAGCATTTGAACTTCAGGAATGGGCCCCACTTGATGGTTTATAGGATTGGGCTCACAGTTGGGCCTCAAACGGGTTGGCTCCGGGCTCAAACCATGGCAGCATCAACTTAAAGAAACGGATCCAATTCCGGATTCAGATCCCAAACAGGATGTGGAGTGCACTTGTAAAAATTGGATCAAAGGACTTAAAAATAAATCTTTAAAACACTACTGGAGCTATGAAATGGTATATGATTTCTAAGTAGGCTCAGATATCAATATGAATCAAGCCATGTAGGCCCGTAAAACATATATGTTTTTAATATGTGGATGTAATCTTGATCAGGATTCAAATGTTCAGGTTTCTATATGCATGGATCCATATCAAGATTCGAATGTGGCGTTCAACCAGATCGAAAAATAAGCTTCATACGGACTCACCGTCAGCCCGGCCCATTTGTGAGTGTCCAAAGTGTCAACCTGAAGCTCAACCTAAATCTGAAAATAAAAAGGTCAAGCTGAAACCTTAATCATTGGGAAAGTTTGAGCTAGGCAATGGAGCATGCCAGAAATTGCTGCCCTAAATCGTGCTGAGTATTGTGGTATTTATAATCTCAAATCCAAACTCAGCTCATCTATTGATCAGGTTGAAAAGGTGAACCTAGCTAACTCAACCTGAAAGTTATAATAGTCAACCTAAACACTTAATTGACAAGGCGAGTAACCCAACCCATTTGTAAGTTAGGTCCAACTCCAAGCTGAATCCAACCAAAAATAAAGAAGGTCAACTCCAACCATGTATTAGGGGGCTATGTTCGGGTCGGGCTGATGGGTCAGGTTAGGAATTGCCGCCCCTACCGGCCTTTTTCCAAAATGATCCAAAAAGGGTTTCTTATGGGCCCAAAATTTCATGAGACCAGATGCCACCATGTGTGGAATGTTAGATTATTGTGTGATCATCTGGCAGTGGGAACAACTCATTTTGGAATGAAATGTGGCCCACAAACAATACACCATAGAGAACCCGGAATTTGAGCGGTTTGAATGTGGTATGGTAGGCCCACCTGGGTAACTGCAGAGAACTCTGCATAAGAATCCATTCAGGTGATCCCTAGGCCCACAACCGTTCAAGTTTTGGTCACTTATATCTAAATAAACAATCTTTACAAGAATTACTCTTAAAGACATTGTTTTGGATCCCAGATTCATAGAATTTTCATGGTAAATCACCATCTGAATAGTTTCTAGACTTTAGTAGAATGGTAAAATTACCATCAGTATTCTCTGAATGCAGAAGAATGAGCGATTCAATTATTTCAATAATAATTGAAGTTTTTATTTTTATACATTAATTTCAAGACCTTAGATCAGCGCTAAATTCTAAAGCCCTTTAAAAAGGTCAGTAGGTTCAAAAACTCTCACCTACAATATTTTAAAAGCAGCATGGAGCTTTGAAAGCTGTAGAGGATCAGGATCCATGCTGGTCACCCATAAAGTTACTTCTTCTGTGAGCTGTCAATCAAATCTAAATGACTCTCTATCTCTTCTTTGAATAGAATTCAGCAGCAGCCATGAATGTCAACAACTAGGCTTCTTTTCCATGGAAAAATATGTTATCCTTTTTGTGTACGTGGTTTGTTTTAGATCAAGGATTGACACCCATTTTATTTTATTCGTTGGTATTTTGGATTTTATGTGATATTTTTGTTGCATGTATTTGGAAATTGGAATGCTTAGGAATTGGAATGAAATGGGTTTGGGACTTTAGAAGAGAATTTTGAAATGCATTGATATGGGATTTTACAAATGTTCCTGTTCTTCAATGTAAATGCACTGTGATGTTTTTACGTAGTGGAAACATTCAATCAAAATACAGCTTAACAGGTGGTCCTCTGCGAATCTTCATTGTTGGATTTGGTTGATCTAAACATTGGAATATTTTTTTTTTTCATTAAAGTATTTTTTGTGCAAAACATATTCCGCATAGGGCCCATTTGTTTGCATGCAAAGGCACCCGAAAAAATGTATTCATAATAGTAGGTTAAAATTAAAGAAAGGGCGGGGAAGATTCATAAAGAACCATCAAATAATCTCCCCTTTGGAAATGAATCAAGGGGAGATGCAAAATGGATATCAAGCCCTCACCTCTTTGACATTCCTTCAATGGAACCCATTTTACCATGAATTCCTAGGAATTCAACCATGCAAACAAACGGGGGCCTAAGAAAATTACTAAAAGTACATGAACCCAAAAAAATGTAAAATACTAACTCATGAAAGCAGTTATCAAATGTACTGGAAAGAGCTTGATTCTAATAAAATCTAAGAAATTTACAAGCAGATGAAACGAGACATGAAAATAGAGATTAATAACTTCAAACCTGTATAAGATATTTACTGAAATGAAAAATGTGCTTAAACAAAAAAACTAAACCAGAAAGCTTAGCTCAAATTGGGAAACCAGAAGTGTTCATGAAGATGAACTCAGTTGCCCCATTTGTTGATTCAAATTCTTTCCTCTTTATGCATGCTTGTATTGATTTCTTTGGTCTTTGAGAGTGCAACTGTAGAACTATGTACGGAGTCTAAGAGTAAGAGAAATGGAAAGTGTACGCTCATATCTGGAAGGTTAGAAGTACTTGGGGGTTTAGCCATGGTGGAGTTAGCCTCAAACCATCTTATTCCTCCAAGACTATAGATCTAGAATGAGAAAAAGGAGATTACTTATAAGTAGAGCTATGGATGAGCTAATTCTCTACAAGGCAAGATAATTAGATGAAAATTGGCTCCTTGCAAGGGAGAAGTGGTGGCTACATAGAATAGGAAAATTAATTTAAAAAATTATTATGTAAACATTGATTAACTAGGTTCTTAATGAAGGGAAAAAAGCCTAGAAGTTATCCTGGTTAGTTGACAAGGAAATATATATCTATGGAAATATCTTAGATAATAAATTTAGCTTCATATTTTGAGCCACTCCAATTAGAACTTATGGTTCATATGATAAGTGGAATTACTTATAGTAATTAACCTTGTCTAGAAACTTCAAATTATTGTGAAATATTGTCTCCCTTAATTTTATGTTTAATAAATAGGACCTCAATTCATCAAATCTCACAGTGTGAGTTCGTTATCATTCAAATTATCACAGCATAATATATATATATATATATTATTTTTCATAACATTATAAACAAAGCTTCATAATTAAGTCTGAGTCAATTATTAACTGAGTTTGGGTCCTTACAACATGTATGTGGTGTTAATTATTTACATAAAATTTAAAAAATATATGTACGTATAATGTGTTTTTTGATATTATTTCTTGGCATTTGCTTTTGTAAGAATTTTCTTTTAAATATAAAGTAATTAAACTTGTAGGTCATAGATCAAGGGATTAAGGGCATCGAGTTGATCCCAAATTTGATATTTGAGGCCTACTCATATTAATCTTTCCATCCCCTGGTCCCGTGATTAGTGGGCCCCCAAGTGAGCCCCATCCAGCTACCTCTCATGGTCGTGAGAGGTGTTCTTACATGAGCAAAGCCCTTGTTTGTTAGTCTCTAATGTGAGAAGTCCTAAATCACAAGGCCCCGTGAAAGAACACTTCTCTTTGAAAATAATGATCTCTAAGTGCATCTTTTAACGTTGACATGCCTCACGTGATTGATGGGATCATAGAACTATTGAAATATTTTACTATTTATGAAGTGGCTCATGTGGGTGGGGAGGGTAATGAAACGGCTCGTAAACTTGCTAGAGATGCCAAATTTGTGGAGGACATGAGGATTTGGTGGTATCAAGCACCAGATTTTATTAGGCAACAATTTCTTATCGATTATCTGATGTAATCTTTATTCAGTAAGCAATGAAGGTTTTCTTCTATAAAAAAAAAACTTTGATATGCTTCTTTTAATAGAACAATTAGGAGTCCTCCTTCCTTTTTCCACAAATATAAGGTTGGAAATGCATGCTATAGGCCCTAAAATGTTACATAACTATACAAAAATGAGTTGCACCAAACAATTGACTTCAACCTTAGAGTGGAAATAGATATAAAGTGGTGGTTTTTAACAAACGCCACATATTAATTTGGCATTTTCCTAATCTTTTCTAGGTACATGGGGCTCTAATAAGAGGGTGAAGGAATAAGGAAGCAGACATCAATTCTCACTCTGTCTATCATTTTCATGAGGGAAAAGGTAAGGAGCCATTTTAGGATAATTTCATCATAGCAATTACTTCATTTTTATCACAAAAATGAATGAGGAAAACCAGCAAATAGTCTGATTTTCATTTTTAGAAGATAATGACAGGCATATTGATAACTCCCAAAGAGGGCTGGGAAAGCCCCTGATTTCCAAAGTTTTAATAAGAATAATGAATTTCTAACAAAAGAATACCCTGCACAAACTAGAAAATATAATCAAACAATAAATTGGAAATTTAATCAGATAATGACCTAGCCTAACACAACCCTAATCTAAGATGAACTCTCATCCATTCCATGTCCAGCCTTCTCTAAAATAATCTCCAATAAGCAAAGCCCACTCCAACATTGTTTTGGAACAGTATATATAATAATTAGTTTCGAAAAGTAATAGGAATAAAAGACGAGACTTTTAAGCAAGAAGTGAGGCTTCTTCCAAAGCTTCAATGCTTATTAAAATATTGGCAAGGAACATAGAGTACGCATTTTTATTTTTTTTAAATTGGTAGAAGAGTCCATACATTTGAATGATAGCAGTCCCAACATTTTTTTACAAGAATAGTTGGATATGATTTAAATAATTTTTCCGTTCTTGTGGTCCACAGACAACCCTAATGAGATATATGATCCTAACAATCCACTTTGTGTTAGGTGATCTGATTATTGAGCTGAGGGTGATGGCAGTTCTCAGTGCAAGCCACACCTTAAAGGGTGCCCCCACATGCCATAATATTCAAAGGTGGATCTCACAATCTAATTCAAAGGATTTTGTAATACAATAATAGTAAGACATCAAACTGGATCATGTTCCTTTACAGAAAAGTATACTTCTCTAATTTTGGAGTTTGATGCCTCTTATTTTCGAATAATAGGTCAAGCACCTAAGTAACACATTGAATAGAAAACTAGTGGCCAAAGCAAATAGGATCTTCCAGATTGATTTGATCTGAGATTCAAATGCAAGGCATCAATATGCAATGAGTAGGAAACCTTTATAAGATGCTTATAACATTAAAAAAAAATGTCTGCTTCATCATTTTATCTATATTATGTGTTCAATGATGCCAGTGAAGGAATGATTTTGCTAAAATCATGTGTTATTTAGTTAGTTTTTATGTAAGAGTCCCTTGGTTTCGCTTTAATCCATGTATATCTATCAGGATTTACTATAGAGAAACTTATCATCGTCATCATGTCAGCCTTATATCTCGAGATGGTTTGAAAGTTGTCCATATAACTACATAAAAACTGTCGTCTCATATTCTGAGTAGAAAACTGTTTAATTAGTTCGCGACAAGAAACTCTTTTGCGCAGAAATTCATCAAGAAATTGTGAATGTCATTGTGCTTAAGTTCTTCATCTACTAGAAAGTACTTGATATCTATTAACCATAGTTTGGAAACCTAAAACTGGACTTGGGCGAATGGTCTAGTAAGTTGGTTGTCTCGAATATTCAACTTGGTATGTAACGTTTTAAAATGTTACCAATGGATTAACATCTGAATGCTTCAAAGGTATATGCAAAACTAGCTACATATTGTAATTCCAGCTAAACAAACAAGAACACAACAATCATTCGTCGAGTCCTGGTCAAGCTAAGTTTGTTGGTTAGTTCAAAGAAATTGTGAGATGATAACACCTGTCCTCCCGCCTGCTCTCGGTTTGAAACTTCTCGTCTAGGGTATGGGTTTCCCCCCTTTGCCCCCAGCCAGAAACCTTCTTCTCCGACATCACTCCCTCAGCTTCCACCCCCTCATCCTTATCCACCACCCAGTCAAACCCCGGCACTTTTGGCCACCCTAGCCCCCTGGGCCTCCAACTCAGCCCCTCCCCAAGATTCGTCCCCCTGGGCAGTCCCTCCTCCAGATCCCAATCCCTCTTGGAACTTTCCACCTCTTCCCAGCCAGACAGCGGGTCAGCCAGTGGATCAGCTCCCAAAACCCCCTGTCTTACCTTCCCTGTCCAGTTTAGCCCCTACCCTGCAACCACTCACCCAGTTTCCCACTTCTTTTGCTAACCTTTTTGCAGCCCCCAATCCTCTCTACCATTCTACTATCTACCCCCCCACAACCTGGAAAAATGGAAGACCGGCCTTAACCATTCCCCAGTCCATGCTCTCCTCTAGCAAAGAATCTTTCTCCTTTGCAGTCATTGGGAAATTTGCTGGGAAAAGGCCTTCCCTTGAGTGGGTTGAAGAGAAGGCCAAGCTCTGGGCCCTCTCTAGACCTTGTCTGGTCTCCCTTACCTCTAAAGGAAATTTCATCTTCCGTTTCAACTCCCCTGAAGACAAAGCCCACATCCTAGGCCTTTCCCCTCTTTCTCTAGATAGGAGAAAACTGTTCTTCCTTCCCTGGTCCCCTGGGCAAGATGAATCGGTTTGGCCCTCCATTGCTCCAGTGTGGGTTAGATTTACAGGGCTCCCTTACCATTGCTGGAGCCAGCACATCATCTTCTCCCTAGCTAACTCCATTGGCCAACCTATCAAGCTAGACGACATTACTTCTGCCTAGAGGATTCTTACCTTTGCAAGGGTCCTGGTTAATGTCGATCTATCCAAACCTAAACCTCAATCCATCCTTGTGGACCTGCAAGGAGAAAGAGAGATAGAAATCTTAGTTTCCTTTGAAAACCTCCCCTGCTCTGTTTGCTACCAAACTGGTCACTATCATCATTCCTGTCCTACTGCTAACCATCCTGGCAAACCTCCTCTAGTCACTGTTAGCCCAGATTCCTCACCTTCTGAACCTGTTCCTACTCCTCAGGCCACCCAAACCCCTCCCTCCCAAATCCCTCCCTCTTTCTCCCCTAGTCCGAACCAACCCAACCTTCCCTTGGACGTGTCTCACCCCCTCCAAATTACAAATCACCAAATCCCTGGCATTGTAACTCTGGCACCCCCTCTTTCAACTGCTTTAACTCCCCCTCTATCATCTGCCCTATCTCTAAACCATACCCCACCCAACCCCCCCCCCCCCTTTTGGCCTCCCCCTCTCCTCCCTCATGCCCAGCTACCTCCTCTACCTTAGCCACTTCTACCTTCTCTTCTTCCCAGCTTTCACCTATTCAGCCTCAGGCTCTCCATAACTCCTTAATTCTCCAGCCTAATAATATCCCACCTGGGCTTGCTAAAGCCAAGACTGCTAAAGCCAAGACTTCTCTTAACTCATCCAAGCTTCCTGCTATCTCTCCCTCTTTCAATGATCAGCCCTGCGACGTAGTCTCTGTTATCCTTGAGCAAATCCCAACTCCACCCATTGACACCTCAAACCCCTTCTCCACTCTGGATAATTGTTCTCTCCTGGACCCACCCTTCAACCCAAACCTGTATGGAAGAAATCTTGAGGCTTTCACTGAAGGTAACTCCCCCTCAGGCCCTCCCCCTGGCTTTGAGCAGGCCCAAAACTCAACATTAGGCCAGCCAACTGAACTCCCTCCGGATAATACACTGGCTAGCTCACCTGCAGGCCCTCCCACAAATCACCCAAGAGGCAAAACCAAGATCAAATGCCCCGTTTCAGGCACTGGCCCTATTACCAGGAGGTCTAAAAGCAAACGCACCTCCCCCATCCTTTCCCCATGTTAACGGCCCTTTACTGGAACTGTAGGGGTATTGCCAACACCCCTACCAAAAGAGTCCTGGCTAACCTGGTCCGCCATCATCATCCAGACTTGATATTCATCTCTGAACCAATGACCACCTTCTCCTCCACCCAATCCCTTGGCCTCTCCACCTTTGGCTTTGACACCTTCCATTCTAATCTTCCAGCCCCAACTTCCCCAAACCTCTGGTGCTTCTCTAAATCATCCCATCCTCTTGCCACCCTCTGTCTTCAATGCCTCCTCCCAACATCTCTCTATACTTCTTTCCAATCCAGCCTCTGGCCTTTCCTCCCTAATCACTGGAGTTTACGGATCCACAAAACATACCCTCAGGAAAGATCTCTGGCAAGTCCTCATTGACACCTCTGTTACCACTCAGCCCTGGTGTGTCCTTGGGGACTTTAATGCTACCCTTGCTCATCATGAGAAGCTCAGTCTTCGTCAGTCCACCCCCTCCTCTCTCAAAGATTTCCAAACGGCTGTCATGCAAGCTGGCCTCACAGACATTTTCTTCTCTGGGAGTAAATTTACTTGGTCCAACAATAGGAAAGGCCTCTCCTATGTTGCTGCCAGGCTAGATAGAGCTCTGGTGAACACCCATTGGTTGGCTAGCTACCCTGATCCCTTAATTCTTCACCTACCAAGACTTTCATCTGACCACAGTCCCCTCATTCTCAAACACACCAGCCTTCCCCCTGCCATCAAAGCTCCCTTCAAGTTCGAAAACAAGTGGCTCCTCCACCCTTCCTTCCTTCAGGTTGTTGCATCCAGCTGGAATGCTACCGTGGAAGGGAACCCTCAATTCATTCTTGCCCAGAAGCTCAAGGCTCTTAAGCAAGCTTTAAACTTTGGAGCAAGTCTACTTATGGGCAAGTCCACAGCAATATCCTAGCGGCAGAGGCCTCTGTATTGAGATGTCAGCAGAGCTTCGACTCTTCTCCCTCGGATTCCCTTTGGAACGACCTCATGACAGCCAAGCTTGGTCTCCATGAAGCCCTCAAAGCCCAGGAGATACACTGGAAACAGAGGTCCAGAATTAAATGGCTAAAGGAGGGTGATATGAACACTAAGTTCTTCCACCAATCTGCAAAAACAAGGAGTTACTTCAACAGTATCAATCACATCTCAGTCGATGGCAATTATACAGAAGACCCTCTCATCATCCAAGCTCAACCTGTGGATTACTTCTCCAATCTCTACAAACCCCTTGATGGTCAGCTCCACCACATCTTATTCCAGACTGACAGCCATAAGGTCTCTGATCTAGATAACTACATGCTCACTTCTATTCCAGATGAATCTGAGATCAAAGCAGCTGTATTTGCTCTCAAGAAGAATAGTTCTCCAGGGCCTGATGGCTTCAACGGAGCTTTCTACACGTCAGCTTGGGGAATCATAGGCCAGACAGTTAACAAGGCAGTGCAACACTTTTTCCAGACCAAAAAAAATCCTGAAAGCCTCCAATACTTTCTTTCTTGCCCTCATCCCAAAATCTAAATCCCCTGCTACCTTTGCTGACTTCAGGCCTATCAGCTTGCTGAATTTCTCCTACAAGATTATCTCCAAAATCCTAACTTCTAGACTCACCACTGTCCTTCCAAATCTGATCTCCACTAACCAGGCAGCTTTCATTAAAGGCCGATCCATCCATCACCATTCAGCTCTGGTTTTTGAGCTTTTCCAAAAGCTAAATTCCAAGCTCAGCAAAGGATCTCTCTGCCTCAAGTTAGACATCTCCAAAGCCTTCGACAAACTCAATTGGACCTTCCTTTTCTCAGCCCTCAGATTTTTCAAATTCTCTGAAGATTGGATATCCCTAATGAAAGAGTGTGTTTGCACTACTAAATGCTCTGTCCTCATCAACCGATCCCCCCATGGCTTCTTCAGCTCCTCTTGTGGTCTAAGACAAGGTGATCCCCTATCTCCCTATTTGTTTACTATAGCAGAAGAAATCCTTAGCCTCCACCTCCATAACCTTTATTCTCAAGGTATTATCCTTCCCCTCTCCACTGTCCCCTCCACACCTTGCCACCTGTTATACGCTGATGACATCATCATCCTCATGAAGGGAGCCACTTCTGGTGTTCTCGCCCTGCAAGACCTTCTAGAATTATATCAATCATCTTCTGGCCAACACTTTAATCTCCTTAAGAGCCAACTCTTCATTGGCAAATGTAGCATCAGAAGAAAGGATAGGATCTGTTCCATCCTTGGAATACAGGCAACCATGGCTCAACTAAAGTATCTTGGTTTCCCCATTGTTTTTGGTTTCCCAAAGAGAGCTCACTTCCTCCCTCTTCTGGACTCCATTAATGCTCGGCTGTCAGCTTGGAAAGCTAAAACCCTCTCTTTTGCAGGTCGTCTAATCCTCATCAAACATGTGCTCTCCTCTATTCCCATACACTCAGCTGCGATCCTTCCTCTCCCAATCTCAATTTGCAAAGCTATTGAGCGTCAGATGAGACACTTCCTTTGGTCAGGCAATGCTTCTACCACAAAGATTAACTATGTGAAATGGTCTCAAGTTACCCTTCCGAAGATGGAAGGTGGCCTTGGCATTAGAAGGATTCAAGATGTTAATAAAGCCTCTTTAATCAAGCTTGGCTGGCAGGCATCAACTGTGAGCACAATCTGGTCTACTTGGTTCAAGAATCGCTACTTCAGAAACAAAAACATCTGGGATCAAACTAACACTACTTATGGCTCTTGTATTTGGAAGAGAATCCGCCGCCTTGCTCACTTCATTCATCAAGGAAGTGCCTGGTGCATTGGCAATGGTCAAGAGATTAACCTTTGGCATGATACTTGGAATGGAGACAAACCTCTCTCTGCAGCTTTTCCTAACCTGAACTTCCCTCCGGATCAGCGTCTAGCCTCCATCTTCCACTCAGGTTCTTGGCATATTCCATCGAATTTTCCCACTGCTATCCAAGACCAGCTTGCATCTGCCACATCTCTTCTCTCTCTTAATCCTTCTGCCAGCGATCACCTCTTCTGGAAAGAGGCAACAGACGGAATGCTCTCTCTCAATCAAGCTTGGAACACTATCAGAGCTAGGGGGAATGATCTTCAATGGCCCAGCTTCATCTGGAATGGTAACTCTCTACCCAAGGTCAGTTGCTTTGGGTGGCGCCTGATGCTCAATCGAATCCCAACTGATAATCACCTTCAACGCCTTGGTTTCTACTTAGCTTCCAGATGCAGTCTCTGCTTCAACAATGAAGAATCGACCAGCCACCTCTTCTTCTACTGCGTCCTAGCCACTTCCATTTGGCGTTGGCTCTTCCGCTGTGCAAGCGTCCAGCATCCCCTACCCAATCACGCATCATCCATTTGGCAAGCCCTTTCCAGAGGTAATGACAAGGCTGGCAGGCAATTCATGGCATCGGTTTTCCTCTCTGTTATATGCCTTATGGCTGGCCAGGAATGCTGCAATTTTTGAAGATCAGCATCCTCCTCTCAACCAGGTCATCTCCCAACTGCAGGATAATCTCTGCTTTTCCTTGAAGAAGATTTCCAAACCATTCAGCAGTCACCAACTCAGTTCCCTCTTCTCTTGGTTCAAAATTGCTCAAGATGATCACTAACTTCCTCCCTGGCTCTTCTTTGGTTCCAGCTTCTGTAATTTCCTTCCTCTGGGGCTCCATGAGCCTTTGTATTTCTTTTGTCTTCTCTTTATAAAATTACCCATTTTATACAAAAAAAAAGTTTGTTGGTTAGTTGACTCAAAAGGTAACTTATGATGATCGCTGCGTTAATATGGTTGAGTTTCAAGTTACTATATACAATTTAGAATTATGTTTAAATTCTATGCATATGCTTTAAAGAGCAATGTTATGTTAGGCATAGGACAAGGTTTAAAAACTATTAACGTCACCCTCTATCTATATAAACTTGTGCAAGGCCACATAATCCAAAACAAGGAAAGAAGAAGAAAAAGGTAGAATAAGCAAAACATCAAAGGTAGAATAAGCAAAACATCGGTGCAACTGTAAAGATGATGCAACCAATTACCAACAAAAGCGTTGCCAATCTAGTGGAACTAGCCCAAGTTTCAACTCTAATTTGAGTTCTTTCATCGCTTGATTAATTCGTGCTTTTAGGTGGTGGGAATGATTATTACTTTAGTCAGATCTGGCACAATTCAATACCTTGGAGAATCTTGTGATCCACCTAGTCAATGTATTAAGATCTATGTGTTTATACATACTTCTCTCTAAAATGTACTACATATAATACATATTTAGAGAGAGATTATATGCAGCCAGTTATAACATGTTTCTGATCAGTCTGGGTAATGGATCCACCTCTAATGGACACAAACTGTTAGCTATGAATCGCCCTTTGATTAGTAATGACCTGAAAACACATTTATGGTAACAGTATCACCATTCAAGTGAATCTTTCAAGGAGGCAAAATCAAAGTTAATCATGATTAATTATTGGCTTGTGGTTAAAGTGATTGACTAATATTTTAAGATTAATAGAGGCGGTTGTTTGTAAAAATAAGGCATGCCTAATTGTCAAAAGATACAGGTGGTATATGTAAATAGATGGGTATAAGCATGTTTCAGGCCATCATACAATCAAAGCCAATGCAAAGGTTCCTGTGACCATTGCAGCGTCCGATATGCAATATATGTTTCAAAAGGGTCTCATAGAGTAACTTGAGACAATGAATAAGAAGTGAAACAGCTGATGATAATCTCAATGGAGAGGTGTATAGATAAATTGAAAAAACAAAAGATATTTTGCCCCTACACATGTAGGGTGGTAGTAGGGACATTGGCTCCCATAAGGAGCATTAGGATTCAAATTGAAAGACATATACAAGCCAGCTAAGGCAACAGCCTACCAAAAAAATAGAGTTTTATGATAATCCTCTTTGATATTTATTTTGTTTCCACTTGGATTTGGAATTCGCAGCAACCACACTGAGTTTGAGATTTGTTTCCATATTGCTTATGCATAGATAACGCTTATTGATTTGATTAATTCCAACCTGCATCTATGTTTCAAATTCACCCTGTTGAATGTGTACTAGACAGAAGACAGCCTAAAACTTTGATAATGAGAAGCTCTTGCAGCATGAAAATCATTCTTACTGATTTGTATAATACCAAACTGCATTTTATTCTTTCATGAGGTTTAAGTCCGTCAAATTTGATAGTTATAGTAGAAAGAAGAAGCCAATTTTTATATAATGAACCTTTCTTCTCTCTGCAGGTTGAAAACCACTCCTCTCTCTCTCTCTCTCTCTCTCTCTCTCTCTCTTAACAAGTCTCCACAAAACATGAAAATTAGTAAAAGGAAGGATAAATGAATATGGTACAAATATAAAGTACCAATGTCAAACCATTGCCTACTTACCCTACTACAAATCAGAAAGGCATGCTATACAGCAGCTTTGAAGATTATACACTGGATGAGAGAGAATGATTTTTGTCATGGTAAATATGGACATTAATTTCTCAAGAAAATGAATCAGAAAGGCATGCTATACTCACAAGTTAAAAGTCTAAAGGTACATTTGGACCTTAATTTTGCAAGAACGAAAAATAAGTGTATGGAATTACCGAGGATTTACATTTAAGTTTTCTATAGATCTTCTTTTACATGGAAAATGGAGATAAAAGGGGCCAAAGGCTTTGACCATACGCAACAGTTTCACCATGAGGTTTGAAATCATGGTTTAAACCATTGGAGCACCAAACTGATGAGCAATTAATACCAGAAATCATCATATGCCCATCCCTTTCATGAAATCATGGTTTAAACCATTGGAGCACCAAACTGATGAACAATTAATACCAGAAATCATCATATGCCCATCCCTTTTGTGTACACACCTACATGATCATAATCTCAGTTGAAAACCATGCAAATGGAAGCAGGCATGGTGGATTACTGTCGAAGTACTTCTCAACAATTTCTTTGAAAATTATGTTAAGCACCAACATTATAATGTCACGGAGAAATTGAAGTGAGTTCCTTTTAGGTAATTTAGGATGCCTTAACAAGGTGTCTTCAACAACTGTGTGGGGGTGTTTTTACTAAGCCGAGATCAGCACTAGCTCAGGCCTCAAGACAGAATGATTACGCCTCCCCTAGGCCAAGGGTGACCACGGCCGAAGGACCGCGGTCATTAGCCGAGGTGAGAGCTCCCGAAGTCGGACCTATCCGACCTCGGCATCGACCCCGGCAACGCGGATTTGACAGAGATTGATGGGACCCACGACAGGGCAACGGCGCATGCTAAGGCATGCCCTGCAGACCATCATTACTGACAAAACGGCGCGCACAGGACACGTGCGCCCCCAGGGCATGGCTCCGGGCCAGGCCTGATGGGACCTGGCCCAAAAGTCAGAACCGCCGCCTGACCCAGCGAGCCCAGCATTTAATGAAGCATGGGTCAGCATTTAATGCATTATGGGCTGAGTGGACGCAGCCACTCGAGTGGCCGGCCCAGTCTTGGAACTCGCCCACAATAGTCAACCCCATCGCTTATAAATAGCGCCTCCACTTCCATCCTAAAGGTACGCAATCCAGAATACACACTCTCACTCTGCATTTTCCTCTCCATCTCCCTTGCTCATTCCTTGAACTAACTTAAGCATCGGAGAGCCTTGCGCTGCCAGCAGCCAGGGTCCTCTAACGTGTTTTCCCTCTCTTCCTCCTCAGGTCCAGTCGGAGCCACGACAATCTTCATCCAAACCACCCGAGTCAAGGATCCTAATCCCTGATCTAAAGTCCTTAATTTTTAGGCACTTACAATTGGCGCCGTCTGTGGGAAAGTACTAACCCATACCTCAAAACCTTTCCCAAAACCCTTTCCATTCACCATGGCTCCGAGAAACAAGAGAGGCGCAGAGCACCCGAAGTCCCTCCCCGCAGGGCCACTGGTTCTCCCTGGGCCATTACCCTACGCGTCGGGGGAGGCCGCGGAGGTAGAAAGCTACCTCACCGAATCCGCGTCATCCCCGCTAGAGGTGGGGGATCCACTGCGGCTGAACGCTCCCCTTCAGGACCGCTTCTCGAAGGGCAAGGCCCCGGCAGTGGCGGGGTCACATCGGTCCGGGCGCCACTCGGACCGCGAAGGCAACAGAGCCGACCCCACTCAAGCCGCAATCAGGGCTCAGAATCTCGCCCTCCAGGAGAAAGACGATCTTATCCGCCAGCTCAGGCAGCAGCTCCGAGAGAAAGAAGTAGTCCCCGGGGGCGGTGATCCCGTGGGCAGGAAGGATCCCGTCACCGGCAAAGACTTAAGGGAGCATCTGAACGATAAGAGTCGCGAGCGGAGTCACGTCGGGAGTTCTTGCCATAACCACGAGGACAGGGGGTCGGTGCCGAGATCGGAGGCGGCAGATCAGCAGGCTCTGATCGACCGCCTGGTCAAGCAGGCCATCCATAACACCCTGAAGGAGGCAGGGCTCGCCCAAAGCCAGCCAGACCTCCCCGACTTCGCTGGCCTCGACTCATCACCCTTCTCCAGAGAGATAATCGAGTACCCCCTCCCTAAGAAGTTCAGCGTTCCGAGGTTCGTCCTCTACGACGGAACCTCAGATCCAGCAGCACATCTCCGCCATTTCACCCAAAAACTGTCCGTCTGGGGCGACGTTGGGCACCTCAATTGCAGAGTCTTCTCCTCCAGCCTGGGGGACCTACCCCTCAAATGGTTCTGTGCGCTCCCCGAAGGATCAATCACGAGCTGGGCCTAGTTGCGGGACTCCTTTCTTGGGAAATTCCTAGGCGCACAGAGTCATTCCCAAGACCGACAGCGATATCATGGCCCTCAGAATGAGGTGGAGTGAAAGCGTCACTCAGTTTGCCAAAAGATTCTGGACGGTTTACAGTCAAATCGACAACTCCTCCGAAGATGTCGCGATCAAGTCCTTCCAGTACGCCCTCCTGCCAGGATGCGAGCTTCGGAAGGAGCTCGTCCGAAACCCTGTTCTCTCTGTAACAGCCCTCATGGCAAGGGTGAACAAGTACATCGAGCAGGAGGAGGACGAAGCGCTGGCCAATGAGAGCTTTGGCGTTCCTAGGGGCAAGTCTCGAAACGAGAGCCGTCCTCGGCAGGAGGACCGACCGCGGCAGGAGGATCGATCTCGGCGGGAAGATCGAGCCTCTGGGGGGGAGAAGAGGACCTACCGCAGAGAAGAAACAAGCCGAGACCACCACTCGGGTGGCCAGTCGTCGACCCCGACCCGCGCTCCAGGAGGAAGCAAGAGACATAGACCGTCCTACTCTTCGCGCGAGAGGGTCAATACGGTTTTCAAAGAGCCGATTCACCGGATACTGGAAAAGATCCAGGGAAAGCCATACTTTAAATGGTCATTCCCTATGAAGGGCGATCCCTCCACGAGGGATCAGACGAAGTTCTGCGCTTACCACAAGCAGAACGGGCATGACACTGAGGGCTGTCACTCCCTCGAGAATCATCTCGAAAGGCTCGTCAAGGACGGGCACCTGAAGGAATACTACAAGAAAGCAGGCAGCGGGAGCAACGACCGACCTCGACGCCGAACTGAGGAGAACCACGACAGCGACGGGTCGGAAAGGATCATAAGCATCATCCACCTGGCCCCTACCAAGCAGAACAGCGGTCAGGCGCGCGCTGAGGCCAGGAGGGCCTCCCATGGGAAACAGGTCATGTCGGCCGAGCTCGGGCCATCCTCTAAAAAGGCTCGTAAAGAGAGGCCGAAGATCTGGTTCTCAGACGAGGACCTGAAGGGGGTTCAACTCCCTCACAATGACCCACTAATTATGACCCTGAAGTTGGGGAGTTGCAAGGTGCAGAGGATCCTCGTCGACCCCGGCAGCTCATCCGAGATCCTCTACTTCGACTGCTTTACTAAGATGGGGCTCACAGAAGAAGACCTCCAGGAGGCGCGGACCCCCCTAATAGGGTTCAGCGCCAAGCCCGTATACCCCAAAGGGAGAGTCTCCCTCAAAGTCCAAGTAGGGGGCACATCAGTGGTGGCTGACTTCCTCGTGGTAGACACGCCATCTCCCTACAATGCCATCGTAGGGAGGAGCTGGCTGCACCAGATAGAGGCCGTCCCCTCTTCCTACCATCAAAAGCTCAAATTCCCTTTGGAAAGGGATGGCAGAGTCGAGGTGGTCACAATCGACGGGGACCAGCAAATGGCCAAACGTTGTATGATGGCCGTGGTGTCCGGCGAGGAAAAGCCGAAGCAAGTGCACATGGCAGAACTATAAGCAGAGCTAGAGAGGGTCGGCCGCGATCCAGGAGAGAAGAGTATCGAGGATCTCACCGAGGTCAGGATCGACCCCAGTGATCCTGAGAGGCACTTCCTTCTTGGGAGTCAGCTCGCCGAGCAGGAGAGGTCCGAGCTGCTCAGTTTCCTGTTGCAAAGCAGAGACGTCTTCGCCTGGACCCCGCAGGAGATGCCAGGCGTGAACCCCGAGGTTATGAGCCACAGGCTAAATGTAGACCCTTAAGTCAAGCCAGTGGTTCAGAAGGCAAGAATGTCCGAAATCGACCAGTCTGCAGCCGTGGTCGAAGAGGTGGAAAAACTGCTAGAGGCGAGCGCCATCAGAGAGGTCCAGTACCCGAAATGGCTGGCGAATACCGTGGTGGTGAAAAAGAAAACCGGAAAATGGAGAGTCTGCGTCGACTTCACCGATCTCAACAAGGCATGTCCCAAAGACTGCTTCCCTCTCGCGAAGATCGACCAGATGATCGACGCCACCGCCGGTCACGAAAGGATGAGTTTTCTCGATGCCTACCACGGTTATCATCAGATACCCATGTACGGACCGGATCAGGAGAAAACGGCATTCATCACCCCTAGGGGAACCTATTGTTATAAGGTGATGCCGTTCGGTCTCAAAAATGCGGGGCAACCTATCAGAGATTGGTCACCAAAATGTTCCAGGAGCACCTCGGCAAGACAGTCGAGGTATACATCGACGACATGGTCGTCAAATCCACCCAATCTCACGACCATCTGGCGGATCTCGGGCAAGTTTTTGATGTTCTCCGGAAGTTCGGGCTGAAGCTGAACGCCTCCAAATGCGCCTTCGGGGTTGGGTCCGGCAAATTTTTAGGGAGCCTCGTCACGCGACGAGGTATCGAAGCAAACCCGGACCAGATCTCCGCGATCCTGGGAATTCAGAGCCCGGCAACGACGAAGCAGGTCCAAAGGCTCACCGGCATGGCCGCCGCCCTCAACCGCTTCATCAGCAAGTCTTCTGACAAGTGCCGCCCTTTCTTTCAATTGCTAAAAAAGAACCTGAGATTTGAGTGGACCCCAGAATGTGATTCGGCCCTCCAGGGACTCAAGGCTTACTTGGCCTCGCCTCCACTACTGTCAACACCGAAGAAAGGCGAAACATTGTATTTATACTTGGCAGTCTCCAGCCATGCTGTGAGCTCAGTACTGATCAGAGAAGATGGAGGGCAACAGAAGCCCATTTATTATACTAGCAAGACCCTCCTCGACGCAGAAACCAGGTACCTGCCAATGGAGAAGCTCGCACTGGCCCTCGTCAGTGCCTCCCGGAAGCTCTCACACTATTTCCAGGCCCACGCGATAGTGGTGGTTACGGAGCACCAACTCAAGTCCGTCTTCCGGAAGGTCGACTTCTCTGGGCGAGTTTCGAGATGGGCCCTGGAGCTGGGGCAATACGACATCCAGTACCAGCCCCGAACAGCGATCAAAGCGCAGGTCTTGGCAGATTTCATCGTCGAGTTTACTTCTCCGAGTTCGGCGCCGAGCCCACTCGACCCCGAACTGGGGGGCAAGGGGCAGGATGGCCTAGTCCCGGAGACTGATTACGAGCAATCTCGGTACACCTCCCGAGATCCGGCTTGGAAGGTCTTCGTTGACGGGTCTTCCACCTCTAGAAGGGCCGGCGTCGGCGTAGTCCTCCAGTCTCCAGAAGGGCTAGTCATCGAGCAAGCCCTGACCCTTGACTTCCGAGCGTCAAATAACGAGGCGGAGTATGAAGCATTGCTGGCAGGGCTGAATAGTGCCAAGGTTCTCGGAGCTCAACAGCTGGTGATCTACAGTGACCCGCAGTTGGTGACGAGCCAGCTCACTGAAGATTATCAGGCTCGCGACGACAGAATGGCGGCCTATTTAACCCTCGCCAAGAAACTCCTCTCCCAATTCCCGGAAGTAGAAGTCAAACAAATCGGTAGAGACTCTAACTCACACGCCGACGCGCTCGCCAACTTGGCCTCCGCCGTCGAAGCTGGAAAAAAGAGGACTATAGAAGTGGGTTCACTAACATCGCCGAGTATAGAGCTCAGCCCACCACGGCAAGTCATGTGTGCCGACCTCGGGCCCAGTTGGATGGATCCCATCATCGCGTACCTCAAAGACGACCAACTCCCCGAGGACAGAGCGCAAGCTCACAAGATCAGGCTCCGGGCAGCCCGGTTCTGGCTCTCTCCAGAAGGAAAGCTGTACAGGAAATCCTTCACGGGCCCTTATCTCCAGTGCGTCCACCCAAGCCGAAATACATGAAGGCATCTGCGGAAGTCACATCGGAGGAAGGTCACTAGCATACCGGGCTATAAGCCAAGGATACTGGTGGCCATACATGCAAAAGGACGCACAGATGTACGCTATGAAATGCGAGAAGTGCCAGAAGTTCTCGCACAACCTCCATCAACCTGCACAGGATTTGAGCCCGCTCTCCAGTCCATGGCCTTTTGCTCAGTGGGGGCTGGACATTGTGGGACCCCTCCACCGAGCTCCGGGGAATAAAAGGTGGCTGATAGTGGCCACCGACTATTTCACCAAGTGGATCGAGGCGGAAGCATTATCTTCCATCACGGAACGGGACTCCAAGAGCTTCAGTATGGAAGAACATCGTCACAAGGTTCGGCATCCCTCGAGTCTTGGTCTCGGACAACGGGACCCAATTCGACTCCAGCCTCTTCAAAAACTTTTGCAAGGAACTCGGCATTAGGAACTACTATTCGACTCCAGCATATCCCCAGAGCAATGGCCAAGCTGAAATCTCCAACAAAGTGGTCTTGGATGGGCTCAAGAAGAGACTCGATGGGGCCAAAGGAAGGTGGGTGGAAGAGCGGCCCAGTGTGTTATGGGCCTACAGAACCACTCCGAGACGCTCCACGTCAGAAACTCCTTTCTCCTTGGCATACGGAATGGAAGCCGTGATCCCTCTTGAAATCGGCCTTCCAACGCTCAGATCTGAACTCTTTGACCAGGTTCAGAACGATAAAAACCTAACCCTGGGACTGGACCTGGCCGAAGAACGCAGAGAAGCTGCTTCCATCCGTTTAGCAGCCTATCAACAACGGCTAGCAAGAGATTACAATCAGAGAGTTCGGGAAAGGAAGTTCCCCATCGGAGAGCTGGTCCTAAAGAAGGCGCTGCCCGCAGACAAGGATCCGAATCAGGGCAAGTTGGCCCCAAACTGGCGCGGCCCGTTCAAGATAGTCTCAACCGCGGGCCGGTCCGCATATAAGCTTGAGGATATGAATGGGAAACTGCTGCCGCGGCCATGGAACGCGTCGCACCTCAAGAAATTTTACTTTTAAATGTATTCAGTTTATGCAAAATCAATGAAGGTCATTTCCTCTCAAGAAAGTTTCTCTCTGTGTCCTAAAATCGAAATCGTTCCAAGGAAGGAACCGCGGCAACAACGCGACTCCCCAGTCCGGCAAGGGGACTTCTCCATTTCGTGCGCATCTCGGCCCTCGTGCCAGATAGCCAGCACGGCCCCTGGTGACGAGCCAGGGGGACTTCTCCATTTCGTGCGCATCTCGGCCCTCGTGCCAGATAGCCAGCACGGCCCCTGGTGACGAGCCAGGGGGACTTCTCCATTTCGTGCTCATCTCGGCCCTCGTGCCAGATAGCCAGCACGGCCCCTGGTGACGAGCCAGGGGGACTTCTCCATTTCGTGCGCATCTCGGCCCTCGTGCCAGATAGCCAGCACGGCCCCTGGTGACGAGCCAGGGGAATCGCCTTACACACTAAATCGCCGCACTAAATGATCCCTGGCACTCGCCGAGCTCATATACTTACAAGAAAATAGTATCACTCGCTCGCCGTCATGGTTGCGGAAAACGCTCGGATCAAGCCTACATCACATTCTACAAAAGGCCACGTCTTCTAAGCACGGTTAACCAATCACGGGTCTCCAAGGTATGAAAACTCAATCATCCAAACAAAAGGGAGCACGAAATAGAGGCAAAAAAGGATTTTTCATTAAGTCCGGTAGCTTCATACATAAGCGGCGCAATGCGCCTAAGGAAAAATTAGATTTGCAAGATGAAAAAGAAAAACAGCTAAGTAGCCTCATGCGGCAGGCGCCGGAGCGGCATGGTCCGCGAGAGGAGTCGCGGCATCGGGAGGAACCTCGGAAGAGGAGGCGACGGATGGTGTCGCAGCAGCGGCGGGAGCCCCAGACGTCGACGGGGCGATCTCCGATCCCGGCGCGGCTGCAAGCTCCCTCTCAGGGTCCGCCGTGGGAGTGGGGTCAGCCTCGGAGCGCGGGAACTCGTCCGGGCTCGTGTATGCGGGGTGATCCCTGGGAACCCCCGCCTTCGCGAGAGCCGCTCTCCACCCCATCTCCCAGGACGAGGCCCTTATATCATCAACCTGCGCCGAGTACTCCTCGCCAGCCACGTCGACGCCATCCTGGAAGGCTGCGGCGACCTCGGTCTGAACCCGGTGCTCGAGCTCTGCTTTCTGCCTCTCCAGGCCCGCGATCCTCCTCTCCAGTTCAGCCTCTCTCCTCTTCACCAGCTCAAAGGCCGACTTCGCCTTGTCGAGCTTGGAGAAGAGGGCCTGGTGGGTTTCTTCGTACTCCTTCTCCCTCACCTTGCTCTCCTCCAAGGCTTTGCTGTGCTGATCACAGTTTGCCTGGGCCCTTTTGAGCTCGTCGTGGCATTTTTGGACCCGGGACACTGAGATCTGGGCCATCTGCACGATCTGCAAAAAGCCACCAAGTCAGGGAAAGCTATAGCTAACAGATAAAAAGAAAAAGACCTAGAAAAGTTCAGGAACTTACGCTCAGGCTCGCCCTCATCTGCGACGCCAGCAGAGAGATATCATCCAGCTCGTCGTGCTTCTCCATGTCCCGCGGTAAGGCGCAAGCACTACTGAGACTGGCGACCACCAGAGGCCCCCCAGAGAGGCGGTCCTCGACCGTCATCGGCCTCCCCGGCTGGAGCATGAAGCTCGGCCTCCAGAGGGCGGGGGTAGCCCGAGTCGACATACCGCCACCCGAAGACTCCCCCGCGGAGCCCTCGACTCTGGCCCTTTTTCTGGCCAAATCTTCCCCCCGCGACGCCGGGGGAGGGACAACCCGGGACGTGCTGGGCCCAGCCGAGGACTACGGCGCCAGCGTCTGCAAAGGAGGAGGTGCCGAAGAAGACGAGGGTGCGCCCGAAGAAGGAGGCGCGCGGGAGGAGGAAGCCGCGCCGCGGCCTCGCCCCCCAACAGGCAAGGCTCTGAGATTCTTGAAGACCGGCTTCGGGCGGGTCCCGTCCATCTCACCTTCCGGATCGCTCTCTGACGACAGGACGATCCTTCCGATCGTCTCGGCGTTGTCTTCGGACCCCGAAGTGGACGCCTTAGAATTGGACGAAGAACGATCCCCTGAATCAGCCGCGGTTAGTTCTTCGTCCGCTGCGGCCTCCTTGTCTACCTCCGCCGCGGCTTGCTTGCGGGTGGCAGTCTGCTTCTTATCCTTGTAGCCGCGGTACTTCGGCTCGTACCCTAGCAGCCTCCACGCAGACCTGTCGCCGTGGCCGTGGTAGTTTTCCAAAGAGCGGATCCAAGCTCTGTTCGGCTCCCAGCCCTCTCGGAAAGCAGCCGCTCTTCTCTGACGAACACCTGCAGAGCAAACAAGGGACATCAGATCGGCAAGTACAAAAGAGCATGAGAAGTAAAAGGATGTACTCAGGTTTTAATTACTTGGAGGGGTGCCGTAGTGACGAGGAATCCTGAAATTTCTTGCCGAGATGGGCTCGTCGTCACCGAACTCCCAACTGCCAGTGACCATCAGGCGATCGTCCCCGGCATATTTATTGGAGTCTTCCAAGGCCTGCACGAAGGGCCTCCGCCCCGGCTTGATGCGAAGATAGTACATGTCCTTCCCGGACTTGCAGATATCGTAGGCCTCCTCGATATCATGGACACCGAGACTGATGCCCAGAATTGTATTGAGCGCGTCCGTACCCATTATAATTTTGAAACTGTTAGGCATCAGTTGGCAGGGGCAGAGATGCCATGCTCGGAGACAGTCCCTAAGCAGAGGGCGGAGGGGAAACCTAACCCCGCCCTCGATCACGGCAACCAAGGGGAACGGCATCCAGCCGTCACAAAAATCCCCAATGGCATAAGACATGACTGTAGCCGCCATGACCTGGACTCCCTCTGGTATATCATACCTAGCCCTAAGGTCAGCTAGCCCCCTCTCGGACTCTATCCAATGGCTGTAAACACCCATCTCTAAGGAAAAAGCGCTAGGGGAACAAAAAGAATATGCTGGGAAGCAAGAGGAAACCTTAGAGGGCAGAGGAAATCCTAGACAGAGACAGAAGAAGCCCTAGACAGAGCTGAAACCTAGGAAACAGAATGGAACAGAAAGAAGAGGAAGGAGACTTACGGGAAGATTAGGACGGAGAACGGATTCCTGACAGCGCCTCTTTCGGAAAAAAGCCCGGAGAATCCCTGCAACAACCCCTTTCGTTCGACAGAGACGAAGGCAGGAGAGAGGGAAAAGGAAGAAAAAAGCAAGGAGGAAGAAAGCAAGGAAGAAGAAAGAATGCGAGTAAAAAAAGAAGAAGAGGGGGCGAGCCCCTATTTATAGCCAGAGAATAGGCGCCTAATCATGGCGCCTCTTCGAATTTCAAGAAGGGCGCGCCTTTTCACTGCGCGCGCCGTCGTGAAAAGACGAGCCAGCCAAATAAAGAGAGACACGTGGAAACGCCAGCTTGTTTCTCGTGCGCCATTTAATGCCTCGGGTACGGAAGCGACAGCGGATAGGAGTAAAGACGCCAGCTACCGAAACGGCGGTGGAATTCCGAAAGCCAGGAAACGTTTGAGCTCCCCCGAGCCCGGGTAGGAAGTTATCTGAGCGCCGCGGCATATTGCATCTCGGCGAGACCTATTCAGCTTCCGACCCCAAAGAGTTGACACCCTTAAGAGCTCGGAAGACTGGGGGGCAATTGTGTGGGGGTGTTTTCACTAAGCCGAGATCAGCACTAGCCCAGGCCTCAAGACAGAATGATTACACCTCCCCTAGGCCAAGGGTGACCACGGCCGAAGGACCGCGGTCATTAGCCGAGGTGAGAGCTCCCGAAGTCGGACCTATCCGACCTCGGCATCGACCCCGGCAACGCGGATTTGACAGAGATTGATGGGACCCACGACAAGGCAACGGCGCATGCTAAGGCATGCCCTGCAAACCATCATTACTGACAAAACGGCGCGCACAGGACACGTGCGCCCCCAGGGCATGGCTCCGGGCCAGGCCTGATGGGACCTGGCCCAAAAGTCAGAACCGCCGCCTGACCCAGCGAGCCCAGCATTTAATGAAGCAGGGGTCAGCATTTAATGCATTATGGGCTG
Source organism: Litsea cubeba (assembly GCA_012931725.1). Classification (NCBI taxonomy): domain Eukaryota; kingdom Viridiplantae; phylum Streptophyta; class Magnoliopsida; order Laurales; family Lauraceae; genus Litsea; species Litsea cubeba. The sequence goes on from CM022945.1 coordinate 42,815,749, forward strand.
AGTGGACGCAGCCACTCGAGTGGCCGGCCCAGTCTTGGAACTCGCCCACAATAGTCGACCCCATCGCTTATAAATAGCGCCTCCACTTCCATCCTAAAGATACGCAATCCAGAATACACACTCTCACTCTGCATTTTCCTCTCCATCTCCCTTGCTCATTCCCTGAACTAACTTAAGCATCGGAGAGCCTTGCGCTGCCAGCAGCCAGGGTCCTCTGACGTGTTTTCCCTCTCTTCCTCCTCAGGTCCAGTCGGAGCCACGGCAATCTTCATCCAAACCACCCGAGTCAAGGATCCTAATCCCTGATCTAAAGTCCTTAATTTTTAGGCACTTACAACAACCATCCAGAGAGAAACCACAATGCCCCATATTGCAATGAACACTATCCCTCATACAAGTCTTACATTGGATAGATAGAGAAGTAGAGCTAAGGAAACACTTTCCCCTCCTCCCCTTGCCAAACTGAAACTGAGAGTGGAATGAGGTTAAGAAGCAAGCCTTTAGAGTAGCGGATAACAAGTTCATCATCATGCGAGAGAGAGAGATGTAAGGAAATTACTTTAGGTCTTTTACTTAGACCACAAGTCCTTACCTTTCCATAAATTGTGGTCATCATAGGAATTCCGTTTTCATAGGATACATGATATCTCTTAATCATATAAGGTTTCCTAAAGAGATATATTCCATAACAAACTCTACCTTGATGGACGGTTGAGATTAAAACTAATGGAATCCTAATTGGAATATAATTGGTCCTCTCTCCGCCTATAAAAAGAGTCTTTACTCCATCATAGAGACCCACTCACAAAATTCAACACATTAAGGCTTATAGGCAAGGAGAGAGAAACTGAAGTTATTCCCTAAAGTTTTCTTGGGCGGATCTCAACATCAACATCTGACAACAGAATCGGAAAGCTCTCTGCATCAAGATGTCTGGAGGTAATCTTTAATTAAATCCTACTAGTGATAATCATGATGTTCTCGATCTTAGGGTTCATGTTAATAATAGACTAACATGTGGTATCAGAGCATGGTTATTAGAGAACACATGATCATCCATTAATAATAGGAGGTTCGGTCCGATGATGATGGCCCCACGGTCTTTGATTTCATCGCATGACAAAAAAAAAATTTGATGATGATGGCCCCACCAATTGTACGGATGAATGAATATTTTTTTTTTGTTACTTTACTTGTGTTGCACGGCAACTTGATAACCCACGTCTCATGGTCTACATGGACCGTCTGGATCTCATGGAGTCTTCCAGGAGTGTTGATTTCCGTGGCCCTTTAATTAAATAATGTTGAAAATACAAGAATGTTGGTTTTGGAATCGTCTGGAGTCACTAGAATGATGGCCCAATTTTCATGGAGTTATTAAATAATCATGATGTGGTGACTGTTGACTATAAGAAGCACCTGCTGCAAATACAACCAAGTGCATTCACTTGGAACTAGAAAAATCCTTGAATCTCCTACACATGGAGCCTCTTTGGATGATCCAGCCATTCAGTCACAGAGAAATATGTTCCTGTCATAACGAATGGAGATCACAGATGGGATGTGGGGCATGTTGATAATGCCAGATGATCTCATCCTGCCGACAGTTTATGGGCCGGATTAAATGAGGCCTGGATTTGACTCATCTATTACAGGGCCCAAATTTCATGGTTTGGTGCTCCGTCCATTCTAGTGGGCCCCACCCATTCTCCCTCAAGTAGGCTATGATGAAAGTGGACCGTAGCACATGCACCCATGTCACAGAGAAAGTTTTATGTTGATATGGAGTTCTTTGCATGGAAACCCATAGTACATTGATTTGTGGAGCACTCCTAATGGAGTTGTACTAGACCCAGGGCGGGCCTAGTCATCTGGCCCACTCATGTGATGAAAATCACACGGTGATTAAAGTCGTCCAGCATGAAGTGCATTCCGTGGACACTTTAACTTAATTTAATAAGTTGCTATGAATAAGGAGGATAAAAAAAAAAAAGCCGGAGGACTGCCCTCCGGGGTTCGGCCATCTTTATCAGTATGTTTCATATAACGAATGATCAATTATGTCTACATGTAATATATAATGTTATCTATTCATATTAAGCTAATTTTGATCATCATAGTTGTATGCTTAAAGTTAGGTCTCACCACAGTGACCCTAACAATTAAATACTGATATTTGGCCTTAATAGTACCATTATAATGTTTACTTTTCCCATTGTTCAAGCGCATGAAGAATTTAGTCGCCCACAGGCGGATTATAATCATACGTTTGAATAATAATTAAGGAGTGTTTGTTTATACATGGACCAAAGATATCCACAGATATCTTACTTGTTCTAATTAAAAGTAACATCACTCATTTACACCACCTTGAATATAATGACCTTAGATGGTATAATGTGTAGAAATTATGGTGACTACCCACAGGAGCACCTAAATTTCTTTTTGTCATATATATTCATATATTATGCATGTGTTGTCTTATTTTAATTAAAGCCTTCTTGTTATATCTCTATTGCAGTTATTGTACCCACTAATCTGAATTCGCATGCTACCTCCGTCACTAAACTCAATGGAACCAACTTCTCCGAATGGAAAGAGCAAGTTGAGTTCACATTGGGGGTACTTGAACTGGATATGGCTCTTCGTAAAGATAAGCCGGCTCCACTCACTGCCACAAGTAACGCTGAGGAAAAGACCCTCTTTAATGCTTGGGAGAGGTCTGACAGACTAAGCACTATGTTTTTGCGAATGACTATTGATGCCAACATCAAAACATCCCTTCCTACACCTGAGAATGCTAAGGACTTTATGAAAGCCATTGAAGATAGGTTTAAGACTGCAGACAAATCCCTTGCTGGGAAACTAATGGCAGATCTTACAACCATGAAGTTTGATGGCACTCGCTCAATGCATCAGCATGTCATTGAGATGACCAACCTTGCTGCTAAACTAAAGAATTTGGGACTATCCGTGGATGAGGCTTTTCTCGTCCAATTTATCCTAAACAGTTTACCTCCTCAGTACGGGCCTTTTCAAATTCACTACAACACTATTACGGAAAAGTGGACAGTGAATTAATTGGCCAACAAACTTGTTCAAGAGGAGGCCAGGCTGAATCAACAAGGTATTAAAGTAGCTCATCTCATTCAAGGAGCTGGAAACAAAGCTGGGAAAAAGAAAAATTCAGGCCAGAAAAGGGCACCACCCAAATCTAATGAGGCCAGTCAGAACCCCAAGAAGAAAAAGAAGGAAAACTTATGCAAATTTTGCAAGAAACCTGGACATTTTCAGGCAGACTGCATTAAACGTAAAGAATGGTTCGAAAAGAAAGGTAACCCTCTGGGTTTCGTAAGTTATTTCGAATCACATCTTACTTATGTTTCTTCTGATACTTGGTGGATCGACACTGGTGCTAATGTTCATGTTTCCAATTCAATGCAGGGATTCCTTACGATCCAAACCATAAACCCAAGTGAGAATTTCCTTTTTATGGGCAACAAAGACAAAGCTCCAGTTGAAGCCATTGGCACTTTTCGTCTTGTTTTAGATAGCGGTTATAAGTTAGACTTATGTCAAACTCTTTATGTTCCGTCTATTTCCCGTAATTTGGTTTCTGTAAGCGCACTTGATAAAGATGGTTACTCGTTTGAATTAGGAAATGGTAATTTCAGTTTACTTAAGAATTCTAGTCGTATTGGTTCTGGAATTTTATTTGATGGGCTATACAAGTTTCATCTTAATGATCAAATTGCTGAAACCCATCTTACCCTGCATTCTAAGGAAACCAAACGAAAGTCATCTAAAAATGACTCTTATTTCTTGTGGCATAAAAGACTGGGTCACATATCCAGTGAAAGAATTAAACGATTAGTAAAAGATTGTGTCCTTCCGGATCTAGATTTTACTAATATTAAAGTATGTGTGGATTGTATTAAAGGCAAATCAACAAAACACACAAAGAAAGGAGCCACAAGAAGTACTCAGCTTCTTGAAATAATTCATACAGACATTTGCGGACCCTTTGATGTTCCAACCTTTGGGGGAGAAAAGTACTTCATTACCTTTATTGATGATTACTCACGTTATTGTTATTTATACTTGTTGCATGACAAATCTCAGTCTGTGAATGCTGTACAAGTGTTCATTACTGAAGTCGAAAGGCAACTAGATAAAAAAGTGAAAATCATAAGGTCAGATAGAGGTGGTGAATTTTATGGTAGGTATGACGAAACAGGACAACATCCTGGACCTTTTGCAAAACTTCTCCAAAAGCTTGGAATTGTTGCCCAATACACAACGCCTGGTTCTCCATGGCAGAATGGTGTAGCTGAAAGGCGAAATCGTACATATATGGAAATGGTTAGATCCATGATGAGTCATGCTAACTTACCTATATCCTTGTGGATGGATGCTCTACGCACAGCTGTTTATATCTTGAACAGGGTTCCCAGTAAGGCAGTTCCAAAAACACCATTTGAACTGTGGAAAGGATGGAAACCTAGTTTAAGACATCTCCAAATTTGGGGTTGTCCAGCTGAGGCTAGAGTCTATAATCCACATGAAAAGAAATTGGACCTTAAAACGATCAGTGGTTACTTTATAGGTTACCCAGAAAAGTCCAAAGGATTTAGGATTTACTGCCCTAACCATAGTACGAGAATTGTTGAAACCGGTAATGCTAGATTCTTTGAGAATGGCGAAATCAGTGGGAGTAATAAAACTCAAGATGTGATCATTCAGGAAATAAGGGTACCTATCCCTTTACCCTCTATTCCGAAAGATGTTGGAAATCATCCCGTTGTTGAACCATTTAACAATGAGGAGAATCCAATCAATGATCACCAACTCCATCATGAGATTGTCGCCAATGAACATATGGATGAAGCACCAGAGGAACCAGCATTAAGAAGGTCTCAAAGACAAAAGAGATCAACTATTTCCGATGATTATATGCTTTACCAAGTAGAATCTGCAGAAGGGACAATTAAAGACCCGGTTTCTTATTCACAAGCCATTAAGGATGTTAATTCTAGTAAATGGATTGATGCCATGACGGATGAATTGAAATCTATGGATGAAAATCAAGTATGGGAAGTTGTTCAATTGCCTCCAGGACACAAACCAGTTGGCTGTAAATGGGTCTTCAAGACCAAACGCGACTGCAAAGGCAATATTGAACGACATAAAGCCAGGCTTGTTGCCAAAGGTTTTAATCAGAAAGAAGGCATTGATTATACTGAGACTTTTTCCCCTGTGTCCAGGAAGGATTCTCTTAGAATTATCATGGCATTAGTAGCTCACTATGACCTCGAGTTACATCAAATGGATGTGAAAACTGCATTTCTCAATGGAGACTTAGAAGAAGAAGTCTACATGCGTCAACCTGAAGGCTTCATAATTGAAGGTCAGGAAGACATGGTCTGCAAACTTAAGAAATCAATATATGGACTGAAACAAGCTTCGAGGCAATGGTACCTAAAGTTTCATGAAATCATTACTGCCTTCGATTTCACAGAAAACATGGTTGACCCTTGCATATACCTCAAGATCAGTGGGAGTAAGTTCATATTTTTGGTTCTGTATGTTGATGACATACTCTTGGCTAGTAGCGACCTTGGTTTATTACATGCTACAAAGGATTATCTCTTTAAGAATTTTGAAATGAAAGATATGGGTGAGGCTTCCTATGTGATAGGAATAGAAATATTCCGTGACAGGTCACTTGGTATTTTAGGGTTGTCTCAGAAAGCATATATTGACAAAGTTCTAGAGAGATTTGGCATGATGACATGTTCCTCTAGTCCTGTTCCACTGCATAAAGGAGACAAACTTGATCTTACGCAGTGTCCACAGAACGAATTGGAATGTAAAGAAATGGAAAAATATCCTTATGCTTCTCTAGTAGGGAGTCTGATGTATGCACAGGTCTGTACAAGACCTGACATTAGTCATGCTGTTGGCATGCTGGGTAGATTTCAAAGCAACCCAGGAATCGCTCATTGGAAAGCTGCAAAGAAAGTACTGAGATACCTCAAGGGAACAAGAAATTATATGCTCACATACAGAAAATCAAGTCACCTACAGGTGACTGGTTATTCCGATTCAGATTTTGCTGGATGTCCTGACACCAGACTTTGCACTCTTGGTTATGTGTATCTTTTATGTGGAGGTGCAATATCATGGAAAAGTCAGAAATCAGAGTTACTTTACACATCCACCATGATGGCTGAGTATGTGGCATGTTATGAGGCTGCAATTCAAGGAACATGGTTGCGTAACTTCATCTCTCAGTTTGGAGCTTTGAGTTTCATCTCTAAGCCATTAACTCTTTACTGTGACAATGAAGCTGCAACCTTCTTCTCCAAGCATGACAGGATATCTAATGGAGCCAAACACATGGACCTTAAATATCTATCACTGAAGCAAGATGTGAGATTACAGAAATTTGTAATAGAGTCCATACGTACAGATTTCATGGTTGCAGACATATTCACGAAAGGACTACCTCCAAAGACCTTTCAGGGTCATACTGAAAGCATGGGTCTTGAAGATAGTTCTTGATTATTATTTTCTGCCTTATATTTCTCTGCTTGTATTGGACATTTATTGAGCTCTTAATGCATATCTACATCTGCAATTTCTGTTTTTCCATTGTGTACATATTTATGTTTGGATGAATAATAAACAGAAACAGTCTTTAACCAAAGACATTATGAGACCATTACGTAAATCTCTTATTATGGTCTAGTTATGCAGGTTGTAAATGACGTAGTACATGGAAGTAAGCATGTTGCAAAATAATGTGTGCACGCCATGACTCTCATTCACAACCGAATTAGCTAAGACACTTATGATAACCGACTAAAGAAGTATTTAGCATATAATGCGCGCCTTATGATTCCTAATATGAAAACATTAATGGATCTTCCTATTGACCAAGTGGGAGACTGTAAGGAAATTACTTTAGGTCTTTTACTTAGACCACAAGTCCTTACCTTTCCATAAATTGTGGTCATCATAGGAATTCCGTTTTCATAGGATACATGCTATCTCTTAATCATATAAGGTTTCCTAAAGAGATATATTCCATAACAAACTCTACCTTGATGGACGGTTGAGATTAAAACTAATGGAATCCTAATTGGAATATAATTGGTCCTCTCTCCGCCTATAAAAAGAGTCTTTACTCCATCATAGAGACTCACTCACAAAATTCAACACATTAAGGCTTATAGGCAAGGAGAGAGAAACTGAAGTTATTCCCTAAAGTTTTCTTGGGCGGATCTCAACATCAACATCTGACAACAGAATCGGAAAGCCCTCTGCATCAAGATGTCTGGAGGTAATCTTTAATTAAATCCTACTAGTGATAATCATGATGTTCTCGATCTTAGGGTTCATGTTAATAATAGACTAACAAGAGAGAGAGAGAGAGAGAGAGAGAGAGAGAGAGAGAGAGAGAGAGAGAGAGAGCTCTTGCTTTACAAGTGGGAAGCCCTAACACTGATGAGTATACTTTCAAACTGGAAACCCTAACCCTAATGAGAGCCATTGAGCTTACACTGCTGAAGAGATGGCAGTAGGCAATGAAATGGTCGGTTACCTTGAATGCTCAATGTGCCAAGCAAACTGAATCTCTTAGTTTTTGTTCTAGCCTTGACGAATCAACTCTTGGGCCATTACTCTGATAGAAATTGCCAGAAAGGTTAGCGAAATCCAAATCTTATATGGAATTCTAATAATTCATGGATAATAGAGAAATGGTATGTGTAGGTGCAGAAAATAATGACCCACAATAAGGGGGAGCCTAAGAGGACTTATCCGGTAAGATGACGATGACTGGGAATGACTGGGTGCCGTCCGAAAGCCTGAAAGAGAGTAGCAAACGATCAAAGGACCCTGGCCTGGGCGGCGCAAGGCTCTCCGATGCCAAAGTCAGTGTGGGAACTGGAACAATGGAAGGAGTGGGAGAGGAGAGACAAAGTAAGGGCTCTGTGAATGAGGTTGTGCGTACCTTGCATGGTGCATGGAGTTCTATTTGTAGAGGTTTGGATCGTATCTTTCAGAGGATATCTTGGTGTGGGTCCCATGATTCGACTGGGAAGTCATGATCAGCCCACAAAGTAATAAATGCAGTCTAATCCGGCCCACTCTGCATTTAATGATAGTCGGGTCAGCCCACATTGCATTAAATGCGTGTCTTGTTGGTCCAGATTGTGTTGGGCGCCTTTGGCGGTTGGAGTACCATCGGATTTGCCCTCGGGCCTTGCCCTGATGTGGCCTCAGCCGCTGGATGCCGCCATGTCAGCGATCTGGTGAAGATAGCGGACGGCTGGATGTCGTGTCTGTCCCACTAGCTCGTGACCCTATCCCTCCACGTGCCTGATGACGTGGGGGACGAGGGGCGCAAGTGAAGGTTCTCTCTTGCTTCGGCTACTGTCCTGGCTTCTTCAGCCGAGGTGGAGTTTTCTGCCGGGATGGCACCGGGATGGCTCAGCCGAGGTGGAGCTCCCCGCCGAGATGGCACCCGGGGTGGACCAGTTCGGCGCTAGTGGCCCGGAGATGCTTGACTTCGGCCAAGGCCTCTGTCCTGGTAGCCGGGGTGAGATTGGTGCCACGTAGATGGCACGCGGATGGCACGTGAGAATGCTTAGCCCCATCTGATGGCTGTGATTAGCTTAATCCTGTGGCTCTGGAAATCTCCCCACACAATTGCCCCCTAGCTTCTGACCTCGCGTAGGACGTCAGTGCCGTGAGGTCGGGAGCTATGTGACGGGGTCTATCTGGAGGAGAGAGCCCCTTTCGGCCCTGATTCGCGGTCGCTTTGGATGATCGAGGTAATAACTGGCGTCCCTTATTCAATGCTGAAGACAGGTCGACGGCTCCATGCGTCACCTCCTGGCTAGTCGTCTGTCTCCTCGAGATCGTACGCGCCGTCTCGTCAGGGGCGTAATCAATTTTTGAAATGATTCGCGCAAAATCCCAGGAGGCGCCCCCTGGCTCGCCCAATTAGGGTTTCTGGACAGGGGGCCTCTCTGCTATATATAGGGCAATCGAGGTTCGTTTTACCCTTCGTTTGCTATTCCGAATCAGAGGCGAGCATCAGAGGTGGGCAAGCTACTGTGAGGGAGCTTCATCTGAGAAGTGGTGCGCTGCTGAAGTTGAGTCTCTTTGCTACCCAGCATCTTCGTTTGGCTTCCGTAAGTTCCTTCTGCCCTGCCTCTTCTTCTGCGGGTTTCTCTGTTTTTAGACTGGGATAGGAATGGGGATTTATAGCCACTGGTTAGAGGGCGAGGCAGCGATCGAGGGTTTCAGGTCGGCCTTTAGGATCCCTGCTGATGTCCAAGTCAGGGGTGCTGAACCCCGTGGCTACAACCCTCGCGACTTTTCGGGAGGCTGGATGCCTTTTCCGCTAGTGGCCGTGATAGAAGGCGGGGTCCGATTCCCCCTTCACCCACTTCTCAGGAGATGCCTTAGTCAGTGGCGTCTCTGCCCCTGCCAACTGCTGCCGAATGCCTTCAAGATCGTGATGGGCACGACCAAGTTGAATGAGGTCCTGGGCATCGACTTCGGCGTCTTCGACCTTGAGGACGTCTACGACATATGCAAGTCCGGAGATTCCTATTATCTCCGGGCTAAGCCAGGCCGGGACGGCTTCGTCCGATACTTGGAGGATTCAAGTAAGTATGCCGGAGACGATCTTCTGTACGTCTCGGGGAACTGGGAGTTTGGGGGAGGCCGACACCGATAGAGGCTACCAGGTCCCTCGCCACTTCGGTACCATTCCAAGTAAACACCCTCCGTTTCTTTTCTTTTACATAAGTTTCTTTTTGTTCTGCCGCGCTAATGCTTCTGATTGTTGCAGCTTTGAAGGAGAGAAAGCGGGCCGCCAGATACATTTGGAAGAGGAACGAGGCCTGGCTCCGCCTGGTGAAGCGGTTACAGCGGTCATGACGGCAGGGCGGCCTGGTCGCTGCTAGGGTATCGGCCGAAGTACCGTGGGTATTTGAGGGGCACCGTAGAGCCGATCTAGGGTGAAGGTGCCGGACTCGAGGTCGGGCAGGAGCAGGCCGGTCCGGAGGTCGCAGAGCCCTCGCGGGCGTCGTCTGACGTTAGGGCCACGTCTGGAGCCCTAGCTTCCACATCGGGATCAAAACTTCTCCAGGTCTCAGGAAGGGAATTGAGTCAAACCGCCCGATCTCCCTCGCCACGCTCCGAGATGAGGCACACCAGGCGTTTGTCCTTCGAGGACCTCGAGGCTTTGGCGCTTGGAGTGGAGGGCGCCCGAGCCCCCCAGGAGCCGGTGAATCCCCCGGAGCAGCCATCTCCGAGGGCTCGGGTAGTTTCCCCTGCAGAGGTGGCGGAGGTTCCCGTACCCCCTAGCCCCGTTGATCCAGAGGTACGCCTGCCCCCGGCTGAGGTTGAGCAGGAGGAAACTCGGCCGCTGAAGATGCCGAGGACCGACGCGGGCCCTAGCTCGGCTGCCGCCTCATTACCCCAGGGGCCGCCGTTATGGGAGCCGAGCTTCGTGCTTGGGCCGGGGAGGCCGATGACGATGGAGGATTGCGTTCTTCACAAGATCGATCCCCAGGTCCTCGAGGCCCTAGGGCGAGCCTGCGCCCTTCCCCGGGACATGAAGCGGCTGGACAAGTACAGCGATCAGAAGCTGGTCCTGTCGATGTTGCAGTCCAACCTCGTGGTAAATCTTCATTTCCCTTTGTCAAACCAGCGATTTAGCGTTCAACGCTCTTTGGATCTAACACGTACACCCCGTTTCTTTGACAGGCGGCACAGAAGTCCATGGCCGTTGCTGACAGGATCCGCAGGTACAGCGCGGACGTTGCCGAGCTGACCGTGGAGAAGAACGGCCTGCAGGAATCCCTGGACGCCGTTAGCCAGAAGTTAGCCAGGGTGGAAGGGGAATACGCGGCGAAGCTCGAGCAGGCGAGGGAAGAAGCCGAGGCGGAGAGGACTAGAGCGGTCGAGCTCGAGGTCTCCATTTTAAAGATGGGAGACGATTACGCGGCTCTGCTCCAAGCCGAGTCCAAGAGGGCGGATGAAGCCGAGGCGAAGCTCGAGTCTGAGTGCGATGCTGCGTTCGAGGATGCCAGAGTGCAGGTCACCGCCCACTACAAGGAAAGGGTTCTTGTGGTGAGGGATAAGGCCTGGTCGAAAGGGTGGCTTGCCGGCCTGAAGGAGGTCGGGGTCTCGGAGGACCACCCCTCCTTTCGGGAGCCTCCTCCGTACACGCTTCCGGTGCCGACCTCTGCCCGTCCATCCGGCGAAGCCTCTGACGCCGCAGCCCGTGCAACTGACCGGTCATGACCTCGGGAGATTCGCTTTCTTGCTTTATGCTCTGTAATTTTCTTCAGTTTGTATTTGATGAACACTGTAACGAGTGAGATTTTAATACAATTGAAAGTTTCTTCAAATACTCGTGCTTCTGTCTCTTTTAAGTCTGGTACTTCGATGCTTGAGTTCGGCAGAGTGCTTCTTGTGACGAAACGTTAGAACTGAGTGTCGAGTGGTCTTCTTGGGCGCTAGCGTCGATACTCCATACCTTAGGTATTCGCGCTGATCCTCCGTATCTTAGGTGATCTTCCTTGGTATTCGCGCTGATCTTCCGTATCTTGGGCGATCTTGAATAGCTGCAAGCAAGGTGATGTGACCATTGAGGAGAACGAGGGAATCGGACGGATGTCTCCACGTGGCGCCATAGGGATCGCTGGTCAACAGTCGTGCATCCCCAGTAACGCGTGGGAGACTTCGCCCTCATAACTCCTTTCGGAGACTGAGCCTTTCTCCATCCTATAAGTAGGGGGAGCAGGCTCGCCATGGGAGAAGGAAAGAACATAGTTGTAGGAACCATGTCCGGGAGGTGTCCGAAGTTATTTGATCTGGGGGGAACCCTGCGCCTGCGGACGTCTCTCTCCAAGGGGGGAAGTCCGTCGTGGCCTGCGCGCTCTCTGAAGGAACTCCCCGTGGACCACGCGCTCTCTGAACGCGGGTTCATGGCCATCCGTCCCTGGCCAGACAGAGTGAGGATGCGCTGCGGGGGACGGTGGCGCATTCTCGTCCGACACGGCCCTGTGCGCCCGTCGTACGGGAGGCGGGATGAGGCCCCGCTGCACCTGGGGTTTCGTTGATGGAGAGAAGAAGAGAAAGAGGGGCGGTGGCGCCCGCTGCACTTCTCGTCCAACACGGTCCGAGGAGTGAGTGAAGATCAGAGTCTCCCAGCCTTTTTCTATTTTCTGTTTTTAGAGGACTGTGATCCTCCTTTCTGTACTTTGCTTTCTATTCTGTAATTCTTGTAATAAAGCAGTTTGCAATGGACAAAAAAGAATTCTGTGATTACCCAAACTGTGTACAGTGCTTTTGAGTTCTTTTTCTCATTTCTTTGCACTGTTCTGGAATGCTTGGATTTTTGGTGTTTAAATGCTGGCGCAGCTCTCTTCCTCTGGAAGGCTGCCCTTGGCCGAAATGGCTGGCTTTGGCCGAGACGAGCTGCCTTGTGCCGAAGTGGAGTCATCATTCCACTGGTCTCGGCCGTGGGAGCGTGAGCTCGGCGATGATCTTTGAGGGGTGTAAAAACCCTGATCTCAGGAATCCGGCCGAGTGTCCAAACTCGAGGCCTTCTCCGTGGCCCAAGGCTAGGAGCTTTAGGAAACGACCGAGTCTGGACTCAAGGCCTTTTCTAGGGCGGTAGACCCAATCCGGCCGAGTGTCTGAACTCGAGGCCTTCTCCATGGCCCAAGGCCAGGAGCTTTAGGAAACGACCGAGTCTGGACTCGAGGTCTTTTCCAGGGCGGTGGACCCAATCCGGCCGAGTGTCTGAACTCGAGGCCTTCTCCATGGCCCAAGGCCAGGAGCTTTAGGAAACGACCGAGTCTGGACTCGAGGTCTTTTCCAGGGCGGTGGACCCAATCCGGCCGAGTGTCTGAACTCGAGGCCTTCTCCATGGCCCAAGGCCAGGAGCTTTAGGAAACGACCGAGTCTGGACTCGAGGTCTTTTCCAGGGCGGTGGACCCAATCCGGCCGAGTGTCTGAACTCGAGGCCTTCTCCATGGCCCAAGGCCATGAGCTTTAGGAAACGACCGAGTCTGGACTCGAGGTCTTTTCCAGGGCGGTGGACCCAATCCGGCCGAGTGTCTGAACTCGAGGCCTTCTCCATGGCCCAAGGCCAGGAGCTTTAGGAAACGACCGAGTCTGGACTCGAGGTCTTTTCCAGGGCGGTGGACCCAATCCGGCCGAGTGTCTGAACTCGAGGCCTTCTCCATGGCCCAAGGCCAGGAGCTTTAGGAAACGACCGAGTCTGGACTCGAGGTCTTTTCCAGGGCGGTGGACCCAATCTGGCCGAGTGTCTGAACTCGAGGCCTTCCCCATGGCCCAAGGCCAGGAGCTTTAGGAAACGACCGAGTCTGGACTCGAGGTCTTTTCCAGGGTGGTAGACCCAATCCGGCTGAGTGTCTGAACTCGAGGCCTTCTCCATGGCCCAAGGCCAGGAGCTTTAGGAAACGACCGAGTCCGGACTCGAGGTCTTTTCCAGGGCGGTGGACCCATGCTGTCGGAATCAGTCAGAGAGAGACGACAAGTCGATGACAAGGTGAAAGCTACTTTTATTAATTTTGAGACTCGATACATCTTTAGAAATAAAATTTCTTCAAGTGGGATGCATTCCATGGTCTCGGCAGTGGCTTGCCTTCCAAGTCTTCGAGCTTGTAGGCCGACTTTCCCGCCAGGGAGACTACTCTGAACGGGCCATGCCAGTTAGGGGCAAGCTTCCCCTCGTTCGGTTCTCTGTCAGCTGGCAGGGTCTTCTTTAAAACGAGCTCTCCCGTGGTGAACCTTCTTTCTTTGACATTTTGATTGTATGCCCTGGCTAACCGCTGCTGATAGTCGGTCAGTCTCAGGGCTGCTGTTTCTCGTCGCTCGTCCGCCAGCTCCAGCTCCATTGCCAGGTTCGTCTCATTTCGGCCTTGGTCGACCAGCTCTGTCCTCAGGGTAGGAAGGCCGATTTCCAAGGGAATGACCGCCTCCATCCCGTAGGCCAAAGAGAAAGGTGTTGCCGAGGTGGACCTCCTTGGAGTTGTTCTGTATGCCCACAGCACGCTCGGAAGCTCCTCTGTCCATCTGCCCCTTGCCTTGTCTAGTCGCTTCTTCAGGCCGTCCAGGATCACTTTGTTGGAGGTTTCTGCCTGGCCATTACTCTGTGGATATGCCGGGGTGGAGTAATGGTTTCTGATGCCGTGCTCTTGGCAGAAGTCTTTGAAGGACTTGGAGTCGAACTGAGTCCCGTTATCCGAGATCAGGGTCCGGGGGATGCCGAACCTCGTAAGGATGTTTTTCCAAACGAAGTTCCTGGAGTCCCTGTCCGTGATGGAAGACAACAGTTCAGCCTCTATCCACTTTGTTAAGTAGTCCGTAGCCACTATCAGCCATCTCTTGTTCCCTGGAGCTCGGTGAAGAGGCCCCACAATGTCCAGGACCCATTGAGCGAAGGGCCATGGGCTGGAGAGGGGACTCAGATCCTGCGCTGGCTGATGGAGGGAGTGGGAGAACTTCTGGCATTTCTCGCATTTTCTGGCGTAGACCTGGGCGTCCTTCTGCATGTAAGGCCACCAGTAACCCTGGCTGATTGCTCTGTAGGCCAACGACCGACCTCCTATATGGCTGCCGCAGATTCCTTCGTGGATCTCATACAGGAAGTCGTCCACCTTGGTCGGGTGGACGCATTGGAGGTATGGACCTGTGAAGGACTTCCTGTAGAGTTTGCCTTCGGGAGAGAGCCAAAACCGAGCTGCCTTGAGCCTGATCTTGTGGGCTTCAGTCTTGTCCTCGGGGAGCTGGTCGTCCTTCAAGTAGGCGACGATTGGATCCATCCAGCTAGGGCCGAGGTCAGCACAGAGGACAAGCCGAGATGAGTGGAGTTCTAGACTTGACCTTGATACTGACCCGACCTCGATGGTCCTCTTCTTTCCTGCTTCGACGGCGGAGGCCAGGTTTGCAAGCGCATCTGCGTGCGTGTTGGTATCTCGGGATATTTGCCTGACCTCGGCTTTCTGGAATTGGGAGAGTAGTTTTTTCGCGAGGGCTAAGTAGGCCGCCATCCTGTCGTCCCTGGCCTGGTAGTCTCCAGCGAGCTGGCTAGTTACCAGTTGAGAGTCGCTGAAGATCTCCAGGTGCTGGGCTCCGAGGATTTGGGCGCTATTCAACCCTGCAATTAGTGCTTCGTACTCTGCCTCATTGTTAGTCGCTTTGAAGTCCAGGGTGAAGGCCTGCTCTATGACCAGTCCCTCTGGCGATTGGAGAACTATGCCGGCGCCAGCTCTCTTGGAGGTGGACGACCCGTCGACAAAGATCTTCCATGCCGAGGTGGGAGACTGCTGGACCTCTGTTTCTACTGGCTCTTGCCCTGTGCCCCCCAGTGCCGTGCCGAGCTGGGTCGGAGCCGGGTTGGAAGAGGCGAATTCGACAATGAAGTCTGCCAAGATCTGGGCTTTGATCGCAGTTCGGGGACGGTACTGTATGTCATACTGCCCCAGTTCAACTGCCCACTTTGATATGCGCCCTGAAAAGTCAGCTTTCTTGAACAATGAACGGAGTGGGTGCTCCGTGATCACCACAATGGTGTGGGATTGAAAATAATGGGAGAGCTTGCGGGAGGCGGTGACGAGAGCCAACGCAAGCTTCTCCAGTAGGAGGTACCTGGTCTCGGCATCGAGCAGGGTCTTGCTCGTGTAATAGATTGGCTTTTGAACTCCCTCGTCCTCCCTAACGAGGACGGAGCTCACTGCGTGATCCGAGACCGCAAGGTACAAATACAGAATCTCCCCCAAAGTTGGGGTGGAGAGTAATGGTGGTGACATTAAATAAGTTTTGAGTGCGGCCAATGCCTGTCGCACTCGGGGGTCCATTGGAACTTCAAATTTTTCTTTAGAAGCTGAAAGAAAGGCCTGCACTTATCTGATGACCGGCTGATGAAGCGATTGAGTGCGGCGGCCATTCCTGTGAGCCTCTGAACTTCCTTCGTGGTAGAGGGACTTTGGATGCCCTGGATGGCAGTGATCTGGTCCGGATTGGCCTCTATCCCCCTCCGCGTTACCAAGCTGCCCAGGAACTTGCCAGAGGCTACGCCGAAGGCGCACTTGGAAGCGTTTAGCTTGAGCTTGTACGCGCGAAGGATGTCGAAGACTTGGCCGAGATCCGCCAGATGGTCGCTGGAGCGCACAGATTTGACGACCATGTCGTCGATGTACACCTCTACCGATCGGCCGAGCTGGGCCTGGAACATTTTTGTGATGAGGCATTGATAGGTCGCCCCCGCGTTCTTCAGCCCGAAGGGCATCACCTTATAGCAGTAAGTGCCGCGGGGGGTGATGAACGATGTTTTCTCCTCGTCAGGCTCGTAGAGCGGGATCTGATGATAGCCTAGGTAGGCGTCGAGGAAGCTCATTCGGTCGTGACCAGCGGTGGCGTCAATCAGTTGGTCAATCTTCGGGAGGGGAAAACTGTCCTTAGGGCAAGCCCTGTTCAAGTCGGTGAAGTCCACGCACACCCTCCACTTCCCAGTTTTCTTCTTGACCACCACCGTGTTGGCCAGCCATACCGGGTACTGGACTTCCCTGATGGCTCCTGCTTTCAGCAGGTTGTCGATCTCTTCGACGACCGCATCTGTTTGCTGCAGCCCGGTCCTTCGGGCCCTCTGCACTATTGGTTTGTGGTCGGGGTCGACATTGAGCTTGTGGCACATAACCTCAGGGTCGACCCCAGGCATTTCGCTTGGGCTCCAAGCGAAGACGTCCACATTCTGCATCAAGAACCGAGAGAGTTCGGCCCTTTCTTCGTCTGGCAGCTGGGTGCCAATCAGGAAGAACCTGTCTGGGTCTGCCGGGTCTAACCTGACCTCGGCCAGGTCTTCGATGCTCTTCTTCTCAGGGTCCCGGCCGATCCCGTCGAGGCCTTTCTCGAACTCGGCCAGGTTGACGCGCTCTGGCTCCTTCACTGCTGGGACTGCGGCCAGCATGCACTGCCTGGCTTGCTGCTGGTCTCCCTCCACTGTGATTACTTCCATCTTGCCCTCCTTGTTCTCAAGGACCAACTTCAGCTTTTGGTGGAGGGAAGAAGGAACTGCCTCTAGCTTGTGGAGCCACGTTCTGCACAGAATGACATTGTAGGGAGAAGGGGCGTCCACAACCAGGAAGTCGGCCTGCACGGATGCTCCGCCAACTCGGGTTTCCAAGGTGATCCTACCCTTGGGATAGACTGGCGTGGCGGATAACCCTAGCAAGGGTGCCCGAACCTCCGTGAGGTCTGCTTCGGAGTGTTTCATCCTTTTGAAGCAGTCGTAGTAGAGGACCTCGGAGGAGCTGCCGGAGTCGACGAGGATCCTCTTCACGGTGAAGTCTCTCAGCTTCATGGTGAGGAGCAGGGGGTCGTTGTGAGGGACCTGGATTCCCTCTAGATCTCGATCCGAGAACGAGATGGCGGGTCGGTCGCGGCGGGCTCTCTTGGATGCCGGAGCGAGTTCGGCTTTCATTATTTCTTTCCCGTGCGAAGCCCGCCTGGCTTCGGCACGGGCCTGAGAGCTTCCCCGGGATGAGGAAGCGGGAGCTGAGGACGCCAGATGGATCACGTTGATGATCTTCTCTGAGTCCTCGCTATCTGGAGCCTGGGCCGTGCTCTGGTGAATTCGGCCCTCGCTGCCGCCGGCATCACCCGCCTTGATGAACTCCGGGATGTGGCCCTCTTCGGCCAGCTTCTCCAGATACTCCTGCAAAGTCCTGCAGTCTTCGGTCTTGTGGCCGTTGCCCCTATGGAAGGAGCAGTAGAGCTTGCTTCGGGGGCCTTCGGTGGGTTCATTCTTCAAGGGCGGAGGATATTTGAAGAACGGCTTGGACCTGATCTTGGGCAGGATGCGGTAGATCGGCTCCTTAAAGACGACGTTGACGCTCTGACTGGCGCTGGAGGGAGGTCTGGGCTTCCAAGTGCCCCCAGACCTGGACGACGAAGGTTTCGCCGAACTGGAGACACAGGCCTGCTTGGTCTCCTGCTTCTGGGAGGGTCTCCCGCCTCTCTGCCGAGGCTGGCTACTCCTCTGTTCGGGCTCCGGATGCCCGTCCTGATCCTTAGCTCGGATCTCGTCTTCCTCCTGGGCGATGAAGCGCTTCACCCGGGACATCAACTCTGGCATGGATTCTGGGGTGTCCCCGGCCAAGTCTTTGCGCAAGTCGTTGCCGGGGATCAGGGCATGCTGGAAGGCGTAGATGGCTATCCCCTCTCTCGCGCCCTCGATCTGGCTGTAGACCGCCCAGAATCGCTTGGCGAACTTGGCGAGGGTTTCGCCCTGCTTCATTTTCAGGGCGATGAGGTCCCCTTCCTTCTTGGGGACGACGGTGTAGGCTTGGAACTTCTTCAGGAAGGAGAGCTGGAGCTCCTTCCAACTGGAAACCGACTGCTCCGGGAGAGAGCAGAACCACTTCAGGGGGAGGTCACCCAAACTGGAGGAGAAGATTTTGCAGTTTAGGTGACCCTCGTTCCCCCAGATGGACATCTTCTGGGAGAAGTGTCGGAGGTGTGCAGATGGGTCGGACAGTCCGTCATAGGGGACGAACCGCGGGACGGAGAACTTCTTGGGCAAGGGGGTGCGCTCGATCTCTTTTGTAAAGGGTGAGCCCCCGAGATCAGTGTGACCACAGATCTGCTTCTGGTCCCGCATGTCCAAGTTGTGCTGGAGAGCCAATCTGACACGTTTGTCGAATCGCTCTTGCTCATCGTCCTTCTCTGGAGTCTGAGCTCTGGGCTTCCGCTTGGGATGGCTCGGGCTACGACGGCTATGAGTTCGGCCGTCGCGGCTGTGGTGACTTCGGCTGTTGCTCGAGCCTTCATCACGGATCTGGCTCCGTTTCTGGTCCAGATGATTTCTGAGATCCTCGCGGGGAGGCTGGGCTGCCCTGCTGGGGGCGTCCCTCTTTTTTCCTTGAGGCTCAGAGACTTGCCTCAAGGAGGCAGTTTGCACTGCCCTCAGCTGCTGCTGGAGCTCGCGAATCTGCCGCTCTTGCTTCTGGAGTTGCTTCTGGAGGAGAGCAGCTTCGGGAACCTCTCCAGTGGCGAGGGGTCGAACGTGGCGCGTCTCTCCTACGGCCACGGCTTTGTCCTTCCGGGGACGCTCATGCTGACGCTCATTGCGTCTGGGTGGCGCGACTTCTTCTGACGAGGTCGAGGCCTCGTGTCCCTCTTGGAGTGGGAACTCGATAAAGAGCTGACAGCCTAAGCGGCCCTCGCCTGCAGTCGTGCCATGCACCGTACGGGAGCGTCCTTGAGGAGGGACGTCCGTTGGCGGTGGTGGCAGCTCGAGCGCTGCTCTCGAGGATTCTACGCCCTTCCTAGCTTTCGGAGGCATGGCTTCTGAAAGGTCGAGGTTAAGAAGGTTGGGAAGGTTTTGAGAGGTTGAGATATTGCTTCCCCACAGACGGCGCCAATTGTAGGTGCAGAAAATAGTGACCCACAATAAGGTGGTGCCTTAAAGGACTTATCCGAGAAGATGGTGATGACTGGGAATGACTGGATGCCGTCCGAAAGCCTGAAAGAGAGTAGCAAACGATCAAAGGACCCTGGCCTGGGCGGCGCAAGGCTCTCCGATGCCAAAGTCAGTGTGGGAACTGGAACAATGGAAGGAGTGGGAGAGGAGAGACAAAGTAAGGGCTCTGTGAATGAGGTTGTGCGTACCTTGCATGGTGCATGGAGTTCTATTTGTAGAGGTTTGGATCGTATCTTTCAGAGGATATCTTGGTGTGGGTCCCATGATTCGACTGGGAAGTCATGATCAGCCCACAAAGTAATAAATGCAGTCTAATCCGGCCCACTCTGCATTTAATGCTAGTCGGGTCAGCCCACATTGCATTAAATGCGTGTCTTGTTGGGCCAGATTGTGTTGGGCGCCTTTGGCGGTTGGAGTACCATCGGATCTGCCCTCGGGCCTTGCCCTGATGTGGCCTCAGCCGCTGGATGCCGCCATGTCAGCGATCTGGTGAAGATAGCGGACGGCTGGATGTCGTGTCTGTCCCACTAGCTTGTGACCCTATCCCTCCACGTGCCTGATGACGTGGGGGACGAGGGGCGCAAGTGAAGGTTCTCTCTTGCTTCGGCTACTGTCCTGGCTTCTTCAGCCGAGGTGGAGTTTTCTACCGAGATGGCACCGGGATGGCTCAGCCGAGGTGGAGCTCCCCGCCGAGATGGCACCCGGGGTGGACCAGTTCGGCGCTAGTGGCCCGGAGATGCTTGACTTCGGCCAAGGCCTCTGTCCTGGTAGCCGGGGTGAGATTGGTGCCACGTAGATGGCACGCGGATGGCACGTGAGAGTGCTTAGTCTCATCTGGTGGCTGTGATTAGTGTAATCCTGGGGTTCTGGAAATCTCCCCACACAGTATGTACCTCGCATTCGATGTTGTAGACCGACTGTGTGTTCATGCAAGTTGAAACACTGATGACATTAAGGCCTTCTTCTTCCAAGGCAGCAATTACTCGTGAGAGTGGCAATTCATGCCCCGGCCTGTCAACGATGAGAACTGCAGCTCCATTTGAAGTAGCCCTCAATGATATTTCTAGTGAAAGTGGGCGAGCTCCATTTTGGGGAGATCTAGAATTGGATGAGGATGTGATAAGCCTTCTCATCTGGTCTCGCTTCTCTGTCAGCTCCTCGATCTTGGCCTTCAGATGGTTAATGTAATTCGCAGCCTCGCACATGTGATCAGAGATGGATTTCTTTCCCTGCAAACAATCCACAAAAACAAAACCTACTTCCTTGAACAACAATAAGAAAAAATAATGAAAGAACCAGTATTCCTTACCTTCAGATATTCGAGTGGGAGGTGCGATCTCAGCAACATGTAGAGCGTGGACATCTCCTGCCGACGCTGCCTCTCGACGTCTCGGTGGACGATCTTTTTCTTCTTGCTAGTGTGACTCTCATCACCTTTGGCATCATGGGTGATGGGTTCACCCAACTTCTTGGGTTTTCCTTTTTGAAGCAGCTCATGAGAGGAGTCAACAGACATGGGAGGGTGGTTGGTGAGCATGCCTTGAATTATGTGGTTGTGGTGGGGGAGAGTGGTCTGGAAACACAGATCATCACCTTGCTGGAAATACAAATTCTGTGGTGCAACATAATTCATTCTTTCCATTTTAGAGAGATGAGATCTTATTTTGGGGAATATGATCTTTGGTTGGGTCAACAGTAGCAAGATCCTCTCGACCTCTATGTGATATGGTATTGAGGAAGAAGATCTTTGGGGGGCCAAGACTCTCTCTGTGGATGAGATAGGCTTGAGGAGATGAATTGAAGCAAAGGTTTCTGGGTGGGATCTTGGGTGTTTGGTAATGAAAAAAAAATATATATATATATATATATATATAAAGAGAGCATCAGGACGAAAAGGAGGGCTACCAACAGTATCAAGGAAGAGATTTCGGATACACAGCATAATCTCTTTTTCTAATCTATATTTTTATATGGGGCAGTGTCCAAGCGTTTATTGGGAGCTACAAAAGAAAAGCACTAAAGATAGGCTCTCTCTCAGTATCACCCAAAACATGTTTAGTTATGGAAGCACTATTTAGTGTGGGGCCGTGCTCTGTGTGACCACCAAGGCCCACCACAATCATGGAGAGGTGGCGGATCAAAAGATCCAGATGGGACCTATTTGTGTGTAAAATTTTAAGTTTGTTAGACCATCCTAATCTTTAATCCATGGTCCGCAAGTTTAACGGTTTTGAAAGATATCATTTCTTTAGGACGTCAATCCAATGGTGAATCACATTTGGATAGGTGTCAAACTTTGGAGACTGACGTCCAGAGGGTGTGGGGGTAGGAGGAAGTTTTTTTTTTTTTTTTTTTACTCTAGCCACTAGCCGTATCGGTTAAGGCATTAAAGGAATTCGAAGGCAGGACCTCCATATTAAAACTGGACTTTCAAATCACAAAAACATTTTAAGTGTGGGTAAAAATTAAAAGCCATAATTAAATACGATTCCTCCCATGGGAACACTTTAATTTATTTATTAAGTACTTACTTATAAACGATGATTACAAAAGCATCGGATGCTGGTAGTGCTACCAAGGGATGACTTGTGAAGTGTGAAATGGGATCAAAGTGCGGCCATGTCAATGAGGTACTCTTGGTATTCCATGAGATTGAAAGGGTCATGAGTTTGACTAAACACTTTCCTACTTCTCCGTGGAACATGATCCTTGCAAATTTTTTATTTTTTTTTCAAAAACTAAAGTGGCCCGCTACCGTCTGGATATAAAAAATTTTTTTAGATTAGTCATCTTCCAAAAATAAAACGGATTAGAGAATGTAATGCTGCCCAATCTAAATTCATTAAAAGTCCGGCTATGGAACCATTTTGACCCAATTGGTAATTTGGTCTGAGTCTGGGTCAGCATCTTGGGTTCCATGATTGGGGCTGTGTCTTGTCATATCTAGATTAGAGTACCCAAATGTGTAATGTATATATTTAATGTATAATAATATATTTTGAATATAATATTAGGATGTATATTGAATGATGTAAATATATTAATCATATTTTAAATTAACGTTATTATATAAAACATATTAAATTATAATAATATATTATGGCAACACATTGTGGCTAGAGAAGGGTCTCTAACACCAAAAGGATCAGCATGCATAAGTCTCATCTTCAATAATTAGGATAAATCTGATTAACACAAGATGGGGTCTGGGTTCAAATCCCATAAATGATATACATGTTTTTTTTTTATAATCCAGGGAATCTCCCACCTAGTCCGACCCAATAGTCTTTGGCCTTGAGCCCGAGGGACACTCAATTCTGGACAGCCGAGAACGAATCCATACGAACCAATACATGATATACATGTTGATCTAGGGTTGAGATATTCTAGCACGGAACCAGTTCGCGCTTAATCCCTATTCAAACGAGTCTTGACTGACTTAATCTGAGTTTTAAAATAAATACAGAGACTTTTACCAAAAATAAATAAATAAATACAGAGACATGGCATATAAAATGGGAAACTTCCCAGCCACGCTATGAAGATCTCATCTAGCCTTCTGCCTCAACTGCAATTGAAGGTGGAGCAGAGCAAAATGACACTAACCATTTTTAGTTCATTCTAGATTAATTAGATTAAGCTTGGATTATATTAGGAATAGTTGGTAAAATATATTACGGTTACTTTATATTTCTAGTTCTTATTTTAAGTTTTGAAGTATTCTCCATGATTAGGTTTCTATTAATTTTAGTTTACCAGTGGGGCCTTCATATGTTTCAATCCTGATCTATTAGCAATCAGGATATTAAATTATGAAACCTTCAATCACCATCAAAGAGAGAAAAAATATTTTAACTCTATAAATTAAATGCAGAACCAGAATCCTGAAAATCACTTGATATTATGCATATGTAGAGAACAGATCCATGCTCTTTTTTTTTTTAACCCCAGCCAAGGGAGAGGAGGGACCCAAGGTATATCCCACACAAGTGGAAAGGCATCGCACACATGAGGGAAGGAGAGCCCACACAAGTGGGAATGAAGGTCACTCATGTCAGAAGAGGAGCCCACACAAGTGGGGAGAGTGGCGTACGATCAGGAACCGATCTCGGGGTAGGAAAGTGACATCCGGGGTTGCCAACCAACTGAGCAACCCCACACAGATATAGATCACGGAGTTGTAGATTAATCTAAGCTGCCATGATAATCATCATCAAACCCTTATCCCATGAGATCTACTAACCATGAGAAGTAAATAATCTTAGAGTTAAATAGTTGGACATGACTTGCAGAATTAATATACTATACAGGCATACAGCTCTTTTTTTTCTTTTTCTTTTTTCTTTTTTTTTTTTTTTTTTGAATGATTCATTCCTCCTTATTTATTGTTTACTTTCATAATCTCATTTCAGACGGCTTGTAGTATCTCATAGAGTGTTTTTTATTTTATTTTTCTCATTTCTATAATAGTGATGGGTCACTCCCCATGCCAAGTGCCCTCTATTTAGCTGTGTAATAATTTAACAATAGAAATGCAGTCGTGCTATTTACAACTTGTAATCCTCTTTTAACTGACTCCATTTGTTTGTTGGGAAAATGCTTCTATTCTCTTGATGGCCGTGGGCTAAGTTTCTTTCTTTTGCTTTTTTTTTTTTAGTTTTATTTTGTCTCATATCTTAGCTCTTTCTCTCTTTTAATGAATTGCTTGTTTTAACAAAAAAAAAAAAAAAAAAAAAAAAAAAAAAAAAAAAACTCCATTTGTTTTTCAGCATCATTGTGAGAGTTCAACCGCAAGAAAGAGTAGTTTTTGCGGCGGGTATTTAGGGTGGCAAACGGATCAGGTTGAGATGGGTGGTTTATGGTTTATTGAATTATGGTCATATATATCCAAGCTGTACCCACTAATAAAAGCGAACCCGACCCGACCTTAAGTCCTTAACAAGAAAGTCTATTTTCATTACATGGGGTCCCACCTGATCTTTTTATTATTGCCATGCAAAAGTGACACCTGAAAAATCACTTTGACTCAATGAAAATGTATTGGCCCCTCTTAATTTATTAGGTTGATCTAGGGGTTTCAGGCAATTGAAGAGATTATGAAGTGGATCAATTGTACACCCAACGGGACCAACCCATTTAATTTTAGGGTATCTCTCGTTGTTTTTCTCGATGCATGCAAATAGAAGGGTTTGCATGTGCTCCTAATGATTAATTTTTTATTATCCAAAATTGAGTGTCCGGGCTCAAAACCAAACCCTCTTGGATTGGACCGGGCAGGAAATACCCCAAATTATATAAAAAGGAAAAAAATTGCGGAGAATACAAAGTTAGATGGGTCAAGTAATTAGGGGGTCAAGTCATGTTTTGCCATACCCTATTCCCCATGTATTTTATTTTATTAGCGTTGAGGATGGAGAGGTGAGATGATTTGAAATAAAACAACAAAAAAATAAATAAATAAATCAAGAAAGGAAGAAAAGTGGACGGTGAGTGAGACTAGTTATATATTTTTATACGCACGCCGAAAACATGAGTGCATGAGATCTCAGATCTGATGTACTGTTCATTTAGCGGCATAGATGGATCATCTACTGTCAACTCACAAGTCAATTAGACTTGTATTTTTTATAATATAAAATGTACCCGGCGTTTTCCTGTTTTTCATTAATCCTAGAATTCCTTTGTTTTTCTTATATAATGCTATTCTTACTGAGGATTTTTCTCAAGGACCATCAAGGCATTCCAAGTTTAGCAAATAACCATGAATATATAAGTGGATTTATAGATACTACAATCAACCGTGAAGAATCAAGCTCTAAAATTTGAATTCCTAGCTATTTTTTGACCTTTTACCGATGATGGACAGTTCGGATCTTCATTTTTTAAAAAAATTATTTTTACGGTGTTAACTATTTTTCAAATATCTCAAATCTACTATGAATCAATTGGAAATTTACCATATGGCTGTTTCGGACATTCTTAATAAGATTACTTAATAGTTCAGATCTTGAAAGTAGAACCATTAAGGCTGGGTTTCACAATAAAAATCGGTATATGTAAATCATGGTTGAAAAACTCTTCGAGTCGAGTCAAATATAGGAGAGACTATGCCGAGTCATGATCTCATTTTATTAAGCTGTTTGCATTCAGAACCATTTTATAGGCATATTTAATTTAAATAATTAAAGTTTATTTATAAGAAATTATGAATGGTGTTTGGAGTCGACAATTTAGAATTGATAACTAGAATGTAATTTGAAACTTATATTTGATCTTTTATATTCAATATTTAGAATAACAAATTATGTAATGTGCAATATTTTTCCTTTCATTTTTCTTATTACAATACTTTTCTCGCATATATAAATTTATTAATTTGAATTGATTATCATTAATTCATGTAAATAAATGTTTATTTATATTTTATATGTAATGAATTTATTTTAAAATATTATTAAAATTATTCTTAAATAAACATGAATCTTCCGAGTCTCCGCCTATCCCATCCGAGTCTTCTTTTTTTCCTTTTTTTACAGTGGCCGAGTCGAGTTTGAATCATGATTTTTCCAACCTTGATGTAAATCAATGTCAGGACTCTTCACCCAGATTTGGATTCAATTTGTGCGTTGTGGATGATCAACGGTTCAGACGTTTTTTGCAATTTTATGACGGTCCATGATGATTTAGTCTAGATTCCCTTGCTTTTTTACTAGTAATACCTTCGCGAAGACAAAGGAAGTGATCCACAAGAACCTTAGCAGGTTTCTCCTTTCGGCATAAGAGGAGAAGAAAAAGAAGAAAAAAAAATCCTCTTGGATGGCAGATATATTTTGTAGTCTAATATAGAGAGATGGAGAGGAGGTTGGAGTACATCTCCAAGGTTGAACGACCTTCTTAACATATTTCGACTTAAAGCGAAAGATCAGCATCAAGGCGGAAATCCTAAGGGATCGCTTGCCTTTTACATGTGATAGGAAAATGAGATTTACATGTGTAAATGTCAGATATGCAAGTATTGCATGTGTAAGTGTTGTACATGAAAAACACATTATCATGTTTGTCAAAATCACCATTTTCAAACGAGCAAATGAGTGCAACCAGCAGTATGCGATTTATTTAGGGGTTTTTTTTACATTTTTTCATAAATTTCTTAAAATTCATGAAGAATTAATATAAAATTAAATATCCTAATATGTAACATTAATACAAGAATATTGAATGATTCGGATCTTAAATTAGGGGCCTAAAGAATTGCAGAAAACACTGAAGTAAAGAGGAAGACCAAGATACTTGACAGGAAGGTTGCCCACAAGCATACCAAGGATGCTGGAGATCTCCCTTTGAAGATTCAATGACATGTTTACAAAATAAGCTGCACTTTTAGATTAATTGATATCCAACCCTAAACTCTTAAAAATTCTCTAAAAAGAAACTTAAGGTGGCCAATCCAGCATACAAGAGGTTAGCTTCATAAAATATCAAATCATTATCAAAAAATAAAGATTTGAAGTAGAAACTGGTCCTTGCTTGAAGGGAGTACTAATGAGCCCATTCTAAATCATGTCCTTCATAATTGCTCTGAAGACTTCCATAGCAATAGGAAAAATGAAACAGAATAAGGAGAAACCATCTCTAATACCCTTGTTGTATTAACAAAAATCTTTTGGTTTATCTTTTATAAGGATGAAGAAAGAGAGCTCCTTAATGCATACCATAATTATAGCTGGATCCTATGAGAAGGAAAATTAAGAGACACCAAAAGAGCAACTTCAATGAAATCCAAGTTGAGAGTATCAAAAGATTTGTAGAGATCCACATTTAAGCACATAAGAGGATTCTTATTAAGGTGGAACCCCCGAGTTAAATCATTAGACATAAAGATATTATCTGATATTGCTCTTTTATGGATAAGAGCTAACTGAGCTTGGTCAATAAGAGAAGGCATAATGGGCTTCAACCTATTCACTATAATTTGCATATAATCTTGTAGAGCACATGCATTAGTGAAGGATATAGGCCTAAAATGATCCAGATAAAATGGACATTCCCTTTTCAAGATGAGAAAGATGAGAGTGTGTTTAATTGTTGGACCATCTTGTCATATTTAAAATAATCTTCAACCACAAGATGTCCAGACTAATAATAGACTAGTGGAGCTTGAAGAACATGACATAAAACCGATTAGGCCCAAGATATTTAAAAGGAACCATATCCTTAATAACCTTGTCAATTTCATAGAGAAAAACTTTTTTTTTTAAATCTTTTGGGCCTATTTGGATAGGGAAAAAATAGAGGAGAGTGAAGTTAAATGGGCCCTAAAAGTCTAAAATTTCAACTCTATCCCGTTTGTATGAGTCTGGCCCGATAGATGAAGTAATGTTGTGAGTCACATGTACTCCATTTCACTTCAACTCTAAATACTTCTATTTTCTTTGAGTAAAAAATAAATTTTACTCCAAATCTTAACTTCAAAATAAGCATCCAATTGGAGTGAAGTGAAGCATTCTACTTTAACTTCAACTTACTTCTCTTCACTCCACTTCACATGTGAAATCCACTTCATTTTACTCCACTCCTCATTTATCCAAACAGGCCCTTAATATGAGCATTGGTAAGCTTGGCAAAGACATTTATATGAGATAAATTATTGTCCAAACTAGGGAAAATCTTAAATCAATAAAAAATCTGCCACAGAATTGTGGTCAAAATTGTTGACTAAGTTTTTCAAATTAGTAGAGGTGCTTAGTTGTAGAAATAAGGCATTTGTAATTGTCAAAAAGTACAAGTGGTATATGTCTGGTTGGAAATAAGATATTTGAGGTACTATAAAGTAAAAGCCAATACATAGATTCCTTGTGACCATTGCAACTTGCAATATTAAATTTTTACAAAGGTTCTCAGTTCTCACTTTGTTCAATAGATGTCAAATCAGGAGTGAAATAGTTGATCATAATCTCAATGGAGAAATAGATAAATAAAATAAAAAAAGATGTTCTTCCTAGATGCATAGTTAAGTTTTTTGGAACATTAGCTTTCAAAGAGGCTTGGCAGTTAATTAGGCACAGTCGGCCACCTGTGGTATGGGCTCCCCTGGTTTAAAATCACCTGATGTGTCCGAGAGTGTCATTCTTTGCTTGGCGATTGATGCACTGTAAGACTCCAACTCATGACTGGGCTCAAGCTGCTGGCTTCAGTCTAGCCTCCAGATGTTGTCTTTGCAATCAGAATGTTGAAACGGTGCTGCATCCCTTTTTCCTCTGCCCCTTTGCATCTGACCTCTAGAGTTGGATCCTTCAAGCTGCTAGCGTTTCCATTGCTGCTCCTCGGTCTCCTTCTAGCATTTGGCTAGGTCTCTCAGCTAATTGTGACAAGTTAGCCCGCTTTGGAGTTTCCTCTTACTTCTTTTCTACTACTTTTGTTATTTGGAAAAGCAGAAATGACCTAACTCACAAAAATTTTAAGAGCCTCTCAGACGAATGTCAAGATTCTCCTAAAAGAGCTCCTTTCTTCCTCTCTCAGTTCTATCAGCAGACCTTTTTCTGGCAGGTCTCTTCAGCTGTTTATAATTTTTTTTACTAACCCCACTCTTTGAGAATTGTAAATTTTATAGATACATTCTATAGCTTCATTCTGGGATCTTCTGTGGTTGCTCTGTCGCGGCGGTAGTTTTTGCTGGAGTGTAGAGAGCTGCTCTTCTGCTGATTGTCCCTCCTTCTGTGGTCCTAGCAGTGGGGCTTAGGATTGCTAATCAGCTTCCTCTCCTGCTGGTGGTGGTGCTTTCCCTGTTTAGTGTTCGTAGTTTCTTTGCTTGCTCTGTGTAGTGGAGAGCTCTTTGGTCTTGAGCTTCCTGTGTTCTAGTGGAGCTCTCCCTTGGCTGTGTATGGCAGAGCTTTGTGTTTACTATATGCAATTTATCAGTGCTGTGCAGTGAAGTGTGAATTTGTGGAGGTTGGCCCTTTTTTTTTGGGTAAGTGTTCAGAGCTTTGAGTGTAGAAGTCCTGAAGCCTCCCATCTCCGGTTCTCTTATCTCTGCTGTGTAGTGCTTAGCAAGGAGGGGGTTCTCTTTGTTTTGTAGTGCCTTGAAGTGGGTTAGCTTTTTGGGTTGCCTTTCTGTCTTTTGGGTTTTCTTTTTTGTAATCATTCCCTTTCTTTTTTCCCTGTATTTTGGGGGCTTCTTGCCCAGTTCTCTTCTCTCTCTCAATACAAATTAACCTTTAAGCAAAAATAAAAAAATAAAAAAAAGTTTTTGGAACATTAGACTCCCATAAAGAGCATCAGTGTAGTTTTTGGAATATTAGACTCCCATAAAGAGCATTAGTGTTCAAGCTTTGTTTACCTTGTTGAAAGACATCTATTTGTACCAATGCGGTAGGCTACACTGAAAAAAAAAAAAAAAAAAAAAAAAAAAACTTCATGCTTTCATGCTGAATCTATGTTCAATAGAAAGAAGAAAACACAATTTACATAATAAACCATTCTAGAAAGAAGAAGACCCAATTCACTATTCTACCCTTTTCGTTGTAGCTAAAACACCATTCTTGTTGATCTATGAAATACTGAAGCACGTTCTATTTATTTTAGGTTCAATACTCCATTTTGAGTGTATCTCGATATGACCATCTTCCATGAACAAAAGATCTAGCTAGGTACTCTTCCATCGAAATCCTCCTTCAAAAAATGCCTCCCGCCCAAACCCACCTACATTCTCCGACTGGTCAACAGTCCCACCTAACTTTCACGACCACTCCAACTGCTGCCCAGCCTCTACCTGCTCTCCTTCCCCAACCCCCACTGATTACCTCCTTTGCACAGCCTCTCCCTGCTTTTCATCCCCTGCATCCCCTCTCTTCCCTCTCTTCCCACCCTCTCTTATTAGACCCCTCCACTGCTAAGCCACCATCTCAACCCAACACCCCCACCTCCACTGAACTGTCCCTTTCTTCTTCCTCTCATCTCTCATCCCACCCCTTCTCCTTACAGCCCCATAATTTCCCCCCTCTAACTACCCAGCAGCCACCCCAACCACCTCTGGCTTCCGCAACCACTATAGCGGTCCCCTCTCCTCCAGCCCCTGCAGCCACTTCCTGTCCACTACTCGCTAAACATCCACCCCGTTTACATGCTCAGCAGCCACACCCCCCACCTGTCCAGTTGCCAGCCTCTCTTCCTGTCCAGCAGTCACCCCCAAACCCTGTCCAGCACCCACCCCCTTTACCTGGCCAGCACCCACCCCTGGTCCTTTCAGCATCCCCAACCTCTGCAGCTGAATACCCTCTCTCAGCCCCCCTCTCCATTCCCTTTACCAAACCCCCCCTTCCTTTTACTCAAACTTTTGCTAACCTCTTCTCTG
Organism: Litsea cubeba; assembly: GCA_012931725.1. Classification (NCBI taxonomy): domain Eukaryota; kingdom Viridiplantae; phylum Streptophyta; class Magnoliopsida; order Laurales; family Lauraceae; genus Litsea; species Litsea cubeba. The sequence continues at coordinate 42,846,639 of CM022945.1, forward strand.
TGCCTCACCCCCCTTCCTGTAACCCAACCCTCTTTCCCCCACACTCGTGGATCAATGGTAAGCCAACCCTCACAATCCCCCAATCCATGCTTACCTCTAGCAAAGAATCTTTCTCCTTCTCAATCTTAGGCAGATTTGTTGGTAGGCGCCCCTCTATTGAATGGATGGAAGCAAAAGCAAAGCAATGGCCCCTTTCTAGACCATGCATGGTTTCCCTCACTAGCAAAGGTCATTTCCTATTCCGCTTCAACTCTCTAGAAGACAAGGTAGCCATTCTCAGTCTCTCTCCCCTTTCCATTGATAAGAAAAAAATATGTTTCTTACCTTGGTCCCCTGGGCAAGATGAATCAGCTTGGCCTTCAATAGCACCTGTCTGGATCAGACTGCTTGGTCTTCCCTATCACTGCTGGAGTCAAAACATCATCCTCTCTCTAGCCAACTCAATTGGGCAACCAATCAAGCTTGATAATATCACACTAGCTCAAAGAATCCTCACCTTTGCTAGAGTCCTGGTCAACATTGATCTCTCTAAACCCAAGCCTTCCTCTATTCTGGTTAATCTCCAAGGGGAAGGCGAGCTGGAAGTCTCAGTGGAATATGAGCATTGCCCTTGCTCCCTCTGCCTCTCTCCAGGTCACAGTCAGGATTCCTGCCCTCATTCTGGCCATTTCCCAGCCACCAAGCCCTCTTCCCCTACTCCAGCTCCCTCCATAACCAACCCTCCGATCCATACCCCACCTGCCTTAGTTTCACCTACACCCTCCCCCCTTCATATCCCCTCCCCACCAGACTCTCTGGCTCTAGCTACAGGTAGCCCTGGTTTGAATCTACAACCTATGCCTCCCCCTCCTTTAAATTTGAACCCCATCCCATCTCATCATCCTCCTACCCCGGCCTTTCTCTCATTGCTCCTACTCCAACTCCCCCTCCCCCTCTATTCCTGTACTTCTTCTACCCTCCTCTATTCACCCTCCTCCCACCTCCAGTCCTACCTCCAATCAAAAGGCATTCCCTTCCTCCCTCTCTGACCCTCCTTTTGACATCTCCAATCCTTTCTCCATCCTTGATCGCTGCTCACTTCTAAACCCAGCCCTCTCAGAAGGTAATTCCTCCTTAGAATTGCCACCTGGTTTTGAGGCCCCCCCTGTTCCTCCTACACTCCCTCCTAATGTCACTATCTCTCTTCCTGACTTAACTCAACCCCCAGCTGTACCCAGCTCCCCTTGTTCAGTTTCAACAAAACTTACTCCCTCTTTCAATCCCCCCTCCTCCTCTCCCTTGGTAACCTCCACAGACTCAGCTGACATTCCCCCTATTTCCACCACCACCATCAAGAAGAAAGAGAAAGTAAGAAACCATTCCTCCCCTGCCCCCTCTTCTGGCCCAATTACTAGGAGGTCTAGAGGCAAAAAAACCTCCTCAAATCCCTCCAAATGTTAAAAGTCCTCTATTGGAATTGTAGGGGCATTGCTAATCGCCCCACTCAACGTGTTTTGGCCAACATGATCCTCAAACACTCCCCTGACCTCATCTTCATCTCTGAACCCATGACTCCCTTCATCTCTTCTATCTCTCTTACCTGGAACCAGCTAGGTTTCGATACCTTCCACTCAAATGCCCTTTCTTTTACATCCTCAGTCCCCAATATCCTGGTGCTTCTCTAGATCTTCTCACCACCTCTCCGCCTCTGTTAAAGACTTCTCCTCTCAACACCTCTCTATGATTCTCCATAACCCTTCCTCAGGCCTAAACACTATTATAACTGGTGTTTATGGTTCCACCAGCCCCTCCCTCAGGAAGGACCTCTGGGCAGTCCTCATTGACTCCTCCCTGACCACCGAGCCCTGGTGTGTCATTGGGGACTTCAATGCTACCCTTTCACACGGTGACAAGCTCAGTTTATGCAACCATACTCAATCCTCCCTCAAAGCCTTCCAAGCTGCTGTGATGCAAGCTGGCCTTCATGACATCCGCTTTGTTGGTAACAGGTTCACTTGGTCCAACAATAGGCAAGGCTCCTCCTACGTGGCTGCCAGACTTGATAGAGCCTTCCAACTGGATATCCCATTTTCGTGACCCCATTGTCCACCACCTGCCCAGAATCTCCTCTGACCACAGCCCAATCCTCTTAGCTCATCATCTCCAAGCCCCCACCTCTAATCCTCCTTTTAAATTTGAAGACAAATGGCTGCTCCATCCTTCCTTCCTAGAGACAGTCAAATCTAGCTGGGACACCCCTATAGTAGGAGATCCTCAATTCATTCTTGCCCAAAAACTCAAGGCCCTAAAACTCTCCCTCAAACTCTGGAGTAAGTCCACATACGGAAACCTTACCCAGAACATCCATGTTGCTGAAGAAAACATTCTGCACTGTCAACTCATTCATGATACTGCTCCTTCATACCAATCTAGAGAAGCCCTCCAATCTGCCAAGTCTGACCTCCATAATGCCCTACTCGCTCAGGAAATCCACTGGAAACAAAGATCTAGGATCAAATGGCTCAAAGAGGGGGACCGAAATACCAAGTTTTTTCATCTTTCAGCTAAGGCTAGGAGCTCCTTCAACTCTATCCACCAAATCTCAGTCAATGGCACTCTCATTGAAGACCAAGCAACCATCCAAGCCCAAGCAGTGGACTTTTTCTCAAACCTCTTCAAACCCCATGACAGTCAACCAAGCCCCTCCCTTTTCCAAATCAATAGCCCAAAGGTTTCGGTATCTGATAATTCCCTCCTCACTTCTATCCCCTCCTCAGATGAAATCAAATCAGCAGTCTTTTCCTTAAAAAAAAACAGCTCCCCTGGCCCTGATGGTTTCAATGGGGCTTTCTTCACTGCTACTTGGAGCATCATTGGCCAATCAGTATGCTCTGCGGTGCAGCACTTCTTTCTAACTAAGAAGATCCACAGAGCTTCCAATACTTTCTTCCTAACCCTTATCCCCAAGTCTAAATCTCCTACCACATTTGCTGATTTCAGACCCATCAGCCTTCTTAACTTCACCTATAAAATCCTTTCCAAGATTCTCTCCACCAGGCTCTGCAAAATCATTCCAAACCTGATCTCTCCTAACCAGGCTGCTTTCATCAAGGGTAGAAACATCCAGCACCACTCTGCTCTAGCTTTTGAACTCTACCAGAAATTGAACTGCAAAACCAACAAAGGCTCCTTCTGTCTCAAACTTGATATATCTAAAGCCTTCGATAAGCTAAACTGGTCCTTTCTCTTCTCCGTCCTCCAATTCTTTCAATTCTCCGATGATTGGATATCTCTGATTAAAGAGTGTGTATGCACTTCCAAAGCCTCTGTTCTCATTAACAGAATCCCCCAGGGTTTCTTTTCCTCTTATTGTGGCCTTAGACAGGGTGACCCCCTTTCCCCTTACCTCTTCATTTTAGCTGAAGAAATTCTAAGCCTTCACCTTCAAAATCTCCAAACCCAAGGCAAAATCATCCCTCTCTCTACTGTCCCCTCTACTCCCTGCCACCTTCTCTATGCAGACGACATTCTCATCTTCATGAAAGGGGCTGCCTCGAGTGTCCTTATCCTTCAAGACCTCTTGGAGATGTATCAGTTTGCTGCAGGCCAATTCTTCAACCTTCAAAAGAGCCAATTACACTTAGGCAAGTGTGGTGTGAGAAGAAAAAGAAGGATCAGTTCTATCCTAGGAATTCAAGAAGCTTCTTCTACTCTAAAATACCTGGGCTCCCCGATCTGCTTCGGGTCTCCTAAAAGGAACCATTTTCTTCCCCTGCTGGATGCAATTCACTCCAAACTCTCAGCCTGGAAAGCCAACTCTCTGTCTTTTGCGGGACGCTTAATCTTGATTAAACATGTTATCTCCAGCCTGCCTCTGCACCTTGCTGCCTTTCTTCCTCTGCCTATTTCAATTTGCAAAGATATAGAGAAACAAATGAGACTCTTCCTCTGGTCTTCTAAGGCCACCCAACGGAAGATGCACCATGTCAGCTGGGCTGTGATTACCCTTCCAAAGGCGGAAGGAGGCTTGGGTATCAGACGAATCTCGGATGTCAACACTGCTTCCCTCATCAAATTAGGCTGGCAAGCATCTACCTCCAATTCCCTTTGGTCCGGTTGGTTCAAAAATCGCTACTTCAAATACAGTCCTATATGGAGCCCTGACAACACCAAGTATGGATCTTGTATTTGGAGGAAAATCCGCCGCTCTGCATCCCTCATCCACCTCGGTAGCTACTGGATTTTTGGTAACGGTCAGAGCATCAATGCATGGCATGATTCATGGCATCCTGGTGATCCCATCTCCACCCTCTTTCCCCTTTAGAATTTCCCCAGAGATCAACGGATTTCCTCTCTGTATCAATCAGGATCCTGGGTTATCCCTGCCACTATGCCCTCTAACATTTGCCAGCAAATCCTTGCCCAACTCTCAGACCTCTCCCCCAACCAGGCTGTCAAAGACCTGCTCTACTGGAAACACTCCCCTGATGGCAACATTACCCTTCGATCTGCTTGGCAGTTAATCAGGCACAGAGCAGAGCCTCTTCACTGGCCCAATTTGGTTTGGAACCACATCTCTCCCACTAGAATTAACTGCTTTGGTTGGCGATTGATGCTCAACAAAACACCGTCTGAGATTAGGTTGAAACGCCTAGGTTTCTCCCTTGCTTCCAGATGCAGTATCTGTCATGCTGCTGAAGATTCGGTGGAGCATCTCTTCTTCTCTTGTGATCTGGCAAAATCAATCTGGCATTGGCTTCTGCATGCAGCTGATCTAAACCCTCCTGGTAACCTCTCTGCCTCGGCTCTTTGGGCGATTCTCTCTACAGGCAACGACTCCAATGGTTACAATTTCATGGCATCCATCTTCATCACCGTCCTTTTTTTCCTTTGGAAGGCCAGAACTGAAGCAGTTTTTGATGACAGAAGACCCTCAATCCATATCACCCAAGCTAACATCTCTGCAGCGATCACCTTCTCCCTGAAGCAGATTTCGAAGCCCTTCAAAAGCTCTCAGCTGAATGCCCTCTTTGCTGCCATGAGTATCGACATCAATCCTTGACTCGTCTTCTGCTTCTCCACCCTCCCTGGCGCTTCTTGTCACTGGCGAAATGTCCTGATCCGTTTTCTCCTCCCCCCTCTTTTCTTTTCTTCTCTGTCTCTTCTCTCTGTTTCGTTTTCTGTTTTCTCTTTAGGTTCCTCTAAGGTGCCTTGTAATTCTTTTTCCCCTTTCCCCCTTTTCTTTATACAAATTTACCCTTACAGCAAAAAAAAAAGGTTCAATACTCCATCAGATTTTTACTCATAGAAAGAAGAAACCAACTTTATATAATGACCCTTCTTTTTCTCTCTTTGTAGCATGAGAAACTCTCCCCCCAACGAAACACTACAAAGTTATATAAAAATGAATAAAAAAGATGAATGAAGGAATTAAATGAAGTATCAATATCAAACTATTTCCTTCTATTTATAAAAATCACAAAAGAATCCCATACCTACAACTTGAAGGTCTAAACTAGTTAACAGAGAATGAAGCACTGGTATGGTAAATATGGATGTTCGTTTCGAGAAACTAAATTATAGAGACGTGCAATATTGGCGAGTTAATTATCCACACAAGAAAAAATGGTTAGATGGATCTTAGTTTCACAGCAAGGACAAGAAATTATAGGGAATTACCAAAGCAAACTAGTATGCTAACTACATGTCACGTCCCAAAAAAAAAAGAATTGGGGAAAAAAGTGAAAAATAAATCATATTCAAATTCATGTGTTTAATACAACACAAGCTTCCAAAAGTGGACCCACAGTGAGTCAAAATAAATTTCATTAAATTCAGCGGAAACTTTATTCAATTGGTATTCAAGGTTCATAATGAGACGCAACACAAAATCAGATAAGACAATAATAGTTAAAGTTGCAGAATAAATTAAATAATTTCTAAAAAAAAAGTCTCAACACCAAAATAAAGTTCATCTAAGGATTTCTAAAATGACGTTCACTCTTATGTTGGCTCAGACGGCTCGTCAGTTGGCTCAAACGTTTGAAATGCTTGATCCTCCTCCGTTTCCTCGGTAAAGTAGGGCTTGGTACCTATGTACCAAATATTACAAAGTAAATAGCAAGAACATGATCATAATTCGAAATTAAAATGCGATATCAAGATGAGTATAGACAAGTGAGATCATAATGAAGCAATGACGATGATAATAGCAAGGAAGAACGTGTAATATAAATTCAAACGACACAAGGAAGCAATATAGAATTCACACGGTGACAAGTGTCCCCGTTGTGGGTGGTCGGCCTTAAATAATTCGCGAAAGCCCGTTCATAACGTCGATGGTCATAAACCGATCAAAGTATCAGGATAACCTGTCCATAGTTTAAAGCGGATATAAGTGATCCGGTCACATCGGTGGTCAACCGTCCATATATCGATCTACAGTCGTCCATAAATGACCCACATGTACATATATATATAAACATGAGCAAGGCTCCCCTAAGCTTGAGCTTAGGGAGAAAATTTCGTAAGCTCGTGCTTGTGGGGCCCACCTTTGGTTCATCCAAATAATCCAAACACATGACCCCCTTAAATTGCACATGTCCACCAACTTTCGGTAAGATCCGAATTTACTGGACCGTTGGATTGACTATATATCAATCCGAATGATTGTTGACCATTAAACTCTTGGGCCCATATGGAGATGATAGAAATTACGGTTGGGGCTGATTTTTTGCAGGGAGTAAGATCGTAGGGAGTCCTTGAAATCCCCCCACCCCACCCCACCCCCATCCCCATGTGGGTCCCCAAGTGGTCCCCACCACACACTTGAGCTTACCTTATTCTAAGCTTGAGCTTAGGGGAGCCTTGCTCTATAAACATATATACATAATAGACCCGATTAATAATTATCCAACCTAGGAGTCCTAAATCAAATGAAGTGCTGGCCATTCCACATTCCATATCATAGTCAAATCATTACACATAATTTAGCAAGCCACCTCAAGGTCTATAAACAACACAATAGGGTATGCATTTAAAGGAATACCTAATCTAAACCAAGATATGCATGAGAATTCGAAGGTCAAGACATAATTACAAACCAACCTAAAGTTAGACGTATATTCATATACCCTTCAACACACAACGATCAACACTAATGAGTTGGGGACGTTACATCTCTCAAAATTCATGATTCATAGACCCAATGAAGGGTTTCCAATAAAAATGTATTAACCCTTTCTCACTAGAGTTCATGAAAATCATACCAGGTATTTCAATCCTACGACGATAAGACACCGTACGCCCAAAGACGATTCTTATGCAAAGTCCAGGTAGATAATTAATGTTATTAAATTCAGATAAAGTTCCATACATGATACCATAATTCTCAAAATGATACCGAGCCAAAACAGCTGAAAAGAATCATACTTTGCCAAAGTTATACACTGAACATTCGAACATTTGAGGGCAACGTTCGAACGTTCAGTGCCTCGGATTTTTGGCTCAGGGGCAAAGACTCAAACGTTCGAACGTTGGAAGAGAACGTTCGACGTCTCTGCCTTTTGGCCTAGACGATCGTGGATTCGCATGTTCGAATGTTCAAGGGCAACGTTCAAACGTTCGACGTTCAGAATGTTGACCGAGTTCGTGCATAGACACAGAGATTGGGGTTTTCCCCTTTTTCATTCATTTTTCTCCTTGTACCAAAGGAGAGTCCAATCCAACCCAAAATCCATAAAATCATATTTAATTCGAAGGGAATGAGAATCCACAATTCCATTATCCAAACACCAAATAATCCAAAACCATTATAAAATCATAATCCTCCATTACCATTTTAAAATGGGCATTTAAACAAACCTATATGCATAATAACAGGAATCAAAGATCAAACACATATTCAATAACAAATCATTATAATTTACTTGCCTTTTACCAGAGCTTGATGAAAAATGCAATAGGGATCCTAACCAATACCCAAACTGAGATTCCCGCGACGCACGATCACAATCCTATCACCAATCTGACATATGAGATGGGAAAGAAATTATTAAATGAACAGATCTATGGTATTCCTACCAAGACCTACCATTGGAAAGAAGATGACCCAAGAGTATAGATTTACTCCTAATGATTTGAGGAGCATGTTACCTGAGATAAGAAAATTGAGCGAAGACTGATGGTTGTCTCTGATCGTGATTCTGATGGCTGGATCCTACGGTTGCAATGGCCTAGGAAGTTGAAAGAGGAAGAAGAAGAACCGAGAGGAGTTGCAGTAAAGAAGTGGGGAGGCATAAGAAGAGCGGTTATTTAAAATATAAATTAGGTTAAGAGAGAATACTCTCTGGGCTTAAGTTATTGGGTCAAACTACGGGTCAGGTCATCTACCCAGTGGTCCAACTCACGGATCCAAGAATCTAATCTAACGTGCACCCCACTTAAATAACTAGAACATATTTAATTTAAAAATAATAATAATATTCTAATAAAAATATAATTAATGGGACCGGGATCTTACACTACATGTAACTCCATTAAAAACACAAATATTTCTTACCTTTCTAACATCTAGAACAGCTCATAAACCATTAAGAATGAAGATCTTAAATTTACAATAGATTTTCTTTTAAATTGGATAAAGAGATGAAAGGGGCCAAACTTTGGCTTTGACAAGTTTGAAACCATGATTCAGTCCATTGGAGCACCAAACTAAGGGGCAATCAATTCCTTTAAAATCATCATATGCTCATCCCATATTGAGTAAATATAATCACACTCTCAGCTAAAAACCATGCAAGAGAAAGCAAAACATTGTGGTTTACTATTTGAGGAAGTTCTTGCCTATTTCCAAGAAATTCTATTAAGCACAAAAATAATCATATCACAAGGAAAAATGAAAATAAATTTACTTTTAGGCAATTTATGATGCCTTAGTAAGGTGTCTTGATCAACCATCTCGAGAGAAGCCCCCATGATGCTAGCTGCATTGAACACCATAACTCACAAATCTCACATTACATTGATAAGACAAGTATAGTTAAGCAAACACTTCCTCTCCTCCATTCGCCACACAAAAATAAGGAAGAGCGAAATGAGGTTAGAAGCATCCCTTTGTGAGCAGTAGATAACAAGTTGATGATCATGAGAGAGAGAGAGAGAGAGAGAGAGAGAGAGAGAGAGAGAGAGAGACTCCTGCTTTACAATTATTAAACCCTAATACTGATGAGTATACTTACAAATAGGAAACCCTAACCCTAATGAGATGACTGAGCTCACACTGGTAAAAAATAGCAGTAGCTAGGCAATGAAAATAGTAACTAAAAATCATCAGTTACCTTGAATGCTCAATTTGAGTAGCAAATTGAATCTCTCAGTTTTTGTGCAAATTGAATCTCTCAGTTTTTGTTCTACCCTAGATGAATCGACTCCTGGATCCTCACTCTGTGATAGAAATTGCCAAAAACCTTAGCAAACTTCAAATCTTGCATGGAATTCCCATAATTAAACAACAATAGATAAATCGTATCTATGTACCTCGCATTCAATACTGTAAATTGACTGCCTCTTCAAGCAAGTCGAAACACGGATGACATTAAGGCCTTCTTCTACCAAGGTGGCAATCACGGGCGACAGCGGCACTTCATGCCCCTGCTTGCCAACAATAGCAACTGTAGCTCCATTTAAAGTAGCCCTTACTGATATGTGTGGTGAAAGGAGGCAAGCATATTCATTTTGTGGAGATCCTGAATTGGATGAGGATGTGATAAGCCTTCTCATCTGGTCTCGCTTCTCTGTTAGCTCCTGGATCTTCGCCTTCAGATGGTTTATATAATTCACAGCCTCGCTCATGTGATCAGATATAGATCTCTTGCCCTGCAAAAAATCCACAAAAGTAAAACCCAATTCCTTGAACATGAACCACAGAAAATAATGACAAGGCCAACATTCCTTGCCTTGAGATATTCGAGTGGGAGCAGCGATCTCAGGGACAAGTAGAGCATCGACATCTCCTGCCGGCGCTGCCTCTCAATGATCCGATGGATGTTCTTTTTCCTCTTACCATCGTGGCTCTCATCGCCTTTGGCGTCATGGATGATGAGTGCACCCAACTTCTTGGATTTATCACTTTGAAGGTCATGAGAGGTGTCAACAGACATGGGATGCTGGTTGGCAAGCATGTCTTGAATTTTGTGGGTGTGGTGGGGAAGAGAGGTCTGGAAGCACAACTCATCACCTTGCTGGAAATATAAATTATGTGGTGCAGCATAATTCTCTTCCAGATCATCACCTTGCAGGAAATACAAATTCTATGGTGCAGCATAATTCTTGCTTTCCATTTTAGAGATAGGATCTTATGTTGGAGAATATGATCTTTGGTTGGGGCAAGAAAACAAAGATCCTCTCCTTCTCTATATGATATGAGGTTGAGGAAGAAAATCTTTGAGGGACCAAGAGACTCTCTCTTGATGTGGATGAGATATGGCTTGAGGGGATGAACTGATGCAAAGGTTTCTGGGTGGGATCCTTTGGTGTTTGTTATTGGAAAAAATATGTATATAAAGAGAACATTAAGGCGAAAACATGACTACCAATAGTATCTGTGCGGGGAGATTTCCGGAGCACAGGATTAAGCTAACCCCAGCCATCAGATGAGGCTAAGCACTCTCACGTGCCATCCGCGTGCCACTCACGTGGCACCAAACTCACCTCGGCTAGCCAGGTAGAGGCCTTGGCCGAAGTCAGACAGCTCCGTGCCACTAGCGCCGAGCTTGGCTACCCCACGTGTCCATCTCGGCTGAGAACTCCACCTCGGCTGAAGAAGCCGAGACGAAAGCCGAAGCATGAAAAAACCTCCATCCGCACCCCTCATCCCCCACGTCACCAGGCGCGTGGAGAAACAGGGGTGCAGACTAGTAAGACAGATGCGACATCCAGCTGTCCACAATCTTCGCCGGATCACTGACAAGGCGGCATCCAGCGGCTGAAGCCACATCAGGGCAAGGCCCGAGGGCAGATCCGATGATGCTCCTACCGCCAAAAACACCCAACACGATCTGGTCCAACAAGACGCGCATTTAATGCATTGTGGGCTGATCCGACTGACATTAAATGCAGGGTGGGCTGGATTGGACCGCATTCATTACTTTGCGGGCTTATCATGACTCCCAGTCACATCATGGGATCCACACCAAGGTGTCCTCCAAAAATACAAGCCAAAGCTTCTATAAATATAATCCCACACCACATGCAAGGTACGCACAATACAACTCATAGAGCTGTTACTCTGCCTCTCTTCTTCCTCTCCTTCCATTGTTCCAGTTCCTTCACTGACTTTGGCATCGGAGAGCCTTGCGCCGCCCAGGCCAGGGTCCTCTGACCGTGTGTTCTTCCCTTTCAGGCTTTCGGACGGCACCCAGTCATCACCATCATCGGATAAGTCCTCTAAGGCTCCCCAGTTATTGTGGGTCATTATTTTCTGCACCTACAATTGGCGCCGTCTGTGGGGAAAGTAATATCCCAACCTTCTTAATCTCAATCTCTCAGAACCATGCCTCCGAAAGCTTGGAAAGGCATAGAGTCCTCGAGAGCAGCGCTCGAGCTGCCACCACCGTCGACGGTCGTCCCTCCTCAAGGGCGCTCCCGCACGGTGCATGGCACGTCTGCAGGCGAGGGCCGCTTAGGCACTCAGCTCTTTGTCGAGTTCCCCTTCCAAGAGGGACTCGAGGCCTCGATCTCAGCAGAAGAAGTCATGCCGCCCAGACGCGATGAGCGTCGGCATGAGCGTCCTCGGAAGGACAAAGCTGTGGCCGTAGGAGAGACGCGCCACGTTCAACCCCCTGCCACTGGAGGAGTGCTCGAAGCCCAAACTGCTCTCCGCCAGAGGCAAGAGCAGCTGATTCGCGAGCTCCAGCAACAGCTGAGGGCAGCGCAAACCGCCTCCTTGAGGCAGGTCTCTGAGCCTCAAGGGAAGAAGAGGGACGCCCCCAGCAGGGCAGCCCAGCCTCCCCGCGAGGATCTCAGGAACCATCTGGACCAAAAGCGGAGCCAGATTCGTGACGAAGGCTCGAGCAACAGCCGGAGTCATCATAGCCGCGATGGCCGAACTCATAGCCGTCGTAGCCCGAACCACCCCAAGCGAAAGCCCAGAGCTCAGACCCCAGAGAAGGACGATGAGCAGGAGCGATTTGACAAACGTGTCAGATTGGCTCTCCAGCACAACCTGGACGTGCGGGACCAGAAGCAGATCTGTGTGGCCACACTGATCTGGGGGGCTCACCCTTCACAAAAGAGATCGAGCACACCCCCTTGCCCAGAAAGTTCTCCGTCCCGCGGTTCGTCCCCTATGACGGACTGTCCGACCCATCCGCTCACCTCCGACACTTCTCCCAGAAGATGTCCATCTGGGGGAATGAGGGTCACTTGAACTGCAAAATTTTTTCCTCCAGTTTGGGTGACCTCCCCCTGAAGTGGTTCTGTTCACTCCCCGAGAAGTCCATTTCGAGTTGGAAGGAGCTCCAGCTCTCCTTCCTGAAAAAGTTCCAAGCCTACAGCGTCATCCCCAAGAAAGAAGGGGACCTCCTCGCCCTGAAGATGAAGCAGGGCGAGACCCTCGCCATCTTCGCCCAGCGATTCTGGGCGGTCTACAGCCAGATCGAGGGCACCAGGGAGGAGATATCAATCTACGCCTTCCAGCATGCCCTGATCCCCGGCCACGACTTGCGGAAGGACTTGGCCGGGAACCCCCCAGAATCCATGCCAGAGTTGATGTCCCGGGTAAAGCGCTTCATCGCCCAGGAGTAAGACGAGATCCGAGCTAGGGATCAGGACGGGCATCCGGAGCCCGAGCAGAAGAGTAGCCAGCCTCGGCAGAGGGGCGGGAGGCCCTTCCAGAAGCAGGAGCCCAAGCAGGCTTGGGTCGCCAGTTCGGCGACGCCCACACCACCCAGGTCTGGGGGCACCAGGAGGCCAAGGCCTCACGCCAGCGCCTATCAAGGCATCAACGTCGTCTTCAGAGGGCCGATACACCAGATCATGAACAAAATAAAGGGTAAGCCGTTCTTCGAGTGGCCTCAGCCATTGAGAAATGAGCCCACCAACGGCAGTCGAAGCAAGCTCTACTGCTCCTACCACAAAGGTAAAGGACACAAGACCGAGGAGTGCAACTCTCTGAAGTGGTACCTGGAGAGACTCGCCGGCGAAGGCCACCTCCCAGAGTTCGTCAAGACAGAAGATGCCGGCGGCAGCGGGGGCGGAGTTCACCAGAGCATGGCTCGGGACCCAGACAGCGAGGACTCCGAAAAGATCATTAACGTGATCCGCCTGGCATCCTCGGTTCCCTCTCCCTCGTCTCGCGGAAGCTCGCATCGCACGGGAAGAAGGTGATGGAAGCCGAGCTCGGGCTGGCATCCAAAAAAGCTCGCCGCGGCCGACCTGCGATCTCTTCTCAGATAAAGATCTCGGGGGAATCCAGCTCCCCCACGACGATTGAGGCCGTGGCCGAGGCCAGGCTGAACCCGGCAGACCCAGACAGGCTCTCCCTGATCGCCGCCACCACTGGCCACGACCGGATGAGCTTCCTTGACGCCCACAGAGGCTGCCGCCGAGTTCCACTTCGCGAGCCTGACAAGGGTAACGTCATTCGCAAACCCCCGCGGCGCTAACTGCTACAAGGAGATGCCCTTCGGGCTAAAGAGCGCGGGGGCAACCTGTCGGCGCCTCGTGACGGGGACGTTCCATGCTCAGCTCGGCTGGACAGTAGAGGTGTACATCGACGACAATGTCGTCAACTCAGCGCACTCCGGCGACCATCTGGCGGATCTCGGCCAAGTCTTCGACATCCTTCGCGCGTACAAGCTCAAGCTAAACGCTTCCAAGAGCGCCTTCGGCGTAGCCTCTAGCAAGTTCCTCGGCAGCTTGGTAACGCGGAGGGGGATAGAGGCTAACCCGGACCAGATCACCGCGATCCAGAGCATTCAGAGCCCCTCCACCACAAAAGAAGTCAAGAAGCTCACGGAAATGGCTGCAGCACTCAAACCACTTTTTTAGCCGGCCCCGAACTGGCATGGCCCGTTCAGGGTGGTCTCACCGGCAACGAAATCAGCCTACGAGCTCGCAGACAGGGGGCAAGCCACTGCCGAGATCGTGGAATGCGTCCCTCCTGAAGAAATTCTATTTCTAAAAGATGTAGCAAGTCTCAAATCAATGAAAGTGCCTTTTGCCCTGTCATCAAATCTGTGTCATCTCTCCTTACATGACTTCGACAGCTCCGGGTCCACCGCCCTGGAAAAGGCATCGAGTCCAAACTCGGTCGTTTCCTAAAGCTCCGGGTCCACCGCCCTGGAAAAGGCCTCGAGTCCAAACTCGGTCGTTTCCTAAAGCTCCGGGTCCACCGCCCTGGAAAAGGCCTCGAGTCCAAATTCGGTCGTTTCCTAAAGCTCCGGGTCCACCGCCCTTGAAAAGGCCTCGAGTCCAAACTCGGTCGTTTCCTAAAGCTCCGGGTCCACCGCCCTGGAAAAGGCCTCGAGTCCAAACTCGGTCGTTTCCTAAAGCTCCGGGTCCACTGCCCTGGAAAAGGCCTCGAGTCTCAAACTCGGTCGTTTCTCCTAAAGCTCCGGTTCCACCGCCCTGGAAAAGGCCTCGAGTCCAGAACTCGGTCGTTTCCTAAAGCTCCGGGTCCACCGCCCTGGAAAAGGCCTCGAGTCCAAACTCGGTCGTTTCCTAAAGCTCCGGGTCCACCGCCCTGGAAAAGGCCTCGAGTCCAAACTCGGTCGTTTCCTAAAGCTCCGGGTCCACCGCCCTGGAAAAGGCCTCGAGTCCAAACTCGGTCGTTTCCTAAAGCTCCGGGTCCACCGCCCTGGAAAAGGCCTCGAGTCCAAACTCGGTCGTTTCCTAAAAGCTCCGGGTCCACCGCCCTGGAAAAGGCCTCGAGTCCAAACTCGGTCGTTTCCTAAAGCTCCGGGTCCACCGCCCTGGAAAAGGCCTCGAGCCAAACTCGGTCGTTTCTAAAGCTCCGGGTCCACCGCCCTGGAAAAGGCCTCGAGTCCAAACTCGGGTCGTTTCCTAAAGCTCCGGGTCTACCGCCCTGGAAAAGGCCTCGAGTTCCACACTTGGTCGTTTCCTAAAGCTCCGGGTCCTGGACCCTGGAAAAGGCTCCGAGCTCCGACGCTCAGTCGCTTCCTAAATTCTTGGTTCATACACCCCTAAAGATCGCACGGCCGAGGTCTCCGAGACTCTGGGTTCGAACGCCCTCGAGGTCACGCCGAACTCAAACAGCCAAGATCATGCCAAAACTCACTTCGGCTCAATCTCCCCATTTCGGCCAAGGTCAGCTTTCGAAAGAAGAGCAGTGCGAGCATGGAAATACAAAAATGCAAGTGTACACGGATTGAGCGAACACAAAACTCATCCTTTCTTATTCATTGTAATTGCTTCATTACATGGATTACAAACATGAAACAAAATACACAGAAGAAAGGCTCGCGGCCCTCTGAAGACCCAAAAGAAAGCAGGCTTTGAGACTACTCTTCACCGACACCGCCCGCCGACCGGAAACCTCCGGCGGAAAGGCTTGTCGCATCCCGCCCCGAGGTCTTGATATCCCACAAGAAGGAGGGTCTGCGGCATGATTCAAAATCGCCCTCTGGGACGAAGCAGGACCCCCAGGCGCCCGGTGCCAAGAGCTCTGCAACACGCTTTGGCTGGTCAGACCAAAGTTTGTAAACAAGAGCCCCCTCCTAGGGCGTTCCTAGTCCTACCCTCCGCCCAGAACCTTGCGGAATGACGACAAGGCCGCCGAGCGCAGGAGGCGCCACCAACCCACAGCTGCAAAGATTCCCATGCAACCGCACCAGGGAAGGCTGGCCGTAGACCCGCGTTCAGAGAGCGCGCAGCCTACGAGGACCATCTTCAGAGAGCGCGCAGACTGCGACAGGCCTTCCCCCTCGGAGGAAGCCGTCACCTGGCACAGGAGTTCCATCTGGGTCAAAAGCCCATAAAGATCTATTAAACATGGCTGCCAGGTTGTTTGAATATCCTGGTTCTCTCGTCCCTTCCATGGCAAGCCTACTACTCCTATTTATAGGAAGAACGGGGGGCCCGATCTTCAAGGGAAATTATGAGGTGAGGTCTCTCACGTCTTGCGTGGCGTGCTAGACTTCCCCCATACTGACCAGCGGCTCCGATGATACCACGTGGAGCCATCCCCTCGTTCCCCCCAACGGTCACATCACCATGCTTACTGCTGTACAAGATCACCCCAGATACGGAGTATCGTCGCGAACCCCTAAGAAGATAGCTCGGCACTCAATTCTAACGTCCCATCGCAGAAAGCACCATACCGAACTCAAGCACGGAAGTACCGAGAGACAGAAGTAGAAGGACGAGTGGTCAAAGAAACTTTCAATTGCATTAAAATCCTTGTCATTACATTATGCAGCAAATACAATTGAAGGAAATTACAAAAAGCATAAAGCAGAGAAGCGAATGTCCCGAGGTCATGCCCGGTCAGACCCACGGGCTGCAGCGTCAGAAGCTTCTGGAGGAGCGGAAGTCGGCGTCGGGAGTGGGTACGGGGGAGGCTCCCGGAAGGAAGGGTGGTCCTCAGAAGCCCCGGCCTCCTTCAGGCCGGCACGCCATCCTTTCACCCAGGCCTTATCCCTCACGACGAGGACCCTTTCCTTGTAGTGGGCGGTGACCTGCGCTCTGGCATCCTCGAAAGCAGCATCGCACTCCGACTCGAGTTTCGCCTCGGCTTCATCCGCCCTCTTGGATTCGGCCTGAAGCAGGGCCGCATAGTCGTCTCCCATCTTCGATATGGAAACCTCGAGCTCGGCCACTCTAGCTCTCTCCGCCTCGGCTTCTCCCCTCGCCTGCTCAAGCTTCGCCGCGTATTCTCCCTCCACCCTGGCTAATTTCTGGGTGACGACGTCCAGAGACTCTTGCAAGCCGTTCTTCTCCACGGTCAGCTCGGCAGCATCCATACTGTATCTGCAGATCCTGTCAGCAACAGCCATGGACTTCTGTGCCGCCTGTGAAAGAAACGGGGTATACGCGTTATATCCAGAGATCGTAGATGCCGAACCACCGGATTGGCGAGAAGAAATGCAGAAAGACTTACCGTGAAGTTAGACTGCATCATTGACAGAATCAGCTTCTGATCACTATACTTGTCCAACTGCTCCATGTCCCGGGGGAGGGCGCAGGCTCGCCCCAGGGCCTCGAGGACCTGGGGATCAATCCTGTGAAGAACGCGATCCTCCGTCGTCATCGGCCTCCCCGGCCCAAGCATAAAGCTCGGCTCCCATAACGGCGGCCCCTGGGGCAACGAGGCAGCGACCGAGCTGGGCCCTACATCGGTCCTCGGCATCTTCAGCGGCCGAGCCCCCTCTTGCTCAACCTCGGCCGGAGGCGAACGTACTTCTAGACCAATGGGGCTAGGGGGTGCGGGAGCCTCCGCAGCAGCTGCGGGGGAATTCATTCGAGCACTCGGAGGAGGCTCAGGGGAGTTCAGATTCACAGACCCATGGGGGGCTCGGGCATCCTCCACTCCGAGCGCCAAGGCCTCGAGGTCCTCGAAAGACAAGCGCCTGGTGTGCCTCATCTCGGAACTTGGCGAAGGAGATCGGGCAGTCCGACTCGACTCCCTTCCCGGGACCCGGAGAGGTCTCGATCCCGACGTGGAAGCTAGAACTCCAGACGTGGCCCTAACATCAGACGACGCCCGCGAAGGCTCCCCTGCAGCCTCCGGACTGGCCTGTTCCTGCTCGACTTCGGGACCTGCACCTTCACCCTGGATCGGCTCTACGGTGCCCCGTAGATACCCACGGTATCTCTGCGATACCCTAGCAGCGACCAAGCCGCCCTGCCGTCATGGCCACTGTACCGCTTTACTAGGCGGAGCCAGGCCTCGTTCCTCTTCCAGATGTAGCGGGCGGCCCGTTTTCTCTCCTTCAAAGCTGTAACAATCAGAAGCGTTAGCGCGGCAGAGCAAAAAGAAACAATTACGAAAGACAGAGAGAAGGTATTTACTTGGAATGGTCCCGAAGTGGCGAGGGACTTGGTAGCCTCTATCGGTGTCGGCCACCCCGAACTCCCAGTTTCCCGAGACATACAGGAGATCGTCTCCGGCATACTTGCTTGAATCCTCCAAGTATCGGACAAAGCCGTCCCGGCCTGGCTTTGCCCGGAGATAATAAGCATCTCCGGACTTGCATATATCATATACGTCCTCGATATCGAAGACGCCGAGGTTAATGTCCAAAACCTCATTTAACCTAGCCGTGCCCATCACAATCTTGAAAGCATTGGGTAGCAGCTGGCAAGGGCAAAGGCGCCATTGCACTGAGACATCTCCTGAGAAGGGGGTGAAGGGGAAATCGGACCCCACCTTCTATCACGGCTACTAGAGGAAACGGCATCCAACCCCCCGAGAAGTCGCGAAGGTTGATGCCGTTGGGATCCTCGCCCCTAACTTGGACGTCAGCAGGGACCCCAAAGGCCGACCTAAAGCCCTCGATCGCTGCCTCGCCCTGTAACCAGTGGCTATAGATTTCCATTTCTACCCCAATCCAAAGACAGAGAAACCCACAGGAGAAAAAGCAGGGCAGAAGGCACTTACGGGAGCAAGACGATGACAATGAGCGGCAAAGAGACACGACCTCAGCAGCACACCACTTCTCAGACGAGGTTCCCTAGCAGCAGCTTATTCTCCTTTGATTCAGAATGGCGACAGAGAAGAAGACGAACCTTGATTGCCCTGTATATATCGCCAAAAGGCCCCCCCTTTTCAGAGGACCTAGTTGGGCGCGCCATAGGGGCATCTCCTAGAGCTCCGCGCGAATCATTTCAAACATTGATTGCGTCCCTGACAGAACAGCGCGCACGATCTCGAGAAGACAGACGACTAACCAGAGGACGACACGCAGAGCCGTCAACCTGTCTCCAGCATTGAATAAGGGACGCCAATTATTGCTTCGGTTATCCAAAGCGACCGTGAATCAGGGCCGAGAGGGACTCCCTCCACCGGGTAAGCACCGTCACATAGCTCCCGACCTCACGGCACTGACGATCTCCGCAAGGTCAGAAGCTAGGGGGCAATTGTGCGGGGAGATTTCCGGAGCACAGGATTAAGCTAACCCCAGCCATCAGATGAGGCTAAGCACTCTCACGTGCCATCCGCGTGCCACTCACGTGGCACCAAACTCACCTCGGCTAGCCAGGCAGAGGCCTCGGCCGAAGTCAGACAGCTCCGTGCCACTAGCGCCGAGCTTGGCTACCCCACGTGTCCATCTCGGCTGAGAACTCCACCTCGGCTGAAGAAGCCGAGACGAAAGCCGAAGCATGAAAAGACCTCCATCCGCACCCCTCATCCCCCACGTCACCAGGCGCGTGGAGAGACAGGGGTGCGGACTAGTAAGACAGATGCGACATCCAGCTGTCCACAATCTTCGCTGGATCACTGACAAGGCGGCATCCAGCGGCTGAAGCCACATCAGGGCAAGGCCCGAGGGCAGATCCGATGATGCTCCTACCGCCAAAAACACCCAACACGATCTGGTCCAACAAGACGCGCATTTAATGCATTGTGGGCTGATCCGACTGACATTAAATGCAGGGTGGGCTGGATTGGACCGCATTCATTACTTTGCGGGCTTATCATGACTCCCAGTCACATCATGGGATCCACACCAAGGTGTCCTCCAAAAATACAAGCCAAAGCTTCTATAAATATAATCCCATACCACATGCAAGGTACGCACAATACAACTCATAGAGCTGTTACTCTGCCTCTCTTCTTCCTCTCCTTCCATTGTTCCAGTTCCTTCACTGACTTTGGCATCGGAGAGCCTTGCGCCGCCCAGGCCAGGGTCCTCTGACCGTGTGTTCTTCCCTTTCAGGCTTTCGGACGGCACCCAGTCATCACCATCATCGGATAAGTCCTCTAAGGCTCCCCAGTTATTGTGGGTCATTATTTTCTGCACCTACAGTATCAAGGAAGAGATTTCGAATTCCCGGCATAACCTCTTCTTGTAATATATATTTTTATATGGGCGATCTCTTGGCGTTTATTGGGAGCAACAAAAGAAAAGCACTAAAGGTCTCTCTCTCTCTCTCTCTCTCTCTCTCTCTCTCACCTGTCTAAGTATCACCTAAACATGTTTAGGTATGAAATCATTATTTTAGATAAATGATGATTACAAAAGCATGGGATGCTGCTACCAAAGGATAACTTGTGAAGTGTGAAATGGGGACAAAGTGCGGCCATGTCAATAAGGTACTACTGTTGGTACTCGATGAGCAGTGAAAGTGTCATGAGTTACACGAAACACTTTCCTACTTATGGTGCACCACTTCAGATCATCTGCATCTTTTTCAAAAATTAGGTACAGGCGGAATGCTTGAGGCGCGCACTAACCCCATTTGAAGGCGATGAGAGTCATGGTAGAAAGTAATTGGATCTCATCGCCTTCAAAAATTAGATCTTTGCTGGCCTTTTTTTTTTTTTTTTTTAACATTCTATTTAACAGCTACTAATTGGATAGTATGAAAGTAATGACCTGAGTCCAAAATCCAGTTCTAGTTCTAGACAGCATAGAGGAGTCTCTTTCTATACCCTTTATGCTTGCCTGTGTGGTGTTGTTATCATCACCATCATCACAATGGCGTCGTCATCACTATCATCATCCCTATCATGACATCGTCATTAGGGTTACTTGGAT
The DNA here is from genome assembly GCA_012931725.1 of Litsea cubeba. Classification (NCBI taxonomy): domain Eukaryota; kingdom Viridiplantae; phylum Streptophyta; class Magnoliopsida; order Laurales; family Lauraceae; genus Litsea; species Litsea cubeba. The sequence continues at coordinate 42,867,338 of CM022945.1, forward strand.
CGTTATGTTGCAGTTTGCTTTTTGTGGTTCATAGATTGTGTTCTCATTTCAATGATCTCCACTCGCCAGGGGTATAACACACCTATTCATTTTTAGTTTACAAGGGGTGATAGAGTTCTGTTTCAATCCAGATCCATTAGCAATTTGAATATTGAATTATGAAATCATGGGTTGTAATCAAAGTTACACAACATTCTAGCTAATGAATAACCAAAATCTTGTATATCATTTGATATTATGCACATAGCGAATCAGCCCATATTATTCTCTAGATCATAGTGACCCAGATTGTGGATAGCCAGGTTGTAGATTGATCTAAGCTATCACAATCGTCACATCATCATCATCATCATCATCAAACCCTTGTTTCAAGATATCGATATTAATAACGTAAGAATTTTCACCTATCTCTCAACTACATCACATGTGGTATATAGCAGTCAATCAAGGATTTTGAATTATTTATTGGGGATTTGACATTTCAATGCCTCTTAAACACTCGATCAATCCCCAATTTCATGACTAAAAGTCTCTAAACGACTCTGGTACACTTTTTTCTTTTTACGTTTTTGCCCTAGATCCCATGATATCATGGGATCCAGGTAGGTTTTCAACTTTTCAACTTTTAACATTTGGATCCCATGAGGATCGAGGGCAAAAAAGTAAGAAAAAAAATTAGGGATTGAGTGTTAAAGGGGCATTAAAATGTCAAATCCCCTTATTTAACGGGATGGCTTGTAATATTCCAGGGAGCTAATTTTCTATGACTTAGATAGTATAACAAATTCTCCTTTTTATAGTGCAGAGGGGATCGCATCATGCCTGTATTTAACTATTATATCCTGTAATGACAGAAGTCAAATTGTTATACAAGCAAGAATCTAGTTACCCAATATTTTCAACTTGTGATCATCTTTTAATTGAGAATAATCGGGTCATAATAATAAAAATGACACTATAGAGCCATAAACTTTGAGGCCAATAAATTTAATTAAGGCTCTGTGTCATTTAATCTTACTGATCATACTAGGCTCAACTCTTAATCCACATCAAAACCCATCTATTTGTATACTCATTTGTTTTCTCAAGCATCACTATAAGCTTCACCAAAGGTGATTAGTTGTTGCATTGGGCCTCATATGGGGTGGCAAACGGGCCAAGTAGAGAGATATGGGAGGTTTATGACTGAGGCTTAACTCGAATCCAACCTGCTCATTGAACTGGTTAGATATTACCCAACACAACTCAACCCGACCTTATAAATCACAATCCATTCATAGTAGTATATTTTTGCCTTTCTATCCTTTTTTTTTTTTTATTGAGGATGGGAAGGTGGGGAGGTGTGGCTATTACATGCATGTGGACCCACTTTCACTATTTATTGTTTTGGGCCCACCAAAATGATGCCCAAACATTCATATTATGGCCATGCAAAAGTGACATTCAGAAAATCACTCTGGTCCACCTTTATTAAGTTAATATACGAGTGTTAGGCAATTGAACCGATTAGGTGGATCAATCTGTGTCCAACCCACTTAACTGTAGATCAAGATATTTAAGCCTGCAAATTCCACGTGCATTTTACCAAATGAGGCATTTTATTCTTAGAAGCTAGAGAAGGCTCTGTCTCTCCAACACCCAAATACATGGCGCTAGTGGATGTTGTTGTTGTCTATCCGTGGTTGCACCAATAACGATAGACGGTAAGTAGGTCTGGGGTCCTCGTCATTAAAAAAAAAAGTAAAAATAAAAAGAGAGAGAGAGAGAAGTGGACGGTGATTGAGACTTTAGTAAATTTTCTACCCTAGCCTAAAACATGAAGTTAGAATACATAGTCAAGCTTGGCGAGCCACCCGGGCAGACCAGAGCTCAGCCCTTATTTGGCTGCATTTCGGCTTTCTAGTCCCATGAACTGGACTGGACCTCATTTTGTAGCCCAATTCTTGATGGGCCAAGCTCGGGCCTCTGTATACCTAAACAGAGAATGGCCCCACATACATACATACATATATATATATATATAGCATAGAGACTAGAGAGACATATTTATTTTCCATGGATGTTGGGCCATAGCTAACTTCTGGCCGATGAGTGGACTGGAGCCTGAACAGTAGTTCAGTAGCCAGATAACTAAATGAGCTGAGCTTGAACGGGCTCTGCCGCTCTGGTGTAACCATCCCGACTCAACCCGGCCCATGAACATATAAACTGCAAACCACATGTGGATGAAAAAAAACATCAAAATGCACTTTGTTTTATTCTTGACTTAATGACCGAAATCGATTGGGGGTGCAATTGGAGAACTTTTCAGCTATATAAATATGAGAAGCGCTAGAAAACGCTCGGGGCATTTTCAAAAGCAAAAACGCCCTTCCATTCATCCAATGAAAAACAAAGAGTCAATCACATAAGTTGATTATGTGGAAATTTTATCTTTTTTGAAAAGGGAGCTAAGTAGTTGGCTAATGTTTTTCTTTTTTTGAACTTCCTATTTTTTCTCCTTTTTGAGTTTCCTATTAGTGGAGGACGAGATTAAATGGTTTTCCAATTTATGACGTGAATGGGTAATGAATTTTATATGTGGGACAAATTGTATGTGGGTTTGTGGGACAAATAACAAGTTGACACTTGTCAAAACTAGTTAGATAAATTTTAACTATGGTTAGTTAGATCAATTTGTCCCATAAATTGTATGTGGGTTTGTGGAACAAATAACAAGTTGACACTTGTCAAAACTAGTTAGACCAATTTTAACTATGGTCAGTTAGACCAATTTGTCCCACATATAAAATTCATTGTCTTAATCCATTTTCGGCTTCTGTTCTTACCCATTTGCATGTATCTGGTTGTTGGGTTTTCCTAATGGGGAGAGTTTATGATCATGATTCAAATCAAACAAATGGAAGGTCTCAACCACCAACCACTCAAACTGTAATTGATGACGCTTTACAAATAATTCCTCATTTGTTGATTATAACTTAAAAACTACCCATAAGTACCCCTGGTAGGAAGACAAGTTAAGAATATCTTGATCATTCATCTAGTGGCCCAGAATTTAGGTTGGATAGAGAATTCCAACAGAGGGGAAGAAAAAAATTAAAAATGAAAACCTGCCATCCTATCATGATCAAACAAATGGGTCATGGCCCATAGATGATGATGATGGACCTCACCCAAAGATCCATGTATTCAACTTTTTATAGTCATTGAAAATTAACTTCAAAGATGAAGACATGATGGCCCACTACAATGATGTATACCCATGCTTTGGCCTTTACATTATAGTTTTGGCCTAGTATGTTACACGATCCAATGCCTTGTTCTAAAACTCTATGTTTAATCATTCATGTGTGCACTATTAAAAAATAGTAAAAAAAAGATAGCAGATCTTTGATATGTTATTAAAATAATAAAAAAAAATACCCAACAGTAAATAAAAGGTCTTTCCATAATCGACTAATGGAAAGTTGGCTGTTTGTGGTGGAATTGATCTAATTAACCATAATTAAAATTGGTCCAACTAACCATAGTTAAAATTGATCTAACTAGTTTTGACAAGTGTCAACTTGTTATTTGTCCCACAAACCCACATACAATTTACCTCACATATAAAATTCATTGAAATTTTATGTGTGGGACAAATTGGTCTAACTAACCATAGTTAAAATTGGTCTAACTAGTTTTTGACAAGTGTCAACTTATTATTTGTCTCACAAACCCACATACAATTTGTCCCACATATAAAATTCATTGCGTGAATGGGTCCATACATAAATATATTTATATATATATATATGCAATGGGCCATTAATGGTTGAATTGGTATTAACTATCGAATAATCACCAATTCATGGGGGGTATTCAAGCTTAAAGTGCTTGATTTATACAAACTATGTTTTTTTTTCCAACATGTGTTGGGGCCGACCCGACCTCCAAATTGATATTTCCATAATCTAATGGTGGGTATTCTCAAAATATAGCATGAATGGGGGTCCATACATAAATCCAACTACCATTTAATGGTTGGATCAATATCAGTTTAGAAATAATCACTATTATGGGGAATGGATCAGTTTATAGGGTTAGGATCTATACAAACCAAATTTCATTCAACATGAGTGGGGCCCACTTCCTTTTGATTAGTATAAAAAAAATTAACGTTTTCATAATCTAACAATGGGGTCAACTCTTTATGATTTTGGTGAGGGCCCATAATATAATCCAGCTATTTGAATTGATTTGTTGATTTGGATCTTTGATAAGTGGGACCCACTTAGGATAATCATGAGATTGTGATTGATTTCATATGCAAATCAATGTTTTTTTGGTAAACACATGCACATCGGTGTATTGAGGGATTTTCAGTGCCAAGTTGTCATTAATTTTAGAGCTTTTTGTATATACCACTTTAAGGTTTGTAGGATTTATAAATAGGCTCCTGAGGCTTTCGTATTTACAAATAGGCCCCTGCATTTTCATTTTAATATCTGATGCGCCTACAAAATCAATTGTCTTCTGACCACCATAGGTTTTTATATCGAAATGACACTTTTGTCCATCTCTTTTATCTTTATATGCATAAACTCAATTTCTCTTTATAAAACATGTAACATTAAAAATCACACTCAGTGGAAGAGAATAACCCTACATAAATTCATTTCTTTTATCAATACATGGCTCATTTCATTATATCCAAATTGATCGTGACGACAATCAACACCTATACTTATAACCGATTATGATTTATCCAATCCATACACGACCCACCATTGGATTGATGAAAGTTTCAAAATACATGATTGTAAGTGCAAAAAATATAACTCACAAGATTAGAGGGTGCCTGATAGGACTTATCCAAAGGGACTGATGGAGATTAGCTGCTAAGATCCTGAAAGGGGATAAACAAACAGTCAGAGGACCCTAGCTGTGGGCAGTGCAGGGCTCTTCGATGCCTAAGTTAGCACAAAGGTTGAAAGAGAAGAGAGACAGAGTAACGGCTCAAGAGGGGATGTGTATGTATACCTTTATCTTGGAACGTCCTCATATTTATAGAGGATTTTACCTGACATCTTGGAGTGGGCCCATAGATTTGATAAGGTTGATCTCATTAGCCCACAAAGCAATAAATGAGGATCCATCATAGCCCACAATGCATTTATTGCCAGTCTGATCAACCCACATCGCATTAAATGCATGTCATGTTGGGCTTGATCCTGTCCCGAGTCATTGGCAGTTAAGGTCCCATCGGATCCATCCTCGGGCTCTGCCCTGATATGGCTACAGCCGCTGGATGCCGTCTTGTCAGCGATCTGGTGAAGATTGTGGACAGCTGGGATGACCCATCTGTCTCATTTACGCGTGCCCGTACTCAGCACGTGTCTGATGACGTAGCAGAAGTAGGGAGGCGATCACAGTACTTATTTCGACTGGCAACCTGACTCCCTCGGCCGGGGTCGAGTGGATAGCCGAGGTCAGCATGCGTAGCCGAGGTTAGAGCATAGCCGAGGTAAGTCTGGTCCCGGCCAATGTTCTGACCCTATTGCCGAGGTGCGTCTGGACGGCACGTAGGCGCGCTTAACTAGCAGCTTATCGCCAAAGTTAACGTAATCTTGGTACCTTAAAAATCACCCCACACAATGATTATACTTCATGTGTAGTAGAAGAAATATTGGGGGAATGAGAAAATGTAAGAAAAATATTAGTTTTTAGAATATGTGAGGGGGTGGTGTTTGGCTACTATTACAACTTTAGATCATTGCTTACTGAATTTTAGGCCCCTGTTGGACTATTTGAACTTGGTTGCCATTCACTTAGTTTACTGCAAATTTAAATGCTAGTACAGTACCAATAATTTGTTAATGCAAGGTAATTGAGGCCATTCATACACATGAAATCTTATTTACGCATCCTCGGTTTAGAGATATTTATAAATATATTGTTGAAGAGTGGGCTCCACCTGAGGAGTATTGAATACTCCAAAACCGCGCCAACTGAATTCCACATGAGAGGGAGTATTGAGGAGTGAGCTCCACCTTAGGAGTATTGAAAAGTATTTATGTTGTATCTACTAACACCTAGAGGTTTTGATAGTAATGATTAGCTAAGGAAATCTAATATATATAAGTCAGAGGGCATCAAAAATAAATCCTTTCAAACTAATGCCATTTTCAATGTGGTGCAAAGCAAAAAACAAAAACTATAATGCATTAGGGAAAAAAATATATGTACGAAGAAGTGGAACCTATCAGAATTCATTTTCCGAACCAAACATAAGTTGAACAAAAAAGAAAAAAGAAAGGTGTGATCATGCTAGCTGGGGCTAGGATCATACTACACTATATCAGCGGTCTTCCGGAATTCTTCCTTGAAATTTTTATTTTTGTGCCCAATGTCAAAGGTATTCTCTACGCATGTCAAATGATGCTAGTTATTCTCTAGGCAAGTCCAATGATGGTAGTTCCAATTCCCATTCCAGTTGTCCACTCCTTCACGCGCTTGCTGATGTAAGGGAAAAGCCAACATAAAACGTCAATTGTTGATGAGGCTCTAGGAAGAAGGTATGAAAACCTCCAAACCAACGGATTATGCAGACATTATAAACTATATAACGGGAAGTAGGGATTTATTTATCCAGCAGTCATAGGATAGATAGTTTTGTCCAGTTCTTAGCAATACAAAAAATCACCAGTATTGGATGATGGGAATTGGCCTCATAATGGCATCAAAGATTAAGCCTGGAGTAGCAATGAGTTGGGCATGATTTGAATTGAGCAATATAATCTAGGAGTGGCAGTAAGTTGGGTGAGTTGAATTGAGCATTTCTGTAACATTGATAGTCGAGTCTAACGTAGGCATGTCAAACGGGTCATGCCGACCGCTTCAAGCTCGGCCCGCCCCTGCCACAGGCTTGGCCGGCACGGCCCACCCCAGCTAGTGGACCGGGCTGGCGGGCCACGCATGCCTCCATAATTTTTTCTTTTTTTTTTCTTATCAGTATTAAAAATAAAAATTAGAAATCAAGCACGGAGAATGACAAAGATATTTAAGTGGTTCGGTCAAACTCAACCTACTCCACTAAGAAGAGAGAATCATTTGGATCTTAACTTCGTGAAGGTTTCTAAATAAGATTATCTTCAAAATCTTACAATCTTTGTAGAAAATAAAAATAAAAAAAGAATAAAAAACTTATATATTTACAAATTACATTAAAGGAAAAAGTAAACAATCAGATGTGTAGTCCACTAATGTATTCTGCTGAATCAAAATCTTTCACTGATGTCAACTCTTGCTTCCTCTTATCTGCCAAATACCAGTCTCGTAGGCAAACACAACACTCCACTGTTTCTTCAGTTAGATTTGTTCTTCTGTCATCCACCACACTTCCACCTACACTAAAAGCATGTTCTGATGCTACAGAAGACATTGGAATAGTCAATAGATCACGAGCCATGGCGGCCAACACCGGATAAATGGTCTCTTGTTGCTTCCACCAGGCTAAAAAGGTCAAAACTAGATGAATCATGCACTCGTATTACACCGATGTCAAGATACGATGATAACGCTGTCACACTGTTACTTAAGCTTGAGCTGGATGATATACCCGTGGACAGGGAATAATACCACACATCCCACTCACCAACACCTATTTGCTGGACTTCTGAATGGCCCTTACTAAGCCCAGTTGTACCCATTTGCTCACAATAAAATTGAAAAAGTGCTTGTAAATTTGCCCTTATATTTGAAAAAATATTTAAATCTATATAATTCATATTTTTATTTATTCCATCAATAAAAAACTATACACCACTTAATTTTAACCTATGATCAAATACAACAGCTAAAGAAAATGTCATTGTAGCCTCTTTCCAATATTTATTAAATTTTTCTTCCATGTCTCTAATAGTGCTACTCAGTAAAAAATAATCTCTAAATCTATTGAATTATAAAGTAATTTTAAAAAGCTTCATTAAAGCTTCATTAGACGTAGGATAATATATCTCGGAAAAAAATAATGTTGAAGTATAAAAAGCAACTAATAAATCTCTTATATGGGCACATAACTCCCAATGTTCATCACTAATCATCAAATCTTGTGCGTGAAAAGCACAAAATTCATTCAAAATAGTTTTCCGGTTGATAAGTCCTTAAAAATACACATTTTCATTGCTATTTTTGGTAAGTTTATGGACTTATCAAGCCCAGAGAGTCTCATTTGGTGTCATATCATGATTTTATGCATTTTTTATCCATTGTAGTGCATTCATTCATAATTTGCTCAAAAACCAATATTTTTGCATCAAATCATGAAACCTGCCATTTTCTTAATTTTATTTTTTGAAAAAAAAATTCAAATGTGTTTTTCTCATGAATTAAATTATCATATAAAATAATGTGCATTCATTCATCTTTTCATGAGATATGGGTCCGCAGTCATGCATTCGTGAATTATGGGTGAATTTGTCTTTTCACATGAAATTTATTTTTTTGGCTTGCAGGAAATGAGAAAACGGGTCCACACATACACATGTGTAGGTCACACATGTGGGGCGGCCAAGGTGGGGTCCATTCATGGCTAAAAAGATTTCAGAATTTCTTTCAAATTGTTGAAGATATTTTTTTTTCCAAAGATTCAAAATTAAGAAATCAAGAAAGATCAAGATAATTGTGGAGCAAGAGAAACAAAGAAAGAAAGAATGCAAGGACCCTTCTTTACAAAGAAATCAAAAGAAGAAAGTGAAGCAAATGAGGATTTTTCTCAAAACTTGCACATGGACGTCCAAGCCATTCAAGTTGTACCCACCTCATGTGGGCCCACATCAAGACTCCAAATTTGCAAGAAAAGATTTGAATTATAGATTTGATGGCTCAAGTATGGAAAAATGCACAAGAAGACCCACAGTCCATGCATTGGATTTTAATATTCACATGCTCCTCGTGGGACCCACAATTGTTCCAAGTGAAGGAAATAAATATGATTCTCAGATTTGGATTTTTCAAAACCAATGTGTGGCCTCAATCAAGGATTGATTTGCTTGGATTCCAAAGTTAGAAAGTGTCATTGGCAAGATATATTTTTTTTATTGACAAGCTACTAATTTCTTACAAACTTGGTTGCCAAATGAAGATTTCAAGCAAGAAAAGAGGAACCAAAAGAAGAAACAAAGGGAACCCAAATTCTATATAAATAGCCCTATGGGAGACCCAAGGCATGCTTGAGAACTGCTCACCTCTCACTCTAGAGAATTGCACACCATCTCTCCCTTTCTTTGCCCTTCCATCTTAATTCACCAAGGGGGTTCTTTTCAAAAGCCATACCACCAACCTTGTGGTTTCAACTAGAAAGAGGGATTCTCAACATCCTAGTATGTATTCTTTTTTTTAAGAGGAATTTACCTGGTAGAGCCCTCTATGATTCTATACCACTTCAGAGGTGTTGTATTTATCATGGACACGGATAAGGCTCTACATGTTCGTTTTTTTTTTTTTTTTTTTTTTGTCGTTTAGCGAATGGTCGATATCGACCACTTTTATGGTCGATATCGACCATTCTGCGGGAATCCAAATAAAAATTGGGTTTTTCACCATTCAGGATGGAGAAGAGGGGAGGAGGAGGAGGAGGAGGAGGAAGAGGGAGGAGAGGGGAAGGAAGAGGGAGGATCACGCCAAGTAGGTGGAGGCGGAGGCGGAGAAGGAGGTGGAGGCGGCGGCGGAACTGACGTCGAAGGACATGAAGGGGAGGTTGGCGTTCGTGGGGCGGAGCGGCTGAAACGGCGCCGTCGGGAGGCGGCTCGTCTGCGGGCCTCCGCCAGGGTTTCCGCCGGAGGGGAAGACAACCGGCGGGACTGTGAATTCCTTCGCCATGATTCAGGTGGAAGATTGAGTAGCAACTGGAACAGGACCAGATTGCAGCAGACCTCCAGACCATATCATAACAGATCATGCACTCAACAGCCCCCTTTGTGAGCTTGTCCTCGATTTCCTGGACAAGTTGCGGCACCACATTCGACTCGGCACCCATTCCTACCGGCCTATGCCTGCTGTGCGACCGGAAGATCGCCGATCATGGTGGGAATGAGAACTCTCTGCTACAGATTTCATCATCCAAGATTCAAAGAGAAAAACAGGATCGGAGTCACCGATCGTGGATGATAAAAGCCTAATCCCCAATCCGAAAGGACTTTTACCTCCCCCTCTCCTCCCTCTTCCTCCCTCCTCCTCCTCCTCCTCCTCCCCTCCTGAAAAACCCAATTTTTTTGGGTTCCCGCAGAATGGTCGATATCGACCATAAAAGTGGTCGATATCGACCATTCGCTAAACGACAAAAAAAAAAAAAAAAAGAACAGACCTTGGGGACCTTTTTCATACATATAATATTTTTAACTCTTCCAAAGTGGTATGAGGTCCTAGGTGGTCCTGTGGGGTAAATTCCTCTTTTTTTAATGTTATATTCCTTGTAAAGAATTTTCATGCTAGTAAATAAAGTTGTTTCTTTTAAATTGTGTTCTTGATTTGTGTATCTCTTAATATTAGATTTGTGATCCACGCAATAGGCTTAGTTCTTGCTTTTGGCTAAATATTTTTAATTGGCTTGGAATAATTACTAACAACTCACCTTACAATATACCTTGTTTTCTACGGATACGCGGTATTTTTGGAGGCAATACAATGTGAAGTTGAAGAAGGTTGAGCAAGAAAAGTTTAAGAATCTAAGTTTAAAATTTATTTATTAAAAAGTGAGGATTTATCATTCTCAACCTGGATTGACAACCCAAGTTGAAGAATGGGACCCTAGGTTTGCAAATCTGATTTTTTTGGGCCCAAGATTGAGAGATTTTAAAGAGCAACTCACCACTTTTTTATTTTATTACCCACCTTTGATTTATGCACACCCATATTTATTTTCTGCATTTTTTATTTTCTGCACTTTATCTTTCCATCTTTACATCAATATGTTAGGATTATGTTATTGCTGAAAGTGCATTAGTTTTCATGCATATTTTTCATATTTCAAAACATGTGTAGTGGTGTATAGTTTATGTTAATTTCTGAAATCAGATTTGAAAGTCCCATGAGTTGAATATGTTTGGATTAGAAAATAGCCTTTTGACATTTATTAAAAAAGGGACAATGGCTTCAAGGCTGATTTTTGGAACCTTTTGCATAATTCATGTAGACCATGTAGTAGTGCTTAGTCATGAACATCCCATGCATACTAGCTGTCATACATAGCATTTCAGATTTAGCACTTTTATCCACTTGTTCTCTTTTGGAATTTCATGCATATTAGGATATTAAAAAAATAATACTAAATTTCAGCAGTAACTATGGTTTAGATAGGTTTTGGTCTACTGATAGGTGTCAAGCATTAGGAAGTAAAAATAAAATAAAATAAAAACTTTGCACTAGTTCATGCACGTCCATGCATTGTGTCCCATAATTATTTCTTGTATTTTATTTAGGAAAATTAATTCTCAGATTTGCATTCATTTAGAAAGTGTATCATTTAGATTCTTATCTTAATCTTGTGTTTAACTTAGGAAAGTAAATTGGTTTCTAATCTAGTGTAGGTTTCTAATCTTAAGGAGTTTGATTTTAGATGGTTGATTTATTTCCAATTTAGATTGATTTGATTTGATTTGATACATTTTTTTTTTTGGATTGATTTTTTCTCATAACTTGTTTTATTTTCCAGTTTCGTTTTTTTAATTTTAATTTTCGTAAGTGATATTTTAAGAATATTTCCTAATTGGATGTTCTAATGTGTTTTCTATTTTGCAGCAACTTGATCTTTTTAGATTTAGGAATTTGGTTTTAGGAGATTTTTCTTTCATTGAGTTGTAATTAATTCTTTTAATTAAAGTAGGAATGGTTTTAATTAGTTTTTAATTAGGCTAGTTTTAGATTTCATTTAAGGCAGGTACAAGTTGGAAAACCTTATCTCATTAGCTCCCTGTGGATCGACCTGGTCTCACCAGATTATTACTACAATCGCACCCTACACACTTGGGTCCGATCACCGGTCAAGTGCCTTGCTTAACAAATCATACATAGAATTCCATCTATGTTCTACCTCTTTAGGCATTTTAATAGCTGATATACCTTACCTCGCACATATTTGGGCATACAATTGTCTTCTTTGTGCATAGTAGAAAATAAATCTAGCAACGTCTTTAATAGCATCTGTGTAACTTACAATATGCTTTAAACACCTTTACAACTTACATCTATTTTGAAATATAGAACTATCTATCAAAGTTGCAAGTAGCATCTGCATTCTCATTAATTCAATAGCCACTGTATTATTATTGGTATTATCTAAAGTTACAGATAAAACTTTTTTCTTAATATTATATTCATCTAGTTTTTTCAAAATAAATGTACTTATTCTAGTGCCATTGTGTGGCCATTGAAGACAGCTAAAATTAATTGTACGTTTATTAATAATCCATTTTGCATCTATATTATGTGCAGTATACAAAGAAAACTATCACCCCTTTTAGAAGTCCACGTATCTGTGGTTATGGCTATTCTACCAGAAGTTTCTGCAAGGTAATTTTTTTATATTTATTTTTTCTTCCTGCCAGAGTCTAATAGCATCATTTCTAGCTGTATTTCTTGAAATACTGTGAAATTGTGGTTGACAGTATTTCAACAAAAGAAATGGTAATTCAGATAACACAATCATTTTAACAAGATTTTGTCTAGCACGTTGTGAATTAAAAGAAAAAAGACCAAAACTGCTACTACTACTACCACCACCAGTAGTAGAAATTTGGGTCTGTGAACTAGGGGTGTGCATAAATCCATCTGACCCAACAAAACCGACCGACCCGACTCGAACCGTGACAAAAGGGTCGGTTATCCAATTAGGGTCGGTTCGGATTTGTTAAAGAAACTGCTAACCCGACTGGGTCGGTTCGGTTGGTGGTTTTAACCCAAAATCGATCCGAACCGATCCATGCACACCCCTAGCAAATTGGGTATTGGTATCATATTATTATTTAAGTTAATGCTTCATATGGTTTGCCTTTTGTTTTTCTGAATAGGTTCTTTATTTGCAAGAGATTATGTGGGATGTCTTTGGACACCTAAAAACTTCAAAATGCATCAACAATTTCCTTTTAATTGTCTTCTTCCATCTTTGTAAATGTGACGAGTATTGGCCACTTTATTATATTGTATTATTCCAACTCTAAAATTATTTATTAGTATTTGGTGGTTTTCAATTAATATATTTTTACCACTCTAAACAGGGGATCATGTTTTGTCAAAGTGCTTATGTAGATCGAAGTGTTTGAGCGTAGGTAACAACACTATGTATCTGGACCGACTATGTATTTGGTGCTTGGTGGACACTAGTAGGGTTGGTGGATAGCTGGATCGGGTGGTTGATATCCATGAAAAAATCGGGTTGGATCGGGTGGTGGATGTGGTGGACACTAGTCGGGTCGGTTGCGGATCGGATAAATCCATTGTGTCAGTTCGGTTCGATTCACATATATAATATACAAACCGACATGGTCGGTTCGATTGGCGGTTTTAACCCAAAACCGACCCGAACCGATCCATGCACGCCCCTACTGTGAACCATGCCTCCCTGTCCCTGCATCCTCTGGCTTATGTAAGGCTAAATATGTTTTCATATGTCTTGTCAAATGGCCGGTACCCCCTTTTGACTCGGCACTAGAAATCTTACTACAAAATTTGTATTTTGCCTTTTCAATTTTCTTTCCATTTTCAATGACATCAAGCCTTGAGTTCTATTCCTCTTGGTTGGTTTACGGGAACTCTGAGTCTTAGGAAATGAGGGTGGTAAATCACCTACTTCATCTTGTAATTCAATAAAATTTTCTTCTACCCCTAAATTAACGGAAGAAGATTCTGTGGGAAATCTTCTAACTATATTTCAAAAAAAATAAATTTATAAATAATAACGGTAATAGGCTAATAGCCTTCTTTTGTGATAATTAATATAAGAAATGGGAGAAAATGAGAGTTAATATAATATAATATAAACTTATATATATGAAATCTCAAACTTAAATAATATAAATACCTCTAAGTCTTTGAATGCCCCTTTAATCTTGTCTCTTGATGACTTAATCTTTGGCCATTCAAAAGTTCTTAGAGAGGGTGAAAGAGTTGAATGCTTTGAGAGAGAGCTAGAGAATGAGAGAGTTGTGAGGAATGAGTATGTAAATTAGTGAGGAATGGAATGGGAGGGTTAAGGTATTTATAGACTTAGTAAAATAGAAAATGACACAAAATACCCTTTATATGACCGTTTTATAGCTGTTGGGGGGGGGGGGGGTCAAATGGACTTTTATAAAAAATATAGCCCTTTTTTTGTTGTTGGGGTGGGCCGGGCTAGAGGGCCGACCGTTGGGCGGGCTGATCCTGGCGAGCCGCAGGGGCCGGCCCATGTGCCAGGCGGGCCAGGCCAAACAGGCCAACGCGCCTCGACTCATGTGGGCCGTGCCCTGTGCAACGGCACAGCCCGTTGACTGGCGGGCCGGCCCGACCCATTTGACATCCCTAGTCTAAAGCCTGATCCATTTACCAAATCAAGCTAAAAATATCAACATGGACCCAACTTAAAGTCAAAGGGGTCAACCATGTTATTAATTAATAAGTCAGATTCAGGTTGGGCTCACAAGTCATACTATAATTATAGTCGGATAGGGTCAGGTTTCGATTAGTTTTTTTTTATTATTTACCCAGCCAAAGGAGTTGAGACTTATGAGAGACCCTAGCCACGAGAAAAGTGTTAAAGAATTTTAATTAGGGCAAAACACACACGATCAATCAACCGCAAGCAATCACACGACATAAGAGATTTATGTGGTTTGACAATTGCCGACGTCCACGGGGCTATGAGGATTTCACTATGTAGAAAATTGGACAACTCGTTAAAAGGATTCCAAACCCTCTAACACTTAGCCTACTCTCTCCGCATAGGTCTCGATCTTGCTCTCACATATACTCCCTTCCATGGTTGGGAACCACGATAGAGAAAGCTCTCGCCTCTCTCACTCCCAAAGTTTAGGGTACCGATTACATCAAGATATAATCTCTATTTTCTTGGCCCTCAAGAAGGCCCCGGTACAATGACCAAAATACCATTGACCCTGAACCTGGTCATTGGTCAACCCAATCAACTAATCCGGTAAAACCGGAATACAAGACATAAACCAAACAATCTCCACCTTAGCTTGGATTCCATAGAACTAGAGCCACCTTAAAGATAACCAGCAATGTCTTCCCATACCTCACTGATAGGTACCTCCTTGCACCGATGGTGCAATCTTGATTCTTCAAAATTCTGATATGATGAACAAACACTTGAACTTTGAGCAAGGTTCGTCTTCTTGTCAAACTCCACTTCGAACTTTGACTCTCGAATTCATTGACGAGTGCGAGTGATGTCGATGCTTGAATCACTCACTATCCAAGCTTCAAATTGCCTTGACTTCAGCACCCCTACGAAGATCCATTCACAATGAACATTCAAGCAAAAACGGACCGGGAATCCGAGTCCTGATGACTTTACAACTACAGAACAACCTTTGCCTTCGAACGATCAAATCTTTATTTGACCTAGTCTAAATCTATGTTTCTGATTTGTCAAGACCTCTGTTTGACCACTGTTGATGTAGGCATGGCATCAGCTCATGCTTGCTCCTTTTTCACTAACTGAACTTCTACAAGATAAACGGCATCACATGTGATTAGGTAACATGTGCCTTTTAAATTGCCCTTTTCAGCTCATCAAACTGTCAATATGCCCTGCTAACTTTGTAGATCTCGTCTACGTGAGTGCGCAAGAAGAAATGGAGCTTGAATCTGTGTCTGGATGACCCCGAAATTCGCAATTGAACTCTGATCGTTGAACTAGTCAACTCTGGCTGTTGACCATACTGCTAACGTCGGCCTAAAGTCAGCGCTGGCTGGTGTGGCTCTGTTGAACTGCGCTTCTGACTGCTGGTTGGGTCTGATCTGACCCGAACCAACCTGAAACCAACCCTGTAAACAAGGTTTTTTCTATTCCTCATCGATTATGTCTTACAACAGAATATCTGCAACAGCGCCCGAGCGGATCTCTTGGCCTCTTCGTCGGCGAAGATGGGTGGGCAATCCGAGTCTTGTCCGGTGACTGCTCTGTTTGGCGAGCAGTGGCTCCTCTATGCTCTGTTCTGTGAACTGCAATGGTAGCATCCCCTTCTTCACTTCCGACAGCCAATAACTAGGGCCCGGAACCTCTAATCTTCCTTTCTCAGAGTTCTATGATCGAAAGATCGTTCTGTCTCTCTCTGCATCCTGTCTCATTTGTAGATCTTTGCTGGGCCCTGCTCTTCGATGGACGACCACTGCAACTGCGATCGCCAAACACCAGCCCTGCCCTTCGTCTATTATCTTCTTTGTCTCCGATTCCAGCGACTGAGGATGGAAAGACCTCAATTATGCCTCTCTATTTCCAAATAGAGATTGGATTCTCTGATCTGTAACTATCTGCTGCTTCTGGAATCTCTGCGTAACCAAGACCTATCTGTGTGGCCTTCTTGAGATCAATACCCAATCTCCCTCTTCCTTTTGATCTAGATTGCCCACCCTTGATCTTCTGATCTCTGTAACAGACGTCGGGGCTTCTTCTTCGATCTGTGCACAGACGTCGAGGCTTCTTTTTGTTTGTTCAGTCGACTCCTCTGCGATGGATCTGCTCTACGATTCTGTCAATAATTTGCACTTTTCTGCGATGGCATTCTACGACTGATCTGAATGATCAGTGCCCTCTAAGATTTAATCATGAACCTCCCTTGCTCGATTGCGCAACCCTTGGCTCTCTCGAGCGATCTCCACCTCAAGCGAAACCCGACGAACTCGTTCCAAATCTGAATATCTTAAACCTCAGTCTAATACCAATTCTTGATGGAAAATTTTAATTAGGAAAAAACACACACGATCAATCAACCATAAGCAATCACACGACACAAGATATTTACGGAGTTTGGCAATTGCCTACGTACGTCTACGGGCAACTCGTTATAAGGATTCCCAACACTCTAAAACTTAGCATACTCTCTTCGCAAAGGTCTCAATCTTGCTCTTGTATCTACCCCTTCCGTGGTTGGGAACCATGGGTCACCTCTCTCACTCCCAGAGTCTAGGGTTACCGATTACATCAATTTATAATCTGTATATTCTTTGCCCCCAAAAAAGCCTCGATATAATGACCAAAATACCCTTGACCCTGAACCTGGTCATTGGCCAACCCAATGAACCAATCTGGTTAAATCAAAATACAAGACATAAACCTAATAGAGATAAACATATACCCGCTGGAAGGAAAACCTACTCATGCGAGAACAAACTTAGGGATTGAACTATGGGCAGCTTCTCACTGGGCACCCAAAAGTAAAATAGCCCTGTTTTGCAAATATTATCTATATGAAACAAATCTACATGAAACAAATCTGTTTCAAATGGCCCTGTTTGAAATATATATTTTATAAATACTTTGTTTAGTAGCACAGAGAAACTAATTGAAATAGACTTTTTTAAATTAGTGGTTGAAAGTTTTTTGAAAATTTATTGAGATCCAGAAAGAAACAAGCTTTGAAATTTGACATGTATCTCTATTTAGCCTTACAAAAGGAATTAATAGTTCGAGTCTTTCTTTTGGGCCTCACAAATGTTAAAAAAAAAAAAAAACACACACACAACTTGTATCTCTTTTTTTTTTTTAAATATCTCAAAATTCATTATGATCCAATAGATGAAATATGGACCGATATATAGTTTTGTTTGACCTTCTTTTACCTTCTTGCTCTATCTAATGCTTTGGGTCATGATTTACGGTCCCAGAATCAAAGAAATAAACAAAAAACCAGACTGAGTAAGGAAACATTCACAACCCAGTAGTGAATGCACAGTAAGTTCATCGGTTGAAAGTATCTTGCGAGTTTCTTGAGACCCACAAGGTAATCAAGTCTCAGAATCTGACCTCATATACATGTTTAGTCTTCCAAAGAGGGTTAACGGTTTGGATCTTAAGCTTGGAGCCCATAGAGGGAAAAAAAAGTAGAACTAAGCATCTAGAGTTTTTGCAAATATCTCAAGATTTACAATGATCCAATTGGTGAGATCTTGACACTTAGCCGTGTTTAACCTTTTGAATCTATCTAATGGTTTGGATCTTGGTTTACCCTATTAGAATTTTAAGAAAAACTATAAGCCCGACTGGCCCATAAGGAGTCCAAATCACTGTTCACCCGAATATCTTTCAGCTTTAGAAGCCAACATCTGCTTAAAATTTTCCCATTTTCTTGCAGATTTGAAACAAAGGCAATATATCTAAAAGCCATTTGAAATAGATATTGATGAATGTATTACCAAAGAGTTTAAAAATTATTTCAAAGAATTTAAAGGCAATTAGAGACAACAAATAGATTTGTCAAACACAACCTTATTTTGCTATCTATCTATATTACTAAAGGGATGTACTCTTCCTCACATAAAGACACCTGGCGCAACCTCAAACTTTTTGCAATGCCATTTCCGGAGTTGCCCTTCTCCCTAAAATCTCTATATCTATTACACACTCAAAAGACCTAAAATCTCTCCATGAAAAATCATCTTCCACTTAAAAGCCTAAAATCTCTCCACGAGATCCCTAAATAAGCCAACACACCAGATGTGCTACATTTATATCAATCAATTCATGGGTCCCGGCCCACATCATTTGATTTTATGGACGGTTAGAATAAAGATGGTGGACCCCATTCATCTGGGTCCCACTTAAAAATATTTGGTCAATTTGTTAGGTCTATGATCATTTGATCCTTTGATCTTTTGTAATCAATTTATGGGTCCCATCCCGCATAATATGATTTTATAGACGGTTAGAATAGAGATGGTGGACCCCATTCATTTGGGGGGATTCCACTTAAATAGGTTAGGTTTGGTCAATTTGTGAGGTCTATGATCATTTGATCCTTTGACCTTTATCAAGCAATTCATGGGTCCCAGCCAGCATCATATGATTTTATGAACGGTTAGAATATAGATGGTGGACTCCATTCATCTTTGGGGTCCCACTTAAATAAATTAGGTTTGGTCAATTTATGAGGTCTATGATCATTTGATCTTTATCAGTCAATTCATGGCTTCCGGCCCGCATCATATGATTTTATGGACGGTTAGAATAGAGATGATGGATCCCATTCATCTGGGTCTCACTTAAACATATTTGATCAATTTGTTAGGTCTACGATCATTTGATCCTTTGATCTTTTTAAATCAATTCATGGGTCCCATCCACCTATACAAATCTATACAAATTACGCAGGTCGGGCCAACCCAACCCACATATAACTCTATTAGAAAAAAAAAAAAAAGAGGCACGCCTGGCCAGCGGGCCGGCCCGCTCCAGCCCGCCCCACTGTGGGCCGTCCCAGTGGGCCGTGCCGTGCCGGCCCGTTAGCTGGGGCGGGCCGTGCCGGCCGGCCCACGCACGGCCCGTTTGACATGCCTAAGCCATGCCTCATGGCCTAAAAATAAGAATATCATTATTTAATTTTTTATACCGTGACCAATTATCGAGTATTGACCGAACGTTATTTTGTCTAACTTTCATTGCAAAATGACCATTAAGACAACATCTGGACAATAGTGTTAGAGAATATGTTCGGATTGATTGGTTAGACATATTAGGGGTAAAACTCAACTTTGAATTTTAAATTATTCTCTTAAGGTTCCTCTTCTCTTCTATAAATTGGAGATTGTCAAAGAAGAACTTTTAAAAGTATTATGGTATACAATTGGGCCTAGTGATGATCTCCCGATCAAGCCGGAGTACGGCCCTATCTTCATGCTTCCACAATAATCACCTTCACTTATCCTTCACTAAAGTCAATCCTCTCTCATCCATCCAATATCCATACCTTACTATCTCACCATCTTCGTCGAATTTCACATCAAAAGCTTCTGGACGATATCACGATAAAATTTTTTAGTGGGCCACGGGGCACAGACAGACTAAAAGAAGGAGCCGATTGCGACAGTGTACATGGACAGATGATAATAACTAAGAAGACATGATGAACAGTTCTGCATGATATTTATCATTTTATTTTTTAGATGTCAAAGGGCTTATGGTTTTTTGTTAAGTTAATCTTGTTATTTTTTAACAATCATTGATCCTTTCCATGAAAGGATCATATGATTTATTATTATTATAATTATTATTATTATTATTATTATTATTTTGGTGTTGGGGGGGGGGGTTATTTTGCTAGAGATATTAGGGATAGAACTCAAGTTTAAATTTTAAATTATTCTCTTATGGTTCCTCTTCTCTTTGAGGGCCAGACCGAGCCCCTTTGTCTCATCGCCAGATTGACAGAACTACACCTTGGTCTTGGATCGTGACGCCCCGAGTCCCACATCGACTATAGAGAGGAAAGTGAATGAGATTATATGTAGATCTCACACAGGCCGGTGGGCCAAAGCAGATAATATCATGCATACGTGTAGGGTGGGGCGTTACAAATAGTATCAGAGCCGACTCTCGACTAGTTTGAGTGTGGGTCCAAACCTGCACGCTATTACACAGGGACGTGCCCCACTAAAGGGGGTAGAATGTGATGCCCCGGATTCGGATTCCCACATCCGCTCGACTAGTTTGAGTGTGGGTCCAATGCCGTGTGCAGGTTTCCATGTGGGCGGGCTATTACACAGGGACGTGCCCCCCTAAGGGGGGTAGAATGTGATGCCCCGGATTCGGATTCCCACATCCGCTATAGAAATCTCACACCATAAAAGTGGATAATATTATGCATACGTATAGAGTGGGGAGCTAAAACTTTACTTTTTTTTCTTTTTCTTTTTTTCAAGAATCATCCCTTTCTTTATTCAGCTGCTCCAACTTTTGCTTTTCCTTTTCTTTTCTGGTCCAATCAACTCTTGCTTTTGACTTTCTTTAGTGACCTTTTGTGAGAATGAATCCGGATCATAGAGAGCATTTTCCCAACAGAACCTTCTTTTTATGAAATGCAGCAGAGTTTGTGGTTCATGGTGCCTAAAATTGTGGCTTTATGACAGTGCTCAGATTAAACAAAGAAAGGATAAAAATCGAGAATCATGAAAATCCTCTGTTTGAAATGGCATATGCATGTTATATAAATTGTTATTATTAAGGACGCTAGAAAATGCGTAAGCATAGAAACTTTTGGTGGTGGATTAGTGGAGTAGGAGACATCAATGGCCACTAATATGCGAAAATTGTTATCATCAAAGTGTAATGGCTATTAATCTTGCAAGATTATTAGGATAAAATGCAATGGTAAGTGATATGTGAAATAGTATGAAACTAGGATTACTACCCATTCAGTGGAGGTCATTGTGTGTATTAGGATAAAATAGTATTGAATTCTGGGCTCAAGAACAGGCACAAAACCTCGAGTTATATAGAAAATTTGCAAGAAGAGGCACAAAAACTCTTTGAGTTATATAGAAAATTTGTCATGCAAACTATACACATAGTAAATAAAGATTGGACCCCATAGAGTCCACGGGTCGTAAGACCTGAAACCCAGATCAGCTCATTTAGTTCTCTGGACACTAAACATGGATATGGGTATGACCCAGCTACATTTCCATGCCCACCTAAATGCAGCTGGAGCCAATCAAGGCCCAGGATGGATTCAGTTCCATTGAACACATCATTTTTTTTTTTGGGTACCCCAGCGTACGTAGGGGCTGGGACACGAGACCCAAGTGGAGAGGGAGCCCCAAACACGGAAAGTGGTGGCGTACCCAAAATGAGAACTGCCACTCCTTACCACTCAGGTAAGGAGCTGCTATCGAATGGCTCAGTTATTATTGATTTGCCTGTTCTTATTAGTGGGCTTAGAATTTGGATAAGCACTATCCATTGAGGATGAGATTGCAACTCTTTGGTCCATTTTCTCCACGATGGATTAGCCATTGAACATAGCCTGTAGCTACATTGATTCTATTGGGAAGTCCTACTTCCTACATCGCCCAAGTCTTGAGTTGGAGAGGACTTCATATACTTGTTTGGGCCTTCCACCTATTAGGTTAAGCTTTTGGCACTACTAGAAAAATCGCTATTGGCGATGGGAAAAAGCGGGCGGCCGCCTGTGGTGGTCGCAAAAGGTATTATCAGCGACCGCCATAGCGGTCGCTAAAGCACACCCCCGAAATTGCTTCCCACTTTTTTTTCCCCTCCCGCGCTCTGCCCTTCCGCTATTGATCCAATGGCGCCAGTCCTCCCTCATCTGCATCTTCTCCCTCCTCCCCCCCCCTCCCAGCACCTCCCTAACTCTCTCGTCTGCAAGCGCTGGCTCGCCCTCCACGGCCGCCTCCGCCGCTCCCTCAAGCTCCTTGACTCCGGCAGCCTCACCTCCCGCTTCCCCGACCTCACCGAGATCGACCTCGTCGCCGGATGCCTCCCCTGCACACCACTCCCTCTCTCCCTCTGTTCTCTCTCTCTCTTCTCTTCTTCCTCCCCTGTTCTTCTCCCTCTCCCCTGTTTCCTCCTATGTTCCGCCCTGCGCCCACCTGCACACCACTCCCTCTCTCCCTTGGTTCTCTCTCTCTCTTCCTCTCTTCTCTTCTTCCTCCCCTCTTCCTCTCCTCTCCTCTACCCTGCGCAGCCGCCTTTTCCTCCTCCTCCTCCTCTTTCTTTCTTCCTTATCCTCACCTCTCTCCTTCTCCTTCCCACCACTCTCTCCGCTGCTACCCACCTTCTCTTCTCCTCCCCACTGCGCCTGAGCCCACTCCACATTCATTGTGCACCACAAGACGGCACGACCTATCAGAAGGCAGCAGCGCTTCTTGATCTGGTTCGTCTTCTTACTTATTAGGGTTTAGATTCTTGGAAATCCTTTTTTCCATGCCTAATCTATCAGTCCAGACCTATTTTACTTGCATATGCTGTTGATTTGGTTTAGGGTAAAAGAATTTGATTTTTCAATCAATTATTGGCTGTGTCAGTAATCGAAAGGGATCATTGGATCATTGGAATTAGGAGATTCCAAGATTTTTTTTACCTCCATTTGCTCCTCCTTCTTCCTGTTCTTGTTCTTGTTATTATTACTGTTTCAATCTCATACTTTTAATCTTTCGTTCTTCATCTTTTCTGTGTTTTTTTTTTTTTTTGGTTTTGGGTTTTGTGACAGCAGCAATGGCAAGGGATGGTCCCTACTGGCATGGTTTGCTCAAATGGAGCCTCTCTCACTCTGATGGAAATATCAGGTCTCTCTCTCTCTCTCTCTCTCTCTAAAAAAGTCTTATCTGATGTTCTGATTTTAGTTCTTAGAGGTTTTTTTTTGTTGAGGTTGAGACTTTTTTTTTTTTGTGCTATGGATCTAAATCACTTAAAGATGGGTATTGTTCCTTTTTTTTATATAGTATTATATTTTGTTGTGGATTGGGCTGTGAAGTACTGTATATATATATATTGTAATTTGGGATTGCTTTTATTATTGTAGTAGTATGAATTTGATGTGTTTATTTACTGTTGGAATCAATCTGGCATCTGTTGTGTGGTGCTGGTTGGATCTTATGTGGGGCTGAATGTGCAAATTGGTTGGATCTTATGTGTGGTGCTTCTCCTTCTTCTTCCCTCTTTTTCTCCTATGTCCTCTCCTTTTCTTTTCTCTGTTTTCTTTCCTGTATCATTTTTTTTCTTCATATAGTGTATATGTGACTACTTATAAACTGAATATGCTGAATCATCTTTAGGTTGTATAGCGTTGGGGTTTTGCATTTTTTTATTTTTCTGTGCTTTGTTTTACTATTAGATATTGTTTGTTTACATTTGTTTAAGGTCTAATTAGGTTTCTTAATTTGCTTCTTTCATCAATCTTGAACAAATTTTTAGGTCGTTTTTATTCAATTTCTTATGGATTATGGATTATGTTGATTTTAATTTGCCAGCTTCTTATGGGTTCTTTATTTTCCTTCAATTTAATGATCTCTTTTCTGTTTTTGAGCCATGGTTTGTTCAGTGTTCAGCAACGGAAGGAGAAGGGAAAAGTAAGAAAGCATGTGATGCTATGTTGAATACTTTACACAAGGTTAGAAACTTTGAGAAGCCATTTTAATTTTTATGTACTGAAGGAAAGAGATCTCTGATCCAAAACAAACCTCCCCAGTTGATTTCTCCTCTTGTTTTACTAGGGTAGGTGAAGAGGGGTTATTTTCATTGGGGAAATGTGTAGATGGAAAGTGCATTATAGTAGCATCAAGAGAGGCCAACAGGCATAAGAACGTGGAGGCCAAGAAAAGGAATCTTGATTCCTGATACTATTGCTTCGGCATTGTACTAAGGGACTTTTGAATCCCTCCTTATTAATAATGTTGGTTGGAAGGTGAAGAGTAGAGCATGAAGTGACCAATGTCAACATGCTATAGCTACTGGGCAAAAAAGTAAAAAAAAAAAATCACCCACACTTCTCTATAATATAGGATTGCATTCTCCCCTAACCCTTTATTCAAACCTATTTGGCTTTTCTTTCTTTTCAAGTTTCTGGGGTCTTCGTGATACTGATGAAAGGAAAGAGATGTTGTGTTTTCTTCAATTTCATCACTCTCTTTCCATCTTTCCATGGCAATGAAAGGGTTGTTTACCATACGGTTTTTTAATTTTACTATGATGACTGAAGGCCCCTTTTCAACAATAAGTGAATTAGGTTGAATTAGTTAAGAGAAGAAATATATAAGTGGGTACTGTCATTTTTTTTTCTTAAAGAGGTACATTTCTTCACAATGCATTTTTTTGGTGTCTTATTTCAAGGTGTCAATCTCATTCTTATGTTCTCCCTCTTTTGCTTACCTGTTTCATTTCTAAATGCCAGGAAGAAGGTGGCATCATCTAAGCCTAAGACAAAGAAGGATAAGAAGGAAAATAAGGTGAATGATGTAAACATATCCAAACGTGCTCCAACTGCCTTCTTTCTTTTCATGTATATACAACTCCCTATCTATTTCAATTTTTTTCTTTAATTTTGTTATCAATATAGATGATTGATTTTAATTCATCAATTGCTTATTGAAGTGACACAGTTCTATTGATATGAATGCAATTTAAATACTATTTAATTATGGATTAAATGCAATTAAAATTTGTGTCATTTGAATTGATGGTTTATGAGCAATTTATATGGACCACCCATCATCCACCGTCCATGATGAAATGCCCCTCAAGGTTGGTATCATTGGATTTGGCAACTTTGGTCAGTTCATTGCCAATGCACTAAAGAGACAGGGCCATGCAGTTCTAGCCACCTCCAGATCCGACTACTCAGATTACTGCAAGGAACATGGAATCCAGTACTTTGGGTCAGTTACTGTCACCTAGATTAGCCTATATATATATATGAGTTTTTGGATTTAAGATTTCAATGGAGTGATTCCTTGTCTTGTTCTTGTATAAATTGATCAAATGTATTCTCCTAATTAATCTACCATCTAATTTATTTCTAACATCTGTTGACAGGGACATGGAGAGGATGTGTGAAGACCAGCCTGATGTGGTGTTGGTGTGCAGTTCCATTCTATCAACAGAGTCCGTTATTCGCAAAATCCCAATGCATAAGCTCAAATCCGACACCATTTTTGTTGATGTCTTATCAGTCAAACAGTTTCCCAGGAATCTTTTCTTAAAGGTACTTTTTTCTTCTTCTTCTGATGATGATGATGATTTTCTTTTGGGTTAAGTTTGTCATTTCTTTCTTAAGTTTCATTGGCCTGAATTTATGAATTCCCATAAATTTCAGGTTCTTCCACCTGAATTTGGCATTGTGTGCACACACCCAATGTTCGGCCCAGAGAGTGGAAAAAATGGCTCGGCCGGTCTGCCGTTTGTTTATGATAAGGAAATCCATGGTAGATGAAGTAAGCACCATGTTTCCTCATTTATTTTCTTTTTCTCAAACTGCTACTTTGTCATTAGGCTGCTGACATGTTTTCATTTTGTTACCTTAAAATCCAAGAAAAAAGAAACCTTACTTGGATAGGTGCTTATAACCCAATGCAGAGTATAAAAAAGTTGTGGAAAAATACAATACTCAAAACTAACGAGTACGTACCTTTGTGTTGATGAGTTCAATTATTGTACACTTGGGATTCTTGTATATGGCTGCACTTATCATGATCTATTCATTTTTCGCGGGAGCAAGTGATCTTAGATTTGAGAGGATTAGAGGAGACTTGGACGGGGGTTTGTTAGATGGTGCTACTATGCGAGTTAATGTTTTGTAAATGTACATGCTTCAGTATAGTTAGAATTACCAATTCTCCTTTTCCTTATAAAACAATTTTAATTTCCACATTTTGGCTGATCTACAGCTTGGGACGAATTTATTTCCCTTTTCATCTTTCATTCTCTCTATATGATCATGTTGTGGACACGCAAATATTAATGCAAAATTATGATCAGATACTGCACTTCTTAACCTGTATCTCTGAAAGTTACATTTTCTTCTTAAGCATTTATCACAAGGTTGAGTCCGATGGTATTTGGCCCCTAAGATACAGTTGTTCTCAACTACTTCTATTGGGGAAAGTTGGACATTTTGCACTGATTCTAGAAGATCGAAACCACTTTTCTTAAAGATCCAAACATTTGACGATTGATGGTAGTACCACTAACACTATTCATCCGACCCAATAAAATATGAACATGGCTACATATAACAACTTAAATTCACTATTAATAAATGAAACACGTCTTAAATTCCATATTAATATAACTATGTTTTCTATCTACTTTTAATATCTTTGCTATTTTTCATATTTTTTTTAAATATTACCGGGCCTTAGGTGCGACTCTGCTTAGTTAAATCAGCAAGAGTGTGACCAAGTAGCCCCCATGAATAATTCAGAAAATCCAGTTGGAGACAAACAATGAATGTTTTATAACGAGCTATGCAATATTGATGACAACAGTTGTAATTTTGTAGGACAAACTGAAGTTATAGCAACTAACAAATTTCATTGGTGTGACACATCCATGTCACCATGCTCATGCTGTTCCCAGACCCTTCTAGCTCCTCTTTTATTGATCACTAACAAGAATACTTGATTAAGGGAAATACACAGTACAAGATGGGACGATAGAAGTGATTTATCGAAGCTCATGCATGGAGAAGAAAGGACTGAAAGAAACAGCAAATAAGAAGAAAGAAAAAACAGAAAATGAATGAAAGTGTCACAAAAGCATTGTCTTGTCGACCCCTAAGCACATTGCCTCCTTATGAACTCCTTGCTTGCTAAGTCCACTTCTTCATTCGCATCCCTTGAGAAATGTTTATACTCCACGAATAGATGAGTGCATAAATCCCTGTCATGGGACTTAGGAGATGTGTTGGTACTTAATTAACAGCATTCCATGTGTTGGTTACTTTTTTTTTGCTAAAGGGTTAAAATATGTATTTAAGAAGAGAAAAGAGCAAGGGCCATGTGCCCCCAAAAAAATGGAATGGGAGGCTTACAAAATGCCCAACCCAAACTTAAGCAAGCAAGGAAGCCCAACAAAAAGGAAAAAAGGTCCTTTAGACAGCCCTTGCCTGCCTGAGACAGAGGGCACTAAAGGAGCATACAAATAGCTTCAACAAAACGGGGAACAGAGCCTGAATGTACACCAGATGTCTCCAATTCGTGACAAGAAGAGGGAGACTAAACAGAGCTACACTACTTCCATTAATCCAAGCAGAATGGGATGGAAGGAGGAGGAGAATCTGATCAGCTGATTGTGATTACCCTGCTCTTCAGCCGATCAAAAGGGTTGCTTGAGCACGCTGTAGAGATGATGGCTTACTGCAGTGCTTGGAGTCATTTCTGAGATACCAAAGAACAAAGATAGTGTGAAGGAAGATGGCTGCTGCACTGTATTTTTCTGAAACATTTCCATTGATTGTTAGGAGATCCCAGATGGAGGCGGCAGAGAGAGAGATAGGAAGAGGTACTGCACTGAAACTAAGGACCCATTTCCATAGATTCTTAGCTAAAGAACAGGTGAAGAATAAATGAAGGTCTGATTCTTCTGCAGAGAAACAGTTGTGGCATCTTGAGGGAAGGGACCAGCCTTTCCTCTTAGCCCATTCTTCAGTAGGGGTGCTTCTGTGCATCAGACGCCAGCTTAGACAGGCTAATCTAGGATTTATCAATTTGTTCCAAATGTAAGCTGACCATCCATTGGTAGTTCCTGATTTCCTTATGAGATTCCACATTCCTTTAAGGGTAGGCTTGCCCAACTCTTTTTTCCAAGAAAGAGAATCTGAGATTAAAGGAGAGGCAAGGGGGATGAGGTTTGTAGCTTGGGAGAGGAGATCTTGAAGGAAAGGTGGCAGGAAAGTAGGAATGACCCACTCAGAGTTGGCTATAAGGTCTGAACATCTGTCCTTCACAGAGAAATGGATTGAGGGGAACTTGGAAGAGATGGAGTGATTGTCTTGCCAATTGTCATGCCAAAGAATGATAGATTCCCCATTCCCAACCGTCCATCTGCTGCTTCTTTGAAGGATTGGCGAGAGAACTCTGATCTTCTTCCAGATTGTGGAGCCATACTTAGGGTTGCTTGGATGCCAGATGGGACGATCCCTACTGTATCTAGAAGAGAACCATTTGGCCCAGAGGGAAGAATCTGTAGCCGCTGTCCAGCCAAGCTTGAGCATACAAGCTTCATTTTGCTCTTTTATCCTCCTTAAACCCAGACCACCTTCAGTCTTTGGAAGACAGATCTTTTCCCACCTCACATAGTGGCCTCTGGAATGATTAGGATCCTTACCCCATAAGAAGTTGCGCATTAGTCTTTCAATGTGAGCACATGTTTTGCTTGGAATGGGGATGACCAAAGCAGTATGCAGAGGGATGGAGCTAAGGACGTGCTTCACCAAGATGAGTCTTCCAGCGAAGGAGAGGAATTTAGATTTCCAGCCTGCTAGTCTCGCTCTGATTGAGTCCAGAAGTTTGGAGAAGTGGGAATGACGGCTTGAACCTAGGAAGAGAGGAACTCCCAGGTACTCTGTAGGAAGAGAAGTCTGTTGGATTTGGAGGGTCTCTGTAACCATGTTACTTTTCCTTGCATTACAGTTGCCTATGAAAATTTTACTTTTCTACCTGTTGATGATCTGGCCAGAGGAGGCTTGGTAAGCTGAGAGACTGCTGCAAGGCTCCTGAGGTCCTTTTTCTTGGCTTTGAGGAAGTATAACATATCATCTGCATAAAAGAGGTGGCAGGGAGTTGAAGAGATAGGAGATATGGGAGTTATAGTCCTCTCTATCCTTAGATTCTCTACTTGAAGACTGAGGATCTCCTCGGCCAGAATGAAGAGATAGGGAGAGAGGGGGCAACCTTGCCGCAGACCACAGGAAAGAAGCCACAGGGACTTTTGTTGATGAGGACCGAACCTCTACTGCTGCAAACCAGCTCTCTGATGAAATTTATCCAAGCTTGGGAGAAATTGAAGAAATTTAGAGCTCTAAAAAGAAAATCCCAACGCATCTTGTCAAAGGCCTTGGCTATGTCCAGCTTCATACAGACTATCCCACCTTTGGTCTTAGATTTGAGCTTTTGAAATAAATCATGGGCCAACGCTGCATGATGGTGGATGGTCCTGCCTTAATTATCCATGTGTTGGTATTTTCTCTGCTGCAATGCTGAATCTACTTGTGATTGGTGTGCATCAAAATATGCCTAATTGTCCAACCTTACCATTTTCCTAGTGAGCTGTATTCTTGCTGAGTGATACTTGATTAGTGGCTAGGATATAATACTCTTGCAAGAGTACTTAGGTGTTTGAGTGGGCCCAATGAAATTCTATCTAGTAATATTGCATTGCATTTGTACATTCTTAATGAATTTATGGGTTATAGATTTCTTTTGCATGCTTCTACATAATTGTACTGGGTTTTATGATTTTAATTGTATGGAGTTTTTTGTCCTCTTTCATTGTTCAGTATTTTGGTCAAATTCCAAGCATTCTTTAACTTGGGATCCTCTCCTTTCTTCCCTCCGTCTAAACTATCAATGTATGCACACTACCAAAGTCAAAAGCCTTATCATTTTCTTTAGTCTGATTGTTTTCATCATTGTCATCATCATTTTTATAGCCTTTTTTCATCCATCCCTTTGCTTGTTTTACAGGTGTGGCAGATGACCAGCTTGGGAGCTCTACCAGGGGGTAGACTGTCAGTCAATGCGTCGTTTTTGGTGCCTTGGTAGAATCATACTTAAACATTTGGTGTTTTTTTCTTCTCAAAGTGGTATTAGTCATTGTAAGATCACTTACTGTTTAGAACATGCAGGTGTCCTTTTACTCACTCTAGTCCGATGCTACTTCAGGTCCATCCGTACATTTAGGACTTGATTGTGCAATGAGAGGGTTCCATGATCTGTTTCCACATAGAGGATTAGTGCATTACTACCACACTCTTGGGAAATCCAAATACTTTGTCGAGGAAAATCAGTTTTTTTTTTCATCTCTTTTGCAAGATGTGTTTGTACCAAACAACAAGACAATGTGCTGTACTCATATCTTGTTTACTGTCATTTGTTGTATTGCTGATGTGAAATAGATAACGTAAGGCTTCAAAGATGATGATGATCACCTACATCAGTTTTATTACTGGGAACAATATGAATGTTCTTTAACATTTACCTTGATTAATGTGCAAAGTCTTCTGTCTTGTTGCTTTGTATATTTTATTCATTATTTCTTCCTATATGCCATGAGGTATGACAGTTCTTTTCTTCCTGTAGATGGTGCTATAATGCCTTCATGGTTTGACATTTATGAGATACCTATGACTGCTGTAAGTTATTTTCACTTCTGATAGTTAATTGACATGAGTATTGATTTTGAATCTCCGCTTGACTAATACTTGTATTTGCACTTGCAAGAGTGATAAATATCTGTGAAGACATTTAATATGCTTCATTTTTCAAAATTTAGTTTGAGTATTTTTATCTAGAAGCACAAGATGAGTACGTACGTAGGGAACAGAGGGTGTAGTGTGTTGGGGCATTGGGTTGTTTTATATGAAGTGTTTTTTTGTTATGTACAGGTACTCAGCAGGTTGTAAAAAAAAAAATTGTCACATATACAGGGGAGACTATGCCGAAATTTCGAGAAATCTTTACATTAGAAATTTTTTTAAATGTTGTCAGGGTGAAAATGGCTGGGAAATCTAACGGAGGGAAGAACAAAGGAAGAGCATCGAAAGATAATTCTAAGGTTGTGGCTGATGCAAATGGAGTGCAGCAGTCCAATTTGGGTGATAAGCCAATTATTCTTGGAACAAAGGTTTTTCTTGCCTTTTCCCTACATATGTTTTTAGTTAGTTTTTCATTCATATATACAACACCATGCATCACTGATTCTTATAGTTTAACCTGCCCTTTTATTCTGAGATTTTAATATTACAATAGATAAATAGTAGTTCATGCAAGTATAGACAAAGGAAAGCCACCAATACAACTCACAGTAATTCTACATCAACAGTTTAATATATTAACATGAATATAATGCTACTAACAGTCTTGTGTTTTATACAAAGTACAAACGGCTGCACTCATTTGGGTAAGGCTTTGGATTTCAACGATTATGCAAATGATCATATGTATGCATGTCATGTACATGGCTCTCTTTCCTTTTGAGTTTTTTTTTTTTTTTGGTGTATTGGGTAGGTTCTGATGGTATTAAAACATGCATGCCCTTTACGAAGGGGGTCCGGGGGTGTCCCCCGGTCGGGGTCGAGCATCTTTTTTTTTTTTTTGAAAAAATTAAAACTATTAGCGACCGCCATTGGCGGTCGCTAATACTTTTTAAAAAACTTTATTGAGTATTAGCGACCGCCATTGGCGGTCGCTAATAATTTTAAATTTTTTTAAAAAATTTTAAAAAAGTATTAGCAACCGCCATTTTTACCTTTTGCGACCGCCAATGGCGGCCGCTAAAAGTGTTTATCAGTATTTAGAAAATAAAAAAAGAACATTAGCGACCGTCATTTATACCTTTAGCGACGGCTGATGGCGGCCGCTACAGGTGGTCGCGCGGTCGCTAATAGTTTTAGCGACGAAGTTTCCGCGGCCGATACTTAGCGGTCGCTAGGCTGTCGCTAAAGAGTATTAGCGACCGCCAGGTGACTTTTAGCGACGGCTAATGGCGGCCGCTAAAAGTCTGTTTTCTAGTAGTGTGGGGTTGGTTTATGGTATCTTACATGGTATATGTGAAGAAGTGATTACCCCAAATGCTTGGATGAAAGTTTGCATTTTTGCGTACTATCTTACATTTTTCATCTCCTCGAGAGTTGGATTTGTTTGGACCATCGGAATGGCCAGAGCCAAACACAAGAGACATGAGTATGTAGTTGTGTTTTGGTTACGAAGATGGAAGAAGAGCTAGTTGTAGGTGAATGGAAGGTAGCAATGCATGCATGGTGA
Organism: Litsea cubeba; assembly: GCA_012931725.1. Taxonomy (NCBI): domain Eukaryota; kingdom Viridiplantae; phylum Streptophyta; class Magnoliopsida; order Laurales; family Lauraceae; genus Litsea; species Litsea cubeba. The sequence continues at coordinate 42,899,807 of CM022945.1, forward strand.
TTTATAGGCTTGGAAGAAGAGCTAGTTGTCGGTGAATGGAAGGTAGCAATGCATGCATGGTGATTTATAGGCTTATGGGTGAGGAGTAATAAGTGTAACTTATTAATTGTTGGTGCGTGTGGTTTCATGTGGGTTTCCGTATAACTTTCATAAATAATTTTTTTCTATGGTTTGGTTTCGTATACTACTCGAATCGAGTACTTCTAATCTATATCTATTCGATGTGATCAAACAAATCCATTTGACAATGACTTGCGTGTTCCAATTTCATGCATACAAATAGGCCCATTTAGATAAATCCCTATGTATTCCATTAATTCCGTGCAAATAATAGGACCATTATATATATTAAAGCAAAGGGAGAGGTGGGCTGTGGGGGGTGCCACCTCATCCCTGAAAAGTCTCTCCTTTCAGAGAAATATGCACAAAAAATCCACATTATTTTAAGGTGCCACCTCACTTTGGACTACTCTTTATCTCCTAAAACCTCTCTCATAAGAGATTTTTATGAATATTTGAATTTGAGTCCTATTTCTTGCCATTATCCAAATTATAAGCAAATCATTACAGTCGGTTTGTTTTCTTTTCTTTAGATCTTCGATCATCAATGAGTCCCATGTTAAATATGTTTTGTGGGCCCTACCAATGAATGAAATCCAAGCTGTTGCTCCTTTACTCTCCTTTCAGTTTTTTCCCCAAATGGATGGATCCAGTAGTGGGCATAAGTTCGTGTTAAATATATTTCAAGATTGGACTCCGGTATTGGATGAAATCCCAATAGCCTTCAGTACTGATGGCTATGCATCCAAAGAAGAAAAAAGGGAAGATAAGAAGAAAGGAAATGGAAATCAAATGATTTCATCCTCAATGGGCCACACACCACATCTGGATTTATGGTGATAGAGCAATTGGCCCCTATAGATGATTGATAGTATAAGAAAAAAAAATTTGAAAGAGAGGAGAGCGAACAAGTGTAAGAGAAAAAAAAACACATAAAAGATGTACATTGCATGGGATGAGTGTACGTGGATATAGATATGAGTCATCATAGTATGTTTCTAATAGTTTTAACTCATGTGCACACAAATGACATCCTAATAATTATCAAAGAAATTAAGCTTTTGTATGATACGAACCCAGTCTGATTGCCCACTACGGATACCTATTGACTTATAAAACTAATATCTATGCATAATCCATGAGTGGGTCCCACTGCAGAAATAAGTTAAATATGCGGGGCCCGCCAATTGATTTGCATCCATTAAGAAACCAGACAACGGGGCTTGCCTCCCTCCATTAGTGGGGCCCTCCTAAAACCTCTCTCATAAGAGATTTTTATGAATATTTGAATTTGAATTCTATTTCTTGCCATTATCCAAATTATAAGCAAATCTTTACAGTCAGTTTGTTTTCTTTTTCTTAAATCTTCAATCATCAATGGGTCCCATCTTAAATATGTTTTGTTAAATATATTTCAAGATTGGACTCCCGTATTGGATGAAATCCCAATGGCCTTCTCTTAACCCCTTTTTTCTAAGAGTAGGCCCCACTGTTGGCCGTTGTCTGGTTTCTTAATGGAAGCAAATCAATTAGTGGGCCCCACACATTTAACTTATTTCTACAGTGGGACCCACTCATGGATTAATATAGCCCATTTACTCTCCTTTCAGTTTTTTTCCCCAAATAGATGGTTCCAGTAGTGGGCACCAGTTCATATTAAATATATTTCAAGATTGGACTCCACTATTGGATGAAATCTCAATGGCCTTATCTTAACCCCTTTTTTCCAAGAGTGGGCTCCACTGATGGAGGGAGGCAAGCCCCGTTGTCTGGTTTCTTAATGCATGCAAATCAATTAGTGGGCCCCGCACATTTAACTTATTTTTACAATGGGACCCACTCATGGATTATGCATATATATTAGTTTTCTAGGTCAATATGTACCCGTAGTGGGCAATCAGACTGGGTTGGTATCATACACAAGCTTAATTTCTTTGATAATTGTTAGGATGTCATTTGTATGCACATGAGTTAGGACTATTAGAAACATATTATGATGACTCGTATCTATATCCACGTACACTCATCCCATACAATGTACATCTTTTATGTTTTTTTTTCTTTTCTTACACTTGTTCGCCCGGCCCCCTCTCTTTTAAATTTTTTTTTCTTATACTATCAATCATCTGTGGGGGCCAATTGTTCCATCACCATAAATCCATATGTGGTGTGTGGCCCATTGAGGATGAAATCATTCGATTTCCATTTCCTTTCTTCTTATCTTCCCTTTTTTCTTGTTTAAATGCAAAGCCATCAGCGGGTCCCACACGTTAAAAATATTTCAAGGGTAGCCCCCACTGATGGATCAAACTTTTTTTATCCCTTTCTTTTGGTTATTTTTAGTAAATGTAGATCCATTCGGTTTGTTTTCTTTTCTTATATTTTCAATCATCAAAGGCATAATATACCCGTAAATGAGATAGCCGTAATGGTCAATGCCTTTAAATTCAAGTGGTCAATGTGTTATGTAAATTTACTTTATTTTATATTTACTTTCATACATAGAGATTTTTTTAATATTCAAAGATAATAAAAAAACTTATTTTATCTTAACAATATTTCAAAAGAATTCTTAAATTTTAACATATTTTGATTTTTTGCCCGGGCTTAGCACGGGCGTTTGTTGCTAGTTTAAGTTGAGCACTTCCTGATGCATTTGACTTCCATGCAAATAGACAGGCCCATTTACATCAATTACTTGCTATGTACTCTAATTCTTATATTTCTTTATTAAATTTATATTTCTAAACTATTTCTTTGTAATTCCTATAAGTATTTTCTATTTCGCCACCATCCAATTGGCTATAAAAATTAATAAATGAAAAAAAAATAGTGACTCCACCATTTTGCTTATTGCAATGGATTGTCAATTGTATGCCAAATAAAGGAGAAGAGTTGAGGCCTTCTTGAAAAAATTAAGAACTTGATTTTTTTTTCTCCCAAGCCCTAGTCATCTAGTGAGGGCTTGGGAAGTGCAAGCCCTCTAAGGGTTTTGGCCCACCCCAGGCTTGGAACGTATATATTGACGGTGGGGTAAATAGAGCACCTGGCCCATTAAATATTTTAAGGGCTCCTCCAAGACATTAATATAGAGTTTCAAACCCTAAACACAAGTTGTTTGGAGTACTGAGGCTACGAAATAGACTCTATGAAAATTTTTTTACACTGACTATCCATTTAATAGCCTTAGATTGAAAACAGTCAATGAACCTGATTATTTTGTAATTAGTACATTCCAAATGGCTTTTATCTACTAGCTAGGCTGTTTGTGCCCACAAACTCTACCATGTATTTTAATTTTTGAAGCAATATAAATTTCTAGGCCCAATTCTTTGGGATGTATGCCTTTCAGGGGTGGAAGTAGTAGGGGACTGGGGTGGTCATGGCCCCTAAAATTTCATAATATCCCTTAGTAATGTTGTTAATTTCGGTAGTTTTTCATATTGGCACCTCAAGAATTTTTTTAATAGTGGGCCCCAAGGCATATATCCCGGTTCCACCAGTACTATTACCTTTAGCCCTCTCTGATACATAAATAGTAAGTACATGTCTCAGCTGATCCCTTATCAAACATAGTTATTTATTTTGAACCGTTTAGATTTACTATATTAATGATTTTACCAACTAGTGATAAATAGCCACAACTCGTATGAGGATTAGCTAGATTTCACTTTAGCAGAAGTTGAGCAAATTGTAGCCCAACTCTAATGGTGTGTACTTAGCCCAGGGGAAAATAAGAAGAGAGAATTACTTAAGTAGTTTACAATCTAAAACCCTAGCCAAGTCTTGGAGCATCTCAGCTTTAACCACGATTAGTACTATTTGAGGGAGAATGTGTATATATACTCAACAATCATGAGGAATGTGTGCAAGGAGCGGTAGTTTTCACTAAGTTGTGCATGGTTTAAACTCTGTAAACGCTGCTACCTCTTCCTACATGTGCAAGCTCTCTTCCCACGCAAGTGGGGGGCTGTCTTCCCATGGGTGCTGGCTCTTTCTTGGATCCCAGCTCCCAAGGCTGGGTACGAGAAAAAAAAATACAAGAAATTCAATAATAAGCATCCTATTCATGAGGATTATAGGGAAAGAAAATCAATAAAATATTGGGACGTGCACATTACTTGCATGGGGTTATATATGCCCCAAAATCTTAAGCCAATTATATACATTACCAATAAAAGGAAAAATTTTATATATGCTGAAAAACCGGCATTAACACAGGCTGAGGTCTCGTAAACTAGATCTCTATTAATATCAATCCATAAGTTATTAAACTAATAATTAATCCTAAGATCCGATTAAAAGCAATCAAACTACACAACGAGAAGGACACAAATTATACGTGGAAAACCCAACTAGGAGAAAAACCACAGGCCTTACTGTCTAGGCCAACAGACAACCAAGCACTATTGTAAAATGAAAGTTCCAAGAGAAACTTACAACCCTTTCCAGTTGGTAACTCAACCTAAGGATTGCTTGAATCTTGTCGACAGCTCGTCGTTCACCTTCAATCGTGCTTGAACGAACACCTCGAAGTCGTCTTCAGGGTGTCTCTACTTCAGGAGAGTAGAATGGAACCAGAACCAAAGCTTGATCTTCAGCACAGAAACTAGAAGCCTTGGGGGGAGATGGATCTCTCAGAATCTTCTCAGATGAATTGTATTGATGAGAAGTACTTTGGAGTGGAGAGATAAAGGTTATAAATAAGCCTAGACACGAGCCTCAAGAGTTCTGGTGTGATTGGAATAGAAATAGCTTCTTGAGAGAAAATAGGAAAGAGTATCCGGATGGGAACTTGCAACTTCGCCCAGGTTCGCTCGAGCGAATAGGAGGTTTGCTCGAGCGACCTCGTTTCTGTTTCAGCAAGGTCGAGCGAAGGATAATGGAAGCTCGAGCGGAGAAGCTTCTGTCTTGGGATCGCTCAAGCGAATGGGGGTTCGCTCGAGCGATCTCTGTCAGTTCCCAGTTGGTAAGAAGTTCGGTGCTGCCGACTTTGATTCCCATGGATTTGTGATCTACTTTGCTTCCAATTCCGAGCAGTCCATTCTAAATAAAATTACAATTATAAGAAACCCGATTTTGTCCATAACCAATGAATTAGCCAATATACTAAAACCTAACAATCTCCTCCTTTGGCAATTCATGAAAAAAACTCCTAGATACAGAAAAATCTACCCATGAACCCATGTTCTAACACACAAACATATCAGGATTAAAACTTCTCAAAATCTTGACCTCGGAAACCCTGCAAATCCTGTTCACTCGATCAAGTGTATTATCATTTAAATAAAAATAATAATCTTGATAATAACAAAGACACAAGGATATAGCAACATAGCAAGATGATAAGCACAAGATAAAGACAAATTACTCCCCCTTTTTGTTCATAAATTGACAAAAGGAAATGCAAAAAGGAGTAACAAAATGTAGGGTTAGTAACACCAAAACAGAGATAACAAAAACTGCATCCAAACAAAAACCACAAAAAAGAAGAAGAGTAATTAGACATATGAAAGCATAGAAAAGAGAAAATCAGCAAGTTGTCAAATTCCAAGTGACACAAGTGCAAGAATTTCAGCGAGAGCTTGATCAATGGTATTGAAGCGGCCATCCACGGCATTGAACCTTCCATCAAATGATTTTGCATGGCCTGAAGTTGTTCGCCAAGAAGTGCAATTTGGTCCACATTGCCTTGCTGCTCCCCCTGAACATTAGCACCCTGTGCAGCTTCTTCCTATATCTCTGCACCCTGAACAACGGGTGGAACGTGGGCAGACGACTGAGCCAAAGTTCTAGCATTGATAGGATTCCGTATCCTTTGTGACGGCTCATTTGTCCTCTTGGGAACTTCTTTCCACAAAAGATACTCGTTTATAAAAACCGCAAAAGGTAGTAAAATTTTGCTTCACAGAGAGCATCTTGAAGAAAAAGTTCATAATAACTTGAGGGATATCCACTTGCTTTCCTGTGCCAATGCAGTAGAGGAGATAGCCATTCTTATGGCTGACATCAGATGTGTGACCTCTTAGCTCTAAATTATGGTAGACAAAACGGTTTAGAAATCTGTATTCCTCTGTTAAGTTACCATGTGGAAGAAGACCATTGGGCCACAACGTCTCTTCCCCACATAATATGGTGTCAATCATATCATAGTCAAGCTGAACTTGACTGTCTTCCGGAAGAGGATAATCCGGTCTCTCCACAATTGGGATGTCAAGGAATTCAACTATTTCTTTCGCATTGATAGTAAACCAATTTCCCCGAACAAATGTTTTCAAGGAAGTGGAAGACACAGGCTCCAAATTACAATAAAATTCACGGACCCTATCTGTGTAGACTTTCTTGATGTCGAACTTGGAAAGAGAATACCAATTCCTATTCGAAATACTTTGACAAACTTCCTTTTGAAAGAGATCTTCATCAATTTCCTTCTCAGTCTCAACAGTTCCTTTCTTGAATTGTTCTTCGAAAGAATGGATTTGTTCAGTGTTGGAAACCAAAGTCTGTCAAACCGTGGCTGAGAGGAGGAAGATGCAGCATGAGATCTCTTTTTAGAAGCCATGAAGAAAATTTGTTTAGAAGACCTGAGTCAGACCACATAGCACAATTCAACATTCAGATTGTCACAATTCAAAATTTCTTTAAAGCTTTGTTTCTCAAAAAACAAAAACATCCAAGTAGAAGAAAATAAACATTCAGTCATAGGGAAGTGACTTGCAGAGATAGTCTCAATCCCAAATCTACTCAAAAGAAAATCCACAGCTGTAGAAGCGAATAGTCCATCATCAAGTTAAATTTCTTCAAAAAGATGTCCATAATTCATAACCTGAATAAAATCATCCACAGGCTAAAATAACAAGCAAAGCAACGAGTCAAGCACAAGTAACCGTAATAATGTGTAGGAAAAACATACTCAGTTGAGTAAATTCCACAAACAATCTAAAAGACATAATCCAAAAATCTGAGCAAAGCAATCTTCATGAAAAATCACAGGCAACATTCCAAACTATGAGCAAACCTTCTTCCAAAAGAAAGTCCACAAACAATCCACAGAGGCTAAAAAAAAATTGCATTGTTGACTTCCAATCCAATCAACACCCCCAAATGTAGATCCGGTAGACAAAAAAAGGAGAGAAAGAAAGGAGATGAAGCTTGTGAAACAAGGTGAGAGAAGCTTTAGCCAAGAACCTCAAAACAGAACTCCCCAAATCGTAGAACCCACTTAAAAATGTCATGAAAAGATGGAAAACGATGATCATGAATGAAGAAAAGAAGACATTTACCTTTGGGAATCGACGAAAAGGAGCGCGCAAAGAAGTGAGCAAGAACTCAAAAAGGGCGAAAATGGCAATTAGGGCTTGGAGGAAGAAGAAAGCAGGAGAGAAAGAAAAAAAAAGGAGGACGTGCGGATATTAAAGACGCAGGTTCGCTCGAGCAATCGTGAGCGGTCGCTCGAGCGAAGTGTCTAAATTTTGAAACACTTCAGTGTAGCGCAGCAAAAACACTCTACCGTCTATTGTTTGGTCAAATCACTCCATGAGATAAAGTAAAGAGGGATTTTCATAAATTTAAGCGCACAGTGAAAATGTCAACAGTATGACCAAGGGGAAAAAATAAAAAATAAAAAGAAAACACAAAGAAAATGTGTGAGACCTAGTCCCCCTAAATCTCCTCGAGACGAACATAAATGTTGTATAGGGAGCAAACCCATCATCAAGAAGTTTGGTAATGTTTCTCTCTTTTTTTTTCTTTTTTTTTGTTTGCTTTGCATAAACTTCAATGTTTCCTAGCTCCTTTTGTTTTTTAATTTTATAATTTCCTCTTTTTTTGTTTTTTAATAATTTCACAGGGCAGATAAACCATCATGGGTGAGTTTCACACTATCGAAAATGGTAGCCTTCTCCAAATGAAACTTACCAATCAAGTGGTAGCTATCACACATAATTGTAGGTAGCCCTGATCCTCCGGTTTAATGTGATTATCATAACATCTCTCAAAGAATAAAGACGAAAAGAGTCGTGAGAGAATCGAAAATGATTCGTGAGGTGCAACAAAAAAAAAATCCAAACATTCTTGGTCAAGTGAAAATGTGTATGTGCACCTAAATAAACAAAAAATTATGGAGTTTAGAGAATAAGAGAAATCCCTAGAGATTTACGTAGAGATTCAAACCGCGCTCGATCCAATGCTTTTGTGAAAATATCTGCCAATTGATTTTCAATAGGAATGTGATGCAAAGAAATTATGTCCTCCTCCATAAGATCACGAATGAAATGGTGTCTAATGTCTATTTGTCTGGTTCGGGAGTGTTGTACCGGACTTTTGGAAATGTCGATAGCACTCTGATTGTCACAAAACACATTCATTATTTCTTGTTCAATTCCGTAATCTTTCAGCATCTGTTTCATCCATAGAAGCTGTGTACAACAACTTCCAACAGCAATGTATTTAGCTCGACAAAGATGTTGAAGTTTGCTTTTTAGCATGCCAAGCCACCAAATTATTTCCAACAAAGAAACAGCCACCTGAGGTACTTTTCCGATCGTCAACACATCCAGCCCAATCAGCATCTGAAAAACCAACAATTGTGGTGTTGGTATCTTTTGACATCCAGATGCCATACTCAACAATACCACAAATATATTTTAAAATTCTTTTGGTCGCTTGAACATGAGATAGTTTTGGTTTGGATTGATACCTCGCACAAACACCAGCACTATAAGCATTATCCGGACGACTGACGGTAAGGTAGAGAAGACTACCTATCATACTCATGTAGAGTTTCTCATCGATGTCCATACCATCAGTATCAAGACTGATTTTTACAGTAGTGCTCATGGGAGTTCTTGCATGCTTTGATGATTGCATGCCAAATTTCTTCAGTAACTCTCTGGCATGTTTTGGCTGAGATATGAAGATACCAGAAGGAGTTTGCTTTATTTGTATACCTAGAAAGATCGAAAGTTCACCAACCATGCTCATTTCAAACTCGCTAGCCATTTTTTGAGCAAATTTATCTGACAAAAACTCAAAAGTCGAACCGAAAATGATATCATCAACATAGACCTGTGCTATAACAATGTTGTTCTTATCTTGTTTGATGAACAAGGTCTTGTCAACAATCCCTCTTTGAAAACCATGCTCAACCAGAAACACTGTCAATCTTTCATACCAGGCTCTTGGTGCTTGTTTGAGACCATAAATGGCTTTTCTTAACTTGTAAACATGATCAGGAAAATGAGGATCTTGAAATCCCTTTGGTTGTTCAACATAGACTTCCTCATTTAAAAAACCATTTAGAAAAGCACTTTTCACATCCATTTGAAATAATTTTATATTCAAAAAGCAAGCAATAGCAAGTAACAATCTAACTGACTGAAGTCTAGCGACAAGGGCAAATGTTTCATCAAAATCAATACCTTTAACTTGAGTGTACCCTTGAGCAACTAGATGAGCTTTGTTCCTTATCACTTGACCCGTCTCATCGGTTTTATTTTTAAAAATCCATTTTGTACCGATGACATTTGTGTGATAGGGTCTAGGAACAAGCTTCTAGACACGATTTCTTTCAAATTGAGCAAGTTCTTCATGCATAGCATTAATCCAGCAATCATCAACAAGAGCATCTTTAACATTTTTGGGCTTTAGAGAAGAAACATAACATAAGTGACTTACCTCATCACGTACCTGTTATCTGATTTTTAAGGGAGCTGAGATCTCACCTATCACTTTATCCAGAGGATGGTCTTTCAGTACTTGCCTTCTTTGGGATCATGGATGTACAGAAAGTGGAGATGCAACTTTTCCAAGAGTTTGATGAGTAGATGATGATGTTGAGCTTCATCTACAACCATATTTATGGACTCCATGATAATAGATTTTTTAAGATGAAAAACCCGATAAGCTTTACTTGTCAAAGACTAACCAAGTAAAATTCCGTCATCACTTTTAGAGTCAAGTTTTGTTAAGTGTTCTCATCCCGTAAGATGTAACACTTGCTGCCAAAAGTTCAAAAATATTTGATATTTGGTTTGACTCTAGTCCATATTTCATATGGGGGTGGTTTTTGTTCAAGGACGAAGATAGACATGGTTAGTAACATAAACAGCTGTATTTATGGCTTCAGCCTAAAACCGTTGAGGAATATGTTTGCTATGCAACATAACCCGTGCCATCTCTTGAACCACTCGATTTTTTCGTTCAACCACTCCATTTTGTTGTTGTGTTTTTGGTTTAGAAAATCCATGTTTGATGCCATGATGAGTGCAAAAGGTAGAGAAATTAGAATTTTTAAATTCAGATCCATTATCTGAGCGAATTCTCGAGACTCCTCCAAGTTCTTGTCCTTTTTCTACAATAAGCAAAGACCACAAGTCATTCAAGACAGTAAAAGTCTTAGATTTATCATGTAAAAATCGGACCCAAGTTAATCTAGAAAAATCATCAACGGTCAAAAAGAAGTATTTTTTACCGCCAATACTTTCAAACTTAGTGGGTCCCATGAGACCCATATGTTAGAGCTCTAACGGTCTCTTAGTAGTAAGAGAGTCAACCTTTTTATGTGGAGCTCAAATTTGTTTCCCAACCTGGCATGGGCCACAAATACTATTCGGGTCTTTTTGAAGTTTAGGCAGGCCACGAACTAGTTCAAGTTTTGATAATATTTCCAAGTCTTTGAAATTGACTTGACCCAACCTTTGATGCCACAAATCAATATCACTTATCATTGCAGAATTACAAAACATATCCTTTTTTGTGGCCACCACATAGCAATTGTCAGGATTTCTTTTACCATATAGTACAGTTTTTCCATTTTTGTCAACAATGATGCACTCATTAGCAGAAAAGTGTACTTCATGTTTGTTATCACAGTTGGCTTATACTAAGAAGATTTGTCTTAAGCCCATCAACCAAGTAAACATTTTTCAATTGAGACATACCTGGAATGGAGACAATTCCTTTACCAATGACCTTTGCCTTACCTCCATCTCCGAAACGAACACTTCCACCATCATGATCTTCAAGGGAGGAAAACAATACTTTGTTCCCTATCATATGCCTAGAACAGCCACTATCCAAGTACCACACATCCGATGATGTTGCACTAAGTGCAATGAGGACCACATTACAGCATAGGTTAGATTTACGAACCCAGATGGTTTTAGTCCCGACCAGTTGAGGAGAGATGTATTGCTTTCTCCGCTGATTTCATTGAAAGTTTCTAAATTTATTACAGTGTGGTCGTATGTGTCCTTTAATCCCACAGAAGTGACATATGAGAACAAATTGTGTTTTAGACACGTATCTTTGATAATAATTGTGCGAATGTGCAGCATTTGAATAGTTCGAAGGCATGGCAGTCATAGTAGGTCCTTGAACAAAAGTTGACTTACCTTTGTCCTTTGAAAAGGAAGCTCCATGAACATAACCAAGACCTGTTTTCGAAGAAGCAGATTGTTGGTATCTAAGAATTTCATTCAACTTCAATGATCCTGTATTCATCCGATTTATTGAAGCTTTTGAGGAGTCCAACTCAGAAAGTGCCATCTTTAATTTTCCAGCTAGGCTCTCTTTTTCAGATTTGCAAGAGTTCAACTCGTTGCACAAGTTTATTAATTCAGAATCAGCTTTTTGAAAATTTTGTTGCAGACGACCATTCTCTTGATCAGCAAGAATCAACTTATTAGACAAGATAATGCGTTGATCTTCTAACTGTTTTGCCTTAGATTGAGATTCGATCAATGTTACTTGCAATGAAGTATTCTTTTCTTCTGTTGCCTTTAATTTCAAGGCTCTTTTATCGCTAAGTTTTGACATTCTGACATATTGTTGGAATAGCTTTTGGTAGTCTTCATCACCTTCTTGTTCTCCATCAGAAATTTCATTAATGTCTAAATCATCCTCTAACTTAGATTCCTGCACATAAGTGTTAGAAAAGGCCACGAAAGCAACATATTCTCTGGACTCAGTTGAGGGTGAATCAGGTTCAGAAACTTCTTCATCAGATTCCTCATTCCAAGAAACATTCAAAGCTTTACCTTTGTTATTTGCTCTTCGATTTGTACACTTGGCAGCAGTGTGACCATATCCTTAGCATTCAAAATATTTGATTGGCTTCGGTGTACCCTTATATTGATTGTGTTCTGTTCTAGGTATAAATTTTCCTTTTGAAGGTGCCTTGGGATTCGAAGATTCCTTTTTGGTAAAAGGCTTTTTGTTTTTCCACATCTTTTTAAATTTTCTAGCATAGTAAGCCTCAATTTTTGTATAATCAAAATCACTATCAGAATCACAGATTTCAGGATCATCTATTGAATTTGAAGACACAAGTGCAATGTCCTTCCCTTTTTTCAGTTGACAATGATTAGCTTCGAAGGTTTGCAAAATTCCCAACAAGTTCTTCAACACTTATTGAGTTGAAATCCTGATGCTCATCAATGGCAACTACTTTTGGACGAAATCGTTCTGGGAGAGACCTCAAAGTTTTCTTGACGGTTTTAGATTGATGAATAGGTTCTCCCAATGTCAAGCATGAATTCAGAATTTTTGTCAGTTTTGTATTGAATTCATCAAAAGTTTCAGAATCTTTCATCCGAAGCGTCTCAAAAGCGGATGTCAAGTTTTGGAGTTTAGTTCGCTTGACAGTGTCTGTTCCCTCATGAACAATTTGCAATAGATCCCAGGCCGCCTTTGCATTAGAGCACGTATAAGCTCTATGAAATTCAGTTGCAGTAATTCCATTGTAAATTGCATTAACAGCCTTGTTGTTGCAATTGGACTTAGTCTTTTCATCAGCAGACCATTGGGCTTTGGGTTTGGGTCTCGTATGTCCTTCTACAACAATAGTGGGATCAGTGTATCCCTCCACAACTATGTCCCAGACTTGATCATCTATTGCCCCGAGAAAAGCAATGATCATTACTTTCCAGTAAGCATAATTGGTTCCGTCTAAGAGAGGGGGCTTGTTTGTAAACGTTCATTCTCTATTGATATCCATTAGAGATCAGTAAATAGATGACACAATATAATAGTGCAACCTACTTTGATACCAATTGAAAAATCGTCCTTAACACAGGCTGAGGTCCCGTAAACTAGATCTCTATTAATATCAATCCATAAGTGATTAAACTAATAATTAATCATAAGATCCAATTTAAAGCAATCAAACCACACAATGAGAAGGACACACGAATTATACTTGGAAAACCCAATTTGGGAAAAACCACGGGCCTTACTGTCTAGGTCAACAGACAACCAAGCACCATTGTAAAACGAAAGTTACAATAGACACTTACAACCCTTTTCAGTTGGTAACTCAACCTAAGGACTGCTTGAATCTTGTCGACAGCTCGTCGTTCATCTTCAACCGTGCTTGAACGAACACCTCGAAGTCGTCTTCAGGGTGTCTCTACTTCAGGAGAGTAGAATGGAACCAGAACCAAAGCTTGATCTTCAGCACAGTAACTAGAAGCCTTGGGCGAAAGATGGATCTCTCAGAATCTTCTCAGATGAATTGTATTGATGAGAAGTACTTTGGAGTGGAGAGATAAAGGCTATAAATAAGCCTAGACACGAGCCTCAAGAGTTCTGGTGTGATTGGAATAGAAATAACTTCTTGAGAGAAAATAGGAAAGAGTTTTCGGATGGGAATTTGCAACTTCGCTCAGGTTCGCTCGAGCGAATAGGAGGTTCGTTCGAGCGACCTCGTCTCTATTTCAGCAAGGTCGAGTGAAGGATAATGGAAGCTCGAGCAGAGAAGCTTCTGTCTTGGGATTGCTCGAGCGAATGAAGGTTCGCTCGAGCGACCTCTGTCAGTTCCCAGATGGTAAGAAGTTCAGTGCTGCCGACTTTGGTTCCCATGGATTTGTGATCTACTTTGCTTCCAATTCCGAACAGTCCATTCTAAATAAAATTACAATTATAAGAGACCCGATTTTGTCCATAACCAATAAATTTGCCAATGTACTAAAACCTAACATATGCCCCCACATGCTTCAGTAAAAACAGAAATGTGGTAAAAAGTTTTAAATTGAACCTTACTTCGGACCTATGATCCTAAAAGTTTTTATTTTCTTCTAAAAGTAGCGCGCCAAACTCGGATAACTTAGCGGTCAACTCGGTATTCGAAATTGGGTGTTACAAGCCCCCTTCTTTTATATTTTTCAAACCAAAGACATACATTGATTCCCTTTTAAAGAGAGTAGAAAAGAATCGTTTTCTAATTATCTCCCTTTTAAAGAGAGTAGAAAATCATCGCTTTCTATTTAGTTCCTTTTTAAAGAGAGTAGAAAACAAATACTTTCTAATTATCTCCCTTTTAAAGAAAGTAGAAAATCATCGCTTTCTATTTAGTTCCTTTTCAAAGAGAGTTGAAACAATCACTTTCTAATTAGAGAGTAGAAAAATCATCACTTTCTATTTTAGCTCCACTTTAAAGAAAGCAGAAAATCACCCCTTTCTATTTATTTCTCTTTATTGTACGAGAAAAGACAAGAGGAGGTAAAAAGGTAAGTACTCTTTTGTCTTTTTTTTTCATAGGAGTTTGGTTAAGGGACAATTACCGTATGACGGTTTTAAAGTTGACAATAGCCCCAGAACAGCCCAAAAATGTATATTTACCGTAGAGTTGTTCAATCTGTAGGATATCACAGGCTGCAATAACCTAGGAATGTAGAATATCCCACAATCGGAAGCAGAGAGACTTGAACAATCCAACTTTTTTCTTTTTTTCCTTGACTGTGGGACCACCAAACCACCATCCGAACTGTTGGATAGCTGTATGAGTGTAAGAACTAATATCGCACCAAATTTGAACCGTTGATCTATCACGGTTATAGAGCCATTGAGAGATTGTTCTGAAGGGCAGCACTAGAATGTTATTGTTGCTTCTACCTTCATTGTAGAAGATGGTTCATCTTGACTGACAAGATGCGAGGAAATCAAGTAAGGAAAACGGAGTACGGTGGATATTGTGTTAGTGGATTATTTGCAAGAACAAGTACAGTCCTTAGGTCGAGGTACAGACTGAGGTAAGAGAGCTTGTGAGTATATCTTGTAACTGTTCGTGAACTTTTGATTTTTAGTTCGTAGTTTTTCTCCCTGGATAGGGTTTCCACACTAAATATTGTGTCTACCTTCTTGTGGTGATTGCTTGGTAGATAGCTAGTTCTATTTTGTTTGATTGGTTATTTCCGCTGCATTGATTGGTTAAATAAGAATTAGTAATTCATTTTGATGTCCTGCAAAACTTTCATATACATTACCAATAAAATCTTAAGCCAAAATCTTATGTATGCCCACACATGCTTTAGTAAAAACAGAAGAAAAAAAACCCACATGCTTCACGGATGACAAAGAATCCTATACCTATATCCATATGCAGAAGTAGGAGGATAATCATTCCTATTATCCATAGCGAAGGCAACATGAGATCATTTTTTTCTCTGTTTCCAATGACTTCTTTTTATTGTCTCCTCACTAGTCTCTGATTCGGTGATGCCAATGGGTCAGTTTTATTTTTGGTAAAGGGCCAATGGATCAAGTTCAGAAGGTGACCTGCGCAAGTACAACCCACCCAATTAGAGTTGGATTTGCTTGTGATTTTTCAAACTGTTTGACACGTACATATTTTGAGCCAAATGTGGGCAAAGCGTTAGTGATCCATATGCAAAACTTGGCCCAACTTCTAGCTACAGTCATGGGGAGGCAATGAGAATAGTTTTATCATGACCCTTTAAAAACCTGTCCTGTTTCCATCCTAATTTGGTAAGGGTTTTTCCATGAACTTTACAACCTTTGATCAATGGCTAGATTTTAGAATAAAAAAGTTTCACAAGGATGTGCAAAATACCAGCAAGATTATATCCTGCGTAGTAACATTATTTTTTTCCTTTTGGGTGGGTGAGTGGTAAACAACGTCCTATGTGACAACCCAACTGCCCAGGGATCAACCCGTGAGCATCTGTGTGAGACGAGACCCCCTTGCCACTGGGGTGTCTTGTGTTTCTCTATATTGTTTTTTTTTAATAAATATATAATTTAAATTGATGTGTAAAGGTAAGGGTTTACATGTATTTGGAGTGAGGCCCGAAAGAGGGCCCCGGCATTACAAATCTAAAATGCTTAAACTAAACCCCTCCCTCTCCGGGCAAAAATATATAAAAGTAAACGTTTATTAAGATGTATATTAATGCAAAGAAAATAAATCTAAAATAAAATATATATATATATAAAGTATTTAAAGTCAATCTACATATCAAATTTGAAGTCAATCTAATACCTCTAACCCCTCCATCCGTGGTCCACAAGTTTAACAGCTTTATATTAAACAAGAAAAATTGACCTTCAATCCAATGATCTAGTTCATCCGAATCCATTCAAATTCATAGGATTATATTGTTGAGATATGATTTGATCTTAGTTTCCTATCTTAGATTATTCTTGCTGTACATTGTAATCTTAAATTATAGCATGATTGTAGAATTAGGAATGATTGTAGGAAGGGGATTGGTAATCTGTCCCTATATAAAATCCTTACATTGTATTGTAAAGATATATGAATGAAAGTATTTTTATCTTGGTATCAAAGCATAGGGTTGAGTGCGATCGAAGGGATCAGATTGGATCGGACCGGAGCTGAAATCGCTGCCAATTTTCCTTCCTGAAATTGTTGCATCAGAACCCCTTTCCTGCAGAAGGTGGGCCACGCAGATCGACTGAGATTACCGGATCCCAGCCGTTCATCATCGCCGGACTCGCTGCTGTTATCTGTGTGTGCAAGCACGTCGTCAAGCAGCACCACGCACGCAGCACCACGCAGCCGTTCATCGTCGCCGGACCGGAGCTGAAATCGCTGCATCAGTTCGACCCCTTTCCTGCAGAAGGTGGGCCACGCAGATCGCTGCATCAGTTCGTCGCCGGACCGGAGATCAAGGTGTCGCGCCGCAGTCATCGCCGGAACCAAAGAAGAAGATCGATCCCTTTCTGTTGCAGAAGCCATTCGAAGATGAAGACAAAGTTTCTGTTGCAGAACCCATTCGAAGAAGAAGACAGACCCTTCTGGGTCAGTTTCCAGGCCAGGTCAACTTTGGGTCAGTTCTGACCTGACCTTCTACGTGAAGCCCAGCCCACAATCCAGGTCGGATTGGGTCGGTTTTCAGGTCAATACCGACCCGGCCTAGTTTGTGCAGGAGAAGCCCAGCAATCCCGTCATCCTCAAACCATAAACCATGTCAGAATCTGAGACTTCTGGCACCAAATCTGCTCCCATTATCATTCAATCTGAAAGTTCATCGTTCAATGCAGGGATTGTACTCACTGAGACCAATTATGATTTGTGGTCTCAAATCCTAGAGATGCATATTGCTGAGAAGGAGAAACTCTCTTTCATTCGTGGCAGTTCACAGCCACCGACCGAGAAGGATGACGGATATGAGAAGTGGTATGCCGACAATCAAAAAGTCAAAAGATGGTTGTTGATCTCTATGTCCCCAGAAATTATGAAGCGATATATTCGTCTTCCCACTACTCTAGATATTTGGAAAGCTCTTTCTAAAGCTTTTTATGATGGAGCGGTCGAATTGCAAGTTTTTTCCTTGAACCAAAGAGCTTTCTCTGCCAAACAGAATGGCAGAGCACTCTCTGTGTATTATGGAGAGTTAACTGAAATTTTCAGTGAATTGGATCATCGTGATGAAGTGATTATGGAGAGTGAGAAAGATGTTGCCTCCTATAAAAAATCAGTTCAACGACAAAGGGTGCACATTTTCCTTGCTGGATTAGATGGTGAATTCGAACAAATTCGTGGTGAAATTTTGAGAAAAGATCCTACACCCGAGTTGGAAGAATGCTTTGCACTAATCCGCCGTGAATCTGTTCGGCGGGAAACAATGAGTATTGAACCTGGAAATTCTGAAGCTTCTGCCATGGTGACTCGAAACCGATCCAATCAGAATTGGCCTCCTCAACACCAGCAGGACCGAACAAAGCCCAGCCATCCTAAGCCCACTAGTGGTGTTGACAAATCTTCTTACAAATGCACTCACTGTGGTCAATCTGGTCATACCAAAGATCGGTGCTTCGAACTTGTGGGCTATCCAGAATGGTGGAACCATAGTCGTGATCCACGAAAACGGAATTCCAAGACACCCTCCACTGCTGCGTTTGTTGACGCAAAAACAGCGGATGCTATGGCTGGACAGGTCTCGGCACTAACAACAGCGACAGGAAATGGTGGTAAGTTTTTAAATATTTCTGCACCTGTTTCTAATAGTGCATGGGTAATTGATTCCGGTGCTATAGATCATATGACATTTGATTCTAGACAAGTCTTACCTCTAACACCTTCCTCACAAAAATTTATTTCAACTGCCAATGGTACCTCCATTCCAATCGTTGGGGAAGGACCCTTATCCCTCACTGACGCTTTGAATTTAGATTCTGTCTTAGTTGTTCCATCCCTGAATTATAATCTTTTGTCAGTCTCTCAAATAACCACTGCCTTATTTTGTGTTGTCATTTTTTGGCCTGAATTTTGTGTGTTTAAGGACATCTGAACAAGGCAGACGATTGGTTATGGTGTTAGGCGAGGGAAGCTATACTACTTGGACTTGGTGTCAAAGAGTTCAGACATGATGCGTCATGCTTTGAAGACAGGATGTTCTGAAATGGAGAAGAAGGAATCTGACATATGGTTATGGCACCGACGTCTAGGGCATGCTTCATTTGGTTACTTAAAAAAATTATTTCCTAGTTTATTTGCAAAAGTTGATGTTTCTAGTTTCAAATGTGAAGTTTGTGAACTTGCAAAGAGCCATCGTGCTTCATTTCCATTAGTTTTGAATAAAAGTCCAGTTCCTTTTATGGTCATACATTCTGATGTTTGGGGCGCTTCTCAAGTTACTACCATTGATGGATCACGTTGGTTTGTTACTTTTATTGATGATTGTACCAGGATGACTTGGGTGTGCTTGATGAAGTCCAAAAGTGCAGTCAATTTATTATTTCAAAATTTTCATAAAATGGTTTGTAGTCAGTACAATTCACAAGTTCAGGTTCTTCGGAGTGATAATGGCGGTGAATATCTAAGTCTTGAATTGCAGCAATATTTGAAAGACAATGGAATTGTGCATCACACCACTTATACTGATACACCTCAACAGAATGGGGTGGCGGAAAGAAAAAATCGACACTTGTTGGAGGTTGTCCGTGCTTCATTGATAGAAGCCCATATGCCGGTTTCATATTGGGGGTACGCACCCACCTCTGCAGCATATTTGATCAATCGAGTTCCTTCCAGTACCATTGTTTTTCAGACGCCATCTGATGCTCTTGCTGCAGCAGTTGTTGCTCCAGTCGTCCCAAATTTGCCTCCTCATGTCTTTGGTTGTGTAGCATTCGTACATCTTCATAAGCATCAGTGTAACAAATTGACTCCTCGAGCATTGAGATGTGTCTTTCTCGGGTATGCTGCTTATCAGAAGGGATACCGATGCTATCATCCTCCCACCAAACGAATGTTTGTTACATTGGATGTGGTATTTCATGAAGATACAATGTATTTCTCCTCTGAGCCTGAACTTCAGGGGGAGTACCGGGAAGAGGAAGTTCAAGCTCTAGACTATGATTTCTTGCTCTCTACAGAAGGGGAACTCTCTAAACCAGGTAACACGGATGTAAATGAATTGGATTCGAGTGGTATAACTTTGGACCAAAGTAGTGATGAACACCCAGAATCTGAAGATGAAGTTGTGGCTCCACCTCTCTCTGACTCCCTCGCATCACAGACAACTGATACACCAATCCAATCGCCTGCTGAGGATGCTCCTGAACTAGTGTCTGAACCATCTCGAAAACAGTTACCACCGCGTCAAACTAGAGGTATTCCTAAATCCACATATGAACCTGAACTTTCTAGTAAAGTCAAATACCCCATGAGTCATTATGTGTCTAATCATCGTTTGTCAGAATCAAATAAATCATTTGTAAATCAATTATCTACTGTATCTATTCCTAACAGTGTGCAGGAAGCCTTAGCTGACCCAAGGTGGAAAACCGCTATGAATGAAGAGATGAAATCCTTACAAAAAATGAAACTTGGGAACTTGTTGATCGTCCGCCAGGGAAGAAACCAGTTGGATGTCGGTGGGTTTATACTGTGAAGCACAAAGCAGATGGTACGATTGAACGCTTTAAAGCGAGGCTTGTGGCAAAAGGGTGTACTCAAACCTATGGGATTGATTATACAGACACGTTTGCACCTGTAGCTAAAATCAACACAGTCCGAGTCTTATTGTCTCTAGCTGCAAATCTGGATTGGCCATTGCAACAATTTGATGTGAAGAACGCCTTTTTACATGGCGAGTTATCTGAAGAAGTCTACATGGACTTGCCACCAGGATGTGTGATTCCGGAAGGGGATTGTCGGAAGGTGTGCAAATTAAAGAAATCTCTATATGGGTTGAAACAGTCTCCAAGAGCATGGTTCGGACGGTTCACAAAATCTATGAGAACCTTTGGCTACCATCAGAGTAATTCTGACCACACTTTATTCCTAAAAAGGAGGCAGGGTAAGATCACTGCCCTTATTGTGTATGTTGATGATATGGTAGTTACTGGAAATGATCATGAAGAAAGAAAGGCTCTCCAGCGTTACTTGTCCAAAGAGTTTGAAATGAAAGATCTTGGTCACTTGCGATATTTCCTTGGGATTGAAGTATCTCGATCCAATAAAGGAATTTTGTTGTCTCAAAGGAAATATGCCTTAGATTTGTTGCATGAAACTGGTATGTCAGCATGTCAACTAGCTAACACACCAATCGAAGAAGGACTGAAGTTGTGCATTGAGGCTAATCAGGTGCATGTTGATAAAATGAGATATCAGAGACTCGTAGGAAGATTGATGTACTTAGCCCACACAAGGCTAGACCTTGCCTATGTATTAAGTATTGTTAGCCAATTTCTGCATAATCCTGGAGAGCAACATATGAATGCAGTTATGCGCATAATGAGGTATCTGAAGTCTGCTCCTGGAAAAGGAATTTTATTCACTAAAAATGAAAATTGTCGAAGTGTGGATGCATATACTGATGCTGATTGGGCTGGAGCAATAGATGACAGACGATCTACTTCAGGATATTTCACTTTTGTAGGTGGCAACCTTGTTACATGGAGAAGCAAGAAACAAAATGTTGTTGCACGTTCGAGCGCAGAGGCTGAATTCAGAGGTATGGCACTTGGAATATGCGAAACGTTATGGATACGAAATCTCTTGAGGGATTTGGGTTATTCTCTTCAGCAACCAATTCGTCTTTATTGTGACAATAAAGCCGCATGTGATATTGCTCATAATCCGGTTCAACATGATCGTACAAAGCATGTGGAGGTCGACAAATTCTTCATTAAGGAGAAGTTGGATGAGAAAATTGTGGAGTTGCCAAAGATCAGATCGGAAGATCAGTTGGCCAAATATTCTAACCAAAGCGGTGTCAAGTCGAGTGTTCTCGATTTTTTTGAGCAAGTTGGGCATGTGTGACATCTATGCACCAACTTGAGGGGGAGTGTTGAGATATGATTTGATCTTAGTTTCCTATCTTAGATTATTCTTGCTGTACATTGTAATCTTAAATTATAGCATGATTGTAGGATTGGGAATGATTGTAGGAAGGGGATTGATAATCTGTCCCTATATAAAATCCTTACATTGTATTGTAAAGATATATGAATGAAAGTATTTTTATCTTATATGTCTATAAGGGGGTCGTGAGTGTGTGATCAACTTAGATGGGTCATAAGATGGGCCCCAGTGGGCGTTCCAAACTGTGCGGACAGTAAGGACCATCGTTACAAGACTGTTTCCCATATAGATATATTTCACACTCAAAACTTGAATAGGAAGGAGTTCAAGGAGTCCATGTGCCTCAAATCTATTCTCCATGCAAATGTCACTTACTTCCAAATGCACCCACTAAGGCAAATGAGCCCAACCTAGACCTACTATAACTAGGCTTACTGTATGGGCACTTCCTTTTCTATTTATGGATTGATCCCCAAGCTAATGCTAACCAATTAAGTTCTGTACGTGTCTGCCAATTAAAAAGATGTAGAACAAGTCATAAATAGAACAATTATTAGAGCATGAAGAATATAAGAAATCAAGCCATAAAGATAGATAGATGTCGTCTTCAAAGGACCATAGATTCTCATACGGGTATCATCCCACAACAAAACTAAAAAGATGTAGAACAAGTCACAGAAAAATTATCAGAACATGAAGAATCTCATAATGTAAACGTTGTACTTCAAAGGACCATAATATAACTTCTCATCTTGTATCATCCCGCAACTCACAAGTACGTGTTTTGAAACTATCAATGTGCTCTACGTTAACCAAACGCTTTCGTGTCATTGGCTTTAAAACCATATTAGTGTAATAGGTCTGCACCATGATAAAAAAAAAAAAAAAAAAAAAAAAAAAAAAAAAAAAACATGGGAAATTTTCAAAAAATTCCTTAACTTTTGTGTGATTTTAAAAAAAGGGTCAAAAGAATTCAATATTTCAAAAACGTATGTAAATTTTTAATATTTATTTCAATTAGGTCCAATCCGGCAATCTATACCCACCGCTGGCAACTTTGAATAAACAAAAACTCAAAAGGTCAAAAGTGCCCTTAGTGAGCAGTAAGTAGGTAAAAAAGAAATTTTCAAAACAGTCCTAAACTTTTTAGGTGGTTTTCAAAAAAGGACCAACGAATTGAATATTTCAAAAAGGCATGAAAGTTTTCAAGACTTCTTTGAATTAGGTCCTGTTGGGAGATCTCCATCCACTATTGGCAGTTTTTCCTTTTTTAATTCAAAATGAAAAAAAATCCATTTAATTTCACTCCTTCTCCAAACTCCAAAATGTCGGACGAACTATAAGACCACTTTGGTTGTTCCAAGTCAATTATATAACACAATGCATTGATTGCAGTGAAATTTACGCTAATAATTAGAGTGCCTAAATATTGGATTGATCATGACGTGAAAACTGAAATTAACTATTGACTAGGTTAAAAATTAAGTGCCCACCTAAAAAGTTTAGGACTATTTTGAAAATTTTCTTTTTACCTACTTACTACTCACTAAGGGCACTTTTGTCCTTTTGAGTATTTGTTTATTCAAAGAAGTTGCCAGCGGTGGGTATAGATTGTCGGATTGGACTTGAGTGAAAGAAGTCTTGCAAACTTTTATTTTGAAATATTGTATTCTTTTGACCCTTTTTTGAAAATCACCCAAAAGTTAAGGTTGAAAATTCCCTAAAAACCAATTAAGATTTTAATTAGTAATACTTATAAATATCTAAATAAATTATAACTGGATGTTAACATGTAAGTCATAATACAAACACAGTTAGCATTAAACTTTAAAAATCAAAGTTTTAAAGAAAAAATAAGTAAAATAATCTAATTCAATTATCTAATAAGTGATATTGAAAGAAAGACTCAATTACATAGAAAAACGGGTCAAGAAAAATAAAGTTGAAGAGTAATTATGAATAATAAAATATATGTTGAAGAAGAAAACATATAAAAGATTAAGCAGTTTGTTTTGTCAATGGTATGAAGAGTGAATTAATTTATAAAAACTATTCATGCTTGAAAGACAATCTATTACTCGGTCCAAAGTCTTGATTTGCTGTATTTTATTTTTTCTTTGATTCTCCATATATATTATTTAGTTAAATTAGTAAATGCAAATGATAATAAAAAAATTATGATAAAGATGGAAAATCGTGAGAGAAGTTTTAGGGGCCTGGGAGATTCTAGGGCAAGATAAAATAAATAGTAGATATTTTTGGACCTTGATTTTATTATATTTGTACTTAGGCATAAATTGAGTGTCGATTTCAAAATTAAATATGGATTTTGAAATGAATCGGCTCCACAATGGGCCCCACAAATCACAGCCAATGAAAGCGGCCCCTGTAAATTGTGAGTTTGAAAAAAAAAAAGATCTGGCTTTCACAATGGGACCCACATATTTATTTAGTTAAATTGGTAAATGTAAATAATAATTAAAAAAATTGTGATAAAGATGAAAACTCATGAGAGAAATTTTAAGGCCGGAGTGGGAGATTTTAGGGGAAGATCAAGTAAATTGTAGATATTTTATGACCTTGATTTGGTTATATTTTTGCTTGGGCATCGATTGAGTGTTGATTTCAAAATTAAATGTTGATTTTGAAATCAAATGGCTTCCACAATGGGCCCCACGGATTAATTCTACTGAATATTGAAGGGAAAATAAGGAGAAAAACACATCAAAATACAGCCTATGAAGGTGCCCCCTCGTAAATTGTGAGTTTGGAAAGAAAAAGATTTGACTTTCACAATGGGACCTCTAGATTATTTGAACTTGGAATAAAGAAAAGAAAACGGAGAAAATTGGCTTTGATAGTGGCCGGGCACCAAAAACTGATTTAAAACAACAAAGATGAAGATGACTATGATTTATAAGTGGGCCCCAAACTTCTACAACTTGAATCTGACATGAAGGTCGCACAAATTGATTTTCAACAAAACTTAACACATACATGCTCATAGAAATCATAGCCGAGTTTTCATTCCGTGTGGGATTGTTGCCCCCCCCCCCCCCGACCTTTTACATGTACGAGTTCTCACTCAGCGAGGAGGTTATCTCTCCTCGCATGTGCAAGTTTCGCTCCCCACATGTGTGACTCTCTCGTGAATTTCTCATCTCTGTTTCAACCAATTACAAATGGGAAAAAAAATTAAAAGAATAAAAGAATGTTGTAAAGGAGGTTTTTTTAAAAAAAAAGAAAAGAAAACTTTTTAAAAAAGGCCTTAAGTTTATGCCTTATTTAAAAAAAGACACAAGTTTCAAAAAATTTGAAATTAGTCACTGAGTTTTCAATTAAAGACATCAATTCATTCAAAGCTATTTTTCGGTAACTTTTTTCCCATAATTTTTCTAAAACACTCAAATTACACTTCATTGAAATAAAATTATCCTTCACCTTTTCTATATTCTCCTCATTTCCTTCACCAGCGTCCTCACGGTGATCAAAGACAACTGGTGTTTCCACAACGATCGGTTGCATGTAGTGGTTGCCGAAACCATGTCCTAGCTTTAAATGAAGGGTGATTTTGGTATTTTCAAAATATTGAGGAAAAAAGCCGACAGAAGATACCTTTAAATGGTTGAATGTCCTTAATTGAGAACTTAAACTTAGGGACTCATTTAAAAAGTTTTGAAACTTGTGTTCTTTTCCGAAATAAGGCAAAAACTTAAGGTCTTATTTGAATCTTTTTCCTTAAAAAAGTTTAGCAAAGGAGAGAGATCTTTTTAATACATTTTTAGGCAAAGAGAATGGTTTCAGGAATAATGTTTGTATCAATAACCACGAGGAGGTTGCGTTTCAAGATGAAAAAAAAAATATATATATATATATATAGAGCAAGGCTCCCCTAAACTCGAGCTTAGGGAGAGAATTTCGAAAGCTCGTGCTTGTAGGGCCCACCTTTGGTCCATCCAAATGGACCAAACACATGAACCCCTTAAATTGCACATGTCCACCAACTTTCGGTAATATCCTTTACTGGACCGTTGGATTGACTATATATCAATCCGAATGGATTGTTGACCATTAAACTCTTGGGCCCATATGGAGATGATAGAAATTATGGTTGGGGCTGATTTTTTGCAGGGATGAAGATCCTATGGAGTCCTTGAAATCCCCTCCACCCCCATCCCCATGTGG
Organism: Litsea cubeba; assembly: GCA_012931725.1. Lineage (NCBI taxonomy): Eukaryota > Viridiplantae > Streptophyta > Magnoliopsida > Laurales > Lauraceae > Litsea > Litsea cubeba. The sequence goes on from CM022945.1 coordinate 42,925,626, forward strand.
GTCCCTAAGTGGGCCCCACCACACACTTGAGCTTACCTTATCCTAAGCTTGAGCTTAGGGGAGCCTTGCTCATATAGAGCATATATATATATATATATATAAAATAAACAAAAGATCATAGCTTCACATGGTTGGACGCAGATCCACGAGTAAGAGGGTGAATTATTCCCACTCTCTAACTAATATTTTTTTCTTACCAAGAGAAAAATGGATACTTTATTCTTACCAACATATGTTATTCACAGGAGTGATTATAAGTTTGCATGATGATGTGACTACCTTCCAAATTGAAAGTTTGCATCAGCTGAGGCCGGGACTAATCAAATACAAGGCAAGAGGCTTTCGATCCTTATGCTAATTTTGCCTTTTTTTTTTCTTCTTTGCTTTTTGGTTTCCTAGCCAAGGGACTTAGTCTCTTAGACAATGAGAGTGTGAAGAACAGCTTTTTCTTATCTAAGTGGTAAGTAGCGTCAGTTTTTCCCTAGATGTCCAAGGCTCGAATTCCGGGTATGCCCCCCCCCCCCCCCCCCTCAAAACACTTGTTTACTTGTACTACTTCTCACTCGGTGTGGAGGTTCCCTCTTTCCCCCCCCCCCCCCCCCCCCCCCCCCCCCTCCTCCTCTCAAAACACTTGTTTACTTGTACTACTTCTCACTCGGTGTGGAGGTTCCCTCTTTTCACATGTGCAAGTTTCACTCTCCACATGTGTGTGTCTTTCGTGAATTTCTCATCTCAATTTCAACAAATTACAAAAGAAAATAATAAAAGAATGGTGTAAAGGAGATTTTTTTTTTAAAAGAAAAACTTCCAAAAAAAGGCCTTAAGTTTCTGCCTTATTTAAAAAAATGACACAAGTTTCAAAACTTTTCCAATTAGTCCATAAGTTTTCCAGAAAGTTTTCAATTAAGAACGTACACCCGCTCATTTAAAGCTATTTTCCGGCAACTTTTTTTTTAAATACCCCAATTAACCTTTATTGAAATAAAAATCTCTTTCACTTCCTCTATATTTTCCGCATTTCCTTCACCGACGTCCTCACAGTGATTAAGGACAACTATTGTTCCCACAGTGGTCAGTTGCATGTAGTGGTTGAAAGTCCGAGGGATCTTAACCCTAGGGGGGGGGGGGAATAGGGTGATCTACTAATAGTAACCAACTATGACCAATTTTAATTCCTTTCCAATTTACCTTCAACTAGTGATGATTATGTGAGAAAGTGCGGAAGAGAAACAAATCAATCACCACAACCCAAACACCATAACACAAAGATTTATAGTGGTTCGGCCTCAATGCCTACATCCACTACCTGCTTGTGCTCAACACCCCACCGGATTTCCACTATTTATGCTTTTACAATAGGCTAAGCAATAACCTTTACAATGATGTTTTTCTAGGCTAAACAACAACCTTTACACTATGCTTTTCTTAGGCTAAGCAATAACCTGTACAACTGTCTTCTTTCTCAAGAAAGTGTCTACACACTAGGAGAGAAATAGATTAAGCTCTGATTGGGTGCCTCTTAATTAGGCAAATATGAAAGTGAAAATAAACTCACACAACGCAATGAAATGCAAAGATGAATGATCATGATGTGTGTGTGTGTGGAAACTTCAATCAAGTTTAAAACATAAGCTCAATTAATATATGCTTAATGCATTTGAAAGTTTAAAGCACTCAAATATATGATTGAAGTCAATATGCAAATCACATGTATAAAAGTTAACTTGATGATGATATGAAAATCAAAATCTCACAAGTTGTATGAAACTAAATATTTCTAAACATGTGATGCATATTCTATGTTGTTTTCAAAACAAGGTTTAACTAAAGTTCAAATGAATGAAAACAACAAAGAAAGATTCAAACAAGTTAATGTATCATGTTGTAAAGAAATCAAAGATTTTGGCTAAGCATGATTAACAAAGTTTAAAACAAAACTTGGTTTGAAATCAAGGGTTGAAATCCAAACATGTGAATCAAAGATTAAATAGAATATGGATTCCTCACAACAAAGTTAGCATGCTAGAAAACATTTTCCAAAGGATTAAACCAAAGCATGAAACATATGAACTAGGAAATTAAAGCTTACTAGAATTTAACTTCTTGTAATCAAGCTTTTGCTTTCCATTTGGACCAAACAAGCTTCCTTAATTCATTCCCTTTGCTTGGGCACTAAAAACACCAAAGATGTTCTCTATTATCGTCACTCTTTTTCTTTGAATGAACTTGCTTTTTATAGAAAAAGTGGTCCAACGGATGCCTATCGGTCAGCCGACAACTAGGTATCGGTTGACCGATAGCTCAACGGTCATATGCAACGGTCATATTTTTGAAAGTTCTCCTGACCCCTTTGCATCTTTCGGTTGACCGTCATTCATCGGTTGACCGACGAGGAACCGATGGATGAACCGATAACATAAGGATAATGAAAAAAGGTGCCGTCTGTTTTTGGAACCGTCGAGCCTCGGTCTGACAATTTATGCACTATCGGTTGACCGATAGGAACCGATAGGCTGACCGATGGGAACCGATGGAGCCATCGGTTTACCTTGGTTCACTTGTGGGTTGACCGATGGGAACCGATGACTTGACCGACAGAGTGGTCAGGTCAATTTTCTGAAGATCTGATGTTTTTGAAAAATGAAACTTTGAAACCATTTGAAAACTCAGATTTGAAGGGTGTTTTTATACATTGTTTCATAAAGAAAAACATGATTAAAATCAAGATTCAAATCAACCAAAAAGAGTTTTAAATTAAAACATGAGTATGTTAAGTTAAAAGATGATTTTCAAGAAGAAACATGTGAAATGAAAATGAAGCTAATGAGATGAATATTATGCAAATGCAAGACATCAAATTGCAAACAACTTAGGGTCTAACAGTGGTTGTTGAAACCATGTCATGGCTATAAATGAAGGGTAATTTGGGTATTTCTAAAATATAGAGTGATAAAAGTCGCCAGAAGATACCTTTAAATGACCGGTTTTCCTTAAATAAAAACTTACTGAAAACTTAGGGACTAATTTTAAAAGTTTTTAATAAAAAGGTTTTATTTGAGATTTTTCCTAAAAAAAATTAGCAAGGGAGAGAGAGATATATTTTTAATACCGTTTTAGGCAAAGAGAATGTGGGTTAAGCCACGAGCAGGTTGCGTCCTACTTGAGATCTATTTCAAGAGGAAAAAAATCTAATAAACAAAAGATGGGGGCATGCACGCTCTAGCTTCACATGAATTTGTACTTAGTACTACTTTTATGTGCGTTAAGCCAACCTAATTCTTGTAGGCAGATCCACAAGTAAGTGGGTGATATTCCCATTCTAACTGATACTTTTTCTTACAAAAAATATAAATGGATCCCTTATTCTTACCAACATGCGCTATTCACAGGGGTGCTTAGAAGTTTTTGGTAAATTGTATTTTTCACAAGTATCATGGCAACAGTGGGTGTTTTGCATAGGAGATCTAGGAGTCCATGTTACAAAAATATACTCTCCATGATGATGTGACTCACTTCCAAATTGGAAGTTTGCATCACCTGAGGCTGGGACTTATCAGATATGTAAGAGGCTTTTTTTTTTTTTTTTAATTGTTGTTGTCGTCGTCGTCCTAGCCAAGGGAAAAAGACCATGAGAATGTGTCCTCGCGTGGGAAAAGAGCCCACACACATCTAGGAAAAGATCACCCACACAGATGGGAAGAGAGTAGCATACTCAAAGTTCTAACCTTGCGCTATTGAATGAGAGATGGAATTGCTAACCAACTGAACAGCCCCCTGGTTCTTGAATTTTGCACCTAAAAGTCCAAAACTGTGTCCCATCTGGATGACAACAAGGTTGTTGTTCATGGGGTGGGTCAAGCCGATCACAAGTTCTTCCACAATCACACTGTCTAGTTATTAGCCCTAATATTCAGGCCTGAATCTAGACCAAGGGACTAAAAGTGAACGCCTGATCTTGCCCATTCAGTAAATATATATAATGTCTATATGTCTAGATAGTTTGCCAATGGTTATTTACCTATTAGGCCGGAGAATAAGCTTTTGAGTCCTGCCTATAGGCTGATAAATCTATCAAGCAGATCGTTAAAAGGATGGAAGTCCAGTTCATTAGACGGCTGATGTTAGTGAACCTAATGAAAATGGGCTAGCTGTGTTAAATGAGTGACCCACCCCATTCAGCATCAAGTTTTTGTGGTCTCTTCAGGTTCCAAGTGCGGGATGGGGTTTACAAATTTGGGCCGACGCTAGGTCAACAGGTTTAGGACATGCGGCTTTGGCCCCCCTGACCCAATGCCCAAATTTATGGCCTATGAACATGTTTATTAATTTAATAATATTGAAAAGAAAAATCTGAAAGTATTTGTTTTTCTGTTTAAGTTAAGATGAGTATTCTTCTTCCTTAAAATTAGAAAACAGTTGAGAAGAAATCAGATCAAAACTCACTCCGCTTGATCCATGTTAGCATATGGGGTAAAGTCTTTACTTATGGATAATTAGGACAAACAACACGCGATCAATCACAGCCACAAGCAATCCACAAGACACAGAGATTTAGATAGTTCGACAAACTTGCTTAAGTCCACGTTTCCATTATAAATCATTGGGCAACTCGTTACAAGAATTCCAAACCCTCAAAAACTTAGCTACGTACTCTGTCTCCACAAATCTTAATCTTGCTTTCATAGTCTCTCTCCTTCTGGAAACTCCGACACCACAGGAGAGAGAGCTCTCACATCTCTAACTCTCTCATCGAATGTAGGGTTGGAGATTATATCAATATATAATCTCCCATTTCTTGGCCCCCCAAAAAAACACCGGTACAATGACCAAAATACCCTTGACCCTACCTAGTCATTGGCCAACCCAATGAAACCAATTCGGTCAAACCGGAATGCAAGACATAAACCCAATACCTAAAAGGCCAATAAAGTCTTGGGTACATGGGATTGGTAATGAGAAGGATCAGGGAGTGATCCGAACCCCTATAGCTAGAACACTTAAAATAGCTTAAGCCTTGAAGAAAGCTTAGTTTGTCATTTTACATTCCCAACCACGTTATTTTATACATTTCTTTCCTTGGTCCAAGTAAATGCCGGCCCAACCAACCCAAAATCTATCGTTCTTGATTTATGTAAAGACACTAGAGTGATTTTCCAACTGTACAAAATTTTATTTTATTTTATTTTTTTTTTCATTCAAAGAAACAATTGAGAGGGAGCATTAGCTGACATGAGATTTTATACGGTTGGAAAATCTTGATTCTACGAAACAGGGAGATGGACTCAAGATACTAACCTCATGGATATCCTCTTGCCGATTTAAGAGGTCCTTGCCAAGCCATACAAAGAAACCAACCGTGTTGACATCCCATGCAAACCGTGTATGACGTGAATACTATGTAATCATCTTGATAAAAGGTAAGAGCTTTTTGTATATACCCCCCTAAGGTTTGTAGATTTTGTAAATAGGCCCCTGAGATTATAGTTATTAAAAATGAGCCCCTACATTTTCATTTTAATACCTTCTAACCAAAATCAATAGTCTTCCAACCACCATAGGTTTTTAGAGTGAAATGACACTTTTGTCCATCTCTTTTATCTTTATATGTATAATTTCAAAAGCTTGGACTCAATTTTTTATTATAAAGCATATAACATTAACAATTATATTTAGTGGGAGAAAATAACCCCAAATAATTTTTTTTTATAAATACAGGGCTCATACCATTAAATCTACATTGATCATGACGACAATAAGACTTGTACTTATAACTAGTTATGATTTTCCAATCCATACATGACCCACTTTTGGATTGATGAAAGTTTCAAAATACATGATTATGCTTCATGTGTTAGGGGTGTAAAAGAAATATTGGGAGAATGGGCAAATGTAAAAGAAATATTAAATTTTAGAATATATTATATACTCTCTATTGTTGGGTTCTATATTTTAGCTATGGGGGGTGGGTGCCATATTTTAAAATTTTTATTTACTCTCTAAAAAAGTAATTCAGCCTGATGGGGGTGGGTGCCATGTTTGACTAGAGTAGACAAACAAGCCTAATTAGCTTATCCTTACCATTCACAAAGGCTATGCTCATATATTCTTCTAAATAGATCAGCAAAGGCACACTTTCAACTTTTCCCACAAAATCTAGAGCAATTATAAGAGTATATTTCTTTCCACATTAAATAGAATAGACAGATAATACAACTAATGTTTCTGTGTGGGGAGATTTCCAGAACCACAGGATTAAGCTAATCACAGCCATCAGATGAGACTAAGCACTCTCACGTGCCATCCGCGTGCCATCCACGTGGCACCAAGCTCACCCCGGCTACCAGGACAGGAGGTCCGGCCGAAGTCAGGCAGCTCCGGGCCCTTAGTGCCGAACTGGCCCACCTCGGGCGTCACCTCGGCAGGGAGCTCCACCTCGGCTGAGCCACCCCGGGTTTCATCTCGACAAAGAGCTCCACCTCGGCTGAAGAAGCCGGGACAGAAGCCGAAGCAAGAGAGAACCTTCACTTGCGCCCCTCATCCCCCACGTCATCAGGCACGTGGAGGGATAGGGGCACGAGCTAATGGGACAGACGTGACATCCAGCCGCCCGCGATCTTCGCCAGATCTCTGACAGAACGGCATCCAGCGGCTGAGGCCACATCAGGGCAAGGCCCGAGGGCAGATCCGCTGGTACCCCCTACCGCCAAAGGCGCCCAACAGGATCTGGCCCAACAAGATGTGCATTAAATGCGATGTGGGCTGACCCGACGGGCATTTAATGCAAAGTGGGCTGGATTGGACCACAATTAATGCAATGTGGGCTGATCGTGACTTCCCAGTCGAATCACGGGACCCACACCACAATATCTCTCAAAGATACGTTCCACACTCTATAAATAGAGGCTCAACCCACCATCTAAGGTACGCCATTTTTCATACACAGAGCCGTTACCCTGTCTCTCTTCTTCCTCTCCTTCCATTGTTCCAGTTCCCATATTAACTTTGGCATCGGAGAGCCTTGCGCCGCCCAGGCCAGGGTCCTCTGACCGTTAGCTATTCCCTTTCAGGCTTCCGGACGGCATCCAGTCACTCCCAGTCACCATCATCTTCTCGGATAAGTCCTCTAAGGCTCCCTCTTATTGTGGGTCATTATTTTCTGCACCTACAATTGGCGCCGTCTGTGGGAAGGCAATATCCCAGCCATCCCAACCTCTCAAAACCTTCCCAACCTTCTTAACCTCAACCTCTCAGAAGCCATGCCTCCGAAAGCTAGGAAGGGCGGAGAATCCTCGAGGCCAGTCCTCGAGCGGCTAGCACCGTCAACGGACGTCCCTCCTCAGGGACGGTCCCGAACGGTCCAAGGCACATCCGCAGGCGAGGGTCGCCTGGGCTCCCAACTCTTTGTCGAGATCCCATTCCAAGAGGGAGTCGAGGCCTCGCTCTCAGCGGACGAAACCGTGCCACCCCGACGCGACGAGCACCGGCGCGAGCGCCCCCGCAAAGATAAAGCCGTGGCCGTAGGAGAGACGCGCCACGTTCAACCCCCTGCCACTGGAGAGGCTCCCGAAGCTGCTCTCCTCAGAAGCAACTCCAGAAGCAAGAGCGGCTGATTCGCGAGCTCCAGCAGCAGTTGAGGGCAGTACAAACTGCCTCCTTGAGGCAAGTCTCTGAGCCTCAAGGGAAGAAGGGGGACGCCCCCAGTAGGGCAGCCCAGCCTCCCCGCGAGGACCTCAAACATCATCTGGACCAGAAACGGAGCCAAGTCCGTGACGAAGGCTCGAGCAACAGCCGAAGTCACCATAGCCGCGACGGCCGAGCTCATAGCCGTCGTAGCCCGAGCCGTCCAAAGCAGAAGCCCAGACCTCCCTCCAGCGCCAGCCAGAGCGTCAACGTCGTCTTCAAGGAGCCGATCTACCGCATCCTGCATAAGATCAGGTCCAAGCCGTTCTTCAAGTATCCTCAGCCCATGAAGAATGAACCCACCGAAGGCCCCCGAAGCAAGCTCTACTGCTCCTTCCATAAGGGCAACGGGCACAGGACCGAAGACTGCAGGACTTTGCAGGAGTATCTGGAGAAGCTGGCCGAAGAGGGCCACATCCCGGAGTTCGTCAAGGCAGGTGATACCGGCGGCAGCGAGGGCCGGATTCACCAGAGCACAGCCAAGGCTCCAGACAGCGAGGACTCAGAGAAGATCATCAACGTGATCCATCTGGCGTCTTCAGCTCCCGCTTCCTCGTCCCGGGGAAGCTCCCAGACCCGTGCCGAAGCCAGGCGGGTTTCGCACGAGAAAGAAGTAATGAAAGCCGAGCTCGCTCCGGCATCCAAGAGAGCCCGCCGCGACCGACCCGCCATCTCGTTCTCGGATCGAGATCTAGAGGGAATCCAGGTCCCTCACAACGACCCCCTGCTCCTCACCATGAAGCTGAGAGACTTCACCGTGAAGAGGATCCTCGTCGACTCCGGCAGCTCCTCCGAGGTCCTCTACTACGACTGCTTCAAAAGGATGAAACTCTCCGAAGCAGACCTCACGGAGGTCCGAGCACCCTTGCTAGGGTTATCCGCCACGCCAGTCTATCCCAAGGGTAGGATCACCTTGGAAACCCAAGTTGGCGGAGCATCCGTGCTGGCCGACTTCCTGGTTGTGGACGCCCCTTCACCCTACAATGTCATTCTGGGCAGAACGTGGCTCCATAAACTAGAGGCAGTTCCTTCTTCTCTCCACCAAAAGCTGAAGTTCGTCCATGAGAACGAGGAGGGCAAGATGGAAGTAGTCACGGTGGAGGGAGACCAGCAGCAGGCTAGGCAGTGCATGCTGGCCGCAGTCCCAGCAGTGAAGGAGCCAGAGCGCGTCAACCTGGCCGAGTTCGAGAAGGGCCTCGATGAGATCGGCCGGGACCCTGAGAAGAAGAGCATCGAGGACCTGGCCGAGGTCAGACTAGACCCGGCAGACCCAGACAGGTTCTTCCTGATTGGCACCCCAGCTGTCGGACGAAGAAAGGGCCGAACTCTCTCGGTTCTTGATGCAGAATGTGGACGTCTTCGCTTGGAGCCCAAGCGAAATGCCTGGGGTCGACCCTGAGGTTATGTGCCACAAGCTCAATGTCGACCCCGACCACAAACCAGTAGTGCAGAGAGCCCGCAGGACCGGGCTGCAGCAGACAGATGCGGTCGTGGAAGAGATCGACAACCTGCTAAAAGCAGGAGCCATCCGGGAAGTCCAGTACCCGGTATGGCTGGCCAACACGGTGGTGGTCAAGAAGAAAACTGGGAAGTGGAGGGTGTGCGTAGACTTCACCGACCTGAACAGGGCCTGCCCTAAGGACAGTTTTCCCCTCCCAAAGATTGACCAACTGATCGACGCCACCGCTGGTCACGACCGAATGAGCTTCCTTGACGCCTACCGAGGCTATCATCAGATCCCGCTCTACGAGCCAGACGAGGAGAAAACATCATTCATCACTCCCCGCGGCACTTACTGCTATAAGGTGATGCCCTTCGGGCTAAAGAACGCGGGGGCGACCTATCAGCGCCTCGTCACAAAAATGTTCCAGGCCCAGCTCGGCCGATCGGTAGAGGTGTACATCGACGACATGGTCGTCAAATCTGTGCGCTCCAGCGACCATCTGGCGGATCTCGGCCAAGTCTTTGGCATCCTTCGCGCGTACAAGCTCAAGCTCAACGCTTCCAAGTGCGCCTTCGGCGTAGCCTCTGGCAAGTTCCTCGGCAGCTTGGTAACGCGGAGGGGGATAGAGGCCAATCCGGACCAGATCACTGCCATCCAGGGCATCCAGAGTCCCTCTACCACAAAGGAAGTTCAGAGGCTCACAGGAATGGCCGCCGCACTCAATCGCTTCATCAGCCACTCATCAGATAAGTGCAGGCCTTTCTTTCAGCTTCTTAAGAAAAAATTTGAAGTTCCAGTGGACCCCCGAGTGCGACCAGGCATTGGCCGCACTCAAAACTTATTTAATGTCACCACCACTACTCTCCACCCCAACTCGGGGAGAGATTCTGTATTTGTACCTTGCGGTCTCGGATCACGCAGTGAGCTCCGTCCTCATCAGGGAGGACGAGGGAGTTCAAAAGCCGATCTATTACACGAGCAAGACCCTGCTCGATGCCGAGACCAGGTACCTCCTGTTGGAGAAGCTTGCGTTGGCTCTTGTCACCGCCTCCCGCAAGCTCTCCCATTATTTTCAATCCCACACCATTGTGGTGATCACGGAGCATCCACTCCGTTCAGTGTTCAAGAAAGCTGACTTTTCAGGGCGCATATCAAAGTGGGCAGTTGAGCTGGGGCAGTATGACATACAGTACCGTCCCCGAACTGCTATCAAAGCCCAGATCCTGGCAGACTTCATTGTCGAATTCGTCTCCCCCAACCCGGCTCCGACCCAGCTCGGCACGGCACTGGGGGGCACAGGGCACGAGCCAGTAGAAACAGTGGTCCAGCAGTCTCCCACCTCGGCATGGAAGATCTTTGTCGACGGGTCGTCCACCTCCAAGAGAGCTGGCGCCGGCATAGTTCTCCAATCGCCAGAGGGACTGGTCATAGAGCAGGCTTTCACCCTCGACTTCAAAGCGACAAACAATGAGGCAGAGTACGAAGCGCTGATTGCAGGGTTGAACAGCGCCCAAATCCTCGGAGCCCAGCACCTGGAGATCTTCAGCGACTCTCAACTGGTAACTAGCCAGCTCGCTGGAGACTACCAGGCCAAAGACGACAGGATGGCGGTCTACTTAGCCCTTGCGAAAAAACTACTCTCCCAATTCCAGAAAGCCGAGGTCAGGCAAATATCCCGAGATACCAACACGCACGTAGATGCGCTTGCAAACCTGGCCTCCGCTGTCGAAGCTGGAAAGAAGAGGACCATCGAAGTCGGGCCAGTATCAAGGTCAAGTCTAGAACTCCATTCATCTCGGCTTGTCCTCTGTGCTGACCTCGGCCCCAGCTGGATGGATCCAATCGTCGCCTACTTGAAGGACGACCAGCTCCCTGAGGACAAGACTGAAGCCCACAAGATCAGGCTCAAGGCAGCTCGGTTTTGGCTCTCTCCCGAAGGTAAACTCTACAGGAAGTCCTTCACAGGCTCATACCTCCAATGCGTCCACCCGACCAAGGTGAACGACTTCCTGTATGAGATCCACGAAGGAATCTGCGGCAGCCATATAGGAGGTCGGTCATTGGCCTACAGAGCAATCAGCCAGGGTTACTGGTGGCCCTACATGCAGAAGGACGCCCAGGTCTACGCCAGGAAATGCGAGAAATGCCAGAAGTTCTCCCACTCCCTCCATCAGCCAGCGCAGGATCTGAGTCCCCTCTCCAGCCCATGGCCCTTCGCTCAATGGGACCTGGACATTGTGGGGCCTCTTCATCGAGCTCCAGGGAATAAGAGATGGCTGATAGTGGCTACGGACTACTTCACAAAGTGGATAGAGGCTGAACCGTTATCTTCCATCACGGACAGGGACTCCAGGAACTTCGTTTGGAAAAAACATCCTTACGAGGTTCGGCATCCCCCGGACCCTGATTTCGGATAACGGGACCCAGTTCGACTCCAAATCCTTCAGAGACTTCTGCCAAGAGCACGGCATCAGAAACCATTACTCCACCCCGGCATATCCACAGAGTAATGGCCAGGCAGAGATCTCTAACAAAGTGATCCTGGACGGCCTGAAGAAGCGACTGGACAAGGCAAAGGGCAGATGGACAGAGGAGCTTCCGAGCGTGCTGTGGGCATACAGAACAACTCCAAGGAGATCCACCTCGGCAACACCTTTCTCTCTGGCCTACGGGATGGAGGCGGTCATTCCCTTGGAGATCGGCCTTCCTACCCTGAGGACAGAGCTGGTCGACCAAGGCCGAAATGAGACGAACCTGGCAATGGAGCTGGAGCTGGCAGATGAGCGACGAGAAGCAGCAGCCCTGAGACTGACCGACTATCAGCAGCGGTTAGCCAGGGCGTACAATCAAAATGTCAAAGAAAGGAGGTTCACCGCGGGAGAGCTCGTTTTGAAGAAGACCCTGCCAGCTGACAGAGAACCAAACGAGGGGAAACTTGCCCCGAACTGGCATGGCCCGTTCAGAATAGTCTCACTGGCAGGAAAGTCAGCCTACAAGCTCGAAGACTTGGAAGGCAAGCCGCTGCCGAGACCGTGGAATGCATCCCACTTGAAGAAATTTTATTTCTAAGGATGTAATGAATCTCAGAATCAATGAAAACGGCTTTCACCTTGTCATCAACTTGTCATCTCTCTGACTGATTTCGACGGATTGGGCCCACCGCCCTGGAAAAGACCTCGAGTCCAGACTCGGTCGCTTCCTAAAGCTCCTGGCCTTGGGCCATGGAGAAGGCCTCGAGTTCCCACTCGGCCGGGATTGGGCCCACCGCCCTGGAAAAGACCTCGAGTCCAGACTCGGTCGCTTCCTAAAGCTCCTGGCCTTGGGCCATGGAGAAGGCCTCGAGTTCACACTCGGCCGGGATTGGGCCCACCGCCCTGGAAAAGACCTCGAGTCCAGACTCGGTCGCTTCCTAAAGCTCCTGGCCTTGGGCCATGGAGAAGGCCTCGAGTTCACACTCGGCCGGGATTGGGCCCACCGCCCTGGAAAAGACCTCGAGTCCAGACTCGGTCGCTTCCTAAAGCTCCTGGCCTTGGGCCATGGAGAAGGCTTCGAGTTCACACTCGGCCGGGATTGGGCCCACCGCCCTGGAAAAGACCTCGAGTCCAGACTCGGTCGCTTCCTAAAGCTCCTGGCCTTGGGCCATGGAGAAGGCTTCGAGTTCACACTCGGCCGGGATTGGGCCCACCGCCCTGGAAAAGACCGAGTCCAGACTCGGTCGCTTCCTAAAGCTCCTGGCCTTGGGCCAAGAAGAAGGCCTCGAGTTCAGACACTCGGCCGGATTCCTAGTATCAGGGTTGTTACTCCCCTCAAAGATCATTGCCGAGCTCACGCTTCCACGGCCGAGACCAGTGGAATGATGGCTCGACTTCGGCATAAGGCAGCTCGTCTCGGCCAAAGCCAGCCATTTCGGCCAAAGGCAGCTTTCCAGAAGAGAGCTGTGCCGGCACTCAAACACAAATGCAAGCATTCCAGAACAGTGCAAAGAAAGAGAAGAACTCAAGAGCATTGTACATGGTTTGGGTAATCATAGAATTCCTCCCTTTTATTCATTGTAAACTGCTTTATTACAAGAGCTACAGAACAGAAAGAAGCACTCAAACACAAATGCAAGCATTCCAGAACAGTGCAAAGAAAGAGAAGAACTCAAGAGCATTGTACATGGTTTGGGTAATCATAGAATTCCTCCCTTTTATTCATTGTAAACTGCTTTATTACAAGAGCTACAGAACAGAAAGAAAAGTACAGAAAGGAGGATCGCAGTCCTCTGAAAACAGAAAATGAAGCAGAAAATAAAGTAACTGGGAGACTCTGGATCGAAGACGCCGAAGACGCCGGATCGTTGCTTGGAGGCTCTGAGCGATCCTGAATTTCACAGAGCTCTATAACACGCTATGGTTGGTCAGACCAAAGCATCGCACAGCCCCTCCAATTCGGAGGCCCTGGACCACGCTGAGCTCTGCAACACCCTCGGCGGCCAGTGGGACCAGCCAAGCCTGAAGAAACCTCCCGGTCCAGCGGGGCCCCATCCCGCCTTCCGTACGACGGGCGCACAGGGCCGTCGCACAAGACTGTGTCGGACGAGAAGGCGCCACCGTCCCCCGGTTGCGTTGCAGCGCATCCTCATTCTGCCTGGCCAGGGACGGATGGCCGTGAACCCGCGTTCAGAGAGCGCGTGGCCCACGGGGAGTTCTTTCACAGAGCGCGCAGACCACGATAGCCTTCCCCCCTCGGGGATAGCCGTCCAACGGCGCAGGGTTCCCCCCGGATCAAGTAATTTCGGACACCGCCCGGACATGATTCCTACAGCTAGGTTCTTTTCTTCTCCCATGGCGAGCTTGCCACCCCTACTTATAGGATGGAGAAAGGCTCAGTCTCCGAAAGGAGTTATGAGGGCGAAGTCTCCCACGCGTTACTGGGGATGCACGACTGTTGACCAGCGATCCCCATGGCGCCACGTGGAGACATCCGTCCGATTCCCTCATCAGCCGTGCCACCTTATTTGTTGCTATTTATGGTCTCCAGAATACGGAAAACTAGCGCTGACAGTTTGACTCTTTCTACCTCAAGGGCCACGCCACACAGTGAAGGCATTCAATACCATTCAATGCATATCCAGAAATGAAAGAGAGACAAATGCAAAGAGAAAATGCACAAGTGAAAAAGCTCGACTTTCATTGACTGCAGAAAATATTTACAAGGCCGAGAAGCAAAAACATTACAAAGGAAAGACAAAGACAAGAGAAGGGATATAGCTACTCCGGTCTCGGCGATTCGACCAGATCAATCACCGTTTCCAAGGGGCCAGAGGCTTCGGCCGAGACAGGGGCCTCGCTTGGAGCGTCGCTGGCAGACGGGGCTTCAGCTGGCACCTCAGCCGAACCAGGAGCAGAAGAAGTCTCACCCTGAGGCACGGCCAAAGCCTCGCTGGCGACTGGGGCATCGCTCAAGACCGGGGCAGCTGGAGCATCGTCACCAACAGGAGCTTCGACCGGGGCGCTTTCAGTTGCAGGTGCGGAACTCGGCTCGGGATCCAGGTCCGAATACTTCGGCAGGTCCTGATAGACAGGATGGTCTTCAGGGACCCCCGCACGTCTCAGTGCGGCCAGGCATCCTTCCTCGAACAGGATGGCGGTGATCTCCTCCACCTGCTTCTCGTACAGCTCAGTGGCTCGATCCACCCCATCCTCGAAGGCGGACTGGGCCTCGGCCTAAAGAGAGGCCTTTTCCTTCTCCAGCTCGGCGTTCGCCGCCTTCAACTTTGCCGTTTCGGAGCGCAGCCTCGTCCCCTCAGCAGTAGATTCAGCCTTCAATCTGGCCAGCTCAGACTCCAGTTCGGCGGCCTTCTTGTTCCTCGCCCAGAGCTCGCCTTTCATGTGGTTGGCCCGGGACGAGAGTTCGGCGACCTTAGTCAGAGCCGATGCCAACCGAGCGGATTCTCCAGCACTGGCCACCTTGAGCTCTTCCAATCCCTTCCGCTGCTCGTCCAGCTCCTTCTTCAGCTTCTCCCGCTCGGACTCCAGGCGGGTCACTCTCGCAGCGTTCCTATCCCTCCTTCCCACCACGGTCAGGAGCCTCTGCACGTTCTGCAAATGGAAGCAGAGGGTCAGGTTCGACCAAGACACTTGAAGAATGAAGAAAAGCGTAGCAAAGACTTACCCGAAGACTATCCTGGATCGCCGAGACCATCAGGCTCTCATCCTCGAACCTCTCGTGCGTCTCCATGTCTCTTGGCAGAGCACAGGCCTTGGCAAGAGCCCCGATCACCTCGGCATTTCCCAGCAATCGGTCTTCAGCGTTCAGGGGTTTGCCGGTAGAGGTTTCCATTTTCGGCTTCCACGGTGCTGGGGCAGTTCGGGGCCCGGAGGCCGATCCGGACCCTTGCCCCGCCGAAATGAGAGGCTCGCGCGCTGGACCAACAGCCGACTTGCTGACCAGCGCACTCTTTTCGGCCGGCGCACTCTTTTCCTTCGGCGCGCTCTTTTCGCCTCCCTTTTCGGATGGAGCCTTAGCCCCAGGGGCTCGTTCAGGAGTTTTGCCCTTCGGCTGCAGATCAGCCTTCGAGCTCTTCTCCCCCGCCTTGGACTTCTTCTTGGGCGGGGACCCCTCCTTCGAGCGGTCCGGCGAGCGTTGCCGGGCTCCCCCGCTCGAGGCGGGGGTAGGAGCAGAGGGAGAACCGGCGCCCACCGGACCCGAAGCAGCACGAGTACCGGCAGGCGACGAAGCCCCAGAAGACGACGACCTCTGCCTAAACTTAGCAGCCAGATCTCTGACGGCGAGCTCCCTCGAGCTTCCCTCCATGTCCTCTCCTCGGTCAGAGAGATAAGCGTCCACTATCTGCGTCAAGTCCGGCAGCTCCGGATCAGAAGTGGACGCCTCAGCTCCAGACGCAGTTCGGTCGGCAGCAGAATCGGTTAAGGGGACCCCGCTAAACACCGCAACCGATACGGACGGACGGTCAGGGTGTGTCTCGTCCACCTCAGGTACTCTAGTCCTGTGGTAATGGACGCGATACCTCGGCGTGTACCCAAGCAGCTTCCAAGCTGACCTGGTTTCGTGCCGCTTGTACCGCTCGACCTTGTTGATGTCGTCGGTATTCCTCCTCCAACCTTCGCTAACAGCTCGGCGTCGCCTTGCACCCGCCTCTGCTCAACAGGCAAAAAAGAGTATCAGTTCGGCATCAATGAGGTAAGCAAAGTAAAAAGGAGAAAAGCAGTGATGATTACTTGGGACTTCCCCAGGGCGACGTGGGACCGACAGCCTCCTGTCTTCACCCGGGCCGAACTCCCAGTTCCCCGAGACACAGAAGAAATCCTCCTCAGCATTCTTACTCGAATCCTCCAAGGCTAGGACGAAGCCCCTTCACTGCGGCTTCACACGGAGATAGTATCTTCCCTCCCCAGCCTTGCAGATATCATATGTGTCCTCGATGTCGTGAGGGCCTAGGTTGGTCCCCAAGATCTCGTTCAGCTTCGCTGTGCCCATGATGACCTTGTAGCCATTGGGCATCAGCTGGCCCGGGGCAAGGGACCAAAGGCTAAGGCAAGCCCTAAGCAAGGGGTGCAGCGGAAACCTGACCCCACCCTCGATCACGGAGATCAGAGGGAACGGCATCCAGCCGCCGTAGCAGCGATACAGGGCAGCGTCGGCGAGGTCCGCCGGCTTCAGGAGGACCCCCTCCGGAATTTTGAAGGCAGCCCTAAACTCGGCTAAGCCCTCATCGGAATCTACCCTGAATCTAGGGGTGCCCATGTCTAGAAGGGGTGACGACGAAGAAAAACCCTAGAAATCGAAAAACCCCAGACAGAAGAACAAAGCGACTTACAGGGACGAAGAGGCAAATCAAGAGCAGATCCGGACGCTAACTACGGTCGTCCTCCTCGAACAGATCTCAGGAACCAGAGCAGAAATCGAAAGCCCTCAAACAGATCTCAGGAACCAGAGCAGAAATCGAAAGCAAAGGCAAAGGCGAAAGAAATCGGGAGCGAGAAAAAGACGGGGACGACCCTATTTGTAGAAGGGGAACCCTCATTTGAGGTACCGCCTCCGAATTCGAAGAGACACTTCAAAGCCCGCGCCGGTCCCATCAATGAGACAACGCAATCGGCGCAGAAGCTACGCGTGTAGCCGTCAACTCGGTCCCCAAGACGAACAGGGCAGGGCATTTATTGCTTTAAAGAGTTGAAGCGACACCAGGCATAAAAAGTTGAAGCGACACCGGGTAATGATCACCATATCCCCAGACGGATTCTTCTAGCTTTCAACCCCTAAAGGCTAGCACACTTCAGAGGTCAAAAGCTAGGGGGCAATTGTGTGGGGAGATT
This sequence comes from Litsea cubeba, assembly GCA_012931725.1. Taxonomy (NCBI): domain Eukaryota; kingdom Viridiplantae; phylum Streptophyta; class Magnoliopsida; order Laurales; family Lauraceae; genus Litsea; species Litsea cubeba. The sequence continues at coordinate 42,943,071 of CM022945.1, forward strand.
TCCAGAACCACAGGATTAAGCTAATCACAGCCATCAGATGAGACTAAGCACTCTCACGTGCCATCCGCGTGCTATCCACGTGGCACCAAGCTCACCCCGGCTACCAGGACAGGAGGTCCGGCCGAAGTCAGGCAGCTCCGAGCCCTTAGTGCCGAACTGGCCCACCTCGGGCGTCACCTCGGCAGGGAGCTCCACCTCGGCTGAGCCACCCCGGGTTTCATCTCGACAAAGAGCTCCACCTCGGCTGAAGAAGCCGGGACAGAAGCCGAAGCAAGAGAGAACCTTCACTTGCGCCCCTCATCCCCCACGTCATCAGGCACGTGGAGGGATAGGGGCACGAGCTAGTGGGACAGACGTGACATCCAGCCGCCCACGATCTTCGCCAGATCTCTGACAGAACGGCATCCAGCGGCTGAGGCCACATCAGGGCAAGGCCCGAGGGCAGATCCGCTGGTACCCCTACCGCCAAAGGCGCCCAACAGGATCTGGCCCAACAAGATGTGCATTAAATGCGATGTGGGCTGACCCGACGGGCATTTAATGCAAAGTGGGCTGGATTGGACCACAATTAATGCAATGTGGGCTGATCGTGACTTCCCAGTCGAATCACGGGACCCACACCACAATATCTCCCAAAGATACGTTCCACACTCTATAAATAGAGGCTCAACCCACCATCTAAGGTACGCCATTTCTCATACACAGAGCCGTTACTCTGTCTCTCTTCTTCCTCTCCTTCCATTGTTCCAGTTCCCATACTAACTTTGGCATCGGAGAGCCTTGCGCCGCCCAGGCCAGGGTCCTCTGACCGTTTGCTATTCCCTTTCAGGCTTCCGGACGGCATCCAGTCACTCCCAGTCACCATCATCTTCTCGGATAAGTCCTCTAAGGCTCCCTCTTATTGTGGGTCATTATTTTCTGCACCTACAGTTTCTTTCTCAAACTGGACTCAAACAGGAATAGGATTGACAAGCACCATTGAAATGCGTTCTTTGGTCTCATGTGTGGACTCAGTATATTCATCTCTGTGCTGGTATAGAACTTCAATCACACGAGCAAAGTTTACAGGCCTTATAAGGAGAGCCATAGGAAAAGCCATAGGCTTCAAGCACTCCTCATTTATGTCTTTCCATGCATCTGCAATCATTTCTCTAAACTTGGTGCAGGTCTCTTCATATGTGCCCCCGTACTCCTTCATGTAGACTTCAATACTGGACACCACATGTCCTCTCTCTTGCTCCATCTACACATAGACATAAAAAGGAAAAACAAAAGAAATGATGGAGTAAGGATGATTATAATGATGGATTCAAATTCAATAATGTAATTCACAAGATGCATCCCATGAGCCAAATGCTTGCTTTTATATATGATCAGATTTCATTTTCTTAGTGTTTTATGATAAGAATTGATAGTGTATCAAACACCACTCGACCTAAACTCCTATTTACTATAAAAAAAAAGAGACTTATAGCGGCAAAAAAATCGCTTTTAGAGATAGTTTTTTAGCACTTTGTAAAAGTAATTTTATATATACCTTGTTTGATGTGATGTCATCTCGGAGTCGATTAACCATAGAAACAGCTTTAATGAGCTTAGGCATACTTCTTGCCCATTCAAAGGCATCCTTTGTTGCAATATCTCCCATCCCAACAAACGAAATCAATGTAAGCAACTTGTATCCGCAAGTGATCAAGGCCACATTCATATACTCTTCATATGTTGGCACATAACCCGTGTTAAACCACTGTGCCTCAATAAGGTAATATTTTGATATTTCCTTAAACTGTAAGCACATACCAAGAAAAGAAACAAGAAAATCACTTAGTAATACTGACACTGATATATATACACATGTAAATATTATTACTATGGTTGTTGTTGTGGTTGTAAATGTTTCCTAATTCCCTTTGTAGGTGCAGAAAATAATGACCCACAATAAGGAGGGTGCCTTATAGGACTTATCCGAGAAGATGATGATGACTGGGTGTGACTGGATACCGTCCGACAGCCTGAAAGAGAATAGCAAACGGTCAGAGGACCCTGGCCTGGGCGGCGCAAGGCTCTCCGATGCCAAAGTCAGTATGGGAACTGGAGCAATGGAAGGAGAGGAAGAAGAGAGACAGAGTAACGGCTCTGCGTATGAAAAAATGGCGTACCTTAGATGGTGGTTTGAGCCTCTATTTATAGAGTTTGGAACGTATCTTTGGGAGATATTGTGGTGTGGGTCCCGTGATTCGACTGGGAAGTCACGATCAGCCCACATTGCATTAATTGCGGTCCAATCCAGCCCACTATGCATTAAATGCCCGTCGGGTCAGCCCACATCTCATTTAATGCACGTCTTGTTGGGCCAGGTCGTGTTGGGCGCCTTTGGCGGTAGGGGTACCAGCGGATCTGCCCTCGGGCCCTGCCCTGATGTGGCTTCAGCCGCTGGATGCCGCCCTGTCAGGGATCTGGCGAAGATTGTGGGCAGCTGGATGTCGCGTCTGTCTCACTAGCTCGTGCCCCTATCCCTCGACGTGCCTGATGACGTGGGGGATGAGGGGCGCAAGTGAAGGTTCTCTCTTGCTTCGGCTTCTGTCCCGGCTTCTTCAACCGAGGTGGAGTTTGCTGCCGAGATGGCACCCGGGGTGGCTCAGCCGAGGTGGAGCTCCCCGCCGAGATGACACCCGGGGTGGACCAGTTCGGCGCTAGTGGCCCGGAGATGCTTGACTTCGGCAGGGGCCTCTGTCCTGGTAGCCGGGGTGAGATTGGTGCCACGTGGATGGCACGCGGACGGCACGTGAGAATGCTTAGCCTCATCTGATGGCTGCGATTAACTTAATCCTGTGGTTCTGGAAATCTCCCCACACAATTGCCCCCTAGCTTTTGACCTCTGAAGTGTGCTAGCCTTTAGGGGTTGAAAGCTAGAAGAATCCGTCCGGGGATGTGGCGATCGTCGTCTGGTGTCGCTTCAACTGCTCTGAAGCCATAAATGCTCTGTCTTGCCTGTACTCGGAAGCGAGTCGACGGCTACACGCGTCGCCTCTTCACTGATTGCGGTGTCTGCCGGGATCCCTGTGAACGATCCAGTTGCGAGCCGAGCTGCATCCGGTTCCGAGTCGTCTACTTCAAGTTCGGAACCGTCGAACCTAGCGGCCAAGTTTAGGCGGGGGTCTTCTTAGTCTGCGACGCCATCTTCTGCCAGCACCCGCGCTGCTTCGAGCTCGGGAGGTGCTGGCGCTACTTCAGCTTCTGCTCCTGCTCCAGCTTCTGCTCCTGCTCCTGCTCCTGCTTCTGCTCCTGCTCCGAGTGCGGGAGTGCGGCGACGCTTCGCCGGAGCGCCCAAGGGAGGGGTCCCCGCCTAGAAAGAAGTCCAAGGCTGGGGAGACGGACTCGGGGGCTGAACAGCCTCCGAAGAATAAGGCCCCTGGGCGGGCCCCCGGAGCCAAGACTCCTATTGAGAAGAGCGCGCAGGTCAGCAAGCCGACCGGTGGAGCGACCCGCGAGCTGACGATCTCGGTGGGGCAAGGGTCTGGATCGGCCTCCGGACCCCGGAGTGCCCCAGCGCCATGGAGGCCGAGGATGAAGACAGCCCGGTGAGCCTCTGAAAGTCGAGGACCGGCTGTTGGGGAATGCCGAGGTGATCGGAGCTTTCGCCAAGGTCTGTGCTCTGCCAAGAGACATGGAGACGCACGAGATGGTCTCGGCGATCCAGGCTGATCTTCTGGTAAGTGTTTGCAACGCTTTTCTTCATTCTTCAAGTGTCTTGGTCGAACCTGACCCTCTGTTTCCTTTTGCAGAACGTGCAGAGGCTCCTGACCGTGGTGGGAAGGAGCGATAAGAACGCGACGCGGGTCACTCAGCTGGAGTCTGAGAGGGACAAGCTGGAAGAGTCACGGAAAGGAATGGAGGGGATGAAGAGGGCCAGCGCTGAAGAGGCTGCTCGGCTGGCATCGGCTCTGGCTGATGCCGCCGAGCTTACGTCGAAGGCGAGGTCTGGGCGAGGAACAAGAAGACCGCCGAACTGGAGTCTGAGCTGACCAGATTGAAGACTGAATCTACTGCTGAGGGGATGAGGCTGCGTGGGGAAGTGCTGGCTGGGCGCGCCGAAACGGCAAGGTTGAAGACGGCGAACGCCGAGCTGGAGAAGGAAAAGGCCTCTCTTCAGGCCGAGGCCCGGTCCGCCTTCCAGGATGGGGTGGATCGAGCCACTGAGCTGTACGAGAAGCAGGTGGAGGAGATCACCGCCGTCCTGTTCGAGGAAGGATGCCTGGCCGCACTGAGACGTGCGGGGCTCCTGAGCCGAGCTCCGCTCCTGCAGCCGAAAATGCCCCAGTTGGAGCTCCTGCAGTGGTTCCTGCTCCGGAAGATGCTCCAGCTGCCCCGGTCTTGAGCGGTGCCCCGGTTGCCAGTGATGCTTCTGCCGTGCCTCAGGGTGAGGCCTCTTCTGCCCCTGGAGCAAATGAGGCTCTGGTCGAAGAATCTCCTGCCAGCGACGCTCCCAGCAAGGTCGCGGTTTCGGCCGAATCCACTGGTCCAGCAGATTCGGTGATCGACCTAGTGGAGTCGCCGAAGCCACAGTAGCCGGGCTCCTCTTTATTTGTCTTTCTTGGCCGAATTGCCTTGCGCCGGGGTAGATCCATCGTTCCGCTGGACTCGGCGAGGCGAGAGTGAGTGCGGCTATGGCCTCCTGAGGGGTGTATGAACCCGGATTTCAGGAATCTGACCTTGGCCGAAATGGCTGACCTTGGCCGAACTGCCTTGCGCCAAGGTGTGAGGGGTTTATGAACCCGGACTTTAGGAAACGGCTGAGTGTATGGACTCCAGACCATTCCCAGGGCGGTAGACCCTTGTAGAGTGGGATGAAACCCTGAGTTTAGGAATTCGGCCGAGTGTCCGAACTCGAGGCCTTTTCCAGGGCTGTTAACCCTTGTAGATGGGTGAAGACCCTGAGTTTAGGAATTGGCCGAGTGTCCGAACTCGAGGCCTTTTCCAGGGCTGTTAACCCTTGAGTGTGTTCCAAACACGGGGACTTTAGGAAAGGCTGAGTGTAGGAACTCCAGGCCATTTCCAGGGCGTATGTACCCAAAGTGTGTCCAAGACACGGGGGCTTTAGGAAAGGCTGAGTGTAGGAACTCCAGGCCATTTCCAGGGCGTAGAGCCATGATTGTGTTCAAAACACGGGGCTTTAGGAAAGGCTGAGTGTAAGAACTCCAAGCCATTTCCAGGGCGTAGAGCCTTGATTGTGTCCAAGACACGGGGCTTTAGGAAAGGCTGAGTGTAAGAACTCCAAGCCATTTCCAGGGCGTAGAGCCTTGATTGTGTCCAAGACACGGGGCTTTAGGAAAGGCTGAGTGTAAGAACTCCAGGCCATTTCCAGGGCGTAGAGCCTTGATTGTGTCCAAGACACGGGGCTTTAGGAAAGGCTGAGTGTAAGAACTCCAAGCCATTTCCAGGGCATAGAGCCTTGATTGTGTTCAAAACACGGGGCTTTAGGAAAGGCTGAGTGTAAGAACTCCAGGCCATTTCCAGGGCGTAGAGCCTTGATTGTGTCCAAGACACGGGGCTTTAGGAAAGGCTGAGTGTAAGAACTCCAGGCCATTTCCAAGGCGTAGAGCCTTGATTGTGTCCAAGACACGGGGCTTTAGGAAAGGCTGAGTGTAAGAACTCCAAGCCATTTCCAGGGCGTAGAGCCTTGATTGTGTTCAAAACACGGGGCTTTAGGAAAGGCTGAGTGTAAGAACTCCAGGCCATTTCCAGGGCGTAGAGCCTATGCTGCCGGAGTCGACCAGAGAGAGGTGACAGATTGCCCTTGGCCGAAATGGCTGGCTTTGGCCGAGACGAGCTGCTTGTGCCGAAGTGGAGTCGTCATTCCGGCTGTGGAAGCGTGAGCTCGGCAATGATCCTTGAGGGGTGTAAAAACCCAGACTTTAGGAATCCGGCCGAGTGTCCGAACTCGAGGCCTTCTCCAGGGTCCAGGACCCGGAGCTTTAGGAAACGACCGAGTGTGGACTCGAGGCCTTTTCCAAGGCGGTAGACCCGGAGCTTTAGGAAACGACCGAGTGTGGACTCGAGGCCTTTTCCAGGGCGTTGGACCCTTGTAGCCGAAGTCGATCAAAGAGAGATGACAGATTGATGACGGGGCGAAAGCTATTTCCATTGATTCAGAGATTCATTACATCTTTTAGAAATTGAATTTCTTGGGATACAGATGGATACAGAGGACGCCAGATGGATCACGTAATGATCTTCTCCGAATCCTCACTGTCTGGAACCTGGGCTGCGCTCTGGTGAACTCGGCCCTCGCTGCCGCCGGCATCTCCTGCCTCAACGAACTCTGGAATGTGGCCCTCTTCGGCCAGCTTCTCCAGATACCACTGCAGAGAGTTGCAGTCTTCGGTCCTGTGCCCGTTGCCCCTATGGAAGGAGCAGTAGAGCTTGCTTCGGGCGCCTGAGGTGGGCTCATTCAGCATGGGCGGAGGGTACTTGAAGAACGGCTTGGACCTGATCTTGGTCAGGATGCGGTAGATCGGCTCCTTGAAGACGACGTTGACGCTCTGACTGGCGCTGGAGGGAGGTCTGGGCTTCCAGGTGCCCCCAGACCTGGACGACGAAGGCTTCACCGAACTGGAGACCCAGGCCTGCTCGGGCTCCTGCTTCTGGGAGGGCCTCCCGCCTCCCTGCCGAGGCTGGCTACTCTTCTGCTCGGGCTCCGGATGCCCGTCCTGATCCCTGGCCCGGATCTCGTCTTCCTCCCGGGCGATGAAGCGCTTCACCCGGGACATCAACTCTGGCATGGATTCTGGGGAGTCCCCGGCCAAGTCCTTTCGCAAGTCGTTGCCGGGGATCAAGGCATGCTGGAAGGCGTAGATGGCTATCCCTTCCCTCGCGCCCTCGATCTGGCTGTGGACCGCCCAGAATCGCTGGGCGAATTTGGCGAGGGTTTCGCCCTGCTTCATTCTCAGGGCGAGGAGGTCCCCTTCCTTCTTGGGGACGACGGTGTAGGCTTGGAACTTCTTCAGGAAGGAGAGCTGGAGCTCCTTCCAACTGGAAACCGACTGCTCCGGCAGAGAGCAGAACCACTTCAGGGGGAGGTCACCCAAACTGGAGGAGAAGATTTTGCAGTTTAGGTGACCCTCGTTCCCCCAGATGGACATCTTCTGGGAGAAGTGTCGGAGGTGTGCAGAGGGGTCGGACAGTCCGCCATAGGGGACGAACCGCGGGACGGAGAACTTTCTGGGCAAGGGGGTGCGCTCGATCTCTTTTGTGAAGGGCGAGCCCCCCAGATCAGTGTGACCATAGATTTGCTTCTGGTCCCGCATGTCCAAGTTGTGCTGGAGAGCCAATCTGACACGTTTGTCAAACCGCTCTTGCTCATCGTCCTTCTCTGGAGTCTGAGCTCTGGGCTTTCGCTTGGGATGGCTCGGGCTACGACGGCTATGAGTTCGGCCGTCGCGGCTATGGTGACTTCGGCTGTTGCTCGAGCCTTCGTCACGGACCTGGCTCCGTTTCTGGTCCAGATGATTTCTGAGGTCCTCGCGGGGAGGCTGGGCTGCCCTACTGGGGGCGTCCCTCTTTTTCCCTTGAGGCTCAGAGACCTGCCTCAAGGAGGCAGTTCGCGCTGCCCTCAGCTGCTGTTGGAGCTGGTGGAGCTCTCGGACTAACCGCTCCTGCTTCTGGAGAAGAGCGTCTTGGGCTGCGACGTCTCCTCCAGCGGCTGGAGGTTGATCGCGGCGCGTCTCCTCTACGGCAACAGCTTTATCTTTGCGGGGACGCTCGCGCCGGTGCTCGTCACGTCGGGGTGGCACGGTTTCGTCCGCTGAGAGTGAGGCCTCGACTCCCTCTTGGAAGGGGATCTCGACAAAGAGTTGGGAGCCCAGGCGACCCTCGCCTGCGGATGTGCCTTGGACCGTTCGGGACCGTCCCTGAGGAGGGACGTCCGTTGACGGTGCTAACCGCTCGAGGACTGCCCTCGAGGACTCTCCGCCCTTCCTAGCTTTCGGTGGCATGGCTTCTGAGAGATTGAGGTTTGGAAAGATTGTTTGGGAAGATTTGGAGAAGGTTGGGAAGGCTGGGATATTGCTTTCCCACAGACGGCGCCAATTGTAGGTGCAGAAAATAATGACCCACAATAAGGAGGGTGCCTTATAGGACTTATCCGAGAAGATGATGATGACTGGGTGTGACTGGATACCGTCCGACAGCCTGAAAGAGAATAGCAAACGGTCAGAGGACCCTGGCCTGGGCGGCGCAAGGCTCTCCGATGCCAAAGTCAGTATGGGAACTGGAGCAATGGAAGGAGAGGAAGAAGAGAGACAGAGTAACGGCTCTGCGTATGAAAAAATGGCGTACCTTAGATGGTGGTTTGAGCCTCTATTTATAGAGTTTGGAACGTATCTTTGGGAGATATTGTGGTGTGGGTCCCGTGATTCGACTGGGAAGTCACGATCAGCCCACATTGCATTAATTGCGGTCCAATCCAGCCCACTATGCATTAAATGCCCGTCGGGTCAGCCCACATCTCATTTAATGCACGTCTTGTTGGGCCAGGTCGTGTTGGGCGCCTTTGGCGGTAGGGGTACCAGCGGATCTGCCCTCGGGCCCTGCCCTGATGTGGCTTCAGCCGCTGGATGCCGCCCTGTCAGGGATCTGGCGAAGATTGTGGGCGGCTGGATGTCACGTCTGTCTCACTAGCTCGTGCCCCTATCCCTCGACGTGCCTGATGACGTGGGGGATGAGGGGCGCAAGTGAAGGTTCTCTCTTGCTTCGGCTTCTGTCCCGGCTTCTTCAACCGAGGTGGAGTTTGCTGCCGAGATGGCACCCGGGGTGGCTCAGCCGAGGTGGAGCTCCCCGCCGAGATGACACCCGGGGTGGACCAGTTCGGCGCTAGTGGCCCGGAGATGCTTGACTTCGGCAGGGGCCTCTGTCCTGGTAGCCGGGGTGAGATTGGTGCCACGTGGATGGCACGCGGACGGCACGTGAGAATGCTTAGCCTCATCTGATGGCTGCGATTAACTTAATCCTGTGGTTCTGGAAATCTCCCCACACACCCTTCATGAATACATCAATATTAATTAGTAAAAGTAGGTTTGTGTAATGTACAGCATCTTTTAAGAAGGTGATACGATAAGATTTTTCTTCAAGAGCCAATTCCTCCTCAAATTCGTCAACGGCATCTAAGAGTGCAACAAAGTGCAGCTTCATGAAATCAGGCAGTTGGTCTACCATGCTACGATCCCACCTGTAAATTCAAAGAATAATCATAATTTTTGTTTCATAGGAAATTAAGTGGGTGTTATTAGAGTGCTAAAGAGGTGATTATTGGTGTGGCAAATTGTGATCAGACCTCCTACCCTACCCCATATCCAACATGCATTTGACCTGCATCCTATACAAGGTCAATCAGGGTAACAGAATGGGTTGGGGTACGTAGGTTTGACCTGCTTAACTCATTTAAATGGGCTGGGTTAGGATGGACCCGAGCAGCTTAACCAATTTAAACAGTTTGATGATTTAGCATTTTTGTACTTTGGGCGCCTTTTTTGGTCCTACGAACGTCTACAGTGATTTACAAAGTCAATGCTTTAAATGGATTGGCCTTGTGAGACACTTCTACAAGTAGTAACGCTTTAAAGTGGGTGTACATATATCAAACCTTTCGATCGCATTGGTATAAAGTTCGAGTTCCTCTAGAGTACCATATGCATCATAGATGTCATCCAATATTGATGTCAATGATATACATTTAGTGGTTATCCTTCTAGCACGAGAATATTGTTGCTCAGGATACACTCCTAATATCCAAAAGTAGCACTCCACCACTCTATCCCTTATAAAGGGTAGCTTTGCACCAAAATCCCAATGCTTCCACCACCTAAATAGGAAAAGTTCATGTTAAAAATTAAGCCTAATTATCTTCAAAAGAGAATTCCACAATTGTTAAAAGAAATAAATTATTTGTTTATAATGAAACTTACAGTGATATTTCTCTTATCTCTTCTTTATGCAATGACTGCAATAGATTGAAATCCAACTTTGCAAACTCTAACAAGATGTCATTTCGCTCATCCTCTTCTTGGTAGATTGAGATATAATACCTTGCAAGTAGCCTCTCAATGCTCTTGCGCAAAGGTAGCTCTAAGGCAAGCTGAACTAGGCTAGAAAGAGGCGAGTTAAGATTGGGCAATGCCAATGTAAGATGCTTTCTAGCAAAAGCATTGGATTCGTCCAATATGTCTTCTCCATGTATTACCAAATGTGACGACTCGTATAAACTAAGCAAACCTCGAATGTTACCAGCTAATGTTTCCTTGAAATTGCCCTTTTCATCTTTGTACTTGATGAATGCATCTGTTATATATGTAATAGACCCACAATTAGTGGCACGCTAAGAGAATTTACAAAGAAAGTAACTAGTATATATATGTCTTCTCAATGTATCAACTTTTAGTGCTTTTGATTGACTTACTAGAAATGCCAATGGTACTATTTTTTTATAGCTAACTATATATTCACACTTGCATATCTTATGCCATATAAAAATAAATAAATTTGCATCACCTAATTTTCTAAGTCGCCATTTTGGTGGTTCCTCAAATCAAAATGGAACCATATATCTTTTTTGGATGTGAAAAAAAAAATAATATAAATATAATATTTGAAATTAAGAAGGAAATGTAAGATTGAGTCATGGCATTTCTGCTTTACAAAAATACCAAACTGGTCATTCTAGCTAGGACTAGGTGGTCTAGACTCATCAAAATAATGGAACAAAAAAAACTTACTCGAGGACACGCAATATCCTTCTTGCCTAAGGAGTCTAAATCGGAGAGCAACAGCATGCAAGTCATCATCACTTTCATACTTTCCTTCTTTATCCTCATTGTATATCCGAAGCAGTGCATCAGCCATCTCCTTTTCAAAATGACAGGCCACTCCAAGGCGTTGGATCGCATCAATCATATTTATTTCTTTCAAAGGGTAGTTTTTGACATTGCCAAGCATTTTCTTCACTTCTTCCTTCAATACACTAGCCCTTTGTTGCATCTGTGGATTAGGTTTCTGCTTCAACAACATACAGATAAGTTTAACGTTCCTGATATAAGATACATTAAGACAATGTTTATTTGTGAGGAGTATAGAAGTTTCTAATCAACCCACCTCCGATTGGTCAGTGGTGTATGTTATGGTCTCTAAAGAAAGATTTCTGCATATGTAAGTATATATATTGGGGAGGCCTCTCCTCAGCAGGTCAGCTCATGCTGAGGTTATCCTCAGCTCACACACGTGGGGCGGACTTGCTGAGTTAAAAAGGAATGACTAAAAGAAAAGCCCCAAAATTGAATCTCCCGCCCGCCTTATTTTCTATCCCGCGTCTTCTATATAGAAAAGAGAGGAAAAAACTGAGAAACTCTCGATTGATTGCAATATACGAGGATTTTTTCAAGTCGGCCTTTTCTTTCTCGATCGATAGCAAAACAATTCTGGATCTCTCGATGGCCTTTTCTCTCTCAACTGATAGCAAAACGACTCTGGATACACCGATTCCCTTTCCCCAGGAATAGAAACAAGTAATGAAGCAACAGATGCTCGACCTTCTTCTTCGGCGACGACATATCCCCGGTGTAGGAGCAAAAAATAACGACCCACAATAAGAGGGGGTGCCTTAGAGGACTTACCCGAGTGAGATTAGGGACACCGATGCCTGCGCCTGGAGCCTGAGAAAAGGAAGGAGAAATGCAGGTCAGAGGACCCTGGCCTGGGCGGCGCAGGGCTCTCCGATGCCTAAGTTAGTGTATGAACTAAGCAGAGGGAGGAGATTTTTGGGGAAGAAGATGGCATACCAGAGTGGTAATGGCGTCCTCCTTTTTCTGGAGGGGTAGCTGTGTTTATATAGAGGAGGAGGAGGCAAACGGGTTGTTGGCTGTCTTGTCATAGCCCACTTTGTCAGGTACTAGGGAGGCGCGGTCTCATCGTAGCCTGTCTGGTCCCGTCGTAGCCTGTCCTGTCCCGTTAGGCCATATCCTGGCGCTTTGGGAGCTGTGGAGGGCGATCTGTCAGGAGATACGGGCTGTCCCCCTTGTCTTGTCGCACGGGCCATAGCGTGCTCAAGTGTCCAAGGGTGGACAGCTGTCAGGCCCTGCCTCGGCTAGTCCTGGCATCCTCACCGAGGTCGGGGAGCCGAGGTCGGAGAGGACCTTGACTTGGTTAGAGCCCTTGCAGAGACGCCGAAATGGAGGACCGGGGAGGAGTCCCTAGCCGAGCTGGAGACGACCTGGCCGAGGTGGAGCTCAGCCGAGCTGGGAGCGTCCTGGCCAAGGTGGAAATGTCGTGCAAGGTGCCGAGATGAGTCTCTGGCCGGAGTGGGGCACTTGGCCGAACTGGCGGACGTTGAGACGGGCCTTGCCGAGATGGCCTAGCTGGCGCCGGAGCATGAGATAGAGCATCCGGCCAGTCATCCGGTGAGTTCGGAAATATCCCCACACAATAGCCCCCCAGCTTCTGAGCTCGATAGACTGCTCTCTTGAGGTCAGAAGGTAAGTATCATGGAGGATGACTGGCTGGCAATGAACCGGAGCTGGAGGTTGGCATCACTGTGAAGCTGTAACAAGATGCCTCTGTCGAGCTGGAGAGTGCATTGTTGCTGAAAGCCAAGGGAGATGGCTCATTTATTTAGGAGTATCTTGCTACTGCTGCTGCTGAGGAAGCAAGCTGATGAGGAGGCTGCTAAACCGGAGACTGGCACTGCTGCCGAGCCGGAGGAAGGATTTCCTGCCGTACTGGAGTCTGCGAACTGGCATGAGGCCGAAACCGGAGACTGGCACTGCTGCCGAGCCGGAGGAAGGATTTCCTGCCGTACTGGAGTCTGGCGCTGCTGTGGAGCTGCGAACTGGCATGAGGCCGAGGAGGTGATACGGAACAGTCTCTGCTGCAATCTTGTAGAGCTGCCCTTAGCCGAAGTGGCCAGCTTTTGGCCGGGACGAACTGCCTTGCGACAGTGGGTCGGAGATGAGCATAAGTTCGGAAACGGTCTTTGAGGGGTGTATGAACCCGGACTTCAGGAAACTGTCCTTGGCCGAACTGCCTTGAGGGGTTTATGAACCCAGACTTTAGGAAAGGCTGAGTGTAGGAACTGCAGGCCTTTTCCAAGGCGTAGAGCCTGAGTGTGTCCAAGACACGGGGCTTTAGGAAAGGCTGAGTGTAGGAACTCGAAGCCATTTCCAGGGCGTAGAGCCTGAGTGTGTCCAAGACACGGGGCTTTAGGAAAGGCTGAGTGTAGGAACTCTTCCATGCCGTTTCCAGGGCGTAGAGCCGGAGTGTGTCCAAGACACGGGGCTTTAGGAAAGGCTGAGTGTAGGAACTCGAAGCCATTTCCAGGGCGTAGAGCCTTGTAGATGGGTGAAGACCCTGAGTTTAGGAATTGGCCAAGTGTCCGAACTCGAGGCCTTTTCCAGGGCTGTTAACCCTTGGAGATGGGTGAAGACCCTGAGTTTAGGAATTGGCCGAGTGTCCGAACTCGAGGCCTTTTCCAGGGCTGTTAACCCGTGACTTGTCTTTCTGGCACTCGCCGAGGTGGAGAAACCTGGGTGTAAGAACCCGAAGGCAGCCTCGATGGCACTGGCCGAGACCAACATGAGGCCAAACCTGTGAAGCGCATAGCTAGCACGAGGGCGATACCAACATGAGGTCGTTAGATGCGGTCGAGACCATCATGAGGCCGAAACCAGCGTGAGGTGGAGACCAGCACGTGGACGGACCAGCATGAGGTCGTCAGATGCGGTCGAGACCATCATGAGGCCGAAACCAGCGTGAGGTGGAAACCAGCACGTGGACGGACCAGCATGAGGTCGTCAGATGCGGTCGAGACCATCATGAGGCCGAAACCAGCGTGAGGTGGAAACCAGCACGTGGACGGACCAGCATGAGGTCGTTAGATGCGGTCAAGACCATCATGAGGCCGAAACCAGCGTGAGGTGGAACCCAGCACGTGGACGGACCAGCATGAGGTCGTCTGATGCGGTCGAGACCATCATGAGGCCGAAACCAGCGTGAGGTGGAAACCAGCATGTGGACGGACCAGCATGAGGTCGGAAGCTAAGTGACAAAAAGTTCCATCTAGCTGCCCCCGAGTTGGAAGAGATTCCTGCAGAGCTGGGGGCTACTAGCGAGCTGGAGATATCCGCTGAGCTGGAAGCGATATGATCGCTGTCGCGGAGGTTGAATTGCTCCCGGGCCCGGTTGCTTCTGCTCTTCAGGGCGCGTCTTTCGGGGGGTAGAGTCGAGGTCGAATCCTTAGAGGATGAACCCGACCGAGTATCCTGCTGTTGGTCGCCTGCTTGGCCAGATCTTGCTCCTGACCTCTCTCGGCGGGGGACCGTCGGCAGTTGTGTCGACAATGCGATAGGTTCCTTTCCCTTTCTGGTTCTTCGAGGCATGGTGTTTGGAAAGATTTGGAGAAGGTTGGAAGGCTGGGATATTGCTTCCCCACAGACGGCGCCAATTGTAGGTGCAAAAAATAACGACCCACAATAAGAGGGGGTGCCTTATAGGACTTATCCGAGAAGATGATGGGACACCGATGCCTGCGCCTGGAGCCTGAGAAAAGGAAGGAGAAATGCAGGTCAGAGGACCCTGGCCTGGGCGGCGCAGGGCTCTCCGATGCCTAAGTTAGTGTATGAACTAAGCAGAGGGAGGAGATTTTTGGGGAAGAAGATGGCATACCAGAGTGGTAATGGCGTCCTCCTTTTTCTGGAGGGGTAGCTGTGTTTATATAGAGGAGGAGGAGGCAAACGGGTTGTTGGCTGTCTTGTCATAGCCCACTTTGTCAGGTACTAGGGAGGCGCGGTCTCATCGTAGCCTGTCTGGTCCCGTCGTAGCCTGTCCTGTCCCGTTAGGCCATATCCTGGCGCTTTGGGAGCTGTGGAGGGCGATCTGTCAGGAGATACGGGCTGTCCCCCTTGTCTTGTCGCACGGGCCATAGCGTGCTCAAGTGTCCAAGGGTGGACAGCTGTCAGGCCCTGCCTCGGCTAGTCCTGGCATCCTCACCGAGGTTGGGGAGCCGAGGTCGGAGAGGACCTTGACTTGGTTAGAGCCCTTGCAGAGACGCCGAAATGGAGGACCGGGGAGGAGTCCCTAGCCGAGCTGGAGACGACCTGGCCGAGGTTGAGCTCAGCCGAGCTGGGAGCGTCCTGGCCAAGGTGGAAATGTCGTGCAAGGTGCCGAGATGAGTCTCTGGCCGGAGTGGGGCACTTGGCCGAACTGGCGGACGTTGAGACGGGCCTTGCCGAGATGGCCTAGCTGGCGCCGGAGCATGAGATAGAGCATCCGGCCAGTCATCCGGTGAGTTCGGAAATATCCCCACACACCCGGATACCCCCTTGAGTCTCAGCCAGAAGAACCCTAGGCTTGACCGCCTGCCCTTTTTCTCACCACCGCCTTGTTTTTTAAAAACCACAACCATTGTGAGATCAGATCTGCAACAATTAGTGTCCCATCGTGAGTTTTCTTCCTTTTTTAATGATTTCCATCTCTTCATGGACGATCATCCCCTCTTCATAGACGATCTGCAACTGTTAGCGACCAAGTCCCTTATTAATGACTTATGCTTCTTGCAAGCTTTATTGAAGAAGAAAGGTCTCCTTGAAAATTAGGTTTGGGTTTAAACACATGGGTTTTGGTTGATGGGCATCGAGAAAGTTTTGATTCATATGGTGAAGGTGTGAAGACATACCCCTCGATACTTGGTTCTGGGCATTGGACTTAGTAGAACTTATACCTCACATCCATTTTCTAAGCTACAGGATCATCCACAAAGTGGGTCATCATGAAAAATCAGTTCCAATTTTCTGACGCAAGACCTCATTGTAGGAAGTGATAACAACCACATTTGATACCCGTGGATGAAAATAACATGAATGTGGGAACTTGTTACTGGTTATATGATTTCATGCATTACAAAATCTATGATATCTATATTTTAGATTTTTTTTTTCTTACTAGATAGGACAATTGGTTTTGTGTTCCAAATTAAGGCCACTATGTTTTTAGGCTGCATTTTCTTCTTTCCTTTTCAAACATGGATTTCAGCTATTGTTCATAAGAAGTAGTCAAAAATTACCACTCTGCATTTTGTTCTTTAATGGTGAAAATTCCCACTGAATTGTTCTTTGAAGAAAATCTAAGATATTCTCCGTACTCTTTGATTAGAAGCAATTCCTTTCGTGTCTGATTCATCTTCATTTTCCTTCAAATCATGACCTTATGGAGTCATCTATAAAATTTACTGGCCGGTGGCCATCATGGTAATTGCGAAGCCTCTCACAAAGCCCAATTTTCTACTTATGGACAAAACAAATGGTCTCACGGTTATGGTGCTGACTGTTGATCGATGCAGGTAGTTTGATTATTTATGATTTCCGATGCTCTGAGAAGATGCACCTAGCTAACACCTCAGGCCGGTGCACTCTAAGTATTAAGACATTAATCTGAATATTTGAGTGTATATAATGGCCATGATGCTGGTTTCAGCTCTTCTTTAAATTGGCGACAGATGCATGTTTTCTTTGAACTTTAGTAAGTAAGAAAGAAAACTCATGTTCGCTTAAATATCCAAACACATTCAACCCTGTTCCAAATGCATCAAATTAAATTAAAAAATGAACTCATGTCATTTCAATTGGAATGTTTAATAACAGCATGAAATGCATACTGTGACTGACACACAGTTTACAAACCCATCAATGACCCTGTGCTTGGAACAATAAAATCTGCTACAAATATTACAAACTTAAAAAAATACTTAGCACTTCCATAACACCGATCTGTAACCATAAAAACAAGGAATCAAACTCGTCTCCCAGTACATTTACATTCCAAACAACCCAACCCATTTTGTTAGTTCGTGCATATCAATTGTAGGAGGAAAAGCCACATACTTATAGCCAGGTTGACTTTCATTCTGGTTTTGCAGTATTGATGATAAATTTTACTAATGAGGAAATAATTGTTTGATAAGACTTTAAATTAGTTAACATTCAATTTTCTATAATAATCTTGAACGATCAGGCCTGGGGTCATAAATAATGGACTGTTGAGTGATGAGTCCCAGGATCACACATGACAATACCCCATTCGCGAGAAGACAGGTCTTCTGTAGGGAAAATAAATGTAGGCTCATGGCTCCCTTAAAGAAAAAAAAAGGAAAAGAAAATTAGTCAGAACCCTTATTCTTTCTACCAATCCCCCTTAACAACCCAAACAATCAAAATCCCAAACCAAAACAAGGATGAAAAAACCACAAAATCATAAAATCTCGACCCCCAAACCCTCAAATCCTAAAATCCCAAACCCTATCCCTCAAATCTAACAAAACCCAAACCGTGCACAGAAAAAAAAAAAAAACAACACATCCTATTTGTACTGGGAACGGTTACTGAAGGAGAAAAAAATAGAGAAAGAGAGGGAAGGAGAGGGAGAGCACAAGAAAGGGAAGGAGAGGGAGAGCACAAGAAAGGGATGAAGAGAGGATCCTCAACTGGAGTGCGGCCGCGGGAGAGAGAGAGGTGCGAGAGGGAGAGCTTGGAATAAAGGGAGAGACGGACGGGCGGTCGGGATCGTGGCCTAGGGGATAATCACAAGAGAGAGAGGCGCGGGAAAGAAATTGAGAGATGGATGTGGCGTCGGGGCCAGTGCCTGGTGGAAAGTCGGGTGAGAGAGGCCAGCGAAGGGAGAGGGAGCTTGGGATGGAGGGTTTCCTGAGTGAGAAGATGGAATGGGTTGGAGGGCCTCCCAAATGTTTTGGTTACATTTGGGCGGGCTTTCAATTTATTTCTGTGAATCTTTTCACTCATCGGGCGGACCCTCCATACGTGTTGTCTTGTTTGAGCGGACCTTCTCCTCAGCATGAGCTGAGGAGAGGCCCTCCCTATATATTTATATATATATGGGGAGGAGTTGAGGAGAGCCCCAGCTGTGGAACCGTGCGTCTCACACGTTGGCCGTTTTGACGAAACGAATTTGGTCCCGCGCATATTCATTTCCCCCCTTTCATTTTCCTTTTCCATCTTCAAGAGAGAAAATCGTTCCTCTTCTCTCTCTCTCTCTGCATCTCTCTCTCCCTCCCAACTCGCCTCTCCTCTCCCTCTCGCCCTCTCGTCGAAGGCGTCTTCTGCGATCTCTCGCCATCACGTTTCTCTCTCTCTCTCTCTCTCTCTCTCTCTCTCTCTCTCTCTCTCTCTCTCTCTCTCTCTCTCTCTCTCTCTCTCTCTCTCTCTCTCTCTCTCTCTCTCGCTGCACTGCATTCTCTCCCTCTATCTGCGAGATCTCACTGCTGCTTTTTGAATTCTGATCGTCTTCTCGACCTCCCTGTTGCGCTGCGATCTCGTCCAGAGGGTTTCGAGCTCTCTGCTGTGTCGCCTGCGATCGAGCTCTCTTCCTCTTGCCTGCGATCGAGCTCTCCCATCTCGCCTGCCAATCGTCTCTCCAGGCCATGGATTCCAGCCATGTCGCCCTCGTCACCCTTCTCCTCCGATCAGAGGGCTTCGAGCACTACCGCTGCGACCGCAATGTCTCCATGGGCATGAACCTCAACAACATGTCCAAGATGCTCAAGTGCGCCGGTAATGACGACATCATCACCATCAAGGCCGATGATGGCAGCGACACCGTCACCTTCATGTTCGAAAGCCCCAGTAAGATTTCCTTCTCTTTGGTGGTTCTTCTGGAGAAATTTGTTTTCATGATTTGGGCCTAATCTCTATTTTCCTTTTCTATTGCCAACCAAAGCTCAAGATAAGATGGAAGATTTTGAGATGAAGCTGATGGACATTGATAGCAAGCATCTTGGAATTCCGGAAGCAGAGTATCATGCCATTGTAAGGATGCCATCTGTTGAGTTTGCGAGGATTTGCAAGGATCTCAGAAGCATTGGAGATACTGGTAATCATGTTACTCAATGAATCATAATAAACACAATAAACCATTTGATTGGATGATCTTATTGCGATATGCCCATGTGCATGTAATGTGTTTGTCAAAATGCCAACTTGGGCTCTTGATTGGGAAATGATGGCAGTTGTTATTTCAGTGACAAAGGAAGGTGTGAAGTTCTCCACAGGGGGAGACATTGGAACGGCAAATATGTTTGTAGGCAGAATACCTCTGTAGACAAGGTTTCTTTCAAACTTCCTGTTACTAATCTCTACGTGTATGTTTTTTTATTTTTTATTTTTTTTTTACTTCAATAATGCTAAAATCTAACATGGGTTAGTTCTAGTGACTTCTGGGATGTGGTGGCTGGTTTTAAAAATCTTGAAACTAGAAATGACCCAATAATGTTTTCCTTCTGTTCAAACAATCAAACTCTCAATGCTTCTCTCATATTTAATGCCCATGCTTGAATTAGATATTCTAAGCAGATTTTAGATATCAGCTATTTTTTTCTTTCTTTTATTATGATCAGTAGCATCATTAGAATTAAAAGGTTAGTATTCTATATATTGTGTTTTTTTGGTTCTGTGTAAAACAGCAACAACAACAGAAGTTTCAAAATTAGCAAGCAATTCATACATTTCAGTTAAATGGGGTTGTTGTATTTATGATTTTGTTCTTCGAAATGAAGATTATACGGCTACATTCTTTTTTTTCTTTTTCTTTTTTTTTTTTTGTTTACATGGAATAATGACAATGGAGTTGTCTGTGAATATGAGATTTTATAGATACACACAGCTCAGAAGGCTAATTGGGTGGTGTTTGTTTCTCTTGTAATGATGTGAATGTACAATTTCTCAATCTTCCTTTCTTCTTTGTGGGGTTGGTTTTTGTTGTTCAAATCATTAAAGTCCAAATAGGGTGGGACTCTGTCCTTGCTGTGATTTTTTGGAAAGTCAAGAACAACGTCTTCTACTTATAATATGGTTTTTGTTGTTCGATTTCTCATGTTTAAAGTTGTTTGCATTTTGAATGGACCTGTTGGGGCAGGTTTTTCTACTTAATATGGGTTTCTCATGTTTACTGTGGAGTGAGGACATGTAATGAGATGGATGCTCCAAATATCATTAAACTGTTCATGCACAGGTTTCATGCAATGAGACACACGCCCCTAGTTGTATCACAAGTAGCCTTTGTATCTATTCAATGAATTGGGCTGGGCTGAACTTGTGCTTCTGAATTACATCTGTCCAATCTATGAACTTAATGTTTCTCATGTTTAAAGTTGTTTGCATGTGCACTTCAATTACTGGTTCAATTGTGTGGCATAAAATTTTGTTGTACTTTGAATGATGTAATTGTGTTTTGGATTTAAATGTGTACGGAGATACAAGTGTTAAATTTAGTTGTTTTGGATGTGGACCTATTTTGTTGAAAACTCCATTGAGGATGTTTAGAGCATTTTGTATATTCCAGTGGAGCTACACAAGCAATAGCTCGAAGCATGGCTGATATTTGTATGTCACTACAAGAAACTGCACTTTTGGCGACGAAAATTTTCGTCGCCAAAAGTTACGTTTTCGTCGGTAAAAGTATTTACCGACGAAAATTTTTTCGTCGCCGAGACGTCGGTAAAACATCGTCAGCAAAACCTTTTCTCGACGAAATTATTTTTCGTCGGCAAAAATTAAAGTTTTACCGACGATTATTTGACTTTTACCGACGTTTTTTTCCGTTGGCAAAAGAATTTAATTTTTTTTATTTTTCTTTTTTACTTTTGCCGACGTTTTTGTTTCGTCGGCGAAAATAATTTCAATTTTTTTATTTTTTAATTTTTATTTTGCCGACGTTTTTATTTCGTCGCAAAAAGTATTTTAACTTTTTTTATTTTTAATTTTAATTTTTGCCGACGTTTCTATTTCGTCGCCAAAAGTATTTAATTTTTTTAATTTTTCTTTTCAATTTTTGCCGACGTTTTGTTTTCGTCGCCAAAAGTATTTTAATTTTTTTAATTTTTCTTTTTAACTTTTGCCGACGTTTTTATTTCGTCGCCAAAAGTATTTTAATTTTTTTAATTTTCTTTTTAATTTTTGCCGACGTTTTATTTTCGTCGCCAAAAGTATTTTAATTTTTTTTAGTTTTCTTTTTAATTTTTGCCGACGTTTTATTTTCGTCGCCAAAAATATTTTAATTTTTTTAAACTTTTGTTTTTTCTTTTGCCGACGTTTTATTTTCGTCGCCAAAAGTATTTTAATTTTTTTGAATTTTCTTTTAATTTTTGCCGACGTTTTATTTTCGTCGCCAAAAATATTTTAATTTTTTTAAACTTTTGTTTTTTCTTTTGCCGACGTTTTATTTTCGTCGCCAAAAGTATTTTAATTTTTTTTAATTTTCTTTTTAATTTTTGCCGACGCTTTATTTTCGTCGCCAAAAATATTTTAATTTTTTTAAACTTTTGTTTTTTCTTTTGCCGACGTTTTTATTTAAATAAAACGTCGGTAAAGGTCCTTTTTTTATTATTAAATTTATTTTTTCAATATTATTTTCCTGTAAACCTATTTAAACACCTGTATCAAAAATAAACCTGTTCATCTACCAATATTCAACATAAAATATGCAATGAAACAAAAGTTACTAAATGAACAGACAACCATCTCCATTTTTCATTAAATCATTCATCTCATTAAACAAATATAACAATCAATAATGATACAGTCTCATATCAATGTCCAATATACATATATATATATACAAATAAACCGAAAAGAAGTCTAACATCCCAACAATTCTGCAACCGACCCCAATGAGTTCATCAATCTGCAATGAGAAAAACAATATTAAAATCTTTATAATGAATTAAATTATAAATTAAAAATAAACATGTATATATATAACTTTTCCTAAGTTATTCTGCAAACTTTTTCCAGCCAAAATGTTGACAATCAGACGGCTTTTGCGTCTCACCTGTTTACCAGAAGTCCGATTCACTAACCGTCAATTCCAACAAGTTACTTAGGCATTGAACAAGGTACATGTGCTTTCCCGCAGCCGTTTCCCGTTCCGGACCCCCGGCGGGCCGTTTTCGAGCCTAAGTGTTGGAAAATCATGTGTTTCGGTCGTAATTCTCTAACCGGGAGCCTTATTTGCGAACCATCAGTTCCTACAAGTCACTCTACCCTCGAGCGAAGTGCTCGTGCCGGTTTCGGAATTTTCCCGCGGCCGTTTCCCGTTCCGGACCCCCGGCGGGCCGTTTTCGAGCCTAAGTGTTGGAAAATCGTGTGTTTCGGTCGTAATTCTCTAACCGTGAGCCCTATTTGCGAACCGTCAGTTCCTACAAGTCACTCTACCCTCGAGCGAAATTTCGGATGTAAAAGATTTGTCGAAATTTCAGCATAGTCTCCCCTGTACGTGTGACATTTAATTTTTTTTACAACCTGCTAAGTACCTATACATGACAAAAAAACACTTCATATAAACAGCCCAATGCCCAACACACTCCAAAGTCATTCACCACTACGTCATGAGTCATACACCATTCAACCATAGCACTTCAATACCACAACCCAATGCCCCAACACACTGCATCTCGTTATTTTTACCTGTGGGACCCTTACCACCATGATGTATAAGCTCTTGACATGATGATCTGCTGTATATGGACATTGCTCAATGGGCCCGATCAGATTAGAAATTGTCATGCTTGTGTTCTTCAGTTTTACAATATTGGAAAACTTATTAAGATAAGTTGAAAACATAAAACCTTATTCGAATAGGGAATGAGATTCTTCAAGGCTTTCATTTTCTCATTGATCCTGCTCCTCCTCCTCTGTCCACATCAAAAACTCAATCACTTAACTAACAACTACAACAAAAAGAATACATGAGGCAGATATATATATGTAAATAATAAAAAAGGAAAGACAACATTTGTATGTCACGTTTAATACATTGTTTAATATACTTAAATAATCATATGTTTCGGTCGTAATTCTCTAACCGGGAGCCCTATTTGCGAACCGTCAGTTCCTACAAGTCACTATACCCTCGAGCGAAGTGCTCGTGCCGGTTTCGGAATTTTCCCGCGGCCGTTTCCCGTTCCGGACCCCCGGCGGGCCGTTTTCGAGCCTAAGTGTTGGAAAATCATGTGTTTCGGTTGTAATTCTCTAACCGTGAGCCCTATTTGCGAACCGTCAGTTCCTACAAGTCACTCTACCCTCGAGCGAAGTGCTCGTGCCAGTTTCGGAATTTTCCCGCGCCCGTTTCCCGTTCCGGACCCCCGGCGGGCCGTTTTCGAGCCTAAGTGTTGGAAAATCGTGTGTTTCGTTCGTAATTCTCTAACCGTGAGCCCTATTTGCGAACCATCAGTTCCTACAAGTCACTCTACCCTCGAGCGAAGTGCTCGTGCCAGGTTTCGGAATTTTCCCGCACCCGTTTCCTGTTCCGGACCCCCAGCGTGCCGTTTTCGAGCCTAAGTGTTGGAAAATCGTGTGTTTCGGTTGTAATTCTCTAACCGGGAGCCCTATTTGAGAACCGTCAGTTCCTACAAGTCACTCTACCCTCGAGCGAAGTGCTCGTGCCAGTTTCAGAATTTTTCCGTGGCCGTTTCCCGTTCCGGACCCCCGGCGGGCCGTTTTCGAGCCTAAGTGTTGGAAAATCGTGTGTTTCGGTCGTAATTCTCTAACCGGGAGCCCTATTTGCGAACCGTCAGTTCCTACAAGTCACTCTACCCTCGAGCGAAGTACTCGTGCCGGTTTCGGAATTTTCCCGCGCCCGTTTCCCGTTCCGGACCCCCGGCGGGCCGTTTTCGAGCCTAAGTGTTGGAAAATCGTGTGTTTCGGTCGTAATTCTCTAACCGTGAGCCCTATTTGCAAACCGTCAGTTCCTACAAGTCACTCTACCCTCGAGCAAAGTGCTCGTGCCGGTTTCGGAATTTTTCCGCGCCCGTTTCCCGTTCCGGACCCCCGGCGGGCCGTTTTCGAGCCTAAGTGTTGGAAAATCGTGTGTTTCGTTCGTAATTCTCTAACCGGGAGCCCTATTTGCGAACCGTCAGTTCCTACAAGTCACTCTACCCTCGAGCGAAGTGCTCGTGCCGGTTTCGGAATTTTCCCGCGCCCGTTTCCCGTTCCGGACCCCCGGCGGGCCGTTTTCGAGCCTAAGTGTTGGAAAATTGTGTGTTTCGTTCGTAATTCTCTAACCGGGAGCCCTATTTGCGAACCGTCAGTTCCTACAAGTCACTATACCCTCGAGCGAAGTGCTCGTGCCGGTTTCGGAATTTTCCCGTCGCCCGTTTCCCGTTCCGGACCCCCTGCGGGCCGTTTTCGAGCCTAAGTGTTGGAAAATCGTGTGTTTCGTTCGTAATTCTCTAACCGTGATCCCTATTTGCGAACCATCAGTTCCTACAAGTCACTCTACCCTCAAGCGAAGTGCTCATGCCGGTTTCGGAATTTTCCCGCACCCGTTTCCTGTTCCGGACCCCCGGCGTGCCGTTTTCGAGCCAAGTGTTGGAAAATCGTGTGTTTCGGTTGTAATTCTCTAACCGGGAGCCCTATTTGAGAACTGTCAGTTCCTACAAGTCACTCTACCCTCGAGCGAAGTGCTCGTGCCGGTTTTGGAATTTTTCCGTGGCCGTTTCCCATTCCGGACCCCCGGCGGGCCGTTTTCGAGCCTAAGTGTTGGAAAATCGTGTGTTTCGGTCGTAATTCTCTAACCGGGAGCCCTATTTGCGAACCGTCAGTTCCTACAAGTCACTCTACCCTCGAGCAAAGTGCTCGTGCCGGTTTCGGAATTTTCCCGCGCCCGTTTCCCGTTCCGGACCCCCGGCGGGCCGTTTTCGAGCCTAAGTGTTGGAAAATCGTGTGTTTCGGTCGTAATTCTCTAACCGTGAGCCCTATTTGCGAACCGTTAGTTCCTACAAGTCACTCTACCCTCGAACGAAGTGCTCGTGCCGGTTTCGGAATTTTCCCGCGCCCGTTTCCCGTTCTGGACCCCCGGCGGGCCGTTTTCGAGCCTAAGTGTTGGAAAATCGTGTGTTTCGTTCGTAATTCTCTAACCGGGAGCCCTATTTGCGAACCGTCAGTTCCTACAAGTCACTCTACCCTCGAGCGAAGTGCTCGTGCTGGTTTCGGAATTTTCCCGTGCCCGTTTCCCGTTCCGGACCCCCGGCGGGCCGTTTTCGAGCCTAAGTGTTGGAAAATCGTGTGTTTCGTTCGTAATTCTCTAACCGGGAGCCCTATTTGCGAACCGTCAGTTCCTACAAGTCACTCTACCCTCGAGCGAAGTGCTCGTGCCGGTTTCGGAATTTTCCCGCGCCCGTTTCCCATTCCGGACCCCCGGCGGGCCGTTTTCGAGCCTAAGTGTTGGAAAATCGTGTGGGTTATGTTATGTAACAAACAAACAATGTTATGTAACAATGAAATAGAGACATATGTTACTTAATAATAATAATAATAATAAATCCATAGCAGCAAACAAACAATGTTATGTAACAATGAAATAGAGACATATGATACTTACACCAACACTAGGGCTTTGTTTAACCATTTTGAAAGCGCAAGTTAAAATGTTTGGCATCAACCTAGATAGTGATGTAAAACATGAGGTCAGTACAAACTACAAACTAAAACCAAAATCAAATATGCATATGCAATATATTACTTGTCAAAGTGCTTTCGGTGCCTCGTGACCAAAGCACAAAATATTTGCATGCATCTCTTTCCGGCCTTCAATCTCAGCAAGTACTCATCTTCCACGTTTGTAGAACTCAAATTCAATGAGTCCAGCACTACTGAGAAAGAGGCACTAGATGTAACAAATATAAGTGTGCAAAGGATAGCAGTCACAACACTACTTGGCACACGCATTATTTCAGCTTTTTTGTCATTTTGTGGTTAAATTAAGATTTAAAACAAGAGAATAGAGGTCAACTTTGGCACAAGTCACACAACCATAATGCTACAACAGCAAAGTGGAGGTCAACTTTTACATCATAGATAACAGAATATCCTAGCATGTGACACTTGCAATACAAGTGCCAAAACCAGGTGTAAACAATTGACAAGGCACCATAACCTACAGAATAAGTGCAGCATGCCAGAATAAGTATCACATTCAAAAGTAAATTGTTGCATTCACACTAACAACAATGAAACAATAATATGAGTACATTCATGCAAGATTAAGAAAGTACTTTTGAAATGTAACTTGGACTAATACGCTCATATTAAGTATTGAAAAGAAAAACTCACAGAAAAATAGATGCACTTGCACATCGTAAGAATGATTCTTTCAACTTCCACATCTACTCTGCCTTGGATAAGTAAAGCCTGCCAAGTGTACCATAAGTAGCACAAGATTATGTCACCTCTCCAATTTGGTATCACAACAAAAAGCAAAGAAAAAGGGTCGACTGCTTCACCTTATCAAGGAAATAATGAAAGGTAGATTGCAATGGTACAAGAATTTCGCTCGCTATCAGCTCTAATTGTGGTGGCACTGGCTCCTTCGCAATTTTTGGATTCAAGTAGTACTGATTGATTTAAAAAAAAGGCAACCAGTAAAATGTTTGAAACATTAATATATTTATTACAAGAAAATACTACTGACAAATCATTTTATTAAATAGCCACCAAATACTAACCATAAAAAATTCAGTATCAAAATTTAATATCCCAAAAAGAAAAAGAATTTATGCTTTTCACAATATATGAAAATTTAATATCACACTAGAGATCTATAATTGATTTCATTGATTTATCACCATTCAAAAAATATGATAAAATAAAATAAAAATTCATTTAGTCCATTGGAATTTGTTCATTGTGGCATAAAGTCAACAAATCATCATCACCACAACCACCTGTATGTATGTATTCCCCATAATACATCAATCTGGGGTTAGTAACTGGCATTGCCAAAAGTCAACAGACAAAGCATCTAACTACAATTTCCCCGTAACAGATCATGCATATAGATATAGTGTATGAGCATATACATAAGATTATAAAAAAAGATAGGTATAATCACCTTCTTATTGTGCTTGGGAATATCAGCTATTCTCCATGTGTTGCCTTTCTCTACTTACTTCAATAATTTTGCCACTGGTGTGCGCATTGCTCGAGGAAAATCTATGTTCTAAAATGTATGCAAAGCCAGAACTTGAGTTCACTGGCTTAAGGAGTTGTCTCTTGCAAAATAAAATAAAAAATAATAAACATCACATAGAATTTAGATTCACCTGAGATGATTGCGTGTCACATAACCAGTTAAAAAGAATCCCAAGTGATAGCTGTTAGACATCCAAGAACTAAAAACCACGTTGAAAGAAACCACCCCATCAATCCACAGCCAAATCATCTCTCCACCAAGTACTCCAAAGAAAAAACTATGTATAAAAACATACAGGACCATTTCAACAAACATGTCAGCATCATGAATTAGACAAAACTTGAGATACCCAAGTGAAGAACCACAACACTACATTCAAACTATACACATAGACAATCCATAGCCAAACCATCTCTCCACCAAGTACTCCGAAGGAAAAAAACATATATAAAAACACATACTGGGGCATTTCAACAAACATGATCAGCATCGTGAATTGTGATTGAATTCAAGGAACTCTAAATGAACAGGTGCCAAGGGAACAAATATGCAATTAAAGGCCTTTTTCTACTCTCAACCTAACGAGCATTGTCCTTTGGCCACTGCTTGATCTATTAGTTCCATGAACCATTCCACAGTGGATGGCTGCTAAGATATGTTCTGCCAGCCATTTCACGGCCACTTAAATTGAACAAGGTCTGCCAATGGACATCAACTCCCGATGACTTGACACAAATAACAACCAGACCAAATAAATAAATGAGGAAACAGCTACTTTACTCTTTCACACTCTAGAAAAGGGATAGAGTTCTCTTCTGATTTCTCTGTTCTGGGTCCGGTTGGAAGATTGGATGAGCAATGGAAGATCAAAGTTCGATCTCCTTTCCAACACAGCCCTTATCTATTTCAGAAAAATAGAAATCAATCTGACCCTTAAGATCTGTGATCACAGATGTGGCCCACCGCAGATCTGGTCCTCATCTCTGACGAAACCGAGCAACAATGATAGCAGCGGCAAGCCTCGACTTCGGCGAAGTGCAGGTTTCTTCTTCCTGTACCCTAACTTGTCCTGGGAGCCCATGTTTCTTCTTCCTCCTCTATTTCAGAAGATCGACTGCTGTAAAGCAATCCCACTGTTGCTCCCCTCCATTCTCCTTCTCTGACGGACGAAGGTGGCTGGTTGGACTTATGTCTGACGACGTCATTCGGCTGTAACGTCGACGGGCAGCGATGGGGCGGTAATCTCTGGGCAACGACTGCCCTCCTGTGGCGGTGGCGGCTCCGGCGCGCGGGAGGGCAAGTGCAGAGCGAGAGGGAGGGAGGGAGAGAGAGAGAAATAGAGAGAGAGGGTAAGAGCAGATCGCGAGAGAGAGAGAAATAGGAGAGTGAGCGCAGAGAGCGAGCCGAACGGCAGAAAGAGTGAGACAGAGCGCAGGTGAAAGAGAAAAGAAAAGAGGGAAAAGAGGGCTCTTGGCGGGGAGGGAAAAAAAACGTGGGAAAATTAAATGTCACTATTTTTCGTCCCAAAAGAAATAAAATTTTCATCAGCAAAAATTATTTCATTTTTATTATTTCAAAACATGAAGTATACCAATCTTTAAACGTCGATAATAAATATTTCGATGCTAATTTTTGTCGAAAAAAAATATCGATAAAGGACTCTGATTTTTAATTTTCCTAAAAATAGAGTTAAACATTACCTATGTTTTATAAAAAAAAGCCGCGGGCCGTTCATTTCATCGACGTCATATAATTCGTCGATAATATTCTCTGATAGTTTTATCGGCGTAAAATAAAAATAAAAAAAGATTTTCCAACACTTAGGCTCGAAAACGGCCCACCGGGGGTCCTGAACGAGTAACGGGGTGAGGGGTGCGAGGACAGTGGGGTGCCTTTGTGGTGCACAGTGAATGTGGAATGGTGCGTGGTGTGTGCGGAGGGCAGGAAGAGGGAGGGGTGCACCTGGTGCAGGGGAGGCGTCCGGCGGCGTCGGGAACGAAGCGGGCGGCGGAGTCGTCGGAGTGGATGGGGATGGAGAGGAAGGAGAGGGTGAGGAATATGCCGGAGCTGCTGCGCGGGGACTTTTACAGAAAAACATCACTAAAAGTTTACTTTACTGACGTCATAAAATTCGTTGATAATAGAATTCGTCAATAATAGTCTTTGATATTTATTTTCCTTAAAAATGATGTTAATAATAAAAAGAGGGGTTTCGGTGGCGGGATAGGGAAGAACAGATTGAATTGTTTAAGCAGGTCGACACCCTTGGACTCGTCTTATTCTTCCAATCAGCTTCATGAGTTGATTTTCTTCCTCCTTTTCCTAGTTCAACTGACATGTTTCATGAATGCTATGGTGAATGCTTATATGATGATTACGTTTATTTAGCTTCCGCATTTTGATTGTTAATCATCACAAGAGACTAGTTTAATTTAATTAAGTTAAAATTGGTCATAATTGGTCACTATTTGTAGATCACCCTATTCATCCCCCCCCCCCCCCCCCCCCCCCCTCTAGGGTTAGGCCCCCGGGACTTTCACTAAGTGCAATGGCCCGATGGATAAGAGTATTGAGCTGGCCCAAAAAACTCTTGGGCGCATAAATCCATGTCCTTTAAATCTAATATCGAATATCGGTTCCAAAATTCTTATCTTCTTCCCAGACTGAACGAACTCTGCTTTTCTACTAAGCAAAAGGATAGATGAGGCCGGTCGTTTGTTTTTTCCCAATTTACATATGTAAACATCCCACATGTGAAAAAGATTCATATCATTTATGTTTGTTTACAACATTTACACACTAGGTGTGTGAATCACATGTGCTTTTGCTGTGTAAAATATTTGCAAAAGAGGCAATACATTTTCGCTCATGATGAGTGTGAAACGTTTTACATACCGGCCTAGTTTTGGCAGAGCTATAGTGGACACACAACTTGGACGCCTTTTTCAATTTTTTTATTTAAATAATCTGGCACTAAAATTTGTGATCCAAACCGTTGATCATGTTAGGGGGGCTAAAAACGGCTATGATACCAAAAGTCAACCGTTGGATCATTATAGATTGTGATGTATTGATGAAAACGGACAAACCATTAGATCATCATTTATGGAATTTTGTACGCCCTATTTTCGCAATCCAAATTTTTAGTCCTCTTTAAAAGGTCATTTATAGTTATAGGTCCCAACCTCAAATGTTGATTCAATATGGATCATGAAATATATTTGAAATAAATACCAATCATTGGATTAATGCACGGTTACTACAGTGCATTCACGAGTTAAGACATGCAGTCCGTTTTTTCTACATTTCCGAACAATCTGGATCACTAATGCAAGATATGGACCATAGACCCTCTTTATATGGCAAATAACGTCTGTTGGATCAAATTCCAACGATTGATCCTTCATGTATTGTGAGATATTGACAAAAAAGACCAAAGGGTTAATGGTTCAATTTTAAATTTTGTGGGCCACTTTTTCCTGATCTAAACCTAAAATCCTCTTTAGGAGGTCAACAATGATTATCTAGTCAAATCTCATCGCTTGATTCATCGTGGATATAATTATTTTATTTTCGTCGGTAAAATGAATATAAAAATAAATAAAAATTATTAAACAGATTTACCGACGTTTTATTTCTCCACTAAAATTAAAAAACAAATTTACCGACATTTTTATTTTCGTCGGTAAAATGAATATAAAAATTAATAAACATATTTACCGACGTCTAATTTCGTCAGTAAAAGTAAAAAATAAAAATTTAGAAATATATTTACCGACGTGTTTATTTTCGTCGGTAACATGAATATAAAAATTAATAAACATATTTACCGACGTTTAATTTCGTTGGTAAAGGTAAAAATTAAAAAATTAAAAATGATATTTGCCGACGTTTTTATTTTCGTCGGTAAAATTAATATAAAAATTAATAAATATAATTACCGAAGTTTAATTTCGCCTATAAAATTAATATGAAAATTAATAAATATAATTACCGAATCCCTCTTTGTTCCGAACCAAGATCCCATTCAGGATTAATACATTCACATAGCAAAAAAGATGCATAACTTGTAAGGGCCTAAATAGATTGAATAAAATTCATATCTGAAAATCTACTTAGCTTTAATCATATACTATTTACTAGTCCGGCCCGTTTGTATATTTAACAAACATTTATTGAAACTCTTTTATTCAATTAAAAATAAAAAATTTAAGAAAGATATTTGCTGACGTTTTGATTTTCGTCGGTAAAAGTAATATAAAAATTAATAAAAATTAATAAATATAATTACCGACGTTTAATTTCGTCGGTAAAATTAAAAATTAAAAATTTAAGAAAGATATTTGCCGACGTTTTTATTTTCGTCGGTAAAAGTAATATAAAAATAAATAATAAATATAATTACCGACGTTTAATTTCGTCGGTAAAATTAAAAATTTTAAATTTAAAAAGGATATTTACCGACGTGTTTATTTTCATTGGTAACATGATCGTAAAAATAAATGAAAATTAATAAACATATTTACCGACGTTTAATTTCGTCGGTAAAGGTAAAAAATAAAAATGTAAAAAGATATTTAACGACGTTTTTATTTTCGTCGATACAATTAATATAAAAATTAATAAACATATTTACCGACGTTTAATTTCGTCGGTAAAATTAAAAAAGAAAATTAAAAGCATATTTATCAACGTTTAATTTCGTCGGTAAAATTAAAACAATATTTACCGACGTTTTATTTCGTCGGTAAAATTTAAAAAATAAATCATTTTTTTTAAATTTAAGAATGGCCTTTGCCGACGTTTTACTAAAAAACGTCGGTAAATGGTGTACTTTTGGCCACGTTTTTTAGAAACGTCGGTAAAATTCTGTACTTTTACCGACGCTTTATAGGAAACGTCGGTAAAGGTCTTTACTTTTGCCGACGTTTTGAAAAACGTCGGTAAAGGGTGTAGTTTTGGCGACGTTTTTTAGTAAACGTCGGTAAAAGTAAAGACCTTTTGCCGACGTTTGTAAAAAAATGTCGGTAAAGGTCCACCCTTTACCGACGAATTTGAAAAACGTCGGTAAAGAGTATACTTTTGCCGACGTTTTTTAAAAACGTCGGTAAAGGGTAGACCTTTACCGACGAATTTTAAAAACGTCGGCAAAAGTATACCCTTTACCGACGTTTTTCAAAAACGTGGCTAAAAGTGCAACTTGTTGTAGTGGACAAGAAGCTGAACCCAAGATGGTGGAATTTAACTTTGAATCATCCATCATACAACAACTCTTCATGATAAAAGAAAAATGTTTATTATTTAAAATGGCAGAGGAAAAAACAAGTTCTACACATGTTGCAACCTGGCATCCGAAAAATTGGATGTTGCTTTAGGTGGGACACCCTTTATTATCTACAAATTATTTACATAAACCAACTGAACCATCAACAGGGCAATCTACCCTGTTCACAATATCTTATGGACTTTATGTTTTGCAACTCTTTGACATGGTTTCTTCTAAGAATATGGGATAGCTACTTAAGCTTCTTCATTGATGGAAACTCAAATCCAAGCTCAGAAGTCTGAGAATTCTATTCATAACTTCTTGATGGAAAAGGACTTATTTGTAATTCTGATTTTATGAAAATTTTCCATTGATGGAATTTTTTTATGATTTCAGTTTCATTAGAAAACGGGTCAAATTGTGATCAATTTTCTCTTCTAGCTTGGGTTCATTTAAATTCATTTCAAATGATTCCCAGTGAGATTTGATACCTTTAAAAATGGACTTATTTTAGAATAAAGTAAAAAAGTTACTGTGCAACTTTTCAACTATTCATTATCTTCTTTCTTTTTTTATCCGGGTAAAATCAGAAGTTCAACATTCAAGCATGCCAACTAAAGAGCAAGTAGATTAAGTTTAAACCAATTTGTAGCAATCAACATGAATGGCAAAAATCAATGTAACATTTGGTATCAAACATAACAAACACTGCGCACGCACTTTGAAGGAAGTGAATAATTTCAGATAAATAGACACCTCCAGCACTGCACATTTTCAACATAACTACAAGTTTTCCAGTCACCAAATACAGTCCTGCTAATGACATTCATCATTTTTCAAAACATTCATAGCCAAATCAAGTTTTCACTACATTTTTCACACAACCATTTAATGGCTGATAGTGAAAAAAAGAAAAAAAGAAAAACACGAATGTCTGAACCAGTGACTTCAATGGAGCACCATTCTAGGCACATTTACATCATACAAAAGAACAGACTTTGACACCGTGCGATGACGATACGGACTGTCGCGGGCGAGAGGAGAAATATTTTCAAATTTGTGAGCAGAAAAAGGAATGGCGAAATCCAGCGGCTTTCTTGTTGACGGCCGAGCTTCGTCGATCTGCCATTTTCACCGATTCGCAACAAGGATCGGTGAGAGATCGAGCGAGATGAGGACAGTTCGCAGCAGAGATCGGCGAGAGATCGGGAGAGATGAGAGCACCCGGAAGCCTCTGGACGAGAGAGAGACCGCAGGCGAAAGGGAGAGGACGACGATCGTAGGCAAGCTTGGGAGAGAAAAGTCGCAGCGAGGTGGAGATGGAGAGGTCGCAAAAGAGATGGAGATTGGAAAAGAGAAATCGCAGCAAGATGAGGGAGAGAGAGAGAGAGAGATCGCAGGCGATGCTGGGGAGGGAGAGAGAAATCGCAGAAAGAGAGAGAGGAGGGGAAAGAAATGGAAGAGGGAAAAGGATAGGGGGAAACTGAAAGATGAGCGGTAAGCCCTTAGATTTTCATTCCATCACACGCCGGGCCACACGCTTGCAGCTGATGCTCTCCTCAACTGCAGTTGAGGAGAGTCGCCCCGTATATATATATATATATATTTATGCTTGACTACAAATGCCCCTCATGCATGACCATAAGGAAGAATGAGTGATGCTAACTTTTAGAAGAAAATGAGGAGAATATGAGATACGAACTTGTTCAAATGATCCTAGCCCTTAGTTTTATTGATTGGCTATATGACATGCATTTATTTTTTGAGATAAAATCCAAAGGGTCAATGATATCTAAAACGATGTAAGATTTGGGTTTTTGCCGGTTCTTGGCATGGGCTGTTTAGTATGTTTGAAAGGATTTGGATTTGGCTGAACCCTAAAATAATGAGGCTGAAATTTGGATGTTCCAAAAGGTAGTTTTTCTAGATGATTTTCTAATTACTCTGCAGTTGACAAGCTACGTACACTTGTTGTCTTCGCGGTGGATCACTATGGAGTGTGGAGGTACTTTGTGTAGAGTTTTACTCAAATAAAAGCACAAGAAATCTATTTATAGTTATATTGTAATCGAAAGAACTCGTCCAATGGGTTCACCATGGATGTTCCATCAGATATATATACCGCGTCATCAGACTCTCCAAATCCGATCAAGATTCGTATTCAAACTCTTACACGGAAAAAAAAAGAAAAAAAAAACACTCTTGATGTTTAAATAGAATAATGGTGGCATTATAAAGCGTTGAGTATGCTTGTAGCTACATTAATTTTGTTGGGAAGTTCCACTTCCCACATCGTCAAATTCCTGAGTTGGACAGGGCTTCATATATTTGTTTGGGCCTTCCACCTATCAGCTTAAGCTTTTGAGTTCCGATCCCATCGTTCTTGTATAGCCCACGTGGCTGGCCCATCCATGAAAATCTATTGGGTCCCACGTGAGGGGGAGTGTTGGGAAGTCCCACATCGCCCTAGTCTTGAGTTAGTATATGGTATGTTAGGTCAGATTCCACATATACAAGAAAATAAGATTTAGAGAGCATGCTATATATAAATATTATATACATTGAGATGAGTTTTGTGGTTACCAAGTCATCAGGAGAGGATGTGATGAAGTGATTGCCCCAAACACTCGGATGAAAGTTTGCATTTTTGCGCACTATCTTACATTTTTCATCTCCTTGAGAGTTGGATTTGTTTGGACCATCGGAATGGCCAGAGCCTAACACAAGAGACATGAGTATGTAGTTGTGTTTTGGTTATGAAGATGGAAGAAGAGCTAGTTCTGGGTGAATGGAAGGTAGCAATGCATGCATGGTGATTTATATATAGGCTTGGGGTGGGGAGTAATAAGTGTAACTTATTAATTGTTGGTGCGTGTGGTTTCATGTGGGTAAGTGGGTTTCCTTATAGCTTTCATAAATAATTTTTTCTATGGTTTGGTTTCGTATACTACTCGAATCAGTTAATTACTTCTTATCTATATCTATTCGATGTGATCAAACAAATCCATTTGGCAATGACTTGCGTGTTCCAATTTCAAGCATACAAATAGGCCCATTTAGATAAATCCCTATGTATTCCATTAATTCCGTGCAAATAATAGAACCATTTAAGTTAAGCACTTCCTACGCATTTGAATTCCATGCAAATAGACAGGCCCATTTGGATCAATTACTTGCTATGTACTCTAATTATTATATTTCTTTATTAAGTTTATATTTCTACACTATTTTATTCTAATTCCTAATAAGTATTTTCTATTTCGCCACCATCCAATTGGCTATAAAAATTAATAAATGAAAAAAGAAATGTGACCCCACCATTTTGCTTATTGCAATGGATTGTCGATAGTATGCCCAAATAAAGGAGAAGAGTTGAGGTCTTCTTGAAAAAAATAAGAACTTGATTTTTTTTCTCCCAAGCCCTAGTCCTCAAGCGTAAGGGAAGGGCTTGGGAAGTGCAAGCCCCCCGAGGGTTTTGGCCCACCCCAGGCTTGGTACTTATATATTGAAGGTGGGGTAAATAGAGCACCTGGCCCATTAAATATTTTAAGGGCTCCTCCAAGACACTAATATAGAGTTTCAAACCCTGAACACAAGTTGTTTGGAGTACTGAGGCTACGAAATAGACTCTATGAAATTGTTTTTACACTGACTATCCATTTAATAGCCTTAGATTGAAAATAGTCAATGAACCCGATTATTTTGTAATTAGTACATTCCAAATGGCTTTTATCTACTAGCTAGGTTGGTTGTGCCCACAAACTCTACCATGTATTTTAATCTTTGAAGCATAAATTTCTAGGTCCAATTCTTTGGGATGTATGCCTTTCAGGGGTGGAAGTAGTGGGGGACTGGGGTGGTCGTGGCCCCTAAAATTTCATAATATCCCTTAGAAATGTTGTTAATTTCAGTAGTTATTCATATTGGCACCCCCAGAATTTTTTTTAATAGTGGAGCCCCAAGGCGTATATCTCGGTTCTACCAATACTGGTACCTTTAGCCCTCTCTAATACATAGATAGTAAGTACATGTCTCGGCCAATCCCTTATCAAATATAGTTATTTATTTTGAACCGTTTAGATTTACTCATATTACTAATTTTACCTACTAGTGATAAACGACCATACGAGGATTAGCCGGATTTCACTTTAGTAGAAGTTGAGCAATAGTAGCCCAACTCTATTGGTGTGAACTTAGCCCAGGGGAATACAAGAAGAGAGAATTACTTTTACAATTTAAAACACTAGCCAAGGCTTGGAGCATCTCAGCTTTAACCATAATTAGTACTATTTGAGGGAGAATGTGTACATATACTCAACAACGACGAGGAATGTGCAAGAAGCGGCAGTTTTCATCTGACTTTGCAGGGTTCGAACTACGGCGGTTCGAACTCTGGATACGCTACTGTCTCTTCCTACGTACGTGTACAGACTTCTTCCCACGTGAGTGGGGAGCTGTCTTGCCATGGGTGCTGGCTCTTTCTTGGGTCCCATCTCCCTTGGCTGGGATACGAGGAAAAAAAAAACAATTACAAGAAATTCAATAATAAGCATCCTATTCATGATGATTATAGGGAAGAAAGTAAATAAAAGATGGGGACATGCACATTACTTGCATGTGGTTATTTTTTTATTGTGAAGCCTTTAAGCCATTCAAAATCTTAAGCTCATTACATACATTACCAATAAAAACTTATATATGCCCCCCACATGCTTCAGTAAAAATAGAAGAAAAAAAACCCCACATGATTCTGCAGAAGTAGGAGGAAGAATCATTCCTATTATTATTCTTATTCCTATTCCCCCTCCGCCAACTGCAGGTTTTAGATGTCGATAGCTGATCCATACCGATGGGAATATGTGATCTTTTTTTTTTTTTTTTTCCATGTTTCCAATGACTTCTTTTTAGTTTTTATTGTCTCCTCACTAGTCACTGATTCAGTGATGCCAATGGGTCAGTTTTATTTTTGGTAAAGGGCCAATGGGTCAAGTTCAGATGGTGACCTGCGCAAGTACAACCCACCCAATTAGAGTTGGATTTGCTTGTGATTTTTCAAACTGTATGACAGTTGACACATACATATTTTGAGCCAAATGTGGGTAAACAAAAGATTAAAATAAGGAAAACAAAAATAAAGAATATGCTTTAATGTGATCAATTGGTGCTGGTCCCACCTCTTATTGGTGCAAGAGTTATGTGATGCTGGCCCACACCTCTGATTGGTGCAAAAGTTTTTTTTCACCTTTAATTAGGATCCAAACTATGAGGCCCCACTTCTTGTGGACCCTCATTGTGATTTAAATATTATAAATTATAGTTTGAGCTATCTAATTATGCTATTTAATAGGGATTAGTAAGGGTAGATAGATAATTTCCTAAGTCTTAGCATATTTTCTAGGAATTAGGCTTTTGTGTATTTTATAGGTTTTATAGGGTGTTAATTATAAATTGGAGGGTTATTAGTTAGTAGAGGCCCTAGCTAATAATTAAATTGAACTTGGATACTATACTTATACTGTTATAGGCTAAGGCCATGGTTTTGGTGGGGGCCTTCGTAAGGATCCGATGTTGGACTTAGACTTAAACTGTATTCCATAGATTGGACTTATACTTTGACCTCTTAGGGACTTGTTAGGACCTTGCTTGAGCAAGGCAAGCCTAAACATACACAGACCTGTATTTGTTTCCTTGAGTCACCATTAGTATTCACTCAATTGTCTTAAGCTTAGCATTTGAACTGATCATTACTGGTAGGAGCTATATTGATTGTGGAGCTATCATGATGAGCTATGTTTGGACGGACGGTGTGATACCAGTTCCTGTCTTTTGAGTGAGAGAGTGTTGAGATTGATGAGTGTTATTATTTTGTGGGGCTCGTCATCCCTTATACTGTTACTTTAATTTTCCGCCGCGACTGTTTACAATATGGGAGGGCCGCGGCATAATATCTCGCGGTGTCCAGCTTGTATGAATGTGCCATATTGATGTCTGTTAGATTAGATACTTTATTTATCCTAATTCTAAATGCTTTATCTTGCTCAATTGCCTATATTATGTACCGTTGATGTTCTCATGATTATGTGATTGTCTCTACTCTTTTGTTGCATACATCTTATGTTACTTGTATACTGTGTCTTGCCAGATCTTTGGATTTGATCCATTATTGGTGCTTAGGTATTGACTCCGATCTCGAGGACGACGCGCTCGTCGAGGCGCCCGTAGCTTGTGACTATGGATGGGGACTAGCTGACCAAGAGGTCGAGCTGGATGATGGAGTGCCTACACATGGGATCTGAGAGTACTACCTTTTGGGTATTTGAGTGTTTATGTTGTGAGCAGGGAGGTAGACTGATATGTATAGACTTTTATTATTCACATTTGAGATTTAGGCTGGACTTCAGCCCTGCTACACTTGCTTCATTTTATATGATACCTTATGCTTCCGCTATTGTTAGCATTCATTCTGATATCTTTCTTAAGCTTCCGCAATTCAACCATTGATTATTATTGTTCAAAAAGTTTTAAATTTGACCTCACTGCAGACTTATGATCTTGGAGGTTCTCGGATTTTCCTGGAAGTAGCGCGCCAAATGTGGCTAACTTGAAGGTAATCTCGGTATACGGAATTAGGGCATTACACGAACTATTCATTCTACCCAAATAAGTGGAGCTTACCAACAAAATCAAAACCTCTAGAGTAAAGAGAAAGGTGAAAAGAGGGAATGGTAAAGAGAGAACTGAAAGGGGCAACATGGCTTTCCTTTGTAGCTTGACATCAAAGAAAGTTTTGTTTATTCCCTTACTCATTTAAGTTAGCCAGATTTACAGCCTATTACACTACACCAAAAACGAGAAATTAAACGGATTACCGTTCCTAATCTGTGTGTTCCTAATTCGTTCATCCGTTCCTAAACCGTTCCTAATCCGTTAATCCGTTCCAAAAACAGGAAATTAGAACGGATGAACGGATTATGAATACATGGATTAGGAACAGTAATCCGTTCCAATTTTCCATTTTTAGTGTAGTGTTAACAGAGGTACAAATAGTCAAAAACATAAATTCTAAAAGAAAAGAAATTACATCTTCTTCAAAAGCATTTGTGATGCTGGATTCTTAATAACTTGATCCCTTGTACGAATTGTACAGAGTTAGGGCAATTGATTCTCTTCCTCCAAATGAGGTTGTTTTTTTCTTTTTTTTTTTTCTAAGGATCTCTCAAACAACTATTTTACTTACGATTTCTCACCAGATCCTTCAGTCTTTAGAGAGGGAAATGAAAATCGTCGAAGAGTGGGAAATGAGGAGAAATGGGATAGGTAAGGCTAGTAAATGACGATTGAAATTGAGTTAGAAACCATGGGCCGGTGCAATAGGGTATGAAATGATAATTAAATGATTTAATTTGGAAAGAGGACGGTTTCCATTTCTCTATAGGCAAAAACCATGAGCCTGAACTAATTAATACCGATGATTGAATTAAGGGATTTTTACCGGAAAATACACATTATATGGCCACTACACGTAACAGTGAACATTAGCCATCTATACACCTAACAGGGAATCCGTACAGGATTCCTTTTTTTTTTTTTTACCATTTTTTTGGTAGTCGAATTCAACCTTCATTTGCAGTGTTAAAGGTCGAATTCGACCTTGATGGTGTAAACTTCTGCTATACACAATACGTTGGAAGTCAAATTCGACCCACAGTTTCAACTTTTAAGGTCGAATTCGACCCTGACTTGTCTACTTTCCCCTTTTCAAAACCCTCGTTTCCAGGTAAAATCACTTTATTTAACCCGTCGACTGCGACATCTAGGTTCTCCTCTCCTCCATCCCATCGACTGCATTGTGCACTTTCTACCCTCCATCTAGGTCATCGTTCTATTCTGCTGTGCCACCCAATAGCCCGAATTCTTACATTCAGGTATACATATGGGCCCTGAATTCTCAATTTCTGTCGGATCCGAATTCTGATTTCATCCCATTTTTACCATTTCATATCAGGGCCAACTAAACTAGAGGCCCGACCGAGCCCACCCCAATTCATCCCCTTACAAATTACAAAGCATAGGATGGTCCTTATACTTACCCTCTCTAATAAATAAATAAACAAACAAACAAATGATAGAATAACCACACAGATTTATTCTCAAGAACTTTTCTTTATTTCAATAACCTTCATTATACAACAAATCATACCAATGTGATCCAATTCTCCTCAACAAATGTAACAAAAAGAAAAACAAAATAGTGTAAGAAAAAGATTAACCCATTGCCATTTTACAGTTCATAATCACTTTCAAATCTTACTTCTCTTGTTAGAGACCAGTGAATCTACTGTAAGTAGAGGGCACAGAATGATAGGAAGGAGGCCCCGAGCAGTCCCACTGCAGGAGCGATTGCAGTCGACCTCCAACGTATTGTGTATAGCAGAAGTTTACACCATCAGGGTCATATTCGACCTTTAACACTGCAAATGAAGGTCGAATTCGACTACCCAAAAAAATGGTAAAAAAAAAAAAAAATGGGAATCATGTACGGATTCCCTGTTATGTGCATAGATGGCTAATGTTCACTGTTAGTGTAGTGGCCGTATAATGTGTATATTCCGGTAAAAACCCCTTGAATTAATTAATATTGAGTTAAAAACCATCACCTTTCACGTATAAGAATAATAAGTGGAGAACAGAAATGGAAGGAAGTGGGTACATGAAGTGGAGAGGAGTTATGATCGCATGTGCAAATGAAAGGGAGTAACGGATGGTGATCAAGATAAGTTTGACATGGTCAAAATAAATTGGATGCAATCAACTGATTTCTCAATTAGAATCGATCGTTTTCATACTATAAAAAATCTATAAAATTTTAAAAATTTATAAGAAACTTAAACTATTAAATTTTATGTATAAATTAAGTTAAAATGAAAAAAGAATTACATAAAATATAATATATAACTTAATAAGATGATGTCATGCGAAATTCCAAGGAATAAATTCATCACCTATTACATCATTTGGATCATTTCTAGAATTCTTTACCTTTTTTTTCTTGCCTTTTAAAGGTTTTAATTTTTTTTCACCACTTCGTCTCATACAACCATAAACTAACCACGACAAGAGAAAAAGAGTACTAAATCCTGAAATTTGATTTTGAATACCGGCTATACAGTTGGTAAAAAAAATGTCATCAAATTAAAAATGAAATTTGGGTAGAAAATAAAACCTATGGTTGCTTTAATCAAATAATCTTTTCATTTAGAAAGTTTTTTCATAGTACTAGATTTTGAAAGTTACTAAAACAAGGCATATCTATATTTTAGAAAATCCTACATTCGACCATGAGAAGTTCTTAATGAATTAAATTAAATTAAATAACCTAATCCAAACCAAGTCCATTTGAACAAAATGGATGGCATACATATCATTCATGCAATTAAAAGAGATCGAAATGTCAATTCCCATAAGGTCAAATTAAAAAAATCAAATGAAATAAACAACAATATAATGCGTGTGAAAAGATGGCAAGCTTATAATAATAGCCATCATACACAATCAAGGTTGGAAAGTCCGTGTCTCGGATTGGACTCCTCCAACTCAAAAAATTTGACATAGAGAAACTCCGAGGAAGTCATGTTTTTCAAATAATAATATAAAGATATCTAGAGGATTTTACCAAAAAAAAAAAATAGAATAGGTGACCAGTGGACCGAAAAGGTGATTTTAACTGACATTGCACCAGATTAGTTATTTTGCCCGAAATGTGTTTTTTTTTTAGCACTTTCTACTAGCGTCCCTATCGACCTTTGTTTTATAATGTTAAGGGTCCCTAGAGACCTTACGGTGTACGCTTATAAATGAACGAAACTCATCATCATTCCCTGTTCTTCGTGAAAAAACGATGACACTCAACTTGCTTCCCCTCCATAGGTCATTCCCACCTCTTGAAGACCCCAAGGTCATTCGTTCAAGCACGCACTACACCATTTCAGGGCTTTTACAGCGTGAAATGCGCGCCGTAAATGTAGGTTTACGGCTCACGGGGGTCGTGCCGTAAAAGCGCCTGCCGTAAAAGGTTTGAACTATTTACAGCGTGCATATACAGGTCGTAAGTAGGATCAATGCACGCCGAAAATGATGTTGTTAGGACTTTTTGGACCA
This sequence comes from Litsea cubeba, assembly GCA_012931725.1. Lineage (NCBI taxonomy): Eukaryota > Viridiplantae > Streptophyta > Magnoliopsida > Laurales > Lauraceae > Litsea > Litsea cubeba. The sequence continues at coordinate 42,985,510 of CM022945.1, forward strand.
GATTTATGGCCTATTAAGCAGGCCGTAAATGCTAAACTTTTACGGCGCAAACTGAGTGCCGTTAAAGCATTGGTGTGTTTAAGTTTATGGCACACGTAGTATGCCGTGAATACTTAAAACGAAAAATATTTTACACAGCTTGCATTTGTGGGCTATAAATAGGTTGTGTACAATCTGATTAACGGCTCCAAATGCAAGCCGTAATTGAGTATATATGTTTTTACGACTTACAAATGCAGGCCATTAAAGAATTGGCGAGTTTTAATTTACGGCTCGCAAGGCGCGCCTTAATTGTTTTTCTTATATAAAAAAATTAATTATTTTTTAATTAAAAAAATTAAATCTATATTTTTTTTATTGCTATAAATATAAATTAATAAACTAAAATAAAAAATGTAAACCGAATCTGCAAATAAGCACTGGACCTGCAGTTAAAAACAAAAACACTGGACTTGCAGTCTATACAAGCTAGATAAGCCATGGGAAAAAAAATACATGAAAAGGATCATTCATTCAAATCAATACCAAAACAATGAGGGAATTCTTGTTTGTTCATTTACAAGATTCACACACTTTTCATCTTGTTCCATTAAGATTTATTCGCAAAGGAACCTACCATTACATGAAAGTAAACTCCATCGTTGTCGTGTCATCATTGAATCATAAGGAAAAAAAATACATGAAAAGGATCAACCATTCAAATCTTCCACACTACAAACATAGCATCGTCAACGTTGCTTACTAGAATATGGGGAAGCAGAGATTGACAAAAGCTATATGCCCAAATCATCTCAAAAACTCCATATCTTAATTCATGACGAAACGAACACGTCCGGCATATGTATACATCCATTGCAGTTTATGTACACGTCCGGCAGTGATTTTGGAACTCCACATTTTGGGTTTGATCTACAGAAAATGTACAAAAAATCAATCTCCCTGGGAAACAAACATTTTACAAGACACTTCTAAACACATTCTAAGGCAACAATCAACCCAACAACAAAATATACCCACAAAATCCGAACAAAAAAAAATCAAGAAACATAAAAAAATAAAAAATTACAGCATATAGATATTAAAGAGTACATAATATGGTTCTGTTTGTTCATTCAGAATTCTGTACCGTTCAAATTCAAATGCTTTGTCCACGTTCAAATGCTTTGTCAACTATGAACATTATATGGAAGCCACAAAAAATGTAATTCTCAAATCCAACATTGAATATTGAAAAAATAATATTATAACCATCACATTGAACATTACAGAACCTTCAAATATCCCCATTCAATGGCTTATCCCGCACATGGAAAAAATTTCTGAATAAGAGAGAGGGCTTTTAAACAAACACCATTCAGGAAAAAGAAAACCTACAGTACACCGTACACCAATAAAACTTTGCACTATATATACAAAGTGATCATAACTAATAATTAACATAAAGTTTGACTAGACAAATCTCTATGGAAATATTGTATATATATAGAAGGTAAACAAAAAAAAGGGCTTACACTATAATCACACTTTCTACCTTCTGGTTCATTCCTAGCAAGGAGGAAGATAATGATATATATAACCTAAAAAGAAAAGCTGAAAGTTAATGAACAAGGAAGATGAACAAACCTGCAATATACAAGTTTTATTAAGAATTAAGTCTTTCCATACTTGGTAAGGATTCCTTTTGTGATACGGTTTGATAAGAATTAAGTCTTTCCTCATGCACCCACGTATTTCTCTATGGTTGCAGTCAATGTAGACTTAGGGACTGCACCTATGACACTTTCTTTCTTCTCCCCATTCTTTAACACCAACACAGTTGGGATGCTCCGAACTCCATACTACGTGGCAATGGCTGGGCAATCATCGGTGTTGAGCTTGTAGCACGCGATCTTGCCCGCATATTCTTCTGCCAATTCATCGATCACTGGCGCGATCATTTGACAGGGTCCACACCACTGAGCCCAAAACTCTACCAAAACAGGGGTTTCGCTTCCAGTGACAAGGTTAGTCCAACTTGAATCAGTCACAGCAAGAACTGCAAATTGTGTAAGCAGATAATTAGGTCCACACCACTAAGCCCAAAACTCTACCAAAACAGGGGTTTCGCTTCCAGTGACAAGGTTAGTCCAACTTGAATCAGTCACAGCAAGAACTGCAAATTGTGTAAGCAGATAATTAGGTACACAAGAACTACATAGGGATGAACAAACAACATGGTTTAGCATGATGATAATCCTCAACCAGAAATGTGTTTTTTTTTTTCTTTTAAAGAATCCTGGATTTCATGCTCTCAATAATGGAATTAGAATAGGTGGAAGATTCAGAAAAAACTGTCCAATCGTCATTCATAATGGTATGAACTCATGAATTTAGGATGCAATGCTTGATGGGTGTAATTAAGCAAATGGACTACATACAGCATGAAAAACACACTAATCAAAGGTCTATAACTATCACAACACCTGGTGCACATGTGTTGCGGGGTTATGTGTGTGCGCCCAGGGGAATAGTCCCGTCAGGTAAATATATCATCCACTTCATAAAAAATCTATAAAAAGGAAAAAAAAAAACCTATCACAATCTCACTTACCCTTTATTGAAAAATTAGACAATTTATGAGAAATGGTACCAGGACATGGACTACATCCCTATTTATGATATTGTGAAGATTTCCTTATTCTAGTTGAAATTGCCTGATGATTATCCACGTATGGATGAAACTAGGGTTTTTAATCCTAATAATCACAGGAGGATTTTTGGCTTTGGCTATAATAGCCTGGGAATAGGACACCATTAATGATAATAGAGAAGGAAGATAAAAAAAAAAAAAAAAAAACTTCATTTCAGCACTCATTGCCGACACATAACAGAAAAGCCCAAAACACCTCACATAGGAATCAGAAATTAACAATCAACCACCACAATCTTTTCCGTTGCCGTTTTGCATATCAAACCTGATTCACCTGATTTTAGCTTTCCAACCACACATTCAGAGAGAGAGAGAGAGAGAGAGAGAGAGTTCACATGAAACCACAAGTTCCCAAAAGTTCATGAAAAACTAAAAGCAAAGATTTCACTATCACACAAAATACTATAATTTTTCTTGAAATGGTTATTGAAGAAATGCATTACCTGATGACAGGACAACAATTATGTATTGCCAGCCAAGAGTGGGAGTGTGACGACAAATGGACCGCACATCAGTTAAAGGAACAGCTCTTATAGTGTATAGATTTCTCTCTGCATGAGATAACACAGCAAATGAGTAACTTAAATCAGTAGCAACTATCAGTTATAACAATCACGTGTCATACAAAGGACTATTGTGTAGCCTAACCTTTCTAAAATAACCTGGCATTCGAACCTTGTCCCACATCATTACTAGTATGGCTTGATTTATAAGGAATCCATGTCTGTCAAAATGAGTAACCATACAAGATCAATGCATTGCAAAGGCTTCGTTCTTAAGTTATATGAGACTCAGAGCATAAACAATCCAAAAATCTAAACACCCAGTCCATGGCCACAACCAATCTAAACATAAGCTAAAATAATAACATCCGGTGATCAGAGCTCATAACAGCTAGTATGAAATGCTGGTAGCATCCTCTGTGGCCCACAGCATATAGAAAGCTCACATTGGTTAGCTATATTGTATATGGACTCAAACTAAGAGTGTGATTATCAGCAGGCCATGCTGGGAACAACACTGGCCCACTCCTCTGCAACCTACCCGAGATGATTGCGAGGAAAGTAGAGTTCAAATAACATACATAAAAGTATAAGAACAAAAGGAAATCCACAAACAAAAACAAAAACAAAAACAAAACAAAAAAAAAAAAAAAAACTGAAACCCATAAACCATTTCACCACAAAACATTAAAAATCCAACCAAAGAAGCCCAGCATCCTAATAATATGTAAAGATACATATAAAATGACATATAATATAAGTAAATGATAGCAAGGAAACCAATAAAAAAGAGATTAACTGATCCAACCATCAAAACTTGCTAATCTCAAATATAGTTAACTCATCCAACATCCTCCATCAAGACAAAAGAGGAACACATGAAAAAAAGAAAAGAAACTGAAACCACACTAAAGATACCAAATTTGCAATAAAAATAAAATAAAATACAGTAATTCAACCATTGAAAATTAATGATCACATATATAATTAACTCAACCCCCAATTGAGTTCACAAAAATTAAATGACAAGTCCGTCCATAATTGAATTCACAAAAATCCGCCTGAATATAGCCCATCTTTTTTTCTAAATGATTTACAAAAATTCACAATTTTCAAGGAGTATATCCAACTCGATTCTAAGCCCTCAAACCAACCTTAGATACGTACTTAAATTAGAATACAAGAATTCTGCTGAAAATAAGAAGTAACCAGCCACATATAATGAAACAATGAAAAACAAACACTATTCCCCAGATCCTGGAGAGAACCAAGTATTTCTCCAGATTCTCTTTTGCTATACAACAGAACCACAACAGATTTAAAGTCTTTTCACCCTAGAACATAATAATTCCCACCCAATCAATTATCTTGCCAAGATTACACAAATTCTAAAGTGGGTTTTGTTACCCAGATTCCAAAACCACAATTCATGAACAGAAAAAATGCAGAAAAGGGCTTCAAATTAAGACACAATAGAATAGGAATCTGATTCACAGGGCGCATATTAAGTCCCAAATACAAAATGATAACTTTAGCACCTTACCTTGTACTGTCAAAAATAATATTCATTTCAACCCCCTTTCTCACTTTCTCTCCTCTTTTCACCTCATTCCCCCTCCCATTCCTCTCTCTCCCCCTCCCTCGATCATCTACAGATCTAATGTAATCAGAGAAGAAACAAGAGCTCCATCCTAATCGGAAAGTAGTACAAGCTGAAACAATCATGATTCCCCAATCTCCCAATTTTGGGCCTCCAATGCAACCAATCTCCTGAAACAGAAAGCCCCAACGGAAACACCCCCAAACAATCATGATTCCCCAATCTCCCAATTTTGGGCCTCCAATGCAACCAATCTCAAAAAAAAAAAAAAAACACCCCAAAAATAGGATAGGGAGGACCATGAAAGCAAACCAGATAGATGCAGAGAAGCTCCTCTGGGATCAGATGCCGACCAATGGTCGCAACCAATCATCTACCCCTCGCATGTCCAAGCTCCTGGTCTCCATCGTCCTCTTCCTCTCCCTCTCCTACTTCTTCTACACCCTGAAGATCCTCTCCTCCTCCCACCTCTGCAGCCCCGAAGACCCGCCTCTCCACATCTCCAATTTCGCTTAACACACAAAAAACAATTTAAACAAAATTTACAATCGATGTATGGAATAGATAAGAGACTTTATACCATGAATAAAGAAGATCCTTGCTTGATGAATCGCAAACTCAAAACCGTTGAATCAAAACCCTACCAACATTGAATGAAATCTCTCTTCAAAAGCAAAAAAGAAACAGAACATGTAAGTTACTAAATTTAACTCTCAGCCGCTTAGTAGATATTTAAGAAGCACACAAACACAGCAGATTGCAAGTGCAGAGTGTGAGAGAAACCTGATCAAGAGCACATGCGAACAAATACAGAACATGCCCTTGATTGACAAGCTGCTTCCCAAGCCCCTCAGATCAGCCCCACCTTCCTTGCTCTTAGAAATCAGATCAGGCCACATCTGATATCATAGAGAACATTATCAACTCAGTAGTCAATGGTGGAAACAAACAGAGAAGATGGAAAGGAAGAAACAAACATCAGCCCAGCTTGCTGTTGCTAGGCTTCTGCACACGAGTCAGGTCAGAACCGACCAGGAACTGGACAAAACCTGGTCTAGCCCAGGCTCGATCATCTTCCTTCTTCGTTTTCTATTCTGTCTGCAACCCAAGCCCTCCTTACTCTCCGGGTACTGCTCAGCGGTGACGAAGACGACTCGTGGAAGTCCTGTCCGGCGACGGAAGCACTGGATCCTTGGTGAGTCTGGGTTCTTTGCAACTTGGGGAAAAATTAGGGGAAAACTCTTCTTCTTCCACACGTCTTCTTTGCAACAGAAAGCGGCATTGTTCTGCTTCTTCTTCCTCACGTTTTCACTTCTTCTTCCTTCTCCGATCGTTGTTGTTCTACGAGCAGCGGTGTGCACAGAAGATGCAGCAGTCTGGAATCCCCTGAAAGAAAAGCTCCTCTTTCTCTGTTCTCCGGTACGCAGAACCTGAGAGCAATGCCCGAATCTCAGTTTTTTCGAACGAGACGCTGCAGTCCGGAATCCTCTGGATCCTCTTCTCCGCTGCTCCTCAAAAGATTGGCGCTGACATTAGAAGAAGATGCAGCAGTCTGGAACGAGGTATGAGGATTTGGGCGCCAATGGAATGAGATAAAAGGGATTTGGTCACGCTTTAGAAGATTGACGCAAAGGGAATAGATGGCTTTTAGGGGATGGGGTCCGGTGATGGATAGATGCCTTTTAGGGGATGGGGTTCGGTGATTGATGGATAGATGGCCTTAAGGAGAGTGATGGATAGATGGCCTTTAGGGATTTGGTGCTCGATTTCCTGATGGTGTTCACAGCTTGCAGTGGAGATGGAGATGGCCGAAGCTCAATGGGCGAGTCGAGAGATGCAGAGTCGTGCTTGAGAAAAAGAGAGCAGAGGGCAGGAGGGAAAAAGAGAGCGGATGGCGGGAGCAGAGACATTTGGGGAGCAAAAATAATTTTTTAAATTGGAAGAAAATAGAAATTTATCTAGTCTTCGCCGGCGAAAATAAAAGTATGCCGGGAAAAAGTAAATCTTTTCCGGCGAAAAATCAAATATGCCGGGAAAAATTAAACTTTTACCGGCGAAAACAAAAATACGCCGGGAATAACTCGACCTTTGCCGGCAAATAAATATTGCCGGGAAAACTATATAATATCGGTTTCATAATAACCGATATAAAATATAGCAATTAATATCACATATGTGCTAACTGATATTATATATAGCGATTATTATGTCGGTTACTAATATATATAGCGATTATTATATTGACTGATATAAAAAAATATTAACCGATATAAAAAACCTTGACTGAAGATATTATATCGGTTATATTAAAAACCGATATAGGGCAGTTTTTGTAACCGATATAAAATATCCTTTTTTTTAGTATTGATAGACAGAAACAGAGAGAAACAGAGGGAGGTATTGAAGTTTTGGTGTATGAGGTTTTGAAGGATGATCTGATGAGTCTAGAAGAGGTTGGATAGATATAGTGAGATGAAATTGCATACCCACATAAGAAACGCATAGCAATTTTTTTAGCAAAACCCCCAAAATTTCTAAATTAAAGAAACCCCAAATCCAGAAAGTCTACAAAATCAGCCCTAATTCCCATCTTTATCCATATATTTGAGAACCCCAAAAATCAAAAGCATGAGACTCTACCTTTGGATTTTCGCAGTGAGCAAAGAAGGAGCCAGAGAAACGAGAACCCTCTCTCCTATCTCGAGTTGCAGTGAGGGTCGTCTTCAATGGGGCGGAGGAACTAGCCTGGGCCAGGGGGTTCTTCTCTGATGATGATGCAGAGAGGAGGGAGAGAGGCTCTTACCTGTGAATGGGATGAGTTCTACACGTGGAGGGAGAAGAGGGAGAGATGATGGGGCTCTGCGCTGCTGGTGGTGGTGGTGTGGTCTGCGCGTGGAGGAAGAAGGGGCGACAGTCCGTGGGCGTGAGAGAGATGAAGATCAGAGAGACTGGAGAGGGTGGTTGCCTCTGAGATGGGTCTGCACAAGGGGTTGCGAGATGGAGAGAGAGAGGGCCGAGATCGAGAGGGAGAGGAGGTGATGGTGCTGCGCCTTGGTTCCATTGTGAGAGAGATGAACGAGGTCTGCGTGCGAGGGAGATGGAGGAGCACAGGTCTCCTGGGAGATGGAGGAGAGGGCTAAGGTCGTGAGGGAGAAGGAAATGGAGGGATGACTGAGAAATAGATGAGGGATTGAGGGATTGTTGGGCGAAAGAGGGTCAGATAGATGAGGGATTGAGAAGAGGCGAGGGAACTGGAAACGATATGCACTTGAGCAGGCGCGGGAAATGGAAAATGAGGCGGGCACGGTGGAATGTTATTTTTGGGGCTGAATTGATTTTGAAGGCCCGAGTTAACTTTTATTCTTCCAAAATAAAAATAATGAAAATATAATTTTTCAAGTTAAATAAATTATCAAAATTTGGCAAATTGACATTTGCCGTCGATATAGGTATTTCGCCGGCAAAAAATATATCCTTTGCCCGCGACACAAATATTTTTCCTGTAAAACATAACCTTGGCTGGAAAGAAAGAGAAAAGCACTGCAAGAGAGAGAGAGAGAGTGAAAAGAGGGGTTTCAGTGGCGGGAGAGGGAAAAAAATTGGGAAATTTACCGACAATTATTTTTCGTCGCAAAAAATAGAATTTCTCATTGGTAAAAATTAATTTATTTTTTTTTGAAAAAAAAGTAGAAAAGTCTACCAACCTTTACCGATGCTTTATATTAAACGTCGGTGATAAATTTTCCGACGCTAATTTTTGTCGGTAAAAAAAAATTTCCGACACATTTTGTCCGGGGCAGACACAGGCGAGGCAAAATAGGAATTGTTGCCACTAACTCTATTGGTGGTGGCAACAAGTAAGAAATAGCCACAAAAACACTAGCCGCGGCAAAAAGTTTGATGCTAAAAGTCATTTTTTTGGTAGTGTGAGCAATGGGTTCTCAGTGAGTATCGTGAGAAGAAGGTGTGCGAAATTTTTTTAGTGTCAAGATTTAGGTTCTTAGTGGGTATCGTCTATCCCTAATTTGGGGTTAAATTTTGGGTGTAAAAAAAAAGGGTGCGAAATATTTTTGGAATATTAATTTGGCGGGTTCCTTTTTTTACGGCATATGAAATGTGGGCTGTGAAAGCTGATTAATCTTACAGCTTCTCAAAGCAGGCCGTGAACTTAATTTGGATGGCTTGGCCTTTTACAGCGTGCAACATGTGGGCTGTGATACCCTAATATTTTTACGGCTTGCGAATGTGGGCCGCAAATGCTCAATAATTTACGGCGTCCTAAATGCACGCCGTAATTGATAAGATCTCACGACGCGCAAAATGCACGCCTTAATAAAGAGAAGAAAAAACCCTTTTGCGGCTCGCATTCCATGCGCGCCGTACTATTATATCATTTACGGCTTGCATTCAATGCACGCCGTAAATGACACGCTGTAAAAGCCCTGAAATGGTGTAGTGACGGTACAATTTCAAATCCAAGCAAAAATGAGGGATAATGGAAAGGATCTAGCCAGTCCGGAGATGCAATAAGGGGAAACACTACCCTAAAACATTGTCATATCTCTCTCTCTCTCTCTCTCTCTCTCTCTCTCTCTCAAGTTTCCATTGGGTGTGTGTGACATGCAACATCCTTCAAAATAGATGACGTTGAACAAAAGGATAACCTCAACACTCAGCCAAAAGGATAACAGAAGCCGAAATTCCTTAAAGATGGGCTGCATCCTTTAATGATATGCTTTCTCTACCAAAAAGGCATGCTACATCCTTCATGGAAATTCCAAAAAGATGAACTGTGAAAAAGGGGTTAGGGTTTACCTTTATCTCATTAATTCAAAGGAATTCATTGCAAATGGGGTTATATGTAAGGTATATGAAAGGAGAGAAGAGTGCAGGGCAAGGATAGAGAACTTAAAAGTACCTTTGAGATTTTTGAGATGTTAGATCTTACTTTATGAAGGCTGGGTTCACAGTTACATTTACCAAATCCAGGGTAACCTTCATCCCTAGTTCCCCAACCCCCAAATCCAGCAACACCTTGCTTTTCCCCCATCCATTCCCACCGACTTATCACCTACTTGGCACCAAGACCAACTAGGAATTTTCCACAAGCGTCTAGCAGGTCTTATCCACCTAAACCGAGCTAGTGCTCAGATCTTCCCCCAAGCCTCCCCCGCTCTCTCTCAACCTAACCTAACCATCTCCCCCTCTCACTTTGGCTCTGTTTTTTCCCCTTCTTGGAAATGGACCAAAAGAGAATGTAAGAGGGAGTTCTTTCAAGGTTACGATGGACTGCAGGGTCCCTAGGGACCCTTAATTTTATAAAAAAAAAAGTCGATAGGGACACTAGTAGAAAACGCTAAAAAAAAAAAATACGTTTTCGGGCAAAATGACTGATTTAGTGCAAAGTCAGTTAAAATGATCTTTCCGGTCCATTGGTCACCTAATATGTTTTATTTTTTTTTAGAAAATCCTCAAATATCTAAAAATAAATCTAATATTCTAGGTATACTTTTTCACATGTATCCATGATAATTCAAATTAATATTTTTTTTATGTGCAAGAAGAAAAATACTATAATAAGAGGAAAAAAATTTGCATATTGCATAATCTTAAGTGCAAACATCGACAATAAAAGATCAGATATAGGTCTATAATTATATTATAATTTCATTTATATCGTCATTTTTAAATGTCTTTTTATTTGTTCTGTAATTCGATTTTAACCAATTGACGTTTGTGTACAAGTGGGTGTGCTTCCGATTTCTCTCTAGATTCTTCAAGGTCTTTAGAGAGAGAATTGATAATTTAATGGTGGAGAAAGTAGAGTACAAAATGAAGAGGAAAGGGGCAGTAAAGGTTGATAAATAACAATTGAATAATTTAACATAGAATTGCAATGGCAGACCCAGGATTTTTTTTTTTTTTTTTTTGGTGGAGCTAAACCTTTGCTCGGTTTGTTAACTTTTTTCACAAAAATGACCCCCATAAATCGTGAGTTTGGAAAGAAAAAAAGATCTGGGTTTAACAGTGGGACCCCCACATATTTATTTAGTTAAATTAGTAAATGGAAATAATAATAGAAAAATTGTGATAAAGATGAAAACTCATGAGAGAAATTTTAGGGACATGGGAGATTTTAGGAGAAGATCAAGTAAATTGTAGATATTTTAGGACCATGATTTAGTTATATTTGTTCTTGAGCATAGATTGAGTGTCGATTTCAAAATTCAATGTTGATTCTGAAATCAAATGGCATCCACAATGGGACCCACAGATTAATTCTACTGAATATTAAAAGGAAAATATGGAGAAAATGCATCAAAATACAGCTTATATATGAACGTTCCCCTCGTAAATTGTGAGTTTGGAAGGAAAAAAGTTTGACTTTCACAATGGGACCCCTAGATTGTTCGAACATGGAATCAAGAAAAGAAAAAGGAAAAGATTGGCTTTGACAGTGGGATCCAAAAATTGATTAAAAACAACAAAGATGAAGATGACTATGATTTATAAGTGGGCCTCAGACTTCTGTAACTTGAATCTGACATGAGGGTCCCACGAATTGACTTTTAACAAAACTTAATGCATGCATGCTCACCTATCGTAGAAATCATAGTTGAGTTTGCACTCTATGTGGGGTTGCTCCATTGGTTAACAACCACTCCCCTCACCAAGATGACTAGGGATTGAAACCCACCCCCCCCCCCCCCCCCCCCCCCCCCGCGGAATTTCTACATGTACGAGTTCTCACTCAGTGAGGAGGTTATCTCTCCTCGCATGTGCAAGTTTCACCCCCCGAATGTGTGAGTCTCTCGTGAGTCCCTCATCTCAGTCTCAACCAATTGCAAATGGGAAAAGAGAATGGTGTAAAGGAGATTTTTTTTTAAAAAAAAAGACGGTTTTCAAAAAAGACCTTAAGTTTCTGCCTTATTTCAAAAAAGGACACAAGTTTCAAAACTTTTCAAATCAGTCACTAAGTTTTCAAAGAAGTTCTCAATTAAGAACATCCATGTTATGAGATATGGATCTTGGGTGGATGCCCACTTTGTTGACACCAAAAATGTCACTTTGCCTCTTCAAGATCCAAAGAGCTACATGAAGTCACAACCTGCCATAAATAGGCAATGCTACTTCCAAAAAAATCAAATATTGTCAGAATCAAACAAAAACTGCAAGATCCTTCAAGACAGCCAAAAGAGGAGTACACAAGAAGTTTCAGGCCATTTCAAAATCATTTAGCCTAAATTCGCTTCTCCGACAGCTGAAAAGGAGCTCTCGGCGGCGAAAGCATCGGAGACATCAAATCTTCGATCAAAGCCGATGGATGGTCTCAAAATACGTCCAAAAGGCTCTACGTCAAGTTCCCCGTCAAACCGACAACGTTTGACCCTACATCAACCCTCGAACAGCTAAATCAAGCCTCTTGGCGGCGAGAACCTCCAAAGCCATCACCCATCAGATAGAGCACATGGACGGCTTCAAAATGCTTACAAAGGGCTACACATCAAATTTCAGGTCATTTCGACAACATTTGACCATATTTTGACGCTCGGAAGCCAAATCAGGCCTCTCAGCGGCAAAGCTCCCCGGGACCATCGTTTCCAAGACAGAGCCTATGGATCATCTTAAAATGACTCCAATAGGTTCCCTGTCAAATTTCAAGTCAATCGGACATCGGTTGACCGCACATAAAACCGCGACATCTTCATCGCGATAAAAGCAAGTCTACTGGTGATAGGACCCCAAACAGCTTCAAAACTCAAACAAAAGCCTATGGTTGGTCTTATTTATTACTCAGGAGGCTTCACCTCAAATTTCAGGTCATTCCAACATCGTTTGGCCTAGTTTCAGCTTCTGACGGAAAATCGGCAGCTTTGCGCAACAAAGCCCATGTCCACAATCCTATATGCTCGCAGTTTGATTTGTGAACCAATGAGCAAGGCTAGAGAGGATCATCAAGAATCCTCAAAACTTCACCAGGATTTGAGTTTTTGGTACACTACGGGCAAGGCTCAAATGTTCACAGACGCCTCATTTAGAGCCGCAGATGGAAAAGCAGGCTTTGGATATGCTATTTGGTTTGATGGTTCTTGGGTGCATACAGGATTCATCGATGGTCCCAATGTTAACTCCCCAAAAGAAGCCGAGGCAAGGGCAATTCTTCATGCGCAAAAGGAAGCTACGTCGTAGGGTTTCAACAAGATCCAACTTTTGTCTGACGCCTGTGAGGTGATTCTAGCCATAAATGGGTTGATGGATTGGTCAATCCATCCTATTTTGTTGGATATCAAAGATTTCATCTCCAAGTTTGAAGAGATCTCCTTTGCCCATGTTCCTAGAAATGTAAATGTTTTTGCTCATGAACTTGCGAAGATGTCTTATGGGTCTAACTCTCATGTGAGGCTTGGGGAGGTTCTGCATCTTAGATAGGATGGGAGTCTTGTTTTGTTTTATTTTTTGTTTTGTTGGCTGCTATTCCTCTCTTTTGTTCTAGTTGTTTTTTTCTTTCGTTTAATAATATTTTATTCCTACAAAAAAAAAAAATTTACATATGTAATCAATCTCTCCAATGTGTGTTAGGCGGGCCGACCCGACCCGACCCATTCCGTTTGACAACATCCAATGGAAACAGTATCTATAATCTATCTATGGAAAACGCCTTCCCATTAAAAGGATTTTTCCTTTCTGAAGAGCATACTCCAAATCCTATCTATCACAATTACAACTCCTATTCTCACTTAAGCAACGTGGAACAAAACAACACTCTTGAACATGATTAAATAGAAGATTGATGGTATTACCAAGCCATGACAATAAAAGTAAGATTTGGAGAGCATGGTAGAGATTGAGATGGGGTTTGTGGTTACCAAGTCATCAGGAGAGGGTGTGATGAAGGAGGGGCGGAACCAGAATTTCATCTCCGGGGGGCCAAAACTTGAATAATTTTTATTTCACGAATTATTATAACTATCATATCTTTAAGTTTTCTTTCGACATAGTTGTAAGTTCAAGCATATAAAATATATTACGATTCAAGACTAAATTTTACATGAAAATTAAAACCATTTATACTGTTGTTATGATGAATGAATGAAAGACCAACCATTTATACTTGTTGCATCCTATATTGATACTTCTCAATTTATGTGACAAGCCCAACCCCAAACTCACATTGAAGATATTTCTCAGCAAAAAAACCTAAATCTCATGAAAAAAAGCAATCTTTCTAAGATAATGACACGCCAATTTCTACTAATTTCAATGGTTGATCTGATAAAAAAAAGTTAAGAGTCGAAGAGTTAAGAGTTGAAGACGAAAGCTATAACAAAGTAAAAACTACATAAAAAAAACTCCAAACTCAACTGCATTCGAACATAAAAGAGCTGATGTCTGATGAGATGATAAAAAAGTCGACCGTACCAAATATAGATTTTAGAGGATTTTACGGGAAAAATCTCAAATTTAGCAATTGCTCAGGAAGGGACTCCGTAGATTATGTAGCACAAATTCGGTTTTCCAATTAGTTTTTTTTTTTATATATTTTTCTGTACTTTTTTATATATTTGGATTGAGAGGGGCCCATTTGGTGATGTTAAAATGATTTTTCAAAGCCGGAGGGCCAGGGCCCCCCGGACCCTAGTGTAGTTCCGCCCCTGTGATGAGTGATTGCCCCAAACACTAGGATGGAAGTCTGCATTTTTGCGCACTGCGTTACATTTTTCGTCTCCTTGAGATTTGGACGCATTTGGGCCATCAGAATGGCCTGAGCCTAGGACAAGAGACATATGGGTACGAGGCTGTTAGTGTTTGATTAGGAGATAGAAGAATAGCAAGTCGTGGGTGAAATGGTAGGTTGCATGCATGGAAATTTATAGGCTTGTGGGTGACCATTATGTGTGGACTTTCTCTATTTGTGACTGTGTTGTGGTTTCATGTGTTTCACGTCGGCTTCTTTCTTTTTTGTTCTTTTCATTTTCATAATTAATTAGAATAATGTTGTCGTTTCATATGTTACTCGTTTGTCCTTTTTGTTTGTTTACTTAGTCTTCTTGTTTGTCTTTTCTTTTCTTTTTTACTAAATTTATGCTATAGTAAGTATAAGGGTTTATTTGGAAACTCTAATCTAATTAAATTAAATTTTAAAATAAAAATTCTAACTTTTAAATTTTAATTTACAATTAGTTTGTTTGTTAATATTGTAAAAAAAAAAGAATCTTATTTCATGAGGTAATTGGGCCCCTCCGTTATGAATTATGTTAATTGGGGCCCACCATTTAAAACTGATAATTTAGAACCCACTATCGGCTTCATTTTGAAAATCTTATAAAGTTTTTTTCATCCAAAATCTAATATGTAATTAAGTTCTAAATTTAAAAAAAATAAGAGCTTGTTTTTAGAGTTGCCAAATGCCCCCTATTTCGCAAATGAGTACAACTCGTAATTTATCTAGAGGAGACTGGATTCTCAATGGGAGTCACTTGTCAGGCTTGAAAACTCATTCATGGACTGCACCACAAATATCCAAATTCTGCTCAAAATAAATGTTTCAAATTGTATAGTCATTAGGCAAATGAACTTTTATCCTCACAAAGCCTGTCAATGGGACCTGTAGAGAGGAAAAAAAAAAATCAACAGCATTAGATATCCTTGTCCATTTATCTATGACCCTCAAGTTTTAATTGTTTTAAAAAATGGATCAATTTGTTTTCAAATCTCAATCAAAATATGAGCAATGGTCGGATTAATTTCAAGCTTGAGCTTGTGGGAAGCTAAGTCATGAAGAATCATGTTTGTGAAGGGGCTAATTTGATCATAAATGAACCAAGTAATCCAACAAATAGGATGAATCGTATGAGCAGGCAAACTACACGTTAAGTAGGCAACCTTCTTAAATGCATTGTGGGGCTCACCTTTTCAAAATCCAAGCCGGATCGGCTGCAAGTCATACCACACATTGTATTCATTGTATCTAAATTTCCAAAATTAAATCTAGTAGGCCAACGGTTAGGTTGATCACACATGAGGGATTCCCTGCCTTTCTATTGGGAAAGAGAAAAGTAAAGTTCACCATGCGTTCCCATGTAGTCAATCCAACGGTGGCTATCTTACTGATTGAGTAATGATTTTCATTTATTTATTTATTTTGACTAATAGTTGGATAATAATTTAGTTGTTGATCACTACAAAGGTGTTGGTATGTCTAGTGGGCTTGGTGGGATAAAGGGGCCCACCTATTACTAGTATAACATCTAAATAATAATTGCGCCCTTTTTGTATGGCTCTTTCCAAGATTTCATTTGAATGGTAGCGTTTGGTTCGCTGGAATGGTTGTAGGCAGGAATGGAATGGAGACCGGAATGAGTCAGGAATGGAATGAGGCAGGAATAAGCATTTTCATTACAGCGTTTGGTACGCTCAGGAATCAACCCAGTTGATTCCTGTTCCTGAATTTGGTACGCTGGAATGAGTCCTGGAATGGAATAAAATTTACATAAGACTGACCAAAATACCCTTGTTAGATTTTTACATTTGGCTCAGTCAATGTGTAGATTATATTATTATTAAATAGGTGGGGCCCACACAAGCTCTTTTATTTTATAATCTTATAATAATAATAATAATAATTAGAATATATTATTATTATATAGGTGGGGCCCACACAAACTCTTCTATTTTATAATCTTATAATACTAATAATACTAATATATAGGTGGGGCCCACACAAGCTCTTCTATTTTATAATCTTATAATAATAATAATATATAAATTATATTATTATTATATAGGTGGGGCCCACACAAGTTCTTCTATTTTATAATATAATAATAATACTAATAATGTATATATTATATTATTATTATATAAGTGGGGCCCACACAAGTTCTTTTATTTTATAATCTTATAATAATAATAATATATATTATATTATTATTATATAGGTGGGGCCCACTCGAGTTCTTCTATTTTATAATCTTATAATAATAATGTATAGATTATATTATTATTATATAGGTGAGGCCCACACATGTTCGTCTCTTTTATAATCTTATAATAATAATAATAATAATAATAATGTATATATTATATTATTATTATATAGGTGGGGCCCGCACAAGTTCTTCTATTTTATAATCTTATAATAATAATAACAATAATGTATATATTATATTATTATTATATAGGTGAGGCCCACACAAGTTCTTCTCTTTTATAATCTTATTATTATTATAATAATAATGTATAGATTATATTATTATCATATAGGTGGGGCCCGCGCAAGTTCTTCTATTTTATAATCTTATAATAATAATAATTATAATAATAATGTATTTATTATATTATTATTCTATATGTGGGGCCCACACAAGTTCTTTCTTTTTAATAGTCTTATTGTTATAATTTTAATGTATAGATGTGAAAAAGGGTATTTTGGTCTCAACAAAAAGTAGGAAGGAACGGAATGGCCATTCCTTTCCATCCTGGATGGAATGGCCATTCCTCTACATGAGGGAATGAGATTCCAGAGGTAATGGTCATTACGCCACTTTTTTGCGAACCAAATACTGTAATGACCATTCCGTTGGAATAACCATTCCATTCCGACCTTCATTACAGCGAACCAAACGCTACCGAAGTGGTTAAATTTGAAGATTAAAGGTAAATTTCCATAGTCAATATCTTTTCCTTCTGTTTGGGTAATTGATTCACCACTTTAAGAGATAAGAAAAGAAGAGAAGCTTTTAAAAAAAAAGCACATAATTTCAAAAATCACTTCGTCTTTCACCCGTCACTATCGCAATTCAATATACATAAGAAAGTAAAGGTCATATCTATATTTTTCATCCCTTGCCTTTCTTTAATAATCCCTTTGGTAGAATTCATTTCACCATGAATCCCAATATATTTAAATACAAACGAATTCGGCTTAATGGAATTTTGGGTCCTTAGGGCCCCGAACTCTTATAGGAGTGAAATTTGAAAGGACTCCTATAAAAATGAGGGCATTATTTTAATGGGTCACAGGAAATTTCTTACAGCATGTCATGAGATTAGAAATTTTCTATCCAATTTGTGAATTTTCAAAAAATTTAGCAGGTGGTTCGACAAAGTTCTTCAACTTCCAACTTTCATAATGCACAAAGATACTTGAGGTATTTGAGCATTTGTGGATCGAGCTGGACACAAATTATGGACAGGAAGTCTCAATTATCTTACAATCAAACAAGCCCTAATTATTTTGACATTTAATTGCAAGTTCCACATTCGGATGTTGGAACTTCAACTAATTAGAATGAACTTGGAATAAATGAATTAGATGATGTGGAAATGTGAACTACTTGTACGTGACGAGAGCCCTAATTACATACCATACATTTTATGCCCACATTGGGAAGAAAGAGGTTGAATCATGCCTTCATGAGTTGTCTCTGTTCCTTGTTACTGTGGCAGGATTCCCCCAACCACCAACAGGTCTAACCAAGCTTGACTTATCATGTGTGCGTACTTTTTGCTTATAGGACACTTAGCCATGAAAACTGGGCCGTTCCGAGCAAAGGGTGGGCCAAGCTGTACCTGAGCACTGCCTCTGCCATGCCGTGTCCAGGTAGATGGGGCTCAGCCCAGCACGGCCCAAGGCACGAATTTATCCGTGCTATGCTGAGCCATGCAGCCTATGGGCCGTAAATTTTTTTATATATAAATTGAAAGATACTTTATAGACTTTTAAGAGTTTTTAACTTAAAACTATTAAAATAGATGCACAAACATTGAGCTGATTAACAAATGAATAATAATTCTTTAATTATTTTAAATTTTAAATTTTATTTATATAAAAAATTAAAAATAATATATATCTAGGGGAGATGCTTCTATGAGAGCTAACATCTCTCACCTCACTATAAGAGTTAGGGTTGTGGCCCTCACATCCATATCCAATGCTAACAACTTAAATGAGAGGACTCTCACCCTATCTCTCATAATAAAGGTGAGAGTAGCTCTCATAGGAACATCTCCCATCTATATAGTAAAGGTGCCATACCTTGGCCTAGGCTCCCTAACCCAGCACGACACGAATATTCTCTGTGCCGTGCCGTACCATACCGGGCGTAGGGACCCCTGGCTAGGTCCGGCCAATGGAAATAAGCTAGCCATGCCGGCACGTTGACTTGGTCAACAACCCAAGCACGGTTTTTTTCCTGTTGAACCGTGCCGGGCTAGGGCGGCCCACCCAAATTTTCATCTCTATTAATGCACTATAGGCTATATAGCTCATAAATCCACGTAGAAGAATGCCTATCAAGGAAAGGAGGGTAGATGGACAAGGGAGAACTAGAAAAAATCAACTTCAACATATTATTTTACCCCTTGAGTTAACAGGCTTAAAGTTAATTGCATCCTAACTGTATATCTTTTTTTTTTTTTAGATTCAATCCAATGATAAGTGAAGGTTCAGTGAGTATAAAATTAAGCATGGTATTTGATCCTGGGATGGTTGGGATATCAAACGGGACGGATTGATTGAAGGTGAGCCCAAGTGGAAACCATAGAGCTAGATTACACATGTACTTGTACACTTGTATGAGAATATTTTATCTTCCTCTTATGTCGATCAAATCCATTCATACCAAATCGACCTATTTCTAGTTCACTTCATTTTAGAAAGGATGATAATACTCATCTCTTATTAGTATCTGATTAGTCAAGCGGCTTGTATCATTTTGAAGGGAAGTATTCAAGTGCATCCATCCCTCACCACTTTTGGTGAGGGACACCCCCTTTTGGAAAGTGTCAAAGTACAAAAAGGGGAGTCCTATGTACTTGACACTCTCCTTTTTGTACTTGACACTTTCCAAAGGGGGGGTGTCCCTCATAAAAAATGGTGAGGGATGGATGCACTTGAATATTTTTCCATTTTGAATATATATATATATATGGCCAACTTGAGCGGATGAGAGAGGGTTGTCCGCTGCCTACTATGGGGCCCACTATTCGATCCATCCAAATGGACCACACACAGGGGTCCTCTGAATTGCACATTTCCACCAAATTTTGGCCCCATCCGATTAAACAAGATTGTTGGATCAAGTGACACCCATCCGAATGGACTATACACCTTTAAAATCTTCTGGCCCAGATGGAGATGATAGAAATCAAGGATATGGTTGATTTTTTGTACAGAGGAGGGCCCCTTTGTGTCCTTCAAATCCCCCCATCCTCATTCCCATGTGAGTCCCCACATAGCCCCTATATCATTGAGCGGACAACTTTATCCTTACTTGAGCTGAGAATAGGGGGCATGTATATATACATATGTATATACATGTATATATATATATATATATTACTGTATATATATATCCTCACATCTGTATCCAATGCCAACAACTTAAATGCGAGGGCCCCTCACCCCAGTTCTCATAGATAGTAAGGTGAGAGATGTTCTCATAGGAGCATCTCCCATCTCCCTATATATATCGAATAATAGAAAATAAATATTAGCCATACTAATGTTGATAATTTAATAGTATAATTATATTTACAAATTGGATGTAATTAGACTTTCTTGGAATAAAATGTAATCAGTCAAATATAAAATTTTGTGAGAAATAAGAATCTAATACAAATTTAAGACGGAAGATGCTGAAATTAAAAGAAAAAGTATTTACATCCATCAATGCTAGATTCTGAAAATATATATTTAAAATAAAATCAGAAAACACTTGTAATGGAACTCAAAATAGATGACTATCTTTACTGACTTGTTTTAAAACTTATTAAAAGACTAAGGAGAAAGTTGGGTGAATTTGTATCATGTAAAACACACACGATTAAAAATACATGAAAGAGAGTAAAAATAATGAAAATCAAAATATAACTATAACAAAACAACGAAAAAGATAAAATAGCATGGATAAATCTAAAGCCAAACAACTGTCTACACCTATTAATTTTTCTAGTCTTTAATAATTTATTCTATAAAAACTCTATGTGGTGGAGTGGATGGAGTATCTTTGTAGAAACTTTAGGAAGTGAGAGATTGTTTCTTCTTTATCTCTCCCGTGTCCCCCAGCTATTTCATCTGCGATTATTTTTGAGATTATTTACCTGTTTGGATAGGCAAAAAAATAGGGCAAAGTGAAGTTAAATGGCCCTAACAATTTAAAACTTCTAACTCTTACCTTGTTCGGATGAGTCTGACTCGTCAAATGAAGTACTGTTGTTAGTAACATGTATATCCATTGCACTTCAACCCTAAATACTCCCATTGCCTTGAGTAAAAGTGTATTCTACTTCAAATCTTAACTTCACACCAATCATCCACACCAAGTGAAGTGAAGTACTTTACTTAACTTCCATGTATTTCTTCTCCACTTCACTCTTCATATGAAATCTACTTCACTTTATTACATTCATTTATCCAAACATGCCCACACAATCTCTCATTTCTTTCATTACTTTAAGGTCTAACCTAAACTGTTAGAGTCAAGAAGATTTTTTAATTTAAATCTCATAAAAGGTTTTTAGGATTTGAAAATAGGCTCATGAATCTCATTGTAATACCTTTCGTGTCCCCAAGATCATTAACCTTCCAACCACCATAGATTTTTAGAGCGAAATGTCACTTTTGCCCATCACTTTTATTCTTATATGCATAATTTTAAAAGCTTGGACTTATTCTTTTTGTAAAGCATCCAACATTAACAAATGCACTTAGGGGGAGAAAACAACCCTATATAAATCCATTTTATCAATACATGATGGTTCATTTCATAAATTCAAATCAATACATGACAATCAATACATGTACTTATAATTGATTATGATTTATCCATTTCATACATGACCCACTACTGGATTGACGGAAGTTTCAAAATATATGACACTTCATCTGCATGAGTGAGTTATTGAGAGAATCCATCGGGACTTGAGATAAAATAATGATATTTTTATAAATAATAATATACTCTTTTTTATTTAATAGATGTAAGGACAAAGATGTAAAAATCCAACACACGGTGGTTGCCCATTCTTATTAGGAATATTGATTTTGGGGACATAGAAGGCATTACAATGCAAAAGGCAGGGGCCTATTTACATATAATAAAACCAAATGAGTCTATTTACAAATACTAGAAACGTTAGGGGGGTATATACAAAAAAATCTAATTTTTATCTTAATATTAAAAGAAAATGGGAGCTCCACAAGCTGCTCTAAAAGTCAAAACTGAGGAAATGTCTAAAATTAAAATTAGATTGCCCCCAAAAAATCTAATTTCTGCGCTTTTAGACACAGTCATTTGTGGCTTATACATTTTGCTTCTCATGACATTTTTATCTTTTATGGCTTCAGCTTATCAACATGAGTTCGTATATGGTCTGATCAGTACCAAATTTGACCCGTTGTTATCTTGATAATGGGCTCCAATGTCAGTCAAATTGTGGGAAAAGTCAAAATTAATTGAAATATCCAGAATTTAAATTGGAGGAAATAACATTAAAAATTGACAGATTATAGCCAGAATTGTTAATATATAATAATAGGCTACAGTGACAAATCAAATTAATAGAAAGATTGAAAGTGGTGGGGTTGACACTCTAATGAAGAAAAATTGCAGCCAACCATATATAGGGCACCTCATTTACGTGTTTTTAATGAATTTTGATGTAAAAAACTTATGTGCCCCAATGGTTTATAGCATATCTCAAAAGAATTAGTAAAACTGAGAGGTCGTGAGTTCTCAAATCTGTATACATACTATAACATATAATTTTTCTAGTATTATGATACTCCCAGAAGATCAGTGTGTGGGGAGATTTCCAGAGCCACAGGATTAGGCTAATCACAGCCATCAGATGAGGCTAAGCATTCTCACGTGCCATCCGCGTGCCATCCACGTGGCACCAACCTCACCCCGGCTACCAGGACAGAGGCCTCGGCCGAAGTCAAGCATCTCCGGACCACTAGCGCCGAACTGGTCCACCCCGGGTACCATCTCGGCGGGGAGCTCCACCTCGGCCGAGCCACCCCGGGTGCCATCTCGGCAGCAAACTCCACCTCGGCTGAAGAAGCCGGGACAGAAGCCGAAGCAAGAGAGAACCTTCGCTTGCGCCCCTCATCCCCCACGTCATCAGGCACGTGGAGGGATAGGGGCACGAGCTAGTGGGACAGACGTGACATCCAGCCGCCCACAATCTTCGCCAGATCCTTGACAGGGCGGCATCCAGCAGCTGAAGCCACATCAGGGCAGGGCCCGAGGGCAGATCCGCTGGTACCCCTACCGCCAAAGGCGCCCAACACAATCTGGCCCAACAAGATGTGCATTAAATGCGATGTGGGCTGACCCGACGCGCATTTAATGCAAAGTGGGCTGGATTGGACCGCAATTAATGCAATGTGGGCTGATCATGACTTCCCAGTCGAATCAGGGGACCCACACCACAATATCTCCCAAAGATACGTTCCAAGCTCTATAAATGGAGGCTCAAACCACCAACTAAGGTACGCCATTTTTCATACACAGAGCCGTTACTCTGTCTCTCTTCTCCCTCTCCTTCCATTGTTCCAGTTCCCACACTGACTTTGGCATCGGAGAGCCTTGCGCCGCCCAGGCCAGGGTCCTCTGACCGTTTGCTCTTCCCTTTCAGGCTTTCGGACGGCATCCAGACATTCCCAATCACCATTATCTTCTCGGATAAGTCCTATAAGGCACCTCCTTATTGTTGGTCATTATTTTCTGCACCTACAATTGGCGCCGTCTGTGGGGAAGTAATATCCCAACCTTCCCAACCTTCCCAACCTTCTTAACCTCAAATCTTCCAGAAGCCATGCCTCCGAAAGCTAAGAAGGGCGGAGAATCCTCAAGACCAGTTCTCGAGCTGCTACCACCGTCGACGGACGTCCCTCCTCAGGGACGGTCCCGAACGGTCCAAGGCACATCCGCAGGCGAGGGCCGCCTGGGCTCCCAACTCTTTGTCGAGATCCCCTTCCAAGAGGGAGTCGAGGCCTCGCTCTCAGCGGACGAAACCGTGCCACCCCGACGCGACGAGCACCGGCGCGAACGTCCCCGCAAAGATAAAGCTGTTGCCGCTGAAGGAAACGTCGCAGCCCAAGACGCTCTTCTCCAGAAGCAGGAGCAGTTAGTCCGAGAGCTCCAGCAGCTCCAACAGCAGCTAAGGGCAGCGCAAGCTGCCTCCTTGAGGCAGGTCTCTGAGCGTCAAGGGAAAAAGAGAGACGCCCCCAGCAAGGCAGCCCAGCCTCCCCGCGAGGACCTCAGGAATCATCTGGACCAGAAACGGAGCCAGATCCGTGACGAAGGCTCGAGCAACAGCCGATGTAACGCCCCAAAATCCGGGCGCCTCGAATCTCGGGGCGCTACGAGAAAGTACCTAAGAGATGCGGAAAATCCAATAATATAATCAAGTGTGAATCTCATATGAGCAGGTAAATGGACAAGGCCCTAAAATTTTGTTTCACTTTAAAAGATTACAAGGTACTTTCCATAATTAAACTAACTATTCAGTCCTAGGCCAACACGGCCAGCTACAAGAAAAGGAAAGAATAGAGATCTATATGATAGACGCCTCACGATGCACCAAATGCATCATTCTCTGAACCCTGCGGCAACGGATCAGTCGCCAAACA
The DNA here is from genome assembly GCA_012931725.1 of Litsea cubeba. Classification (NCBI taxonomy): domain Eukaryota; kingdom Viridiplantae; phylum Streptophyta; class Magnoliopsida; order Laurales; family Lauraceae; genus Litsea; species Litsea cubeba. The sequence continues at coordinate 43,009,944 of CM022945.1, forward strand.
AACCACCAATCAAGAAAGCGGAAGAGAAGATACCTGAAAACACCAAGGATTGGGTCAGGCTCGATGAGCCAGGCAAATAGGCATGTTTAGATGGCAATACATTATATCATTAGATAGGGAAGAAGACCATACCTGATCCCAGCTGTACCTGCATGATTAGTATCTCGATAATAACATAAAATATCAGAGTGCCACATAAAACAGTGTAGAGTGTAGTGCATGAACGATAATCGAGATATTGATATAACAGATGTTTGATACAACATAACAAGTAGATAAGAGAAGCCATCATCATCAAAACATCAGATAAACCACACAAGCACATCAGAGTCATCAGTAGCAGAAGTAAACAGAGGAAGTAACATTACCATAGTCGTATCCATCGCATCCAGATCCAACCGTATCAACGGCGGCAGTTAAAGACAATAAACAATGATATCTATAATATATAATATTCATACATCCAATATACATACATAGAAGCACACAAAGGTACATCCACAGTTGAAGTACAAAGGACGTGGGGGGTCAGAGCCAGCCCATCGTCATCGTCCCATCAACTGTCGATGGACACCAACCATGGGGGTCATAGCCACCCACAGCTGCCGTCACGTCGAATAGGAGCGCACAAGAATCCATCAATGTCCATAGCCACAGCCAAGTCTCAGCCATTGGTCTTACGTGCTATCTCAACCAACAATATCCACAGCCACGGCCAAGTCCCAGTCATTGGACTTACGTGCTAGATCAATATCACCGTCCATCCATACACCCGGTCCGAGCGCCGGCGGTCTCAGTACCCCACCCACACCTGGTACCTACTGTGTCAATCACATCACAATATCAATGTCCATGCCGGCATCATAACCCTCGGCAGACTAATCTATATCAATGTCCATGCCGGCATCATAACCCTCGGCAGACCAATCGTACAACCACACATCTACAGATCACTAGGTGGGGGTACTCCGAACTAGATAGCCTTATTATCCTTAATATGAGATGATAATAGTCAAGGGTACGAGGCACGGAGTTCGGGTATAGCTAGTCCATCCTTGTGGTTCTCAACAGTTAATAATGCATACCCTTGTAAACTCCGCTTCTCTATACGCTTAATTAGTATTATCTCAATATACAGTCCGTCTATCAGTATCTATCGTTAAGTTCCCAATATTATCGGTCAGGACTTCAAGTGCCATGTCCTGACAACTCATCCAATACGGACCGTGATCATGGATCAGAGCCTAAGTGCAATGCCCTGATTTATAATACCTCTCAAGGCCTACATCCAAGGTTCGGATCTACCAGCCAGCCTTAGTGTCCGTTTCATCAACATAGATACCACATATTCCAAATCCATCGATGATTGCTGCCCCTCTATTCAGGTCCAAGGTCCCACTTCACCTAAGACAGTGATCACGGAGTCCCAGATGCTTATTAAGTATCCTTGGTGCTCCTGTAGGTATTTAGCATCATAAGACATCCATAACCCTTGAATCAGGTTCCGTTTTACAACCCAAGACCCTACTTAGATGGCTACACGGGTCAAGGTTAAGCCCGGCCCTTGACTCGTGTATAGCGTATCCCAAATAGTCCAAATGGAAGGTCAACGGGGCCCACACATGATCAAATCATAAAAGGGTACAAATCTGGGAAATGTCAATGTATACACTGAGCTCGGCCATCCTACTCTGAGCTCGGCCAACCAGACACTGAGCTCGGCCAAATTGTTCTGAGCTCGGCCAACCAGGCATTGAGCTCGGCCAACTAGGCACTGTGCTCGGCTAACCTGCTCTGAGCTCAGCCAACTAGGCTCTGAGCTCGGCCAAACTGCTCTGAGCTCGGCCAACTAGGCTCTGAGCTCGGCCAACCTGCTCTGAGCTCGGCCAACCAGGCACTGAGCTCGGCTAACCTGCTCTGAGCTCGGCCAAACTGCTCTGAGCTCGGCTAACCTGCTTTGCCTAGCTGAATACTGTTGCAAGTACCGTAATTCCTGGATTTCTCCCTTTTCATTTCAATATTCACCAAACACTTCCAAACATCAAACACATCTCCTATATCATGATCTCATCACAAGTGGGCCATTGATCTTCCAAATGAGGGATTCTCATCCATCAATGGCCAAATACACATAAAAAGAGCTTAGACTAACAATTCTATACATCTTATCATCCAATCAACCATCCAAATACAGAAATCATGCCAAACATCCATAAAAGACAGTAATTACCAATCTAAGCATGTTAATCAATTTAATTAAAGAATATAAGCATGTCTACTTGCCTTTCGTTGGAGATGCCCAAATCCAAAAGCACTAGCTCAAAGCCCAACAAATCAAACCTAAGGAATAATTAGCAAAGTAAAACTAAATTAAAACATGAATTAAAAGAAAGGGAAGCTCTAAGCTATCTTAACACAACTCCACACCCAAAGCACATAAACCAAACCTAGGGAAAGGGGAGCTTACCAAACAGAGAAGGGAATGGAGTGGTGGCTTGCAAATTAGAGATGGGAAGCTCGCGGGGTCCACACGAAGATGATGGTGATCGGAGGTTGTGGGGCCCACTTGATTGGTGGCCCACTAAATTAGTGGTGATGATGGTGGCCCACTAGGATGCAAGAAGGAGAAGACAGAATAGAAGAAAGAAAGAATGGAGCAAGAAAGAGAGAGAACAGAGAGAAAGATAATGGTGAGATGGTGATGATGGGTGGTGCTCAGTCATGTGGGCAGTGAGTGGAGTGAGTGAGGGAGATGAGAGAAAATAGTGAAACAGTGAAGGGGAAAAATGGGGAAAACCGAGAGAGAAAGAAATGGAGAATTAGAGAGAAAGAGTGAGACAGTGAAGGGGAAGAATGGGGAAAACAGAGAGAGAGAGAGAGAGAGAGAGAGAGAGGGAAAGAAATGGAAAATAGAGAGAAATGGAGGGGCTGGGTAATTTCGTTGGCTGGGAGGAGTGAGAGAGGATTAAGGGAGAAGGAGAAAACAGAGAAAGGAAACAGAGAAACAGGGAAGGGAAGAAGAAACGAAAAATGGAGAAAAGAGAGGTGGAGTGGCTGCCAGTGATCGAGGAGATCGTCCACGGCGATGGCGATGGCGCCGTGCTCGGAGTCCGGCAGTGGGCGGCAAGGGTTGGGAGAAGAAGAGATGGATGAGGGAGATGAGGGAAAGGAGAAAGGAGAAGAGAGAGGAGAAGAGAGGTGGCCGGCGTCATGGCGGCGTGGTCCGGCGGCGAGAGGCAGCAAGCCGAGAGGGAGGGAGAGAGAACGAGAGAGATGAGAGGAAGAGAGGAATGAGATAAATGGAGATGGAGGGGCTGCTGTGTTGTGTTGTGTGGAGTGAATGAGAAGAGAGGGGAAAGGGTCTCCATCGTGACCTAGAATAGGGAATGGGGAAAAAGGGGAAAATGAGATGGGGGGTGTGATGAGAGTGAGATGAGTGAGGTGGGGCTCACATGGGATTAAGGTGGGGTAGGGTTTGACTAAAGTGCCCTCTTAATTAATGGGTAATGGGCTAGGCCATGGGTAGTTGGGTCATCCTAAGGTTAAATTCACAATTCTCCAAGGGAAGCCCATCTGTAATTAGGATAACCTATGGTTGACTTGGTCAAATTGGGTCCCACCAGGTATGTCTAGGGACGGGTCCTCACAGCCGAAGTCACCATAGCCGCGACGGCCGAACTCATGGCCGTCGTAGCCCGAGCCATCTTAAGCGAAAGCCCAGAGCTCAGACTCCAGAGAAGGACGACGAGCAGGAGCGGTTCGACAAACGCGTCAGGCTAGCTCTTCAGCACAACCTGGACATGCGGGACCAGAAGCAGATCTGTGGCCACACTGATCTGGGGGGCTCACCCTTCATAAAAGAAATCGAGCGCACCCCCTTGCCCAGAAAGTTCTCCGTCCCGCGGTTCGTCCCCTATGACGGACTGTCCGACCCATCCGCACACCTCCGACACTTCTCCCAGAAGATGTCCATCTGGGGGAACGAGGGTCACCTAAACTGCAAAATCTTCTCCTCCAGTTTGGGTGACCTCCCCCTGAAGTGGTTCTGCTCTCTCCCGGAGCAGTCGGTTTCCAGTTGGAAGGAGCTCCAGCTCTCCTTCCTGAAGAAGTTCCAGGCCTACACCGTCGTCCCCAAGAAGGAAGGGGACCTCCTCGCCCTGAGAATGAAGCAGGGCGAGACCCTCGCCAAGTTCACCCAGCGATTCTGGGCGGTCCACAGCCAGATCGAGGGCACGAGGGAAGGGATAGCGATCTACGCCTTCCAGCATGCCCTGATCCCCGGCAACGACTTGCGAAAGGACCTGGCCGGGAACCCCCCAGAATCCACACCGGAATTGATGTCCCGGGTGAAGCGCTTCATCGCCCAGGAGGAAGACGAGATCCGTGCCAGGGATCAGGACGGGCACCCGGAGCCCGAACAGAAGAGTGGCCAACCTCGGCAGAGAGGCGGGAGGCCCTCCCAGAAGCAGGAGTCCAAGCGGGCCTGGGTCTCGAGTTCGGCGAAGCCTTCATCGTCCAGGTCTGGGGGCACTTGGAAGCCCAGACCTCCCTCCAGCGCCAGTCAGAGCGTCAACGTCGTCTTCAAGGAGCCGATCTACCGCATCCTGACCAAGATCAGGTCCAAGCCATTCTTCAAGTATCCTCAGCCCATGAAGAATGAGCCCACCGAAGGCCCCCGAAGCAAGCTCTACTGCTCCTTCCATAGGGGCAACGGGCACAAGACCGAAGAATGCAAGACTTTGCAGGGGTATCTGGAGAAGCTGGCCGAAGAGGGCCACATCCCAGAGTTCATCAAGGCAGGTGATGCCGGCGGCAGCGAGGGCCGAATTCACCAGAGCGCGGTCCAGGCTCCAGACAGCGAGGACTCGGAGAAGATCATCAATGTGATCCACATGGCGTCCTCAGCTCCCGCTTCCTCGTCCCGGGGAAGCTCTCAGGCCCGTGCCGAAGCCAGGCGGGCTTCGCACGAGAAAGAAGTAATGAAAGCCGAACTCGCTCCGGCACCCAAGAAAGCCCGCCGCGACCGACCCGCCATCTCGTTCTCGGATCGAGATCTAGAGGGAATCCAGGTCCCTCACAACGACCCCCTGCTCCTCACCATGAAGCTGAGAGACTTCACCGTGAAGAGGATCCTCGTCGACTCCGGCAGCTCCTCCGAGAGGATGAAACTCTCCGAAGCAGACCTCACGGAGGTCCGAGCACCCTTGCTAGGGTTATCCGCCACGCCAGTCTATCCCAAGGGTAGGATCACCTTGGAAACCCGAGTTGGCGGAGCCTCCGTGCTGGCCGACTTCCTGGTTGTGGACGCCCCTTCCCCTTACAATGTCATTCTGGGCAGAACGTGGCTCCACAAGCTAGAGGCAGTTCCTTCTTCCCTCCACCAAAAGCTGAAGTTCGTCCTTGAGAACAAGGAGGGCATGATGGAGGTAATCACAGTGGAGGGAGACCAGCAGCAGGCCAGGCAGTGCATGCTGGCCGCAGTCCCAGCAGTAAAGGAGCCAGAACGCGTCAACCTGGCCGAGTTCGAGAAAGGCCTCGATGAGATCGGCCGGGACCCTGAGAAGAAGAGCATCGAGGACCTGGCCGAGGTCAGGCTAGACCCGGCAGACCCAGACAGGTTCTTCCTGATTGGCACCCAGCTGCCAGACGAAGAAAGGGCCGAACTCTCTCGGTTCTTGGTGCAGAATGTGGACGTCTTCGCTTGGAGCCCAAGCGAAATGCCTGGGGTCGACCCTGAGGTCATGTGCCACAAGCTCAACGTCGACCCCGACCACAAGCCGGTAGTGCAGAGGGCCCGAAGGGCCGGGCTGCAGCAGACAGATGCGGTCGTTGAAGAGATCGACAACCTGCTAAAAGCAGGAGCCATCCGGGAAGTCCAGTACCCGGTATGGCTGGCCAACACGGTGGTGGTCAAGAAGAAAACTGGGAAGTGGAGGGTGTGCGTGGACTTCACCGACTTGAACAGGGCTTGCCCTAAGGACAGTTTTCCCCTCCCAAAGATTGACCAACTGATCGACGCCACCGCTGGTCACGACCGAATGAGCTTCCTTGACGCCTACCAAGGCTATCATCAGATCCCGCTCTACGAGCCTGACGAGGAGAAAACATCATTCATCACCCCCCGCGGCACTTACTGCTATAAGGTGATGCCCTTCGGGCTGAAGAACGCGGGGGCGACCTATCAGCGCCTCGTCACAAAAATGTTCCAGGCCCAGCTCGGCCGATCGGCAGAGGTGTACATCGACGACATGGTCGTCAAATCTGTGCGCTCCAGCGACCATCTGGCGGATCTCGGCCAAGTCTTCGGCATCCTTCGCGCGTACAACCTCAAGCTCAACGCTTCCAAGTGCGCCTTCGGCGTAGCCTCTGGCAAGTTCCTCGGCAGCTTGGTAACGCGGAGGGGGATAGAGGCCAATCCGGACCAGATCACTGCCATCCAGGGCATCCAGAGTCCCTCCACCACGAAGGAAGTTCAGAGGCTCACAGGAATGGCCGCCGCACTCAATCGCTTCATCAGCCGCTCATCAGATAAGTGCAGGCCTTTCTTTCAGCTTCTAAAGAAAAATCTCAAATTCCAGTGGACCCCCGAGTGCGACCAGGCATTGGCCGCACTCAAAACTTATTTAATGTCACCACCATTACTCTCCACCCCAACTTTGGGGGAGATTCTGTATTTGTACCTTGCGGTCTCGGATCACGCAGTGAGCTCCGTCCTCATCAGGGAGGACGAGGGGGTTCAAAAGCCGATCTATTACACGAGCAAGACCCTGCTCGATGCCGAGACCAGGTACCTCTTATTGGAGAAGCTTGCGTTGGCTCTCGTCAGCGCCTCCCGCAAGCTCTCCCATTATTTCCAATCCCACACCATTGTGGTAATCACGGAGCATCCACTCCGTTCAGTGTTCAAAAAAGCTGACTTTTCAGGGCGCATATCAAAGTGGGCAGTTGAACTGGGGCAGTATGATATAAAGTACCGTCCCCGAACTGCGATCAAAGCCCAGATCCTGGCAGACTTCATAGTGGAATTCGTCTCCCCCCACCCGGCTCCGACCTAGCTCGGCACGGCACTGGGGGGCACAGGGCACGAGCCAGTAGAAACTGAGGTCGAGCAGTCTCCCACCTCGGCATGGAAGATCTTTGTCGACGGGTCGTCCACCTCCAATAGAGCTGGCGCCGGCATAGTTCTCCAATCGCCAGAGGGACTGGTCATAGAGCAGGCTTTCACCCTCGACTTCAAAGCGACAAACAATGAGGCAGAGTATGAAGCACTGATTGCAGGGTTGAACAGCGCCCAAATCCTCGGAGCCCAGCACCTGGAGATTGTTGACACCAAAAATGTCACTTTGCCTTTCCAAGATCCAAAGAGCTACATGAAGTCGCAACCTGCCATAAATAGGCAATGCTGCTTCCAAAAATCAAATCTTGTTAGAATCAAACAAAAACTGCAAGATTCTTCCAGACAGCCAAAAGAGGAGTACACAAGAAGTTTCGGGCCATTTCAAAATCATTTGGCCTAACTTCGCTTCTCCGACAGCCGAAAAGGAGCTCTCGGCGACAAAAGCTCTCCGGGACCATGGTTTCCAAGACAGAACCTATGGATCATCTTAAAATGACTCCAATAGGTTCCCTGTCAAATTTCAAGTCAATCGGACATCGGTTGACCACACATCAAACCGCGACATCTTCATCGCGACAAAAAGCAAGTCTGCAGGTGATAGGACCTCAAACGGCTTCAAAACTCAAACAAAAGCCTATGGTTGGTCTTATTTATTGCTCAGCAAGCTTCACACCAAATTTCAGGTCATTCCGACATCGTTTGACCCAGTTTCAGCTTTTGACAGAAAATCGGCAGCTCTGCGCGACAAAGTCTTCGGCTTTCTCAGGAAATTGGAAACTTTGCAAAATAAAACGCAAGGATTCTCATCAGGTTTCCTACAAATAAATCAGGCCAATAAATGGTCAAAATGTCAAAGAAAAGTACAGAAGAAAAAAGAATAAAAAAAGAGCAAAAACGGACGCAAAACGGGACCGAAAGGGGGAAAACCCCCCCAGGGTCGCAGACCCCTGCGACCCTGGGCCAGGGTCGCCGGCGACCATGGACCCCGGGGTCGCCGGGAAAGCCCCGGAAACCCCGGTTTTCGCCGTTTTTTCGCGATTCAAGGAGCCCAGCCTCTGGTACTTTCCAAAATTCATGCTTTTGAGACACCAAGTCCTCTGACATCCGTCCAAAACACGGGTAAATCATCAAGAGTATCGAAGACAGTATTGATCGCCACCCGGTCAACCAAAAAAAAGTGTGCTTTCCACCCGACCGATCGAGAAATCGACAGGACAGATGGCACCGACCCGCTGTTGGCAACAAACACCTGAAATTACATGGTCATCTGATGTCGATCTACATGAAGATCCATCGATGATCATCGACAGAAGAATTCCAAAAGACGTGGCACGGCCCGCGACTCTTCAGCTGCTCGGCGACCACTTAATGCGATTAATTGACTAACTTTATTACAGTCATTAATCCATTTCTTTGGACGGCCCAATCAGAAGCAAGCATTCGGGAGTTACAAGTCAAGAAATTCATGGCATTTAACCCATGAGACTCCTCCCATCATGGCGATTAAAGGCGATTAAATGCCCTCAATCTCCTCCGGCCAATCAGAAGCCAAGAAAAAGGAGTTACAAAATAAACAATTCAATTTTGTAACTCCTCCCATTATGTGGCTTAATGACATTAAAAGCCCATAAACCCACCTAAAAGGCTACCTAAAAGCCTATAAATAGGAGGGCTCTCCAAGAAGAAAGAAGAACAACAATCAGAAAGCATCAGAAAAATCAGAGAAAAAAGCACAGAAATCCAGAGAAAGGAAAAAGAGAGAAAACTCTGCGGAAGTTCTACACCGGCCACCGCAACAAGGTGACAAAAGTCCCTTGGGGGGTACCCCCCCCCCCCAAGGTCCTTGCCTTCTCCTCCTGCCTCCAATGGCTTAGATATGGCTTTTCAGCCCGTCTACTCGGTTTTTTATTGGACATAGGACCTTCCTTTGGTCTTTGTCTTCTAAAAACCTGAGGTTATAGCCAAGCCAAGCGAATCAAATAGCATCCTCTGTTCTCATCTGCATGGATGATGGCGAAGCCCACATATGGCTTGCGACCGTCAATCTAAACGAGTCCTCCACAATCTCCTGAGAAGTTAGATCCTCCTTTTCTTGCTTTTCATTGTAGTTTGTATTTTTACAAAAGAGACAAAAATCACAATTCTTGTCTTTCATTGTTGATAAGGATTGTAAATCGGCTATAAACGCCAAAGTCGGCTATAAACGCCAAAAATCGGCTATAAACGCCAAAATCGGCTATAAATGCCAAAAAATCGCCTTTCACGGCAAATCAAGAAAAATGTCTCTTTTCTTAAATATATGTGCAATGGAAAACTTGAAAGAAGTTGATTTCCTTTTTACTTGCGAAGGTTGATCTCCGGATCACCACTTGCAATTCCAAGTAAAAATAGAAAATCTGGCACACCCACAAAAAAAAAAGAAATGTTGATGCACGCCCTTGCCCCCCGGTTACGAAAGGGTCGGAACCAAACGGACTCCCACGTCCGCCGACCTCGGTAGAACTCGAGCAGGAGCGCGGTCCATCAAGCTGGCACACCCGGTGGGACTCGTTTATTTGAGAACACGATGCTAGAAATGAAATATTTGCATATCATATATTTTGCTCTATGCTTATATTTCTTTTCTCGATTCCTTGGCTACTTTATAATTGGTGGCCTATGTTGAATTCCGCAAAAAAAAAAAAAATGAGATGAGATTTTTTTTTGTTTGGAAATTTCTAATTCTTTGAATTTATTTCCACTCTTTCTCTTTTCAAAAAAAAAAAACGAAAAAAAAAAATCAGATTTTTCATTTTTGAATTCAAAATTGAGAAACTTTGATCCTTTCCCTTCTGGGCACTGGCGCTCGCGGAAATCGCCGAGACCGTGTTCGGATCGGGGGTTGGGCCATTGTTTCTCTTCGATGAGTTCATTAAAAATCTAAAAAAAAAAAAAAAACGAAAAAAAATCAGATTTTTCATTTTTGAATTCAAAATTGAGAAACTTTGATCCTTTCCCTTCTGGGCACTGGCGCTCGCGGAAATCGCCGAGACCGTGTTCGGATCGGGGGTTGGGCCATTGTTTCTCTTCGATGAGTTCATTAAAAATCTAAAAAAAAAAAAAACGAAAAAAAATCAGATTTTTCATTTTTGAATTCAAAATTGAGAAACTTTGATCCTTTCCCTTCTGGGCACTGGCGCTCGCGGAAATCGCCGAGACCGTGTTCGGATCGGGGGTTGGGCCATTGTTTCTCTTCGATGAGTTCATTAAAAATCTAAAAAAAAAAAAAACGAAAAAAAATCAGATTTTTCATTTTTGGATTCAAAATTGAGAAACTTTGATCCTTTCCTTTCTGGGCACTGGCGCTCGCGGAAATCGCCGAGACCGTGTTCGGATCGGGGATTGGGCCATTGTTTCTCTTCGATGAGTTCATTAAAAATAAAAAAAAATATATATATAAAATTTTTTTTTTTTTTTTCAGATTTCTCAATTTGGATTCAAAATTGAGAAACCTTGATCCGTTCCTATCGTTCATCGCGCTTGCAGAAATGTTGAGCCTGTTCGACTAAGGTTTTGGGCCATGGTTTCTCTTCGATGAATTCATAAAATAAAAATAAAAAAATATATATAAAAAAAAAAAGACATAGACCATTAAGGTTAAACCAACTGTGTTCTTTGATCATGGTTGATTCAAAGAAAAGCCTTGTCCAGAGTGTGGAGACAGCTTGACTGTTCTAGGCAAGGGTCCTCCAAACGGGTTCATTAAGTAATCCTACCCTTACCTGGGGGCAATTCTATCAATCAAGATTTCATAAGACCGGGTTAGGAGGCCTGTGTGTACTCTCTCGTCTTTTAAATAAATTTTTTTTTCAAAAATAAAATTTTTAAAATAAAAATTTTAAAATAAAAAATAAAAAATAAAAAAAAATTTCAAAAAAAAAAATAATAATAAAAAATAAATAAATAAAAAAATAAAAAAAAAAGATTTTTTTTTAAAAAAAAAAATCTTCAAAAAAAAAAAATCTTCAAAAAAAAAACTTCCGTCATTTTGGGTTTAGATTGGAGAAATCTTGGTCTTCTCCTTTCTGGGCACTGGCGCTCGCGGAAATCGCCGAGACCGTGTTCAGATTGGAGTGCCTTTTGCTCTCTTTGATAAACCCGATATTGGCTTTTCAAAAAAAAAAACTCGTCATTTTTAGATTCAGATCCGAGAAATCATGGTTCATTTCTTTCTGAGCACTGGCGCTCGCGGAAATCGCCGAGACCGTGTTCAGATTGGAATACCATCTGCTCTCTTTGATGAATCCAATCTTGACCTTTCAAAACAGAGAATCTCATCTCATAGATGCGGTCTCAAAACATTTGTGTCTAGCGGTACTAGTACGCCCTTTCAGGGTCTACTGTATTGCGACCGGCACATTTGTAACTCCAACTTTATATTCTTCTTACCTCGAGCAAGCTCTGCTTCTCGATAAGTCGAATTTAAGTTCACAATTGCTTCTAGCAGTCACTGGGATGCCCATTCTGAGCTTACCATACCTGCGATCAGAACAATTGTACCTTCTATGGCATTTTGTCTTCCTCATATTGCTTGGGTCATCTATCTCGAGCAATTTGAAAAGACGAAACCATAGAACTTCCCATTTATGATCATTATATTCTTGTGATTACTAATGGATGTGGTCTTGTTTCAGAAATTTTCGAAAAAACTAACAATGGCAGCTTCACTAACCATTACTTTCGACGAAAGCAAGCACCAACTCATGCTTCAACAGAAGCAGACCACGCGCACCTACAAGCGCCCCATCAGCTGCCGAAGCGTCAACTCCCTCGGCAACTCTGTGAACTCCGGGTCGACCTCGACTCCCCGGACTATCGTCTTCGGGACGCTGGGACCATTCCCACTTCCTGAGGAACAAGCTGCTCCCTCCAAGAAGCAGAAACTCGCCTCTCAACGTGTCACTACCGTGACACCAAAGGCGAGTACCAGAAGACCTGAAGCCCGTGGCAGCCCCACGAAGCCTCAACCTGCAAACAACCAGGTCTACCCCAAGACTTGGTCCCCAAGACCTTCACCAAAACAAAGAAGGTCCCAGACATCCACTAAGCCAGCATTCCTGGCCCCACTCAAGGAGAACCAGTTCTATCCTCTTGCTTACATGAAAGAGGAGAGACCCATCTCCAACCTGACTTCCAAGTCATCCCAGCATGAGCCGGCTTGTTCCTACAAGCCCAAAATCAAGTCATGCATCACAAGGCCTCCACAAGCACCTGCTAAGGCCTACAAATCTGCAGTTCGACCCTTTATCTCTACAGGGGCCGAACTTCACAAATTCAAAGCTTCGCTGCAACAGGCGAAGGACAGGGTTCGCATCCTGTCCTTGCCCAGCTACAGAGAAGACAGGCTCGGCTGCTGCGCCCGAGGGAGTACATCCTTCATCGTCAGAGCCCAGTCAGAGCTGACCGAAGCTCAAATTGCTCGTCGTATACGCCGCCGCGCGTCGTACCGACAAAAGAGACTACAGAAGCAAAGGACCCAGCCTCCTACACTTCAAGTCTCTCCCAAATGGGTCGAAAAAGAAAGACCCAACCAAGTTGCTGCCGTCCATATGGTTGGAAAAACCAGAAGGCGCCAAAAATCAGCAACAAAAATCCATGTCCGACGTCCAATGACCCGCAGCGTCTCCAGGACAAGAAGACATTCAGAAGAATCCCCTGCTCCTTCAAGCAAAGGACAGCAGAGTGATCCTTCCTCAAGCTCTTCTTCAAAAAGAATGAGCCCCAGCTCAGTCACCAGGACAGTTTCTTCGTTCGAATCACGAAGGATGAATGTCTTGGCTACAAATTCTGAGCCACCACCCCGCAATCCACCTCCAGAAGATGCGATCACCCGCATCCAGCAGTTGGAACAGGGCCAGCAGAGGATTGAAACTCTGATGGAAAACCTTCTCCTCGCCTTCCAAAATCAGGCGAACAATGAACCTCCTCCGAATCATCAAGACGACGAGGTAAATAGAGAAGAAAATGAGTCACGCGCCCTTACCAAAAAGGACGTAGACGGTATCCTCGCCAAAGCAAAAGAAGAGGATATACTCAAAGAGCATGGGATCAAGCCACCATATCCTTTATGGATGGACTCGGTCCCGTTCCCCACCAAATTCAAGCATCCTACTCTCCAAACATATACGGGGAAAGGATCAGCCAGACAGCACGTCATCCACTTCAAGATCCTGACGGGAGCTATCGCGGATCAAGATGCACTCAAGATCCGCCTCTTTGCAAGTACCCTAAAAGGTACGGCCTTCGATTGGTACTCCACTCTGCCGGAGGACTCAATCCAAAACTGGGCCATGCTAGAGACACGCTTCCTCACTCACTTCAAAGGTGAAGATCATCCCGCTACTATGGCTCAGCTGTGCAGCCTAAAACAGGGGGAGAATGAGTCAACATATGACTTCATTCACAAGTGGAAAGCAATGGCATACAAATGCTCTGATGTATTGCCACAAGCGTCGCTAGTCGACATCTGCCGAAACAACATGAGAGCCAGAATCCGCTCCATGATCATCGGCAACAAATCAAAAAACCTGGGAGAACTCCTAGAAGCTTCCATGGAAGCTGAAACGGTGATTAAGGACCTCAACAGTCAGAAATCATCAAAGAAAGAGCCAACCGCCATTGCAACCTCTAAACCAAAGAAGAAAGAGGTCCTCAATGTGCAGACCAAGCCAGCTCCTCAGCCACCAAAGAAAGCTGAAAACAAAGCTGCTGGTAAGAGACCTGAACTCTCTGATGCCTTCAAAGAACGAGTAGAGAAGAAATACCCGTTTGATGAAGATGTTGATGAAATCTTCGGGGCTCTTGTGGCAAACGGCAAGCTCACCTTGCCTGAACCAAAAAGACCGGGTGATGTTGGCAAAACCAACGATCCTCGGTACTGTCCATACCACCAGATGATCTCGCATCCTCTCAATCAATGCTTCGTTGTGAGAGAGAAAATAAATGAGATGTGGAAAAACGGAGTCATCACCTTTGACAAAAACTATGGGTCTGCCTCCGTCAACATGGTGACATGTGGACAAACATCAAGATCACCGAAGAAGAAGATTACTACTTCCTTCAAGGTGATAAACTCAATCGAAGCGTCCGAGGAACTGGTTCCTTACCCGACACCAGACGGACAACCGATATGGGTACATCCCGATCTCCTGGAAGATGAAAATTGGGAGGTCGTGAAAATAAAGCCTACAGCTCGACAGCGAAGGCAGGCTAGGAAACATCTCCTCAAGCTCAAACGGCAAGAGAAGACCCAGCCAAAACTAGAGGTCAAAGAAAAGGCAGAGGCTTCCTCTACCGCTTCACTGGAGGTAACAAAAACATCCCTTCCAGAGACTTCAAAGGGGGTAAGGAAATTCACTCTCAGTGATTTCATGCCACCTCAATTCAGAGAAGCCATGCAGGAGACATCATACTCTTGCAATTCGGTAGTTGGATTCTCCATTGATGGATACGAGTCCAGCGACACCGATGATGGATTCGAATCCAACTACACAGATGAGTGGGAGGAGTCCCTTGAAACAGGAGAATATCTCTCCGATGAAGAATGGGTTCCTGAGTCTCATCTTATGCCAGTAATCTGGTATAACCCCCTACAGCCACAAGGATCCTGGTCTGATGATGAAGAAGACCAAGAGGCTGTACAAGAAAATGCTGCTGACCCAGCACCTCTCATCACTCCAGTGGAAATCAACAATGTTGAGCCACAAAGAGATGATGAAGAAGAAGATCCGGCTCCTATGCCTGATCTTGAAGAATATGCAAGGATCTTGCAGCAACTCGCTCTAGAACAAGAGCAAGAACGCGTCAACGAGCCTCCTCGCAATCCAGAGCCTGAAGTCCCTGAAGACCATCAGGTACATCCTCCCTTAACTCCTGAAAATGGAGAAAATTGCTGGATAGACGATCCTCTCACATCCGAGGATGAGTCTGACTCCGATCAGGCAACGTCTCCCGTCAGAGCTTCCTGTAATGTGATAATTCGGGATTATAGCTCTTCCGAAGCATCGTCTGATGAGAGCACTTACACTCCGGCGACGCCTAGTAATGTATCTTCTGGAGCCACCTCGTCTCACGTGACTTTCACTGAGATGACACCCTCTCAGGTTTCTTCTCCTGAGACTGTGACTTCAAAGTTCACACCCTTCCTGACTGAAGAATTCCCAGCTATTGATGCTTGGGACGATGAATTAGTCAACGAAGAAGAAAGATTGCTGGATGCTGTTCAGGACTTGTTCCCGGAAAATGCTCCATGCAACACAATCACTGAGGATGGTAACTCTGCTGCTGATGCATCCTCAGCAAATGAAAAACGACAGCCTCTTGATCCTGAAGACAATCTTCCAAACGAAGACCCTTCTCAAGAAGCTTTCGAAGTTGGTAGAGGCACCCGCTCTGGCCGGGACTACCACAAAAATTACAACCAATCTTCCTTTACATATGTAAATCCTTCGGGAAAAGATGTTGTAAGCGCCCCTAGTGGCAACAATGATGAACATGCAGGCCCTAAGGAGGCTTTCAAGTATGACTTGATTGAACACTTCAAGCACATACCTGCACGTCTGCACATCCTAGATTTGTTGCGAATGTCTCCGCACACTCGTGATAATCTCATCTCAGAATTACAAAAACTGAATGAGGATGTCGACAAACATGCCCCGCAAGTCCTCCAAATTGAAATGGATTACCGGGTCAAAAACTCAGAAGCCTCCTCAAAGGGAGAAAAGAAGAAAACTAAGGGATCATGCATTGAATGCCTCTCGGTTAAAAAAGCAGCCAGTGCAACCATCGCCTTCACAAAGGATGACCTCCTACTTGGCGAAACCAGGCATAACCGACCCCTGTACTTCACGGGGTATATCAAGGAAATGCCTATGCATAGAGTTCAGATCGACCCAGGTTCTGCACTCAACCTTATCTCCACATCGGCTCTCGAAGAGTTGGGCATCCCACCCAGCAAACTGAGCCACACATCTGTATCTATCTTTGGATACGATGGGAGTACTCAAAGGCCTATCGGCAAAATCAGGTTCAAATTGCAGATCGGTGATCTTATCTCTGAGGTCACAGTGTATGCAATAAAGACCCCTTCATGCTACAACATCCTCCTCGGACGCCCTTGGATCCATGAGAATGGTGTTGTCCCTTCAACTCTACATCAATGCATCAAGTTTGTTGGCGACGACGGCATGATACATCGAGTCTTTGCGGATAGAAAACCCTTCAAAGGTAAAGAAATCCACTTCGCAGACTCACAGATGTATGAAGGTGAAAAAGAAGAAGAGGAGAAGCATACAGCATCCTTTGCCGAAAATCTCCAGAAAGATAAAGGCAAAGCTCCTCAACAATCACCGGAAGAAAACAAACCATCCGGTAAATCTGAAGAGAGCATGCAAACTCCCTTCATCATCTCCCTCAAATCTTCAAAGCCTTTGGTCATCACAACTAAAGTGAAGAAGGCAAAACAAAAGCCTGGGGGCAAATTTGTTGTCTCTTTCGTGTCTATCATGCAAGACACGGACTCGGATTCAGAGCCAGAAGATGACACATCGTCAAGCCAAGCTGACACTCAGCAAGTTCAGCCTGCTCTTACTCCAATGGAGACAACTTCTGACATAGAAGATCCTACGTCAGCTTCCTTCGTTGTTCCAGCAACTTCAACAAAGGAAAAGCCGATCTTCTTCCATAGATCGGATGCTTCTTCATCAAACTCCATGCTTGAACCTTTCCAAAATAAAGGTACGCCTCAACTATCCTTATACAGTTCTGTGGCACAAGCTATTATGAAGAAAATGGGCTATGACGCTCAAAACCCAGTCGGTTTGGGAGAAGGACGCGGTATTCTCACACCATTGGGGCCCGTCTTGACCAAAAGCCAGCTGGAAGATTGGAGACTCTACGGCTATGTAGAAAAGTCTTCACACGGGTTAGGGTATGATCCTGACACTCCCCTGAGACAGTTGACACAAAGGCTTAAAAGTCAATATACTGACCAAGCCTCAACATCTCAAATCCATGAAGACATTGATCTCCCTGGATATCTCTTTGATGAGTCACCTGACAAAGATCCAGGAAGCTCATCCAATTGGCACGATTTCTCCGAAAATGAAGAGGAGTTGTCCGATGGCACAGACGTGTGGACTTCTGACCCAGAAGAACCCTCATCTCCAAAAGAAGTAGCCTACTTCGACTCGGTTTCAACAGGCGATTGGGATCATCTCATAGCAAGCCTTGGGAAAATTACCGATCAAGAAGACCCGTGGAAAGGAACAAAACCTTGGTCTGGAAATGCCCTTGAAACCCCAGAAGGTTTCGTTGAGCTGGAAGCCTCCGAAAATATTGTGGAGGAACCACCTTCGAACCTTCCAACAGAAGATCCTGTTCAAAAGATAGACTTGGGAACACCAGATAACCCACGTCCTGTATTCATAAGCAAGAATATAAAGGATGATGAGTTACCCGAGTATATCGCTTTTCTTCGTGAGTTCGTTGATTGCTTTGCATGGTCTTATGCTGAAATGCCAGGCTTAGACCCCAAAATAGCAGTTCACAAACTCAATCTTCAAGAAGACATCAAGCCTGTCAAGCAAGGCCAAAGAAGATTCCGTCCAGATGTGATGGATAAAATTGAACAAGAAGTTCAAAAACTCAAAAGCGTCGGCTTCATCCGTGAGGAACAACATCCTGAATGGTTGGCCAACATTGTCCCCGTGACAAAGAAAAATGGGCAGATCAGGGTCTGTATTGACTATAGAGACCTGAATGGCGCATGCCCAAAAGATGAATTTCCGCTCCCCATACCAGAGGTAATGATTGATAATACCTGTGGATTCGAGCGAATGACATTCATGGATGGCTTCTCTGGCTACAATCAGATAAAGATGCATCCTGAGGATGAAAAACATACATCCTTTCGAACCCCATTTGGCGTGTATTGCTACACTGTCATGCCATTCGGTTTGAAGAATGCTGGTGCCACATATCAGAGGGCTATGATGAAAATATTCCAAGATATGCAGCACAAGACGGTTGAATGTTACGTTGATGACCTCGCCGTCAAAAGCAAAAGAAAAGAAGATCATCTCGAAAACCTTCGAGAAGTCTTCCTCCGGCTTCGCAAACACAAACTGCGAATGAATCCATTGAAATGCTTCTTCGGCGTCTCGTCGGGTAAGTTCCTCGGATTCTTAGTTCGGAAAGCTGGAATAGAGCTTGACCCCATAAAAGTCAAAGCCATTCTGGAAATGCCCTCTCCAAGAACCTTGAGAGAACTTAAAGGGCTTCAAGGGAGATTAGCCTACATCAGACGGTTCATCTCCAATCTTTCGGGGAAATGCCGTCCATTCTCCCGGTTGATGAAAAAAGGTGTAAACTTTGTCTGGGATGCTGACTGTGAAGCTGCTTTCCAAGACATCAAGTCATACCTGACAAAACCTCCAGTGTTAGCTGCTCCTACCACTGGAAAACCATTCATCTTGTACACAAGAGCCCTTGATCACTCTTTGGGAGCTCTGCTTGCGCAAGAAAATGATCAAAGAAAAGAAGCTGCTCTATATTACCTCAGCCGCATGCTAGTAGGTGCAGAGCATCGCTACTCTCCAGTCGAAAAAGAATGTCTTGCAGTGATGTTCGCCGTACAAAAGCTGCGTCACTACTTGCTTTCCAACACAGTCTACCTGGTCTCGAGGGTCAACCTCTTGAAGGTCCTTGTCACAAAGGCAGGTTCTCTCAATGCTCGACTGGCAAAATGGTCCATCCTTCTGTCACAATTTGATATTAGGTATGTACCACAAAAAGCAATCAAAGGGCAAGCTCTAGCGAACTTCCTCGCAGAGCATCCATTGCCTAAAGATTCTCCACTCAGAGATGATCTTCCAGACGAACCAGTCTACAATGTGGAGACTTTCTCACAAAGTGCCTCCTGGGACATGTACTTTGACGGTGCAACCAGGACAAATGAAAAAAGACAGCTGATCTCGGGAGTTGGCATCCTCTTTGTTAGCCCCGACAAATACATGATTCCACACGCTTTCTCGCTACTGGAACCATGCACAAACAATGCAGCTGAATATCAAGCTCTGATCTTAGGATTGGAACTCGCCATCGAATCCGGTATCACCATGCTGGAGGTCTTTGGAGACTCTCAACTGATCGTCAACCAGATGAATCAGAAATTTGAAGTCAGGAAGCCAGATTTGTTGCCCTACTACAACAAGGCACAATCACTTCTGCAAAAGTTTGACATCTGTCACATCACCCACATTCGTAGAGGTGAAAACATACGTGCAGATGCCCTAGCCGGACTTGCCGCATCCATGGCAATCCAGGAAGGGGAAAACATGCAAGTCACAGTGTGCGAAAGAAGAATCCTTCCTCCTCTTAACACACACCAAGCAGTTGCTGAATGCCACCAAGTGGTCGGAAGTCGGATCTCAATCCTTCAAACTTCAATTGGCGACTGGAGGGATCCGTTCATTGATTACATTATGTTCGGAATCCTACCCGAAGATCCAAAAGAACGGGTAAGCATCCAAAGGCGAACCCCAAGCTTCCATTTGGATATTCCATCAAAGATCCTTTACAGGAAATCCTTCAACGGAGTACTTCTACGCTGCTTGTCACAACAAGAGGCTGAAGAAACACTCAAAGAAGTTCATGCTGGTCTTTGTGGAGCTCATCAGGCTGGACCTAAGCTCTATGATCAGATAAAAAGGTTAGGATATTACTGGCCTACCATGGTAGCTGACGCAATGCAATTTGCTAAGCGCTGCCAACAATGCCAAGTTCATGGAGATTACATTCACATGCCTCCAGAATGGCTGCATCCTACAGCGATCTCATGGCCTTTCGAAGCCTGGGGTATGGACATCATAGGTCCTATTTCTCCCCCTTCAAGCAAAGGTCATCGCTTCATCTTCGCCGCTACGGATTACTTCTCCAAGTGGTCAGAAGCATTTGCGTTTAACGAAATGAAGACCTCATCAGTCCTTCAGTTCCTGCGCACCAACATCATTTGTCGTTTCGGCATACCCAAAAGATTCGTCCATGATAACGGACCACAGTTCCGGGATCATCGATTCTACAGGTTCTGCGACAAATACAAAATTCAAAGCTGTCCTTCGACTCCATACAATCCGGCAGCAAACGGGTTAGCAGAAGCTTTCAACAAGACACTCTGCAAAATCCTCAAAAAAATGGTCTCTAATCACAAAAGAGACTGGAGCGACAAAATGTCTGAAGCTTTGTGGGCCTATCGAACCACCGTTCGAGGACCAACCCATAGCACACCATTCTCCTTAGTCTATGGATGCGAAGCTGTCGTGCCCTTGGAAGTACAAATTCCTTCCTTGAAAGTATCCTTGCAAAATGACATGACTCAAGAAAGCAATGTCAAATTGCGACTCCATGAGCTGGACAATCTCGATGAGAGACGGCTCGAAGCTCAACAAAGCATTGAACTTTACCAAGCACGTATGGCAGGATCTTTCGATAAAAAGGTCAGGCAACGTGCCTACAAAAAGAATGACTTGGTTCTTGCGGTAAAAAGACCAATGGTCTTCGCTCACAAGTCCAAAGGCAAATTTGAGCCAAAATGGGAGGGACCCTACGTCATCGACAAAGTTTTCTCCAATGGCGCATACGCACTCCTAAACATGGAAGGTGACAGATGTATGCTGCCCATCAATGGCAAGTTCTTGAAGCGGTACTACCCTTGAAGACTTACCCAACTGGGTAAGAGCAATGCTTGTACGGCCAAAACC
This sequence comes from Litsea cubeba, assembly GCA_012931725.1. Taxonomy (NCBI): domain Eukaryota; kingdom Viridiplantae; phylum Streptophyta; class Magnoliopsida; order Laurales; family Lauraceae; genus Litsea; species Litsea cubeba. The sequence continues at coordinate 43,030,857 of CM022945.1, forward strand.
GGTTTCCAGGTACACGCTCGCTAAACCCACCCTTTTTAGAATTTTCATATCAAATGTTGAAATTTCTAGAAATCTAAAACAATGCTTACTTTCATCGTTTCATTGTTCAACAAAAATCCAAGTTTAGGAACCTTTCCCTAACTTGACCAAAATTTTCAACCCTTGAACCCAAAATTCATGGTTTGAAACAAAATCCGGATTCAGGGATTTCCACCCTAGTCCACCCTGCCTTTTACCGCCAAAATGGTTTTAGGTCAAAACTCATGACCCTCGTGTCTTTAAACAAAAAAAAAATGGTTTTTCAAAAACCGCGAGGAAGCGACGCTTAGTCGATACTTGCACAAATCGGAAGCAAGCGAACCACGTTCGACACTTCCAAAATCGCAGGGAAGCGACATTTCGTCGATACTTGCAAAATCCAAAACCGTGGAAACACAACATTTCAGTTGATATCCACAACCCAAATTTCAAAGGTTCAAAAAAAAAGAAACCTAAAAAAAAAAACTGTGGAGACGCAACATTTCAGTTGATATCCATAACCCAAAAGGTTCGAGAAAACCACAAATTTCAAAAATCGTGGGGAAACGACATCAAGTCAGTACCCGCAAAACCAAAATTTTTGAAAAGCAAGGATGCGACATTCCATCGATACTTGCACCCAAATCCGCGAGGATGCGACATTCCATCGATACTCGCAACCGAATGAGCAAGGATGCGACATTCCATCGATACTTGCAAGAACATTCAGCAGGGAGGCGACTTTTAGTCGATACTTGCATTTTTTGAAAACCAAACCGGCTATAAATGCCATCGAAACAGGCTATAAATGCCACAAACCGGCTATAAATGCCACAAACCGGCTATCAATGCCACCAAAACAAAACAGGCTATCAATGCCACCAAAAACCGGCTATAGATGCCACAAAACAAATTCGGCTATCAATGCCACCAAAATTGGCTATAGATGCCACAAACAAAAAAAACTCGGCTATCAATGCCACAAGAAAAAATGGCTATCAATGCCACCAAAATTGGCTATAGATGCCACAAACAAAAAAAACTCGGCTATCAATGCCACAAGAAAAAAATGGCTATCAATGCCACCAAAATTGGCTATAGATGCCACAAACAAAAAAAAAAACTCTGCTATCAATGCCACAAGAAAAGCTGGCTCTCATGCCAAAATTGGCTTCCATGCCACAAACAAAAAACCTGGTTTTCATGCCAAAACAATCACTTGACAAAAGATTTTCACAAAATGACAACCTTTTGATCAAATCCCATTTAGCAATTACTTTTATCACAAAAAGATTCAAGTGAGCGTAGGGATAACAAAAAAAAAAAGAGCATCCCATTTAGCAATTACTTTTATCACAAAAAGATTAAAGTGAGCGTAGGGATAACAAAAAAAAAAGTGTTCACAAGCACTACAAAAAATAAGTACCAAAAAAAATACAAGTGGTACCAAAAAAAAAAAGAAAAGAAAGAAGGATGGTTTCTGTATACAGGAGCTCAATAAAAAATGGTCTCCAGCCAAGAGTTCAGCTCCCCAAGCAGACTTTTAGCCTCAGCCGTCAAGGATTCCAAGGCACGCTTCTTCAGGAACTTGCCATGAGATGCTGGAGTGGGCTGTACCCCTTCTTTTACACCAGGAAGCTTACCTCGAGCAGTTTTCCATTGTTTGTCCTCATCAGACTTCCTTTTGAGAACTCGAATGGCATCTTCAACTCGGTGAATCAGAGCAGTCTCCCTTTCACGAGCCTCTGTAATTTCAGCCCATTTGGCAGCGACTTGTGCCTGCAGATGCTCAAGACGTTTCCTGGCCTCATCGACCTCCCTATCAAGGATGTTAAGGTCATGTGTCAGCTCGATGATGGTTAGCTCTTCTCTATTCCTCTTTCGGACTGCCACCTTCCTGCTTTCTGTAGCCTCATCCAGGTCAGACTTAGCCTTATCAGCAGGATCCAGGAACATCTCCTTGAAGAACTGGTCATCAGCCAAACTCACGGTCTCAAACCATTTGTCACCCAGTGCAATGATCCTATCAACGATCGCCCTGGCACCTGTGACATCCAGACCAGCCTCTTCAGCATCACTGAGAATCTCCTGCACATGCTGGATCATGCCAAATCCGACTTCCAAGTGCCCAGAAAAGAGGGTCTCAATCCAAGAGCTCACGACTCGCAACACCACCTTCTTCGCAAAAAGAAGAGATGGCCCAGCTGAGGATTCGCCCAACTCCGTTGGTCGGCTACTCATGTCATCATCTGTTGAAAGAGTAACAAAAGAACTCTTTCCAGCTGAAGCTGCTCCTGCTCGGGAAGGAATCTCAGCGCGAGGAATCTCCTCAATATTGTCAGAGCTGGTCCCAGGAATCTCCACCTCTGGATCAACCTCTGGCATCTCTTGCTCTGGAAGCGACGGATCCTCCTCTGCCACTTCAAAACCTGCAAAGGAAACACAAAAAGGTATGAATATGACCCTGTTTGAAAATCATTATCAGAGTTATAACTACAAAATACCTTCTTCGACGACTGGCGGGACACTTTCCTCCTCCATGAACTCATCGAAAGCATCATCAACATTTGCGTCCATCGATGGTTCAAAGTCATCAGAACCCTGTGGCAAGTCAGCTGGCAACAAAAAAATGTGTTAGCAAGCCGAGTCACAAACAAAAAAAAAGGGATCAAAAGAAGTCATACCAATTGGAGATTCTGGATTTACTCCAGAGTCCCTCGGTTCTTCTTCAGGTGCCTCAACAGGATCCATCACCACCTCATCGGTTGGAACCTCAGGCATCACCAAGTCTTCCTCTGCTAAAAAAAAAAAGAAAAGAAAAGCAGAAACAAGAAGCAGATCATAACATGGAAAAAGTCCCATGAAAAGAAATGGAAAGAGAAAAAGGAAGAATCATACCTTCACCGACGGTCTCTTCTTCTCGGCTTCTCTTTTCCGGAGGCTCGTCAGCATCCACTGGCACATCCTCATTGATGGTAAGAGGAACTTCCAAGTTAGGAGAGTCCTCATGCTGCTCCTTGCTGCTATGATGACTCCTCCTCCTCTTACCTCTGCGGGCTCGCTTCTTAGAAGAACCTACCCCGCTGTCAGAGTCAGGTTTCCCACTTGACTCATCACTGGATGGTCTGCTCTTGCCAGTAGACTCCACGGAAGCTTGCCTCTGCGCCGCTTGCATCCAAGCGCCAAGTTCGGCTTCCTCCTGTTCTAGCTGCTCCAAAGCCTCGTCAGGTATTTCTCGAACAGCTTCAGAACCGATGACGCCCTGGTCACCGAGAAAGCCTATCTTGTGCTTCTCTCCAGAAAGGAAGGCCCAAACTTCCTCTCGCCGGATGCCATCCGACTTTCCAAGGCCCTTTCCAGATGCCAGCTTCACATCAAGCTCCTTCCTGGAAAGTCCCCGATATGCCGAGAAGCTCTCCGCGAACCACTTCGCAAAGCCGGCAGTCCGGGAAGTCAGCAACACAGGATAAGAAATCATGGCAGTAGTGTCTTCAGCACTATAAAAAGCCCATGCATTTCTCCCGTCCTGTAAGCCTCCAAAGCGCTTCACCATACTTGAAGGCGCTCCAACAACGCCTTGAGAAAAGCCAAGTTGCAAGGCAAAGCGAGAAGGTACATACGGCTGGATATCGACGAAAAGATGTCTGCGGTACACCATCGTGCCGACACGTATGCTGAAAAGCCACTCTCTCTCTGCATTTGTCAAAGAATAATGCCTTCCCGACCCCGCCCTGGTAGAGTCTCGGGAGGCACCAAAATCAAAAGCCTTCTTCCGCAACTCCGGAGAAAGCTTTACTGACGATTGCCCCATCTCGACGTCCCTGAACCGTCGGATCCTCATACGGGCAAACAAAAGTGATTCAGACACGGCTTTGCCCTTAGCCAGTCGAATCATCAGAGGATCATCGTCCTGTGCAGCACCCAGCCGATGGAAGCCAGGACAGTGGTATACATACCATGAATAAAAGATATGGGCTGAAAATACCCTATTCATGGGAAGCCCAAGCCGAACCAGAAAAGCAGCAGCCTGCAGTTCGGTACACAGGTAGGAGTAAAGAGCAGGCACCAAAGCAAGCTGCTCTCCAAACGCCATCTGACAAGCCGGGAAAATACAATGCGGCCTGATGTGCGTTCCATCTCCTCCAGCAAATACAGCCTCACCAAGCCAATAAGTGAGGTAAACAGCGAGATCTCTCCGCAGTGCAATGTCAGGACATATGGCGTTTGTGCTTGCACAGAAACCTCTCAACTCTTCTTGCATGGCCAAGATCTTCTTTGAACTTGGATCCTGAGCTGCAGCTTCCTGGGTCATGCTATCAGAAGGCTCCCTACTATCAAAGAAGTTGGGGAATGAAGAGCAAAAACTCTTCCAACTGCTGGATCTAACTTTCGAACCACCCTTCTCCTTCAAAAAATCATAGAAGGCGACGAGCTGAAAGTATAGAAGCCTGAACTCCTCAGACTGCCCCTCGAGGACGCTGTCAATCGGCATAAACTCCTCATAGAGTTTGCCGAGGATGGGCAATCCGGTAATGGCGCTCAACTCCTTCAAAGAAAAACCAATCTCACCATTCGTCACAACGAAGGTATTGGTTTGAGGGAGGAACGACTCCAGCATAGCCATGAAGGCCTCGTCGGAAAAGATCACGGTCTCCCCAAAAGCGCGGACCGCATCAAAAATCCCGGCTTCCTTCAAAACGGCGCCACCAATCAGCAGGACGCGATCAGTCCACGACTTCCACTCGGAGTCAGCATTGAAACGACCTCGAAGTCGAAAAGGCTTGATCCAATTGCTGCCGTCACCGCTGAAAATACCAAGGCCCACCGGTCTCAAATCGACCGACGGATAATCAGAGCCCTGGTAGCCGCTGGATGGCATCAACAAGTCCATGTCAACAGGCGACCTCTCCGTATATCCAGGAGAACCGCCGACAAAAACCCCGGTCTTGATTACATTTGTCCTTCTCACCCAACTTGGAGGATCTTCCCTCTTAGGGCACGTGGGGGCAAGGCTCAGAATCGAGACGGTGCGATCAAACATCGACCGGGTAGTAACAGTCTTCTTCTCACCATTTGCTGTGAAGGAAAACTGAAAAGATCTCCTCTGGTATGTAATGTCGTCAGGGACTGCATCACCAAAGAAGAAGGTAGGCTTGGGCAAAATGCTCTGATCTTCCATCAGCCATGGACGACTGCTTACCATGATCTTATAGAATTCCTCTCCCTTGAGAGTGATCAGTCGCTGCCTCATCTCATCTCTGTTGAGGGAGTCGCACTCTTCCAGGTTTCTTTCAACATACTGGACCTTCTCGAAAGCCTGCTGAACGGCCGGATTAGAGGATCTAGAAGACCGACGAGGTACGCTTGTAGCAGGCTCTTTACCCTTGTTCGCTCTGGAGGAACCACCTGAAAAGGATGGAAAAGAAAAAGATCAAACATCAAAATGACAGAATCTCGCTAAAAAAATCTGGCGAAATTTTGACATGATGACGGGGCAATTCCGAAGAAAAGGAACTATCCCGAAAGAAATAGAAAGCTTGAAGATGGGCTCAACATCGCTGCGAGCTCCGAAACTCCAAACTTTCGAAACCTAAAAGTCTCCGCAAAATCAGGAAGGGCTCAACATCACTGCGAGCTCCAAGTTCCCAAATTTGCAAACACTTTCAGGTATGCAATCACATCATGCTACAAGTTTAATTTACAAATTAAAGGCATGCATGAACATCTAGATTTGCGAAAAAAAATGCATTATCATGATGAGCAAACAAAAAAAAAAAGAAAAGAAAAGAAAAGAAACTTTCTCAAAAAAAAAAAAAAAAGGGGGAAAGAAAACAAAAAAAAAAGGAAAAGAAAAGAAACTTTCTCTAAAAAAAAAAAAGGGGAGGAGAAAGAAAACAAAAAAGAAACGAAACTCTCTCAAAAAAAAAAAGGGGGGAAGAAAAAAAAAAAAAAAAAAAAAAAGAAGAAAAAAAAGAGGAGGGGGCTGGCCCACAGGCCGTGGCCCACAGGCCACGTGGCCGTACGGCCAGATCCGTACGGATCTGTCCGTACGGCCCACACAATAAAAAAAAAAAACATGAAAAAAAAAAAAGAAAGAAAAGGAAGCAAAAAAAAAAAACGTGTGAAAAAAAAAAAGAGGCAAACACGTGAACAAAAAAAAAAGAAGAAAAGAAAGAAACAAAAAAAAAAGAGAAGAACTTTTTTTTTTTTTTTTTTTTTCCTACAATGAAGTTTTCTTGAAAAAGAAGAACTTACTTGAAGCCATTGATGGAGAAGAAGAAGAAAACTCTTGAAGATCTTGAAGAAGAAAAGCTCTTGGTCTTGAAGCCCTCTTGAGATTATTGCAAAAGAAAGTAGTAAGAGCAAGAGATCCAACCTTCTCCTTGCTTTTATAGAGGAGAGCAAACCAAAGAAGGAAAGAAGAAAGAGGTAAGTGTTACTAATTAGTAACCTTACCAAAAGAAAGAAATTAGCAAGATTCTTTCCCAAAAGAAAGGGATCTTGAGAGATTTTCTCCTAAAATCAATCTATGACGGATTCTTTCCCAAAAGAAAGATATCTTGAGATATTCTATCCCAAAATAAAGGGATCATGAGAGATTCTCTCCAAGTAAAGATATTCTTAGATATTCTCTATCCAAATGAGATATTTTGGATATTCTTTACAAAAATGACACCATATGAGATCTAAGCCATTTCAAAAGCTTAAGGTCCCATGGGTTAGCCCATATGAGCCAGGTTTGACCACCTAGGCACTAAAAAAAAAAAAAAAAAAAAATGAATTTTGGGCTTTTAGTCAAAGAGAAATCCCTCTTACCAAGAGCATACAAAAATGGTTCCATGCCTCTTTTGAGTTGATTGGACCATACAAAAGAAAATTCCAAGCCCCATGAGCTTCCAAAAATCAAACCATCCAGCCTCATCTACCAAATTGAGCCAAAATCTTGAAATTGACATTTCACAAAAATCAAACCAAATCCTGGTCCCCTAACCTGCCACATACAGCCTGTTAGGTCACAAGACCAAAACCAAAAACCAAAACCTGATCCCCTAACTTGCCACATACAAGCCTGTTAGGTCACAAGATCAAAACCAAAATTGATCCCCCAACATTCCACATACAGCTTGTTGGGTCACACGATCAAAACCAAACCCGACCCCCTAACCTGCCATATATAGCCTGTTAGGTCACAAGGTCAAAACCCAAAATCCACATCCCAGATGTCATCTTCAAAACTTTGCCTTGAGATGGTACGTGATCCCTTTCACCGCCATAAAATTCCCCTGGAAGCTCAAAAGGCTACAAATACCAAAAAGAAAGACTGCTCAAAGACTCTTGGTCAAGTCACAGGCTCTCCTTCAAAAAATCTCTTCGAGGTACATCGACTACAAAAGTTAAGCAACTCGCCGCTGTACCTCGAGGGGGCATTTGTTGACACCAAAAATGTCACTTTGCCTTTCCAAGATCCAAAGAGCTACATGAAGTCGCAACCTGCCATAAATAGGCAATGCTGCTTCCAAAAATCAAATCTTGTTAGAATCAAACAAAAACTGCAAGATTCTTCCAGACAGCCAAAAGAGGAGTACACAAGAAGTTTCGGGCCATTTCAAAATCATTTGGCCTAACTTCGCTTCTCCGACAGCCGAAAAGGAGCTCTCGGCGACAAAAGCTCTCCGGGACCATGGTTTCCAAGACAGAACCTATGGATCATCTTAAAATGACTCCAATAGGTTCCCTGTCAAATTTCAAGTCAATCGGACATCGGTTGACCACACATCAAACCGCGACATCTTCATCGCGACAAAAAGCAAGTCTGCAGGTGATAGGACCCCAAACGGCTTCAAAACTCAAACAAAAGCCTATGGTTGGTCTTATTTATTGCTCAGCAAGCTTCACACCAAATTTCAGGTCATTCCGACATCGTTTGACCCAGTTTCAGCTTTTGACAGAAAATCGGCAGCTCTGCGCGACAAAGTCTTCGGCTTTCTCAGGAAATTGGAAACTTTGCAAAATAAAATGCAAGGATTCTCATCAGGTTTCCTACAAATAAATCAGGCCAATAAATGGTCAAAATGTCAAAGAAAAGTACAGAAGAAAAAAGAATAAAAAAAGAGTAAAAACGGACGCAAAACGGGACCGAAAGGGGGAAAACCCCCCCAGGGTCGCAGACCCCTGCGACCCTGGGCCAGGGTCGCCGGCGACCATGGACCCCGGGGTCGCCGGGAAAGCCCCGGAAACCCCGGTTTTCGCCGTTTTTTTCGCGATTCAAGGAGCCCAGCCTCTGGTACTTTCCAAAATTCATGCTTTTGAGACACCAAGTCCTCTGACATCCGTCCAAAACACGGGTAAATCATCAAGAGTATCGAAGACAGTATTGATCGCCACCCGGTCAACCAAAAAAAAGTGTGCTTTCCACCCGACCGATCGAGAAATCGACAGGACAGATGGCACCGACCCGCTGTTGGCAACAAACACCTGAAATTACATGGTCATCTGATGTCGATCTACATGAAGATCCATCGATGATCATCGACAGAAGAATTCCAAAAGACGTGGCACGGCCCGCGACTCTTCAGCTGCTCGGCGACCACTTAATGCGATTAATTGACTAACTTTATTACAGTCATTAATCCATTTCTTTGGACGGCCCAATCAGAAGCAAGCATTCGGGAGTTACAAGTCAAGAAATTCATGGCATTTAACCCATGAAACTCCTCCCATCATGGCGATTAAAGGCGATTAAATGCCCTCAATCTCCTCCGGCCAATCAGAAGCCAAGAAAAAGGAGTTACAAAATAAACAATTCAATTTTGTAACTCCTCCCATTATGTGGCTTAATGACATTAAAAGCCCATAAACCCACCTAAAAGGCTACCTAAAAGCCTATAAATAGGAGGGCTCTCCAAGAAGAAACAACAATCAGAAAGCATCAAAAAAATCAGAGAAAAAAGCACAGAAATCCAGAGAAAGGAAAAAGAGAGAAAACTCTGCGGAAGTTCTACACCGGCCACCGCAACAAGGTGACAAAAGTCCCTTGGGGGGTACCCCCCCCCAAGGTCCTTGACTTCTCCTCCTGCCTCCAATGGCTTAGATATGGCTTTTCAGCCCGTCTACTCGGTTTTTTATTGGACATAGGACCTTCCTTTGGTCTTTGTCTTCTAAAAACCTGAGGTTATAGCCAAGCCAAGCGAATCAAATAGCATCCTCTGTTCTCATCTGCATGGATGATGGCGAAGCCCACATATGGCTTGCGACCGTCAATCTAAACGAGTCCTCCACAATCTCCTGAGAAGTTAGATCCTCCTTTTCTTGCTTTTCATTGTAGTTTGTATTTTTACAAAAGAGACAAAAATCACAATTCTTGTCTTTCATTGTTGATAAGGATTGTAAATCGGCTATAAACGCCAAAGTCGGCTATAAACGCCAAAAATCGGCTATAAACGCCAAAATCGGCTATAAATGCCAAAAAATCGCCTTTCACGGCAAATCAAGAAAAATGTCTCTTTTCTTAAATATATGTGCAATGGAAAACTTGAAAGAAGTTGATTTCCTTTTTACTTGCGAAGGTTGATCTCCGGATCACCACTTGCAATTCCAAGTAAAAATAGAAAATCTGGCACACCCACAAAAAAAAAAGAAATGTTGATGCACGCCCTTGCCCCCCGGTTACGAAAGGGTCGGAACCAAACGGACTCCCACGTCCGCCGACCTCGGTAGAACTCGAGCAGGAGCGCGGTCCATCAGAGATCTTCAGCGACTCTCAACTGGTAACTAGCCAGCTCGCTGGAGACTACCAGGCCAGGGACGACAGGATGGCGGCCTACTTGGCCCTCGCCAAAAAACTGCTCTCCCACTTTCAGAGAGCCGAGGTCAGGCAAATATCCCGAGATACCAACACGCATGCAGATGCGCTTGCAAACCTGGCCTCCGCTGTCGAAGCAGGATAGAAGAGGACCATCGAGGTCGGGTCAGTATCAAGGTCAAGTCTAGAACTCCATTCATCTCGGCTTGTCCTCTGTGCTGACCTCGGCCCTAGCTGGATGGATCCAATCGTCGCCTACTTGAAGGACGACCAGCTCCCCGAGGACAAGACTGAAGCCCACAAGATCAGGCTCAAGGCAGCTCGGTTTTGGCTCTCTCCCGAAGGCAAACTCTACAGGAAGTCCTTCACAGGTCCATACCTCCAATGCGTCCACCCGACCAAGGTGGACGACTTCCTGTACGAGATCCACGAAGGAATCTGCGGCAGCCATATAGGAGGTCGGTCATTGGCCTACAGAGCAATCAGCCAGGGTTACTGGTGGCCCTACATGCAGAAGGACGCCCAGGTCTACGCCAGGAAATGCGAGAAATGCCAGAAGTTCTCCCACTCCCTCCATAAGCCAGCACAGGATCTGAGTCCCCTCTCCAGCCCATGGCCCTTCGCTCAATGGGGCCTGGACATTGTGGGGCCTCTTCACCGAGCTCCAGGGAACAAGAGATGGCTGATAGTGGCTACGGACTACTTCACAAAGTGGATAGAGGCTGAACCGTTGTCTTCAATCACGGACAGGGACTCCAGGAACTTCGTTTGGAAAAACATCCTTACGAGGTTCGGCATCCCCCGGACCCTGATTTCGGATAACGGGACTCAGTTCGACTCCAAGTCCTTCAGAGACTTCTGCCAAGAGCACGGCATCAGAAACCATTACTCCACCCCGGCATATCCACAGAGTAATGGCCAGGCAGAAATCTCGAACAAAGTGATCCTGGACGGCCTCAAGAAGCGACTGGACAAGGCAAAGGGCAGATGGACAGAGGAGCTTCCGAGCGTGCTATGGGCATACAGAATAACTCCAAGGAGGTCCACCTCGGCAACACCTTTCTCTCTGGCCTACGGGATGGAGGCGGTCATTTCCTTGGAAATCGGCCTTCCTACCCTGAGGACAGAACTGGTCGACCAAGGCCGAAATGAGACGAACCTGGCAATGGAGCTGGAGCTGGCAGACGAGCGACGAGAAGCAGCAGCCCTGAGACTAACCGACTATCAGCAGCGGTTAGCCAGGGCATACAATCAAAATGTCAAAGAAAGAAGGTTCACCACGGGAGAGCTCGTTTTAAAGAAGACCCTGCCAGCTGACAAAGAACCAAACGAGGGAAAGCTTGCCCCGAACTGGCATGGCCCGTTCAGAGTAGTCTCACTGGCAGGAAAGTCAGCCTACAAGCTCGAAGACTTGGAAGGCAAGCCGCTGCCGAGACCGTGGAATGCATCCCACTTGAAGAAATTTTATTTCTAAAGATGTAATGAATCTCAGAATCAATAAAAGCAGCTTTTGCCTTGTCATCAATCTGTCGTCTCTCTCTGGTCGACTCCGGCAGCATAGGCTCTACGCCCTGGAAATGGCCTGGAAGAGTTCCTACACTCAGCCTTTCCTAAAGCCCCTGTGTCTTGGACACACTTCAGGCTCTACGCCCTGGAAATGGCCTGGAAGAGTTCCTACACTCGGCCTTTCCTAAAGCCCCCGTGTCTTGGACACACTTCAGGCTCTACGCCCTGGAAATGGCCTGGAAGAGTTCCTACACTCGGCCTTTCCTAAAGCCCCCGTGTCTTGGACACACTTCAGGCTCTACGCCCTGGAAATGGCCTGGAAGAGTTCCTACACTCAGCCTTTCCTAAAGCCCCCGTGTCTTGGACACACTTCGGCTCTACGCCCTGGAAATGGCCTGGAAGAGTTCCTACACTCAGCCTTTCCTAAAGCCCCCGTGTCTTGGACACATTTCAGGCTCTACGCCCTGAAAATGGCCTGGAGTTCCTACACTCAGCCTTTCCTAAAGCCCCCGTGTCTTGGACACACTTCAGGCTCTACGCCTTGGAAATGGCCTGGAGTTCCTACACTCAGTCGTTTCCCAAAGTCCGGGTTCATAAGCCCCTCGCACCTCGGCGCAATGCAGTTCGGCCAAGGTCAGTCTCCTGAAGTCCGGGTTCATACACCCCTCAGAAGGCCATTGCCGAACTCACTCTCACCTAGCCGAAGCCAACGGAACGATGTGGCCACCCCGGCGCAAGTCAATCCGGCCGCGTATGGGTCCACCTCGGCGCAATGCCAGCCATTTCGGCCAAAGGCGGCTTTCCAGAGGAAGAGAGCTGTGCCAGCACTCAAACATAAAAATGCAAGCATTCCAGAACAGTGCAAAGAAAGAGAAAGAGAACTCAAAAGCATTGTACACAGTTTGGGTGATCACAGAACAACTCATTTTTATTCATTGTAAACAGCTTCGTTACAAAAGTTACAGAACAGAAAGCAAAGTACAGAAGGGAGGATCACAGTCCTCTAAAAACAGAAAATAAAGAAAAGCTGGGAAACTCCGATCTTCGCTCACTCCACGACGCCGGACCGTTGCCTGGAGGTTCTGACTGATCCTGAATTTCACCGGGCTGTGCAATGCACTTTGGCTGGTCAGACCAAAAGCATCGCACAGCCCCTCCAGTTCGGAGGCCCTGGACCTCGCTGAGCTCTTCAACACCCTTCGGTCAATGAGACCAGCCAAGCTTGAAGAAACCCCAGGTCCAGCGGGGCCTCAATCCCGCATTCCCGTACGACGGACGCACAGGACCGTGTCGGACGAGAATGCGCCACCGTCCCCCGGTTGCGTTGCAGCGCATCCTCACTCTGTCCGGCCAGGGACGGATGGCCATGAACCCGCGTTCAGAGAGCGCGTGGTCCACGGGGAGTTCCTTCAGAGAGCGCGCAGACCACGACGGGCTTCCCCCCTTGGAGAAAGCCGTCCACGGGCGCAAGGGTTCCCCCCGGATCAAAAATTACAGAATGCCTGTCAGACATGGTTCCTACAGCTAAGTGAATTAAGCTATCCTACTTCCGTTTCTTTTCTTCTCCCATGGCGAGCTTGCCATCCCTATTTATAGGAAGAAGAAAGACTCAATCTCCGAAAGAAGGGCTCGGTCTCCGAAATAAGTTATGAGGGCGTAGTCTCCCACGCGTTACTGGGGATGCACGACTGTTGACCAGCGATCCCTATAGCGCCACGTGGAGACATCCGTCCGATTCCCTCGTCAGCCGTGCCACCATGTTTGTTGCTATTTATGGTCTCCAGAATACGGAGAGTCAGCACTGACAGCTACGAGGACCGTTTGACTCTTTCTACCTCAAGGGCCACGCCACACAGTAGAGGCATTCAATACCATTCAATGCACATCCAGAAATGAAAGAGAGACAAATGCAAAAAGAAGATGCACAAGTGAAGAGGCTCGACTTTCATTGAATAGGCAAAGTGTTACAAAGCTGAGAAGCAAAAACGTTACAAAAGAGGTCTAAGGACATGAGAAGAGATAGAGCTACTCTGGTCTCGGCGATTCGACCAGATCAATCACCGTTCCCAAGGGGCCAGAGGCTTCGGCCGAGACAGGGACCTCGCTTGGAGCGTCGCTGGCAGAAGGGGCTTCGACTGGCACCTCAGCCGAACCAGAAGAGGTCTCACCCTGAGGCACGGCCAAAGCCTCACTGGCGACTGGGGCATCGCTCGAGACTGGGGCAGCTGGAGCGTCGCCCGGAGCGGGAGCGGTTGGAGGAGCTTCGACCAGGGTGCTTTCGGTTGCAGGTGCGGAGCTCGGCTCGGGATCCAGGTCCGAATACTTCGGCAGGTCCTGATAGACAAGATGGTCTTCAGGGACCCCCGCACGTCTCAGTGCGGCCAGGCATCCTTCCTCGAACAAGATTGCGGTGATCTACTCCACCTGTTTTTCATACAGCTCGGTGGCACGATCTACCCCGCTCTGGAAGGCGGATTGCACCTCGGACTAAAGAGAGGCCTTCTCCTTCTCCAGGTCGCCGTTCGCCTTCACCAGCTTCTCCCTCTCAGCGCGACCAGCCAAGACCTCCCCTCGCAACCTTGCTACCTCAGCCGTCGACTCAGACTTCGACCTGGCCAACTCCGACTCCAGCTCGGAGACCCTTTTGTTCTTCGTCCAAAGCTCGCCTTTCATATGGTTGGCCCTGGACGAGAGTTCGGCGTTCTCAGTCAGAGCTGATGCCAACCGAGCGGACTCTCCAGCGCTGGCCACCTTGAGCTCTTCCATTCCCTTCCGCTGCTCGTCCAGCTCTTTCTTCAGCTTCTCCCGCTCGGACTCCAGCCGGGCCACCCTCGACGCGTTCCTATCCCTCCTTCCTAGGATGGCTAGGAGCCTCTGCACGTTCTGCAAGGGAAAAGAGGAGGGTCAAAACAGGAACAGCCGAGCTAGGCCACTTGAAAGAATACACAAAAAACACTTACCAGGATGTTGGCCTGAATCGCTGACAACATCAGGCTCTCGTCATCAAACTTCCCGTGCTCCTCCATATCCCGTGGCAGAGCACAGGCCCTGGCAAGGGCCCCGATCACCTTGGCATTTCCCAGCAGTCGGTCTTCAACGCTCAGGGGTTTGCCGGGTTGTGTTTCCATTCTCGACTTCCACGGTGCTGGGGCAGTTCGGGGCCCGGAAGCCGATCCGGACCCTTGCCCCGCCGAGATGAGAGGCTCGCGCGTTGGCCCGACAATCGACTTGCTGACTGGCGCACTCTTTTCGGCCGGCGCACTCTTTTCCTTCGGTGCGTTCTTCTCACCAGGGGGGTGAGCGGGAGTCTTGCCCTTCGGCTGCAGATCAGCCTCCGAACTCTTCTCCCCCGCCTTGGACTTCTTCCTGGGCGGGGACCCCTCCCTCGAGCGCTCCGGCGAGCGTCGCCGAGCTCCACCGCTCGGAGCGGGGACAGGAGCAGAGAGAGCACCAGCGCCCACCGGACCCGAAGCAGCACGAGTACCGGCAGACGATGGGGCCCCAGAAGACGACGACCTCTGCCTAAACTTAGCAGCCAGGTCCCTGACAGCAGGCTCCCTCGAGCTTCCCTCCATGTCCTCTCCTCGATCAGAGAGATAAGCGTCCACTATCTGCGTCAAGTCCGGCAGCTCCGGATCAGAAGTAGACGCCTCGGCACCAGACGTAGTTCGGTCGGCAACTGGATCGGTCAAAGGGACCCCGCTGAACGCCGCAACTGATACGGTTGGACGGTCAGGGTGCGCCTCGTCCTCCTCGGCTACTCCGGTCCTCCTGTAATGACCGCGATACCTCGGCTCGTACCCAAGCAGCTTCCAAGCTGACCTGGTCTCGTGCCCCTTGTATCGTTCAACCTTGTTGATGTCGTCGGTATTCCTCCTCCAACCTTCGCTAACGGCTCGGCGACGCCTTGCACCCGCCTCTGCTCAACAGGCAAAAAAGAGTATCAGTTCGGCATCAATGAGGTAAGCAAAGCAAAAAAGGAGAAAAGCAGTGATGATTACTTGGGACTTCCCCAGGGCGACGTGGGACCGACAGCCTCCTGCTTTCGCCTGGGCCGAACTCCCAGTCCCCCGAGACACAGAAGAAATCCTCCTCAGCATTCTTACTTGAGTCCTCCAAGGCTAGGACGAAGCCCCTTCGCTGCGGCTTCACACGGAGATAATATCTTCCCTCCCCAGCCTTGCAGATATCATATGTGTCCTCGATGTCGTGAGGGCCTAGGTTGGTCCCCAAGATCTCGTTCAGCTTCGCTGTGCCCATGATGACCTTGTAGCCATTGGGCATCAACTGGCCCGGGGCGAGGGACCAAAGGCTAAGGCAAGCCCTAAGCAGGGGGTGCAGTGGAAACCTGACCCCACCCTCGATCACGGAGATCAGAGGGAACGGCATCCAGCCGCCGTGGCAGCGATAAAGGGCAGCGTCGGCAAGGTCCGCCGGTTTTAGGAGGACCCCCTCCGGAATATTGAAGGCAGCTCTAAACTCGGCTAAGCCCTTATCGGAATCTACCCTGAATCTAGGGGTGCCCATGTCTAGAAGGGGTGAAGACGAAGAAAAACCCTAGAAATCGAAAAACCCTAGAAATCGGAAAACCCCAAGAAGAACCAGACGGAAGAACAAAGCGACTTACAGGGACGAAAAGGCAGATCAAGAGCAGATCCGGGCGCGTCCTACGGTCGTCCTCCTCGAACAGATCTCAGGAACCAGAGCAGAAATCGAAAGCAAAGGCGAAGGCGAAAGAAATCGGGAGCGAGAAAAAGAAGGGGACGACCCTATTTGTAGAAGGGGAACCCTCATTTGGGTACCACCTCCGAATTCGAAGAGACACTTCAAAGCCCGTGCCCGTCAATGAGACAACGCAATCAGCACAGAAGCTACGCGTGTAGCCGTCAACTCGGTTCCCAAGGCGAACAGGGCAGAGCATTTATTACTTCAAAGAGTTGAAGCGACACCAGGCATGAAGAGTTGAAGCGACACCAGGCATAAAGAGTTGAAGCGACACCAGGCAATGATCACCAAATCCCCAGACGGATTCTTCTAGCTTTCAACCCCTAAAGGCTAGCACACTTCAGAGGTCAAAAGCTAGGGGGCAATTGTGTGGGGAGATTTCCAGAGCCACAGGATTAGGCTAATCACAGCCATCAGATGAGGCTAAGCATTCTCACGTGCCATCCGCGTGCCATCCACGTGGCACCAACCTCACCCCGGCTACCAGGACAGAGGCCTCGGCCGAAGTCAAGCATCTCCGGACCACTAGCGCCGAACTGGTCCACCCCGGGTACCATCTCGGCGGGGAGCTCCACCTCGGCTGAGCCACCCCGGGTGCCATCTCGGCAGCAAACTCCACCTCGGCTGAAGAAGCCGGGACAGAAGCCGAAGCAAGAGAGAACCTTCGCTTGCGCCCCTCATCCCCCACGTCATCAGGCACGTGGAGGGATAGGGGCACGAGCTAGTGGGACAGACGCGACATCCAGCCGCCCACAATCTTCGCCAGATCCCTGACAGGGCAGCATCCAGCGGCTGAAGCCACATCAGGGCAGGGCCCGAGGGCAGATCCGCTGGTACCCCTACCGCCAAAGGCGCCCAACACAATCTGGCCCAACAAGATGTGCATTAAATGCGATGTGGGCTGACCCGACGCGCATTTAATGCAAAGTGGGCTGGATTGGACCGCAATTAATGCAATGTGGGCTGATCATGACTTCCCAGTCGAATCAGGGGACCCACACCACAATATCTACCAAAGATACGTTCCAAGCTCTATAAATGGAGGCTCAAACCACCAACTAAGGTACGCCATTTTTCATACACAGAGCCGTTACTCTGTCTCTCTTCTCCCTCTCCTTCCATTGTTCCAGTTCCCACACTGACTTTGGCATCGGAGAGCCTTGCGCCGCCCAGGCCAGGGTCCTCTGACCGTTTGCTCTTCCCTTTCAGGCTTTCGGACGGCATCCAGACATTCCCAATCACCATTATCTTCTCGGATAAGTCCTATAAGGCACCTCCTTATTGTGGGTCATTATTTTCTGCACCTACAATCAGTATTGACATTGAAATTAAGACAAAATTGAGAGGTGAAAATGAAATTGGACAATGAAAAAAAGAATCTTTTTTATATAATAAAAAGCTTAGACATTCATGCTTTATGGGGAGGAATAGAACTGCATAGTGGGGCCTACTTGTTGATAATCTGAGTATCTCAAATTGAACACCTTCTCTATGTACGGGATGTCCACAAATTATAATATAAGGAGAGTTGGTTCAACCGTAAAATGGAGTATATGATTAATATTGTGATCGATATATGTGATTGCAACGAACTGGAAGAGATTATAGAAGGTGGTGAATCACTACCTGATTCTCCATTCCCAATTTCATTCTGTCACATCTAATGCAACAAGATGCAACTCAACTTATACAGGTATTTTTATTTCTCATTTTCTGTGTATACTTTACTTTTAGTTTTTATCTTCTGTAATGTAAGATTGCACTCGACGATCTTCTGATCCTTTTAAATACTGTAAATGTTGTTTGGTTATATGCATTGGCTTTTGACAATCTTCTCTTTAAGTGGACCTGTACTTCTTGTGTCCATCATACATGTGGCCATCTAGACTGTCAAAAATCAAAATCATAGAATACGTTTTAGATAAGATTAGATAGCTTATAAAATGACATTGGTGTAAACAGTAAAAGCACTTTTCATTATGATCTCTGTCTTGCAAGGTAAAATGGTTAATTTCAATTGAAAAATAAGAAAGAAATTGGGCGCCACAAAGTTTAAGAGAACCATCTCATACGAAGATAATTGAGAATTTATCATATAATTATGTTTACATGGAGTTTCTAGTGGATGACTTCCTGTTGATCCACATGCACCTCACCTTTGATTGATATTTGCCATTCTCATCAAAGTACTCCAAATAAATAGGTACTGTTCTTAGTTTTGACCAAATCCAAAGTAATATATATATACTATTGTACTGATCAATGCATAATTATATTGTGAATGTAAGCAATCATGGTACACCAAATAAAAAAAAAAAAACTCACAAAACAAGTGAAAGAAATAAAATAAAATTAAAACAAAAGTGCAAGACTTGTGTGATTTGATAATGTGCCTAAGGCCTTGGTGAAAAGAGAACAGCTTTTCACAATCTCTCTGAGTAAATAAGGCTTACAATTTGTGGTTTTGTCCCGTCCTAGCTCTCACTTCTTATAGATTAAATTGGTTTTTATTTAAACCATAAAAGCCCCCAACTAAGGGACTGGTGTATAGTATCACCCAGAAGATCAGTCACTATAGAGTCAACGACATTCTTCACAACATAATAATGAGAATGACTACTGAACCGAGCTCTTCACACTTTGATCAATCAGTGATGTATATCACTCAAAATGGAGTGCATATACATAAGAGGGCATGCGATTTGAATGTCTTAGATAAAGCAAAGGGGAGCCCCACTTGAGTCATTGGAACTTTGCCTCTTTAAAAATCGTTTCCATGATAACTTCATGCATGGCATGATCACGAGATAATTTATCATAATATCATTTAAGGAAAAGCCTAGGAAATGAATGGATCGAGTGAGTCTAAGTTTTTTGGTTTTCTAAAACTAAGTTAGGCTAAGAGTACTTAGATTGTTACCTAAAGTCCTCACCTAAGCCCCATCTAAAACATTTATTGATCACAGCCCTGAACTTGGGCTTCGACTAAACTTTGTATAAATCATATGAATTTTTATCTTAAATTCAACCTGTTAGTCAATCACTTTTGAGTATAGGGGTTAGTCCAATTCCCTTTTACTGGTTTGATTATACAAATATATATACTGTCATTTGAGAATAGAGAGTTTTATAGGATAGTGATAGACCAATTATGACATATGGAGCAGAATGTTAGTCAATCAATGAAGGATGATGCGATTGAATGGTATCAATAGTACTATATGTACTCATTGGGGGCGACATGAGAGCAGCTTGCGCTATCCATGGATGCTCGTTATGAGCCAACAAAGAGCGAAGATTTCCCAAGCAAGTTGTCCAAACTTAGACAGAACCCTGCCCTGCTCAATCACTAACACTAGTCTTAGTGTCTATCACATAGAGTCAAGGGACTATCTGAGCCATATCTTCTTAGTTTGTACCTGAGTGGCATGCAAGATGACATCAGGATTGGGGCATAAAAACTAAACGCAACCAGTCTCCCTGATGGATTTATTTTGGTGCGATTACAAGAAGAGGAGGCAAACCTGTATAGGAGGATGTTCCGAACGAAAGTAAGGCGTCCCATGGAATCCAATTCCACCGAGCCCAAGTTTGCACATCCAAATATCAAGAAACTCACAGCGGCAGAAGATCGAAAAAGGAGGCTGAAGGGTCTTTGGTTTCATTGTGAAGAAAATACACTCCCAACTATAGATGCAAATGTTGGAAAATTTCCATCATGTGGGGCCACACAAGTAAATATTAAATGTGTTATGCTATCTTTGGTTAAACCTAAATTAAAGTGATCTAATTAAAACTTAAAGTTTTAAGGCTTAAGGGCATAATTGTCATGGGATTAATGTGTAGATACCAGAATGCTAATTCTAATTTGATGAGGGGACAAATTAGAAATAGCAAAACCTATGATAATCTCATTATTATATATTAGGGTTATGGTCCCCAATTCATATGGTAAGTTCATATTCTCTCTGACATCCCATCATTAGAAAGAAGGTTTCTCTGGGTAGCCATATTGGATTGAAAGATCACAACCCGTCCATCAACCTCCGGTAATGGATTCAGGTATGTTTCCGCTTTACATCTCTCGATGATTTGACATGGAGGATCTTGGTTGTATAAGGTTTTCTGGATCGATCATAGATCTAGATCTGTTTTCTAACAAGTGGTATCAGAGCATCTCCATGTTAAGCCATTAGAAATCCAGTGTTTTCTTTCTAATCTAGATCTTAATTCTTGAGTATTCTAAGATTTGTAGAAATTACAAGGCCTGATCCAGCGTATGGAAGCAAATAGTTGCTAAGCCATCCATATATATGTTAATAGTTCTGCGATGATAGCAAATATTTGCTATGTTATAATACTTGTATTTTTTTTTATATGACATCAAGAAAGAAGATGATCTTAGATGAGATCGCAGGACTAGGACTGTATAACTATTATAAGGATGTCATATTAAAAAAGGGAGATTTTGTATAAGGAACTAGTTGTATCTGGGCACAAGTTGTATTGGTATCTGTACTTGATTTCCTCTCTTGAATATTCTCTTGTTTTGCGTGCGTCATCAAGCAATTGTTCTCTTGTTGTTTTTCTTTTCTCCTCGGGACATGGATCAAGTTCTGTATGATATATTGTTGTTATTTGTTTTCTTTCCGCCTCAGGACATGTGCTATATATTGCAATTGGTGATGTGAGTGAGTCATCAACCATGACTGTAGTTGATTTTCTTTTCCATGGATGAAGCCATCTGTTGTTGATATATTTTTTGTTTATTCCGCCTCGAAACATGCGCTAGTACTATGTTTCAATTCTTGTTCCAGCATAAGACAGAACAGGTTGGATCAGGCTAGAGATGCAACAACTTCTGTATTCGGCCCGACCCACATATGTATCAGATTTGCGTATTGGGTCGATGGGTTTTTTTTTTTTTACTTATGTATCAGATCTGATTTTTTGTTTTTCTTCAACGCATATTCATATATTTTATGGTATATCTTGTATGGTTAAATTAAAATAGTCCATCATTCTAAATGGTTTAATTGAAACAAGATGTCACCAAAGTGACCATTCTTGTGTAGATTGTTCATGAGGAATATTGGATGTTTGTGTGTTTGTAAATTCATGCGGGTCTTAGTCGGCCCAAACGAAGGTTAATACTTGGCCGAATTGCTTACACACCTGTGGTGGTAAACATGTGACACTTATAAGGTTATACATGTAAATAATAAGTCGATCCAAAGATAGATTTATTATTTGACATGAATTATTGTTAATGTTTGATCACTACAACAAGAGTACCATTTACAATTAATATTACTGTCCAAAGACTTGATATTAATTTTGTGCTAGGTATCTTAAGATGAGACTTACCATTATTTGAATCTGTTAATTATGGTATTTGGTTATTAATATGAGCATGTTTGTCTATTTGTTATTTTGTTCTCTTTACAGCTAGTGTTTCTACTATATCTGCTAATGTCAACTCAATAACTATGCTTAATGGGACTAACTTTAAGGATTGGAAAGAGAACATATAAACTGTTCTCAGCTGCATGGATCTAGACCTTGCACTACGGATTGAGCAATCCGCTTCTCTTACGGATGCAAGTTCTCCTGATGACCCAAAGAACTTTAAGAAGTGGGATCGCTCAAATCGCATGAGTCTTATGATCATCAAGCGAGGCGTTCCAGAGGCATTTGGGGGTGCGGTATCTGAAAAACTAACTACAGCCAAAGAGTTCCTAGCAGAAATTGAACAGCATTTTGTGAAAAACGATAAGGCAGAAACAAGCACGCTTTTGCAACGCTTGATTTCTATGAAGTACAATGGCAAGGGTAACATACGGGAGTACATTATGGATATGTCTCATATTGCTTCTAAACTTAAGGCACCGAAGCTCACGCTGTCTGACGACTTGCTCGTGCATTTGGTATTAATATCACTTCCTGCACAATACAGTCAATTTAAGGTCAGTTACAACTGTCAAAAGGAGAAATAGACTCTTAATGAACTCATTTCTTATTGTGTGCAAGAGGAAGAAAGATTGAAGCAAGACAGAACAGAAAGTCCTCATTTGGCTAGCACCTCTAAGGATAAGGGCAAAGAGAGGAAGAATAATGAAGCTGTTAAGAATAATGAAGCTGCTAAGGGTCCAACTTAAAAGAAACAACAGCAGGACAAAGATGGTTATTTCTTTTGCAACAAGCCTGGACATGTAAAGAAGGACTGTACTAAATATCACGCTTGGTGTGCCAAGAAATGTACATTTCTTACTTTGGTCTGTTCTGAGGTAAATTTAGCTTCAGTACCTGGAAACACGTGGTGGTTGGATTCTGGTGCTGCTACTCACATCAGTGTTTCTATGCAGGGTTGCCTGAGCTACCGAAAGCCAAGTGATGCTGAAAGACACATCTTTGTGGGCGATGAAAAGTCGGTAGGAGTAGAGGCAATATGGCATTTTAGGTTGTTATTAAAAACTGATTATTATTTGGATTTAGTAAATACTTTTATTGTACCGTCTTTTAGACGGAATTTGATTTCAGTTTCTTTATTGGACAAGTTTGTTTATTTTTGTTCATTTGGAAATAATCAATTTAGTTTATCTAAAAATTCAAATGTTGTTGGAACTGGTTCTCTTTGTGTATATGACAACTTATATTTGCTTGATACAATTGTTTCTTATAATGAATCCTTGCATGTAGAATCACGAGGTACTAAATGCAAATTGAGTAAAGAAAACTCATCCACATCATAGCACAAACGCTTAGGTCACATTTCTAAGCCTAGAGTTGAACGACTTGTGTCTGATGGGATTTTAGATTCCCTTGACTTTACAGACTTTGATGTTTGTATTGCTTGCATCAAGGGAAAACAGACCAAAATAAAGAAATTAGGTGCCAATAGAACTGCAGACGTCTTAGAATTGATACATACAGATATATGTAGACCATTCCCTATGGCTTCCAGGAATGGCCAACAGTATTTTATATCATTCATGGACGATTACTTTCGCTATGGGTACCTATTTCTCATTCATGAGAAATCACAGTCTTTGGACGTGTTCAAAACATTTAAAGCTGAAGTTGAGAACCAACTCAACAAAAGAATAAAAAGTGTCAGGTCTGACTGTGGTGGTGAATACTACGGTAGATATGACGGATCAAGTGAACAACGTCCAGGACCGTTTGTTAAATTCCTAGAGGAATGTGGAATCGTCCTACAGTACACCATGCCAGGGTCACCTAGCATGAATGGTATTGCTGAAAGGCGAAACCAGACTTTTAAGGATATGGTAAGGAGTATGATTAGTCATTCTTCTTTATTAGAGTCACTCTGGGGAGAAGCAATCAAAACAGCAGCTTATATTCTGAATAGAGTGCCAACTAAAGTAGCTGCAAAAACACCTTATGAGATTTGGACAGGTAGAAAGCCTAGTCTAAAATATTTCACATTTGGGGATGTCCTGCTGAGGCGAGGCCTTACATGGCACATGAAAAGAAATTGAACTCCAAAACTATGAGCAGCTACTTCATTTGCTACTCTGAGCGATCTAGGGGCTATAAGTTTTATGATCCCACACTTAAGTCAATTTTTGAGATGGGAACTGCAATATTTTTTTAGGATGTTGAGTTTGGGGGGAGAAATAAGGTTAGAGACATTGTCTTTGAGGAAGAATCGGTTTCGATTCCCACTATCGCTATTGACAATGTGCCGGTTTCTATGCATGTCATTGATCAAAAAGCAAATCCGGATCCTCAACCAGACAATGTTGATCAACCTCCTATTCAAGATGAGGTGATTGTGCCTGAGGAACAAACTCAACAACCTCAAGAACCAGTGCCATTAAGACAATCCATTAGAGAAAGGAGAAATAATATTCCGGACGATTTTTTCTTATTTCTCCAAGAACATGAGGAAGAAATTGGAATGGTGGAAAATGATCCAATCAACTTCCATCAGGCCATGCAAGGTTCCAACTCTCAAAAGTGGATTGATGCCATGAATGAGGCAAGGTTCCAACTCTCAAAAGTGGATTGATGCCATGAATGAGGAGTATAAGTCTATGCAAGACAATAAGATTTGGGAACTTGTTCCATTACCAGAAGGTGCGAAGCCCATTGGTTGCAAATGAATTTTTAAAACCAAAAGGGATTCGAATGGTAATTTGGAGAGGTATAAGGCTCGTCTTGTAGCTAAAGGCTTTACCCAAAAGGAAGGGATTGACTTTAAAGAGACTTTCTCTCCGGTTTCATCGAAATACTCTTTTAGGACAATCATGGCACTTGTTGCCCATTTTGATCTTGAACTTCATCAGATGGAGGTCAAGACAGGTCTGTAAATTGACAAAGTCCATCTATGGACTCAAGCAAGCTTTTTGTCAGTGGTATCACAAATTTCATCATGGAATTATTTCGTTTGGTTTTGAGACTAACGTTGTTGATAATTTGTGTGTATCACAAATTCAGTGGGAGTAAGCACATATTCCTGGTTTTGTATGTCGATAACATACTGATTGCCACAAATGATATAGGCATATTGCACGAAATCAAGAGATTTCTATCAAAGAGATTTGAGATGAAAGATCTAGGTGACGCCTCTTTTGTATTAGGGATCCTGATATACCGTGATCGCTCTCGGGGTATTCTTGGATAATCACAAAGACGTTATATCGATACAGTACTCAAAAGATTTGGCATGCAGGACTGCAAACCAGGTGACACCCCTATCGCTAAGGGAGACAAGTTCAGTCTCAATCAGTGCCCTAAAACTAACCTTGAAGTTAAAGAAATGCAAAAGATTCCCTATACATCAGCTGTAGGGAGTCTAATGTATGCTCAGGTGTGTACGCATCCGGATATTGCGTACATTGTTGGTATGTTAGGCAGGTATTTAAGTAATCCTGGAATGGATCATTGGAAAGCAGCCAAGCGGGTTATAGGGTATTTACAGAGAACAAAAGATTACATGCTCACATATAGGAGATCGGATCAGTTGGAGATCATAGGGTATTAGATGCAAAACCCATAAATTATCTAGATTTCTATCTCTAGCAAGTCATCTTCTTTATTTAGTTAGTCTTCTAACTTTTGGCTTACTTCCAGTTCTTTATTTATAGTAGCTTCACTGGGTTTGGCAGATCTAATGGACTCTAATTATATTCTAGTAAGATTTTACGACTTCTTGGATTCTTCCAACTTTCCTCGCATTCCATTTAACAAGATCCCATCCTAATAAGAAAAGGACTTCGATTAAATTAATTTTAGTAACAATCCTAAACTTAAACAATTTATTTTTAATAATATCAGCACATTCTTCTTCACCTAAGCCACATATTGAGAAACCTGTTGTTAGGGATAATTAGGGCAAACAACACGTGATCAACCACAACTAAACGAAATTCACAAGGCACACAGATTTACATCGTTTGACAAACTCGCTTACATCCATAATTTTATTATGAAGCTTCGGGGAACTCGTCATAAGGATCTCAAACCCTGTAATACTTAGCCTACTCTCTCCCCATAGATCTCAATCTAGCTCTCACAGCCTCTCCCCGTTTGAAAACTCCGACACTACGGGAGAGAGCTCTCACATCTCTAACTCTCACCGAGTCTAGGGTAGTAGATTACACCAATATATAATCTTTCATTTCTTGCCGCCCACCGAGTCTAGGGTAGTAGATTACACCAATATATAATCTTCCATTTCTTGCCCCCCCCCCCCCCCCCCAACAAAAAAAAAAAAAAAAAAAAAAAAAAAAAAAAAAGAGCCCATGTACAATGACAAAAACACCCTTGACCCTGACCCTGGTCATTGGCAAACCTAGTGAACCAATTCGGTCAAACCGGAATGTAAGACATAAACCCAACACCTAAAACGCCAATAAAGTCTTGGGTACATGGTATTAGTACCAAGAAGGATCGGGGAGTGATACGAACCCCCTATAGCTAGGACACTTAAAATAGCTTGAAGAAAGCTTAGTTTGTCATTCTACATTCCCAACCACCTTATTTTATACATTTTCTTTCCTTGGTCCAAGTAAATGCTGGCCCAACCAACCCAAAATCTATCATTTTCGATTTATGTAAAGACACTAGAGTTCGGATTCCCTGTTTCTTTCAATCTTCGAGATACTGTTTCATCCAATCAAGATTTGCCAACTGTATAAAATTATATAATTTTTTCATTTAAAGAAGCAATTAAGAAGGTGCATTAACTCACATAAGATTTTATACAGTTGGCAAATCTTAATTCTATGAAACAGGGAGATGGACTCAAGACACTAACCTCATGGATATCCTCTTACCTATTCAAGAGGTCCTTGCCAAGCCATACAAAGATACTAACCGTGTTGACATCCCATCCAAACCGTGTATGACGTGGATACTATATATGTAATCATCTTGATAAAAAGTAATGCAAATTATATTCTCTAACGTAATGCTATGGGTTCTATCAATTAAATTGTATACACTCTATTGTTGGGTTCTATATTTTAGCTATGGGTTGGGTGCCATATTTTAGAATTTTTACTCTCTCTAAAAAGTAATTCAACCTGATGGGAGTAGGTGACATGCAGGGTAAAGCCGTACCCTAAAGCAAGGAAAGCCCTTGCTTTACGTCCCCTAAAATTAAGGCCCCAAATTTACAATCTTATTAAAATCATCCTTTCAAAAATCCAAAAAAAAAAACTCCCGAAAATAAGGTCCCATAATGATGAGGGTGAGTTGGACTTATCATATCATAAATGAATGCAAGAGAATCTATACTATGGCTTCCATATTTTTCTCCTAGTTTTTCTTTCCTTCCTTCTTATCTAGTTGCACGGCTCCTCCTCACATACTCTCTCAATAATGTAATTTACTTCCATCCTTTTAGGGTCATTCAATATTGAGAAGACTTTTAAAACTCTATGCATGGGACCAAATTATTTATTAACTTTAGGTCATTTACTCAATTGGGGGGGGGGGGGGGGGGGGGGGGGGGGGGGGATTAATGATGAAAAAGAAAGCTTAGGTTACACCTGTCACTGATGGAACCATGATGAATGACCTATTTTTATCGATCTAACCATTTAGATCATCGGGTCTTTCAAAGTGACCTCTTTGGAAAAAATCTAGTCCGTTCAAAATTAATGGCCTGTATTTTATTAGCTTTCAACAAAATTCAATCGAATAAGATATGGAGCCACCATCATATTGAGCACCACGAAAAACTTGCAACTTCCACAATATCATGGTGGGAGTAATTATTTAGTCCAGTGATTTTAAACCGTCCAATGGGATTTAGAGATTACTATTAGTGATAAATCCTCACTTTGACCTCTTCCCAAAACAACTTTATCCAATTTTTTTAGCAAAAATAAAAGGAAGAAATAATGTGCAATTTAAATGAAATTGAGGTCATAGAATTGAATCAACGTACAAATTTCTTTGAATATCAAAAGGCATGATGTGTCAAACTTTCTTCGGATATTAAAAGAGGGGGCAAAAATGCCCCTTTTTAAATGGAGAGTTTTTGAGAATCTCTCATAATATAATATAATAGTAATTAGTATTATATCCCACTAAATCCATTTTTTCACATTCTGAAAAATATGCATTAAAATAACTGCCATCCTTCTTTTTCTCTGCACAATTTCAAATCCCAACAAATCAAACTAAATATAAATAGAAACTATTGACTTCTCTTTAATTTGCAACACATGTTTCGTTTTATCTATAGCTACTATAAGCATGGAAGGGAGGGTTTATGCAAATCGTTCAAGGGATCGTTCAAATTTCAATCTTTACTTGGTGGACCACCCCAAATTGGACCGCTGGGATTGGCAAGAGTATTTGCAATATTGAACCCTTGATATTAGTATTGATTATAATATGATAAGCCACATGTTATAGACTTAAACTTGATATGATGCAATTAGTGACTTGACGACTTAATTGCCATATTAAATTGACCCAAATAGATCTCCAATGACATGAATCCCGAGTCCATTCACTACTATCAATATTAATATTTTAATTATAGTGTTCAACTTCTTTAATCAAGAAAATAAAAAAAATATTAATATTTTAACTATTTTTCTTCAATAAAGCATAAAGCGAGAAAAATATATTTTAAATAAAGTCTTTTATAATAAAATTAAAAGATAGAAAATACCTCATTTAATATTGTTGTTTTAGGCCTCAAATTGTCTTGAGCCGGCCCTGGTGCCATGTTTCACTAGAGTCGACAAACTAGCTTACTTAGGTCACCCTTACCATTCACAAAGGCTAGGCTCATATATTCTTCTAAATAGATCAGCAAAGGCACACTTTCAACTTTTCCCACAAAATCTAGAGCAATATAAGAGTATATTTCTTTCCACATTAAATAGAATAGACAGATAATACAACTAATGTTTCTTTCTCAAACTGGACTCAAACAGGAATAGGATTGACAAGCACCATTGAAATGCGTTCTTTGGTCTCATGTGTGGACTCAGTATATTCATCTCTGTGCTGGTATAGAACTTCAATCACACGAGCAAAGTTTACAGGCCTTATAAGGAGAGCCATAGGAAAAGCCATAGGCTTCAAGCACTCCTCATTTATGTCTTTCCATGCATCTGCAATCATTTCTCTAAACTTGGTGCAGGTCTCTTCATATGTGCCCCCGTACTCCTTCATGTAGACTTCAATACTGGACACCACATGTCCTCTCTCTTGCTCCATCTACACATAGACATAAAAAGGAAAAACAAAAGAAATGATGGAGTAAGGATGATTATAATGATGGATTCAAATTCAATAATGTAATTCACAAGATGCATCCCATGAGCCAAATGCTTGCTTTTATATATGATCAGATTTCATTTTCTTAGTGTTTTATGATAAGAATTGATAGTGTATCAAACACCACTCGACCTAAACTCCTAATTACTATAAAAAAAAGAGACTTATAGCGGCAAAAAAATCGCTTTTAGAGATAGTTTTTTAGCACTTTGTAAAAGTAGTTTTATTTATACCTTGTTTGACGTGATGTCATCTCGGAGTCGATTAACCATAGAAACAGCTTTAATGAGCTTAGGCATACTTCTTGCCCATTCAAAGGCATCCTTTGTTGCAATATCTCCCATCCCAACAAACGAAATCAATGTAAGCAACTTGTATCCGCAAGTGATCAAGGCCACATTCATATACTCTTCATATGTTGGCACATAACCCGTGTTAAACCACTGTGCCTCAATAAGGTAATATTTTGATATTTCCTTAAACTGTAAGCACATACCAAGAAAAGAAACAAGAAAATCACTTAGTAATACTGACACTGATATATATACACATGTAAATATTATTACTATGGTTGTTGTTGTGGTTGTAAATGTTTCCTAATTCCCTTCATGAATACATCAATATTAATTAGTAAAAGTAGGTTTGTGTACTGTACAGCATCTTTTAAGAAGGTGATACGATAAGATTTTTCTTCAAGAGCCAATTCCTCCTCAAATTCGTCAACGGCATCTAAGAGTGCAACAAAGTGCAGCTTCATGAAATCAGGCAGTTGGTCTACCATGCTACGATCCCACCTGTAAATTCAAAGAATAATCATAATTTTTGTTTCATAGGAAATTAAGTGGGTGTTATTAGAGTGCTAAAGAGGTGATTATTGGTGTGGCAAATTGTGATCAGACCTCCTACCCTACCCCATATCCAACATGCATTTGACCTGCATCCTATACAAGGTCAATCAGGGTAACAGAATGGGTTGGGGTACGTAGGTTTGACCTGCTTAACTCATTTAAATGGGCTGGGTTAGGATGGACCCGAGCAGCTTAACCAATTTAAACAGTTTGATGATTTAGCATTTTTGTACTTTGGGCGCCTTTTTTGGTCCTACGAACGTCTACAGTGATTTACAAAGTCAATGCTTTAAATGGATTGGCCTTGTGAGACACTTCTACAAGTAGTAACGCTTTAAAGTGGGTGTACATATATCAAACCTTTCGATCGCATTGGTATAAAGTTCGAGTTCCTCTAGAGTACCATATGCATCATAGATGTCATCCAATATTGATGTCAATGATATACATTTAGTGGTTATCCTTCTAGCACGAGAATATTGTTGCTCAGGATACACTCCTAATATCCAAAAGTAGCACTCCACCACTCTATCCCTTATAAAGGGTAGCTTTGCACCAAAATCCCAATGCTTCCACCACCTAAATAGGAAAAGTTCATGTTAAAAATTAAGCCTAATTATCTTCAAAAGAGAATTCCACAATTGTTAAAAGAAATAAATTATTTGTTTATAATGAAACTTACATTGATATTTCTCTTATCTCTTCTTTATGCAATGACTGCAATAGATTGAAATCCAACTTTGCAAACTCTAACAAGATGTCATTTCGCTCATCCTCTTCTTGGTAGATTGAGATATAATACCTTGAAAGTAGCTTCTCAATGCTCTTGCGCAGAGGTAGCTCTAAGGCAAGCTGAACTAGGCTAGAAAGGGGCGTGTTAAGATTGGGCAATGCCAATTTAAGATGCTTTCTAGCAAAAGCATTGGCTTCGTCCAATATGTCTTCTCCATGTATTACAAAATGTGATGCCTCGTATAAACTAAGTAAACCTCGAATGTTACCAGCTAATGTTTCCATGAAATTGCCCTTTTCATCTTTGTACTTGATGAATACATCTGTTATGTAATATACCCACAATTAGTGGCACGCTAAGAGAATTTACAGAGAAAGTAACTAGTATGTCTTCTCAATGTATCAACTTTTAGTGCTTTTGATTGACTGACTAGAAATAATGCCAATGGTACTAAATTTTTTTATAGCTAACTATTCACACTTGCATATCATATGCCATATAAAAAAAAATTTTGCATATCATATGCCATATAAATTTTTTTTTTTTTTCAAAGTCACCATTTTGGTGGTTCCTCAAATCAAAATGGAACCATATATCTGTTTTGGATGTGAAAATAAATAATATAAATATAATATTTGAAAGCAGGAAATGTAAGATTGAGTCATGGCATTTTTCTTTAGAAAAATACCAAACTGGTGATTCTAGGACTAAGGTGGTCCAGAG
Organism: Litsea cubeba; assembly: GCA_012931725.1. Classification (NCBI taxonomy): domain Eukaryota; kingdom Viridiplantae; phylum Streptophyta; class Magnoliopsida; order Laurales; family Lauraceae; genus Litsea; species Litsea cubeba. The sequence goes on from CM022945.1 coordinate 43,061,983, forward strand.
TCCTCAAAATAATGGAAAAGAAAACCTTACTCGGGGACACGCAATTTCCTTCTTGCCTAAGGAGTCTAAATCGGAGAGCAACAGCATGCAAGTCATCATCACTTTCATACTTTCCCTCTTTATTCTCATTGTACATACGAAGTAGTGCATCAGTGATCTCCTTTTCAAAATGATAGGCCACTCCAAGGCGTTGGATCGCATCAATCAAATTTATTTCTTGCAAAGGGTGGTTTTTGACATTGCCAAGCATTTTCTTCACTTCTTCCTTCAATTCACTAGCCCTTTGTTGCATCTGTGGATTAGGTTTCTGCTTCAACAACATACATATAAGTTAAACGTTCCTGATATAAGATAAGGACAATGTTTATTTGTGAGGAGTATAGAAGTTTCTAATCAACCCACCTCCGATTGGTCAGTGGTGTATGTTATGGTCTCTAAAGAAAGATATCAGCATATGTAAGTGTGTATATATATATATATATATTTGCACTTGACTACAAATGCCCCTCATGCATGACCATAAGGAAGAACGAGTGATGCTAACTTTTAGAAGAAAATGAGGAGAATATGATCGAGATACGAACCTGTTCAAATGATCTTAGCCCTTAGTTTTATTAATTGGCGATATGACATGCATTTATTTTCTGAGATAAAATCCAAAGGGTCAATGATATCTAAAACGATGTAAGATTTGGGTTTCTGCCAGTTCTTGGGGCTGTTTAGTATGTTTGAAAGGGTTTGGATTTGGCTGAACCCTAAAATAATGAGCCTGAAAATTGGATGTTCGAAAAGGTATTTTTTCTAGATGAATTTCTAAGTACTCTGCAGTTGACAAGCTACGTACAATTGTTGTCTTCGTGGTGGATCACTATGGAGTGTGGAGGTACTTTGGGTAGAGTTTTACTCAAATAAAAGCACAAGAAATCTATTTATAGTTATACTGTAATCGAAAGAACTCGTCCAATGGGTTCACCATGGATGTAGACCAACAACAGGTAAACCACACTCCATCAGATATACCTCGTCATCAAACTCTCCAAATCTGATCAGGATTGGTTTTCAAACTCTCATGCAAAAAAAAAAAAAAAAAACTCTTGAAGTTTAAATAGAAGGATGGTGGCATTATAAAGCGTTGAGTCTGCCAGTAGCTACATTGATTCTGTTAGGAAGTCTACTTTCCACATCACCCAAGTCCTGAGTTAGATAGGGCTTCATATACCTGTTTGGGCTTTCCACCTATCAGGTTAAGCTTTTGGGTTGGTTTACATGGTATCGAAGCGGGTTTCGATCCCATCATTCTTGTGTAGCCTACGTGGCAGGCCCATCAATGAAAATCTGTTGGGCCTGCCACATGAGGGAGAGTGTTAGGAAGTCCCACACCTATCAGTATCTTACAGATTCCTCATATACAAGAAAAATAAGATTTAGAGAGCATACTATTTTATATACGTTGAGATGTAGTTTGTGGTTAATTACCAAGTCATCTGGAGAGGATGTGATGAAGTGATTGCCCCAAACACTAGGATGAAAGTTTGCATTTTTGCGCACTATCTTACATTTTTCATCTCCTTGAGAGTTGGATTTGTTTGGACCATCGGAATGGCCAGAGCCTAACACAAGAGACATGAGTATGTAGTTGTGTTTTGGTTACGAAGATGGAAGAATAGCTAGATGTGGGTGAATGGAAGGTAGCAATGCATGCATGCTGATTTATAGGCTTGTGGGTGAGGATTATTAATAAGTGTAACTGATTAATTGTACGTTGGTGTGTGTGGTTTCATGTGGGTTGCCTGATAACTTTCATAAATAATTTTTTTCTATGGTTTGGTTTCATATGCTGCTCGTTTGTTTGATTGTCTTTTTTCTTTTTACAGCATTGGCAAGTTTGCTTTCCTTTTCACTTAAACTCAATCCCTGCATTTCTAATGGAGATGATTACAAGTACACGAACTATATAAATAATTAAAGACCGACCCAACAATAATTCCCAGATTTATAACCGACTCACATGGGCCTGTATCAAGTTCTAATAGGAATTCCCATTTTTCATATCTACATATATTTATATAATATGTTTACTAGAATACCCATTTTTCACACCTTTTACTCTTGATTCATTTCACAACGTTTATTTTAGTTATTTGGATATGTTATTTATATAAATAGGGATATTTTTCATTTACAAATGTATTTAATTCCATGAAGACAAACATGCCTATCTAAATCAGTTGCTTCCTATGTATTTTAATTCCATGCAAATAAAAAGGGTCAGTCAAAAAATATATTCCAATTTCACGTAGACAAACAGGCCCATTTGAATCTATTATTTTCTATGTATTCTAATTCCATGTGAATAAATACACCTATTTGACAATGAGTTCCTACGTACTCTGGTTTTATACTTACAAATACGCATATTTCACAAGAAATTCCTCTCTATTCCAAATCCATTTAAACAAATCAGCACATTTTAATAAGTGACTTTTTACGTATTCTAGTTCCTTGCAAACAAATTAAATAGGCTTTTCTTGGAAAGGACTTCCTATGTATTTTGACTCAATGCAAACGAATATGTGTATATGTGTTCCATTACTTGAGGTATTTGAGCATTTGTGGATCGAGCCGGACACAGCATTTTGAAAATATTGAGACATCCCCAACAGGCAGTCCCAATTATCTTACAATCTAACTAGCCCTAATTATCCTCACATTTAATTGCAAGCGTGACGAGTTTCTCGTGAGTTCCACGGATGTGGGAGCTTCACCTTATTAGAATGAACATAGAATAAATGAATTAGATGATGTGGACATGTGCACTACGTGTACTTCTTACGTAACATAGAACATTTTATGCCCAAATTATTGAGTCCTTCGTGAGTTGTCGCTGTCCCTTATTTTTTTTTTAGTGTGGCAGGATCCCCCCAATCACCAACAGTTAATACCAAGCTTGGCTCATCATATGTGTTGTTAGTTTGATAATTTAATAACACAATAAAAGTTAAGTAAAGCCTTCATTTTTCTGATAAGATGTTATAATAAAAGTACTTTAATTTAAAACTCTCTTCATTTTTTTTCAAAAAAAGTAAAAAAGGGAATTACCTTTACTCACTAAAAAAAAAAAAAAAAACCTTCACTTTCCCATACAAAAAGACAAAAAGAATTCATAACGAATAACTAAAAAATGAATATCATCATAACCCGCTTATATTTTATTCTTTCTTCAAAATCAACTTTACTACACCTGACTCTATTAGTAAAGTTGCCAAACTGGCCCTGGCATAAAAACTGGGCTGTGCCGAGCAAAGGATGGGACCGGCTTTACCTGAGCAGGGCGGTGCTATGTCGTGCCCACGTAGCTGGGGCTCAGCTCAGCATGGCCAAGGCACAGATTTATCTATACGATGTTGTGTCATGCCGCCCATGGGCAGACTCACATGCCTCCTCTAATTTCTTAAAGAGATTTTTAATATTTTTTTTAATATATAAGTTGAAAGAGACTTTAATGGACTTTTAGGAGTTCTTAACATGGTGGCTGATGCAAAGATAAGAGTGAACACTCTCACGGAAGAGGAAGCTTGGGATCTGTTTGTTGACAATGCTAATGAGGTGGCCCGGCTGCCGCTTATTGAAAAGATTGCTAAAGATGTTGTGAGGGAGTGCGATGGTCTGCCGTTGGCAATCACGATAGTTGGACGAGCATTGCGAGACAAGGAGAGGAAAGAGGTGTGGGAAAATGCATTGAGGGTGTTGAGAGCATCGGCGCCTGAGATTACAGGTATGGAGCCTAAAGTATTTAGACCATTGAAGCTGAGTTGTGACCAGTTAGAAGATGAGAAGGTAAAGATGTGTTTCTTATACTGTTCTCTATTTCCAGAAGATTATGAAATTTGTGCTAGTCAACTAATTTGGTGGTGGATAATGGAGGGGTTTATTGATAATGTCGATAACTTGATTGATGCGTCAAATAAGGGCCACTATATTCTTGAAAAACTCAAGGATGGATGCCTTTTGGAGGAAGGCACTTTACTTAATAAGCATGTTAAGATGCATGATGTAATTCGCGACTTAGCTCTATGGATCACATCAACATCTTCCAATGAATGCTCAAAATTCTTGGTTAGAGCAGGCATTGGGTTGAAGGAGCCACCCCAATACCCCATGAGGAGAATTGGAAAGAGATGGAGAAAATTTCATTGATGAGGAATGCAATTGCTGGCCTTCCAGTAAGTCCCAATTGCCACAATCTAGTTTCTCTGTTTGTGAGAGAAAAACCTATCACTTTTATCCCTTGTACCTTCTTTGAATTCATGCCAATCCTACAAGTTCTTGATCTATCTGCAACTACCATCACATCATTGACGGTATCTTCGTCTTCATTGTTGAATTTACGAGCACTCCGCTTGAAAGGATGTGCAACATTAAGAGAGCTTCCATTTTTGGGGCAGTTAAAGGATCTTCAATTTCTAGATCTATCATACTCTGGCATTAGTAGTTTTCCTCAAGAAATGCAAAACCTGGTTAAACTTAAGAAGTTAAATGTGTCACATTTACAAGATGGGTTCATAGCAATTCCGTCTAATATAATATCCAAGTTGTCTAGCTTGGAGGATCTGCGCATGAAGAATACTAGAGTAAATTGGGCCAAAGAAGTTGAATTAGAAGTTGCAAATGATGCCACCCTCCGTGAGCTAGCGAAATTGACATGCTTAACTACTCTCAAGATTTGCATCCATGACATTAATTGTGTGGCCGAAGAAGATGCTTTCCTCGGCCGATGCTTGAGTTTGAAAAAATTCAAAATTTCAATTGGCCAATCCTATTCAAGAGTTGATGATTTACCTTGCGCAAGGCAGGTGCACATATATGGGGGCAATAATTATCCTAATGGAGTAAAGGTGATGGCAAAGCATGCAGAAGGCTTAACATGGCAATTTGCTGATGTAAAACATGGTTCTCAATTAATGAGTGATTCAGAGAGCTTAAGATTGCTTTACCTCCTCTTTTGTAATGAAATGGAATGCATTATAGATTGGAGAAATGCTGGAGAAAATGCAATGAAAAACATTGAGCATCTGAATCTCCATAGATTACCCAAGTTGAAGAAGCTATTTGAAGGAGAAGTGTCACAAGGAAGCCTTCGAAAACTGAAGAAGATTGAAGTCAAATTTTGTAACAAGCTAAAAGGTCTCTTCTCCTCTAAAATGGTTCAAAATCTAGATCAGCTGGAGATCCTTGATGTATGTGATTGCGACGAACTAGAGGAGATTATAGAAGGTGATGAATCAGAATCACTAGCTGATTCTCCATTACCAAATTTACTTTCTCTTGAACTATATGAATTACCCAAACTGAGAAGGATAATTAGTTGTCGCACAGTGGCCCTGCCTTCCTTGAAACATTTCTTTGTATCTCAATGTCCAAATTTGAGGCTTCTGTTGGTCATTTATTTTAGTTTGTAATTGTTGTCAATCCTAGGGTGTTGGCATGGTGTTGGAAAGCAGTATGATGAAGGTTGCAAGCATTGAAAGTGAAACTGGGCAACTGCATGTCCAGGTCATGTCAGTTAAGCATATTGTTATGTTTATATCTTCACATCTAGCACCTGAATTAAAAAGTGGTCAACATGACTTTTGTGCATCAGTGAGAGGGCTTGATTTTTGGTTTTGGAATCAGGTCGATCCGACTTCAGGTTTTAAAGTTATGGCCCAAACAGTGGGACAACTCTGCCTCTCTCAGGTTGCTATTTTTCTCAGACCAGTCAGCTTCGAGGTGATTTTACACTACCTTCCATTCAATCTGGGTTAAATCTCAAAGCATGAAAGTTGTAGCCCTCTGATAAATCTTTTATTTGGCTCAAGAATCATGTCGTTTCGAGCTCGGAAGAGGAAGTTATGAATTTTCTAGTGGAGACAAATTCTGTAGTTTTTCTGCACTGCGAGATTAATTCTTCTTCTTGGTACCTTGTTGTGGGTCCCATTATGTGTTGGGATGTAATCAGCAGATGGCCCATCAGTTTCATCTGATTCAAATGGTAGGTCAGTCCATGTGCATAAGTCTTCATTCAAATGCAAAAGTCTTTTGCATTATAACAAAAGTCTTTTGCATAATGCAAAAGTCTTAATGGAAGAGCCTACAATTGTTGAGTGTGCACTTATTTTCAATTAGAAAAATGGGGTTTATTCATTTTTCTTCATAGAGTGCAAAAATCTTGTGCAAAAGTCATTCTATCAAGTCAAGGTTCAAATATTTAATTGATTCCTACATCTTGTTGGGATCAATTTTCTTCCCCTTGGTGTGCTTCTTTGAAACAAGCTCTTTGAAATCATCATCGATGCTACAACACAAGAATCCCATCAATTGAAGTAATCTTGATTCCATTCCAGAGAGAGTTGCAGAGAGGAACTACAGGCTGAAAAACCCAAAGTCCCGGTGCAAGCAAGAGAGTTTCAAAATCTGAGATTCACTCTTGAGATCGTACGTGCCTATCACCATCTCTCACTCAGAGTCCTGATTAATATGTTCTTCAGTACATGATGATCTGTTCTTCATCTGTGGTATGGTCATTCTGCCCTCTACTTCATGTGGATTTATATTCCTACTTGTAGTCTTCCTCAGATTATGATTATGCAGACTAAGGGTGTGACTAGAAATTAGTGATTGTGATTGATAAGAGTTGCATGGCATATTTAATTGTGAACTAGTCTCGGTGAAATTATCTATGTGATTGATATTTTCTTGACACCTGTGTGTGTTGCTGGAATGTTATTGTAAGGCACCTGCGTGTGTCATAAATTTTTTTTTAATCCTTGTAATCACTCAAGTGGGTGCTTGAGTGTAGGGGTTGATGCTCTTGTCCGTTGGTGCGGGCAAAGTTGTAAGGGGTTGGTGCTCCTAGCAGTTGGTGCTGCTAAAATAGTGGAAGTGCATTTTTTGTGCACCGTGGATGTAGCCTGAGGGTGAACCACGTAAAAACTTCTGTGTCGTGATTGTGTGGTTGATTGTTTGCATATAAATTTTTAGACACACTGATTCACCCCCCCTCTCAGTGTCCGTGTGGGGTCAACAATTGGTATCAGAGCAAGGTCCCATTTACAAGCATAATCTGCTTTGGGTGATCTTGTTACAACCCACATGGCTTCAGGAGAAGGTTTCTCTTCTAATAAAGCGCCACTATTTGATGGGACAAATTACTCTTTTTGGAAAGTCAGGATGCAAACTTATCTTTCAGCATTGGGGTATGACATATGGGACTGTGTAAGAAAAGGCTACAAAGGAAAAGAAGATCCTACTGATGCGGCTGAGAAGAAATTACTTGAGAATGATTCAAAGGCAAGGAATGCTCTGATGTGTGGACTGTCAGATAATGAACTTGTCAAGGTCATGACCTGTAGGACCTCAAAGGAGATATGGGATAAGCTGCAGAGTGTTCATGAGGGAGACAAGAAAATAAAAGAGGCAAAACTGCAAACTCACCGGGCTCAATTTGAGAGTTTGAAAATGACCGAAAGTGAGACCATTGACTCATATCTACTGAGAGTTAATGAAGTTGTGAACTCTATTAGAGGGCTTGGTGAAGTGCTAAAAGAAGAGTCTATTGTTAAGAAAATTTTGAGAACTCTTCCTGCCAGATATGATGCCAAAGCTTCTGCCATCGAAGAAGCCAAAGATCTAGATGTCTTCAGCATGGATGAACTGCATGGTTCACTGACAGCATATGAGATGAGAATAGGGAAGCCCAAATCTTCTGACAGGGAAGCTGCTTTCAGTGCAAAGAATAAGGCTAAGGAAGTGGTTAAGTCAGATAAAGATGATTCAGATGATCCAGATGAAGAATTAGCGGCTAACTTCGTTCGAAAATTGAAGAAGGGTCAAGGTAAATATAAAGGGAAGCTGCCTTTCAAGTGTTTTACCTGTGGAGATGTGGGTCATTTTGCTGCTAAGTGTCCTCATAAGGACAAAGAAGAAAATGACGATGATATACCTAAGAAAAAATTCTTCAAGAAAAACTATCGCTTTAAGAAAGGGAAGTCTTAAAGCCTAGTGTCAAAGAAAATGTCCAGTTCTTCAGATGATGATTCCGAAGACAGTGGGAATGAAGCAGCAGAGGCTCTTTTTATGGCCATGCTTGATGAACAAGTTGAAGATAACAAGTCTGAAAAGGGAAAAACATCAAGTGATGATGAAGATGCTGAAATTAACTTGGAAGGAGAGTTGTTGGCTGCACTTGAGGAACTATCTTTTGAAAGGAAAAATCATAAGAAAACTTCAAAAAGGCTAGTTGATGCAGAGGAGATGGTTGTAACATTGAAATTGAAATTAGAGGAAAGCAAGAAGATACATGAAGATCTTGAGGCACAGGTAGTTTTGAAGACTGAAGAAAATAGTAAGTTAGAGGAGGAGGTGACTGGTTTGAAAACACAGTTGGAGAAGTTCTCACAGAAGCTGAATGCTTATCAAGGGTCCTCCAAGTTGAATGAGATTCTCAGTGTTCAAAGGCCTCCTCATCTAAAATTTGGCCTTGGGTATGAGGGAGAGTCTTCTTCTAAACAAGTTAAAGAAGCGCCTCAGAAAACTGAACAGACAGCTGTGAATGTAACTCCTCCAAAAGCAATACCACAAACTCAAAAACCTGAAAGGAAATTTGCTCCACCAAAGAAGATGCCAGAGCAGCAAAACTTCAGGCCTCCTATGCGGATACAATCTACAAACTTCAGGTCAATTTCTCACTTCCATGGTTACTGTTTCAAATGCAATACATATGGACATAAAATGATGACCTGCAAATTTAATTTGAGGCCTAGAAATTTTGTGAATAGGAACCATTTTGATGCTCTTATGATGTATCCTGTAGAATGCTTTATTTGTCATAATTTTGGGCATCTTGCTAGAAATTGTATGCATGCATATGCCCCTAATCGAAGACAGGTACAATTTCAAAACGCAAATGCTATTACACATCAACAGAGGGCTCCTAAGACTGCTGAGTTGACCAGTATTGAAACAGATAAGTCTGCTAAATCAGTTAAAAAGGTTTGGAAAAGAAAAGAACAAAAAGACAAGGATAACTCCTTGATAGTACAGACAGCCTTCAAAGCACAAGGAAAATTGACTTCATGGATTCTAGACAGTGGATGCTCTAGTCACATGACTGGTGACAAGAGTAAGTTCTCCAAGCTACAGCAGTATGATGGAGGATCAGTGAAATTCGGAAATAATGATGGAGCTAAGATTGTTGGGAAAGGTTTGGTCAGGATAATTGACGGCAAAATCAGATCCGAAGAAGTGTTGTTTGTTGATGGGTTGAAACACAACTTGTTGAGTGTCAGTCAGATATGTGATAGAGGACATGGTATTTTCTTCAACAAACATGGCTGTGAAATCTTAGACAACAATGGAAAGGTTGTGGCAGTTGGTATGAGGACTTCAGGCAACTTATATACTCTCTCTGAGACTACAGTGAATACATGCATGCTAGGGAGGGAAGATGAAAGTTGGTTGTGGCATAGGAGACTTGGGCACATAAGCTTCAAAAATTTGTCTAAAATATGCTCCAAGAAGGCAGTTCGGGACATACCTCACATTGGGAAAGCTCAAGACAGTGTCTGTGATGCATGTCAGAAAGGGAAGCTAACTAGATCTTCTTTCAAGTCAAAAGAGTACAACACAAGCAAGCCTTTAGAGCTGGTACACACGGACTTGTGTGGCCCGATGAGGACTCGGAGTTTGAGCGGAGACAAATACTTCATATTATTCATCGATGATCACTCTCGCATGACTTGGATTATGTTTCTGAAGAACAAGGATGAAGCATTTAATATGTTCAAGATCTTTAGAAAACAGGTCGAGAATCAGACTGGCAGGAGAATCAAGGTGTTGAGGTCAGACCGAGGAGGAGAGTTTACTTCAGATGAGTTTGAGGAGTACTGTCAAGAACATGGGATTCGTAGGCAATTTTCTGCAGCTCGCACACCTCAGCAAAATGGTGTGGTTGAGAGGAAGAACAGGACAGTACAAGAAATGGCCAGAACCATGTTGACAGAGAGCAAGCTTGCAGATGCATTTTGGAGAGAAGCAGTTCACACTGCTGTATACATTCAGAACAGATGTATGCTTAGAGCACACACTGACAAGACTCCCTATGAACTGTGGTTTGGCAAGAGAGCATCTGTGAAGTACTTCAAGGTATTCGGCAGTAAGTGCTTTATAAAAAGATTGGATCAAAATCTTGGGAAATTTGATGATCGTGCAGATGAAGGCATCTTCATAGGCTATTCTACTAGAAGCAAGGCCTACAGGTGCTACAATAAAAGGCTTCAGAAAATAGTCGAGAGTATAGATGTTAAGTTTGATGAAAACAAAAAAATTCCAAAGAATATTCAGGAGATTGAGTATCCAATGTATGAAAATCCTGATGATAACAATGAGATTGAAGACTTGCCTAGTCACAAAGAAGGGATGTCGGACGATAACTCAAAAGAGAAGAAAGAAAATGACAGATGGCATAATTATCATGGTATTAACGAAACTGATATCATTGGAGATCCACAGGTTGGAGTACAGACTAGGAGGATGAAAACCAGTTTATTCTCTCTCTTGTCCACAGTTGAACCCAAAACTGTTGCAGAAGCAAGTAAAGATGATAGTTGGGTCAAGGCAATGCATGAAGAGTTGGATCAGATTGAGAAAAACAAAACTTGGGAGCTGGTACCTAGACCAAAAACCAAAAATGTCATTGGTACCAAGTGGATTTTCAGAAATAAGTTGAATGAGGAAGGACAAGTAGTGAGGAACAAAGCTAGACTTGTTTGTAAAGGCTATGCACAAGTTGAAGGGATAGATTTTGAAGAAACCTTTGCACCTGTGGCTCGGCTTGAGGCTATTCGTATGTTTCTAGCTTTGGCAGTATATAAGAGCTTCAAAGTCTACCAAATGGATGTCGAGTCTGCTTTTCTGAATGGCAACCTGGAAGAAGAAGTATATATAGAGCAACCGGATGGATTTCAGTTGGGAGACGACTCAAATATGGTATGTAAACTGAAAAAGGCTCTCTATGGCCTAAAACAAGCACCAAGGGCATGGTACTCTCGGTTGGATGCCTACCTACAGCAACTTGGGTACAAAAAGGGTGTTGTAGACAGCAACCTATACGTGAGGACAGAAGATGGTACTCAGGTAGTTGTGGTAGTGTACGTGGATGACATCATCTTCGCGGGCAACAAAGATGAATTGTGTACAGAGTTTGCAGAGAAGATGAGGACTGAGTTTGAAATGTCCATGATTGGGGAGCTCTCATTCTTTCTTGGCCTCCAGGTTAACCAAATGAAGAACGGCATGTTTATCTCACAGGTAAAGTATGTCAAGGAGATGTTAAAGAAGTTTAACATGGAAGACTCAAAACCTGTCAGCACACCCATGACAACGAACTGCAAGTTGAGTAAAAATGATGAGTCAGTGACTGTTGATAACACCATGTATAGGTCCATGATTGGAAGTCTATTGTACCTGACAGCTACTAGGCCAGACATTTTACAAGCTGTGTGTATGGTTGCTAGATTTCAGGCAGATCCAAGGGAAACACATGTGACAGCAGTGAAGAGGATATTCCGGTACATCAAAGGCACATCAGAATATGGTTTATGGTATCCACGAGGAAAGGATTTCACATTAATAGCCTACTCAGATGCAGATTGGGCAGGATGTGTAGATGACAGGAAGAGCACTAGTGGAGGTGCATTCTACTTAGGTGACAAGTTGGTAGCCTGGCACAGCAAGAAACAAGATTCAGTTTCCTTGTCTACAGCAGAAGCTGAGTATATTGCTGCGACAACTTGCTGCACACAACTTCTTTGGATGCGACAGATGCTAAAGGATTTGGGAATTCAATTAGTTGAGGCCATTCCTATTTTGTGCGATAATACAAGCGCCATTAGCATCTCAAAGAATCCAGTTCAGCACAGCAGGACCAAACATATTGCCATCAGGTACCACTTCTTGAAGGACAAGGTGAATGATGGAGAGGTGAAGTTAGAGTATGTTCCGACTACAGAACAAGTTGCGGATATTTTCACAAAGCCTCTACCGAAAGAAGTCTTTGAATACCTCCGGATGAAATTGGGGGTTACTTCTTCTCCAAAGCATTAGGGAGAATTGGAGACAGGGGGAGTGCGGGCATATTGTTGGAGCACTTTTCCCTTCTGGACATCTCCCTTTGTTATTGTTGTCAAAGGGGGAGATATGTATGTTTTGCAGTTGGGCTGAGAAGGTTTGGTGACAGGGGGAGTCAAATGAAATTTATTTTTTTTCTCCAAGTCCGCAGGTGTTGACAACAATTCCAAAGGGGGAGATTGTTGGTCATTTATTTTAGTTTGTAATTGTTGTCAATCCTAGGGTGTTGGCATGGTGTTGGAAAGCAGTATGATGAAGGTTGCAAGCATTGAAAGTGAAACTGGGCAACTGCATGTCCAGGTCATGTCAGTTAAGCATATTGTTATGTTTATATCTTCACATCTAGCACCTGAATTAAAAAGTGGTCAACATGACTTTTGTGCATCAGTGAGAGGGCTTGATTTTTGGTTTTGGAATCAGGTCGATCCGACTTCAGGTTTTAAAGTTATGGCCCAAACAGTGGGACAACTCTGCCTCTCTCAGGTTGCTATTTTTCTCAGACCAGTCAGCTTCGAGGTGATTTTACACTACCTTCCATTCAATCTGGGTTAAATCTCAAAGCATGAAAGTTGTAGCCCTCTGATAAATCTTTTATTTGGCTCAAGAATCATGTCGTTTCGAGCTCGGAAGAGGAAGTTATGAATTTTCTAGTGGAGACAAATTCTGCAGTTTTTCTGCACTGCGAGATTAATTCTTCTTCTTGGTACCTTGTTGTGGGTCCCATTATGTGTTGGGATGTAATCAGCAGATGGCCCATCAGTTTCATCTGATTCAAATGGTAGGTCAGTCCATGTGCATAAGTCTTCATTCAAATGCAAAAGTCTTTTGCATTATAACAAAAGTCTTTTGCATAATGCAAAAGTCTTAATGGAAGAGCCTACAATTGTTGAGTGTGCACTTATTTTCAATTAGAAAAATGGGGTTTATTCATTTTTCTTCATAGAGTGCAAAAATCTTGTGCAAAAGTCATTCTATCAAGTCAAGGTTCAAATATTTAATTGATTCCTACATCTTGTTGGGATCAATTTTCTTCCCCTTGGTGTGCTTCTTTGAAACAAGCTCTTTGAAATCATCATCGATGCTACAACACAAGAATCCCATCAATTGAAGTAATCTTGATTCCATTCCAGAGAGAGTTGCAGAGAGGAACTACAGGCTGAAAAACCCAAAGTCCCGGTGCAAGCAAGAGAGTTTCAAAATCTGAGATTCACTCTTGAGATCGTACGTGCCTATCACCATCTCTCACTCAGAGTCCTGATTAATATGTTCTTCAGTACATGATGATCTGTTCTTCATCTGTGGTATGGTCATTCTGCCCTCTACTTCATGTGGATTTATATTCCTACTTGTAGTCTTCCTCAGATTATGATTATGCAGACTAAGGGTGTGACTAGAAATTAGTGATTGTGATTGATAAGAGTTGCATGGCATATTTAATTGTGAACTAGTCTCGGTGAAATTATCTATGTGATTGATATTTTCTTGACACCTGTGTGTGTTGCTGGAATGTTATTGTAAGGCACCTGCGTGTGTCATAAATTTTTTTTTAATCCTTGTAATCACTCAAGTGGGTGCTTGAGTGTAGGGGTTGATGCTCTTGTCCGTTGGTGCGGGCAAAGTTGTAAGGGGTTGGTGCTCCTAGCAGTTGGTGCTGCTAAAATAGTGGAAGTGCATTTTTTGTGCACCGTGGATGTAGCCTGAGGGTGAACCACGTAAAAACTTCTGTGTCGTGATTGTGTGGTTGATTGTTTGCATATAAATTTTTAGACACACTGATTCACCCCCCCTCTCAGTGTCCGTGTGGGGTCAACAGCTTCCCGACTGTCCTAACCTAGCAAATCCACAAAGAGACATATTGTTCAAATTGAATATCTCGAGCCATTCTGCAACTGTAGCCTCTCAAATTTAGGCCTTGGGCTTTCTACTAAGGCATCTTCCTTCCCAATTTCATTCTGTCACATCTAATGCAACAAGGTGCAAAAACTCAACTTATGCAGGTATTTTTATTTCTCATTTTCTGTGTATACTTTACATTTTAGTTTTTATCTTCTGTTATGTAAGATTGCACTCGACAATCTTCCTTTTAAATACTGTAAATGTTGTTTGGTTATATGCATTGGCTTTTGACAATCTTCTCTTTAAGTGGACCTGTACATGTTGTGTCCATCATACATGTTGCCTGTGAACATATCCATCTAGACTGTCAAAATCATAGAATACGTTTTAGATATAGACTAGATAGCTTATAAAATGACATTGGTGTAAACAGTAAAAGTACTTTCCATTATGATCTGTTTGGCTTGCAAGGTAAAATGGTTAATTTCAATCGAAAATTAATAAAGAAATTGGGAGTCACAACTCACAAAGTTTAATAGATGGGTGGAAAATCTGTTTTAGCGTAGAAATTTCCTGAATTCAGCTTTCCTTTGAATGCCAAAGTCTCTGATATCATCTTTGGAAATACGTGGAGAATCCCAACTGATCTACCGCCTCCTGTCGCTGACTTTCTCTCTACAGTTTACTCTGTCCATCTCAACACCACTTCCCAGGATGCTCTAATTTGGTCTCCTAACCCTGACGGGAGGTTCTCTTTCAAAGACGCTTGGGATATTGTGCGATCCAAACCATGCATGAAACCTTGGGCAGTTATGGTTTGGAGCTCTTGGATGAACCCAAGACTGTCGTGCTTCTCTTGGCACTTTCTTCACAGAAGAACTCCAACTGATGGCAACGCTTAGCCTCTGCTCCAGGTGCTCTCTTTGTTCCAAGGATGAAGAAAATGACTTGCATCTATTCTTCTTTTGCCCTTTCGCTGCCGAGCTTTGGGGCTGGATCTTGGCTGCTGCTCACTGCCTCCTCTTCGCTTCACTTCAGCGTCCATGCTATGGAACTCACTTACAATCCCGTCATAAGGCTGCTAAACAGGGCATTGCTATGGTTATCTTTATGACCATTTAGGCCCTCTGGAAATTCAGAAATGAGGTCAGTTTTGAAGGGGAAAGGCCATCTTTATCCTCGGCCAAAATGCTTCTTTGGATTCAGCTAAAGTCTGCCCTGGATCAGCCCCATAAGTCTTTCCTCGGTCATCATTTTCTTTGAGCTTACACTCCATTGTAATTACTTTTCTTTTGGCTTTTGCTCTGGCATGTTGAGCTGAGTTCTTTTGTTTTCTTTGTTGTTCTCCTTTTGGGGGCTGTTTTTCAGCTCTTTCCATTGCTCTCTTAATATACCATTTGCACTTTAGCAAAACAAAAAAAAAAATGTGATCATACTTGACATTCTCATCAAACTCCAAATAAAGAGGTACTTTTCTTAGTTTTGACCAAATTCAAAGTAATTGTTGTGCTTAGAGCACCAATCAAGCCACACAGAGAAAGCAATCAAGATCACGCACAGAAAACACACAAGGTTTACGTGGTTCGGCTTGAGCCTACATCCACGGGAGAAGATGCAAGAGTATCACTGTGAGGAAAGATTATAATGGAGTTCTTCACACAACCCCAATCCCAGGTACACCCATAGACAGTCTTCTTTCAAGCTGCTAGCTTGCTTTGTTCTTCCCTCTCAGTCTCAACACACAGAGGAATGCCTCTATTCATATAGCCTCAAGAATACGAAAAGCCTTACCTTTGCCCATGCTTTACACCATGCCTCATCATACTTTGCAGCGTACCTGCTGTCAGCCGAATCAGCTAGCCCATGCTGCTCGTCCATGGAATGGTCAAGTCAACAGTGACAGCTCCTATTGAGCCATCATGCTAACAGTAATATAAACTATTGTACTGCTCAGGATACACTCCTAATATCCAAAAGTAGCACTCCACCACTCTATCCCTTATAAAGGGGACTAGGGGAGCTTTGCACCAAAATCCCAATGCCTCTCCACCACCTAAATAGGAAAAGTTCATGTTAAAAAGCCTAATTATCTTAAAATGACAATTCCACAATTGTTAAAAGAAATAAATTATTTGTTTATAATGAAACTTACAGTGATATTTCTCTTATCTCTTCTTTATGCAATGACTGCAATAGATTGAAATCCAACTTTGCAAACTCTAACAAGATGTCATTTCGCTCATCCTCTTCTTGGTAGATTGAGATATAATACCTTGAAAGTAGCCTCTCAATGCTCTTGCGCAAAGGAGATAGGGGCAATAGATCCTTTGCGCAAGAGCATTGAGAGGCTACTTTCAAAGGGGTTGGTCAATGGCTTCTCGCTGCTACAATTGTCCTAGTGAAGAGGAATCTGATCTTCATTTGTTCTTCTCATGCAAGATAGCTCAGCAGTTCTGTTGTTGGTTGCTCAGGCCTTTTGGTATTCAACAGTCAGCCGGCCTCTCTGTTTCTCTGATCTGGAAGACCACCTCAAATGGAGGTGACGCTCAGGAAAGAAATGTTCAGTAACTATTTTTCTTCACGCTATCTTCGTTATATGGTACATTCGGAATGACTCAAAGCACAATTCAGTGAAGCCCTCTTTGGAGAGAGCAAAATAGATTTTCATAGATCGAATTAAAGGTATGGAAATTCTGTTAGCTGGTTTGCCTTCATATGGTACATCTGCGAACCTGATTTTACATCCTTTTCTATCTCAATGTGGATGAGCTTCAATCTCATCGCGGATGATCTTGCGTGAAGTGCTGCGCTGTGATTTGCTGTGCTGTGTTTTGCAGTATGTTTTTTGTTGTGTAGTGTTGTGCTGTTTTGCTTTTTTGGTCTCCTCTGTTCACCTTTTCTCTAACAGTTTTCTGTTTGGCCTTTATGCCAAGTTTGGGATGGCTTTTTTTATAAGCCTCCCCCGTTTTTGTCGGCTTTAGTTTATGCCCAGTTCCCTCTTTTCTCTCAATATAAATTTATCTTCAAGCAAACAAAAAAAAGCTCTTGGGCAAAGGTAGCTCTAAGACAAGCTGAACTAGGCTAGAAAGAGGCGAGTTAAGATTGGGCAATGCCAATTTAAGATGCTTTCTAGCAAAAGCATTGGCTTCGTCCAATATGTCTTCTCCATGTATTACAAAATGTGATGCCTCGTATAAACTAACCAAACCTCGAATGTTACCAGCTAATGTTTCCTTGAAATTGCCCTTTTCATCTTTGTACTTGATGAATACATCTGTTATGTAATATACCAACAATTAGTGACACGCTAAGAGAATTTACAAGGAAAGTAACTAGTATGTCTTCTCAATGTATCAACTTTTAGTGCTTTTGATTGACTTATAGAAATGCCAATGGTACTATTTTTTTTTTTATAGCTAACTATTCACACTTGCATATCATATGCCATATAAAAAAAATAAATTTGCATCAACCAATTTTCAAAGTCGCCATTTTGGTGGTTCCTCAAATCAAAATGGAACCATATATCTGTTTTGGATGTGAAAAAAAAAATATAAATATAATATTTGAAAGAAGGAAATGTAAGATTGAGTCATGGCATTTTGCTTTAGAAAAATACCAAACTGGTGATTCTAGGACTAGGTAGTCTAGACTCATCAAAATAATGGAACAAATAATACTTACTCGAGGACACGCAATATCCTTCTTGCCTATAAAGGAAGAACGAGTGATGGTAACTTTTAGAAGAATATGAGGAGAATATGAGATATCAACCTGATCAAATAATCTTAATTAACCATTAATTTTATTGATTGGTTATATGACCTGCATTTGAAAGGATTTGGATTTGGCTGAACCCTAAAATAATAGTGCTGAAAATGGGATGTTCCAAAAGGGTGCTTTTCTGGAAGATTTTCTAAGTACTCTGCAGTTGGACAAGATGCACTTTTCTTCACAATGGATCACTATGGACTGTACTGTGGAGGTACTTTGTGTAGAGTTTTACTCAAATAAAAGCACAAGAAATCTATTTATAGTTATACTGTAATCGAATGAACTTGCCCAATGGGTTCTGTGAGGCCCCACCCCTTGTCGGCCCTCAATTTGAATTTCAATACTATGTATTAGCCTAAGTATTTTAATTATACTAATTATGGGGTTTAGTTAATGGTAGTTATGTATTTTTCCTAGGTTAG
Source organism: Litsea cubeba (assembly GCA_012931725.1). NCBI lineage: Eukaryota > Viridiplantae > Streptophyta > Magnoliopsida > Laurales > Lauraceae > Litsea > Litsea cubeba. Next base: position 43,080,180 of record CM022945.1, read on the forward strand.
CCTTGTTGTATAATTAGTAGAGTCAATTGGGTGTCTTTTGTTATTTTTAGAATTAGTTAGTTTGTTAGAGGCCCTAGCTCGAAGTTAGTAATTACCATAGGGGGTGTCTACTAAAGAATCTTCTAGAATCCACCCAAAGACCAAAATGCCCTTGGCCCTAACCCTAATCCTATTTAAATTAAAAGGGTACTTTAGTCCCTAGTCCTAAAACCCAACCTATATAAACAAACCCCCCCCCCCCACCCCCCATTTCTAAACGAAGGCTACTGTTCATCTCTCTCATTTCCCTCTTTTCTCTCTTCCTTCCCCATTTTCCCTCCAACGATCTCTCAATTTCCCATCTCCCTCTCATCTCTCTTTCTCTCGTTCTCTCTGTACGGGTTCTAAGAAGAAGAAAGCCGCTGCCGACTTGTTACTGCAACTTATATTGGGATTTCTTTCTCTCCACTTCGGTCATCCCTTCCCCTTTCTTCAAATCAGGTGAGTAACCACTTCTAGTTCTGTTTCATTAGAAAGTCCTCTTCCTCTTTCTCGATCCCTTCCCTTATAGAAATTCTCTGGTGGAAATGGGTGTAGGAGTAGAAATCTCTATAGATCAGAGATTTTGGGGCTGATCGTGTGTTTGGGATACCATAGAGCTGCGACTGTCTTTTACCGGATTGGATCTTTGTGTTCTCTTTCATTTCCTTCTTGCAATTGATCAAGGCAAGTGCAATATGCTTATTTAATATAGAATGTATGTTTACTGTCTTTGACTCTCTATATTTCTATTTAGATGATGTTAGGACTGCTAGACTTACCTTTGAGCATATTTTCATGGACGATTGGCCATTGATGGACGGGTTGATCTCATTTGGAAGATCAATGGCTCGTGGTTTGGATGGTTGGGTGTATATTAGAGTGCTTCTCTTATTCCTGGATGTTTCTGTGGAGTTTGGATGAGATTGGTTGAGTTCTCGTTGAAGAAGAAGGAAACAGGAATTCTGGAGTTGCAGAGCGTCTCTGTGCCTTACTGGCCGAGCTCAGCACTGGTCGAGCTCAGCGATGCAGGCCAGGGGGTTAGCCGGGCCCACAGGAACTTTTGGACAATCAGGTATTGCCTGCAGGGTTTTTACTTTTATGATCTCAGTGTGCGGAGCTGACCGCCCAGGCCATGAGGTCGGCTGAGCACACTGTGTACAGCGACACTTTCCAGATTTTAATTTCTATTGTTGTAATCATGTATGGGGCCCATTGACCATTCAAATAGACTTCCATCACTGTGCCAACCACGAGTCAATGGTGTGGCTCAACCTTGACTCGTGGAGTTCATTAAATAAGGTCCAGATTATGTAATCTAAGATGATTTGACCCTTATACGTTACCAATGGTGCACATAACTTCTGAGCACCAAACACAGTATTCCTTAGCATCCGTGGTTTCACTTAAAGATCAAATTACTTGAGATAGACCTGAACCTGAAAGTTGACCAATTACTTAAGTATGACTGTTGATATCTCCCATTGATCCTTGTACTTGTAGATTCATCTCCATCATATTATTATTGTCACTCTATTGTCCTTATTATTGCTTAGAACTGTTAATTAAATGAAAAATGGATGACCGAACCTAGGACTACTTAGAGGTGACACGGTAATTTGATTGGGTGAACTTTGACCCGTGTCTGTGGCTAGGCGGGCCCTTTTATGGCCTAAGTTTGGATGTGGATTACCCTTAACTGGAGATGTTAGATTGTATGGGCTTCTGGCCCATTATGGATTTAAATGGATCATATGTCATTAGAAATGGACTTGTGTCTTATTTGGACTGTTGTAGACCAGGCCATGTATTTGGTGGGCCTTGGTATGGATCCAATGATTAGACTTAGACTTGGACTATGATCCATAGGTTGTATTGGGTATTTGGACCTCTTAGGGACTTTTGTTAGGACCTTGTTCACATAAGGCAAAGCGTAGACAGACACAGACGTTTATTGTTTCCTGAGTCGGCATAGACATTCACTCAGTTGATCTAAGCTCAGCCAGTTGGACTGATCATCACTGGTAGGAGCTATTGAGAGTGTTGTGTGGCTATCATGATGAGCATTGTTGGAGACGGACGGTGTGATACCGGGTCCGGTCTCAGTGTGTGTTGATGGATGATGTTATTTACGGGGCTAGATAATCCGCAGCACTGTGAGATTTTTCCCGCCGCGACTGTGTTTAGTATGGGAGGGCCGCGGCATAATATCTCGCGGTATCCAGCTTGTGTGAGTGTGCCATTTTGTGTAGGTTTATTATTATGCTTATTATGATTCTATATTGTTTAACTTGCTCAACTGCCTAGGATCTGTACCATTGCTATTCTCCTGACTTTATTACTGTCTCTATTCATTTTGATACATACATCCTATATTATCTGCATACTGTGACTTGCCAGATCTTTGGATCTGATCCACTCTTGCTGCTTAGGTCTTGACCCCGAGTATGAGGACGCAGAGCTTGCGCTTGTAGCAGCGCCCGTAGCTGGAGACTACGGATGGGGACCGGCCGACCATGAGGTCGAGCCGGAGGACGGAGAGCAAGTACCAGGGGCAGGGACTTGAGCGTTTATTCTTATTTTGGGCTTTTTGAGTGACATTTGTAGAGAGTCGGGTAGTTAGTGGAAAATTTGTAATTAACTTTGGTTTTTATCACTTGACACTTTAGCTGGACTTCAGCCCATTCACATTTGATATATATATATATATATATTGATGCTTCCGCTATCTCTGATATTGCTTCCGCTATATTCCTTATGCACAAATTAATTGTTGTTATTATATTGATGAAAAAGTTTTAAATTGGACCTCACTGCGGACCTACGATTTTGGAAGTTCTCGGATTTTCTAGGAAGTAGCACGCCAATTTCGGTACTTTGACGGTTTTCACGGTATTCGAAATTGGGGCGTTACAGGTTCACCATGGATGTAAACCAACAACAGGCAAAGTACACTCCATTAGATATATCTCGTCATCAGACTCTCCAAATCCGATCAGGATTGGTATTCGAACTCTCACGCGAAAAAAAAGCTCTTGAGGTTTAAATAGAAGAATGGTGGCATTGTAAAGCATTGAGACTACCACTCGCCTCCTCTATCTTGTTATCAGCTTACCAACAAACATCCAATGCCATTGGAATGTGCCTCCAAATGTGTCTCTGAGCACCCATGAGAACGCCTCAAAGCTAATCAGTGAGAGAAACCATGGCTGGTGCCTATCTATTGTTCAAACTCAACATGATTTAATTGGTGTTCTTTGGCGGTATCTTCATCAGCCAGTAAAGGGATGAATATAACCGGTTCTAAACTATTATGAAGGGATATTTTGCATCTTGGAGATTGTTCCACACAGTGTATCATCCATTACTATTGAAACGGAAAAATCTATTCAGCAAGCTATCCTCAATCTAGATCAATCTGAATGGATCATGAGATTTCAAGCCAGAAGACTTTATAAGGAGGTGCAATTCTCGTTGATACACCCTCACAAAGGATGGTTCAGCAAATTCATCATGAGAACTTCTGGTACAACACCAAGGGATGTGAATAATATTGTGCTGATGTATAACTTCACCAATATTTCATGATTGTGTTAGATTGATTTTAGTTGTTTTGGTTTCTTTAATGGGGTATGCCCCATTGGGAGGGTCTAAGATCCCTGTTGGGTGACTTGGACTCCCCTTTCTGTATTTTTTTATTTGAGAAAATTTAAGACCTACCTTACTCAACAACAAAAAAAATAATAATAATAAAATATAAAAAATAAAGCGTTGAGTCTGCAAGTAGCTACATTGATTCTATTGGGAAGTCCCACTTCCCACATTGTCCAAGTCCCAAGTTGGATAGGGCTTCATATACTTATTTGGGCCTTCCACCCAACAGGTTTAGCTTTTGGGGTTGGTTTATGGTATCTTACAGCGGGTTCCTATCTCCCATATGGGGGGAAGTATACAAAAAAATAAGATTTAGAGAGCATGCTATATTATATACACTGAGATGAAGTTTGTGGTTACCAAGTCATTAGGAGAGTATGTGATGAAGTGATTGCCCCAAACACTAGGATGAAAGTTTGCATTTTTGCGCACTATCTTACATTTTTCATCTCCTTGAGAGTTGGATTTGTTTGGACCATCGGAATGGCCAGAGCCTAACACAAGAGACAAGAGACATGAGTATGTAGTTGTGTTTTGGTTACCAAGATGGAAGAAGGGCTAGTTGTGGGTGAATGGAAGGTAGCAATGCATGCATGGTGATTTATAGGCTTGTGGGTGAGGAGTAATAAGTGTAACCTATTAATTGTTGGTGCGTGTGGTTTCATGTGGGTTTCCTTATAACTTTCAGAAATAATTTGTTTCTATGGTTAAATCAATTACTTCTTATGTATAACTATTCGATGTGATCAAACAAATCCATTTGACAATGACTTGCGTGTTCCAATTTCAAGCATACAAATAGGCCCATTTAGATCGATAAATCCCTATGTATTCCATTAATTCCGTGCAAATAATGGGATCATTTAAGTTAAGTACTTCCTATGCATTTGAATTCCATGCAAATAGACAGGCCCATTTGGATCACTAATTCTTATATTTCTTTATTAAATTTATATTTCTACACTATTTCATTGTAATTCCTAATAAGTATTTTCTATTTCATTCAACGCCATCCAATTTGCTATAAAAATTAATAAATAAACAAAGAAATGTGCCTCCACCATTTTTCTTGTTGCAATGTATTGTCGATCGCATGCCCAACTAAAGGAGAAGAGTTGAGGTCTTTTTGAAAAAAATAAGAACTTGATTTTTTTTTCTCCCAAGCCCTAGTCCTCAAGCGTAAGGGAAGGGCTTGGGAAGTGTAGGCCCTCCGAGGGTTTTGGCCCACCCCAGGCTTGGTACGTATATATTGAAGGTGGGGTAAATAGAGCACCTGGCCCATTAAATATTTTAAGGACTCCTCCAAGACATTAATATAGAGTTTCAAACCATGAACACAAAGTTGTTTGGAGTACTGAGGGTACGAAATAGACTCTATGAATATGTTTTTACACTAACTATATATCCATTTAATTGCCTTAGATTGAAAATAGTCAATGAACTTGATTACTTTGTAATTAGTACATTCCAAATGACTTTTATCTCCTAGCTTGGTTGTTTGTGCCCACAAACTCTATCATGTTTTTTAATTTTTGAAGCAACATAAATCTGTAGGTCCAATTCTTTGGGATGTATGCCTTTCAGGGGTGGAAGCAGTAGGGGACTGGGGTGGTCATGGCCCCTAAAATTTCATAATATCCCTTAGTAATGTTGTTAATTTCGGTAGTTCTTCATATTGGCACCCCGAGAATTTTTTTTTTTAATAGTGGGCCCCAAGGCATATATCCCGATTCCACCAGTACTGGTACCTTTAGCCCTCTCCAATACATAGATAGTAAGTACATGTCTCGGCCAATCCCTTATCAAACATAGTTATTTATTTTGAACCATTTAAATTTACTCATATTAATGATTTTACCAACTAGTGATAAATGGCCATACGAGGATTAGCCAGATTTCACTTTAGTAGAAGCTGAGCAAATAGTAGCCCAACTCCCAGGGGAATACAAGAAGAGAGATGTGTGGGGATATCTCCGAACTCACCGGAAGACCGGCCGATGCTCCATCTCGTGCTCCGGCGCCAGCTAGGCCATCTCGGCCAGGCTCGTCTCAACTACCACCAGCTCGGCCAAAGGCTCATCTCAGCCCCTTGCAACTCCTCCACTTCGGCAGCTCCACGAGGTCTCTAGCCAAGGCAGGGGTTGACAGCTGTCCCCCCTTTGACACTCATGCACGCTACAGCACGTGTGACAAGACAAGGGCAAGCCCATACTCTCTGACAGAGCCTCCCATACCGCCCACGCCCTCTGATAGAACGGCGTCCACAGACGCCCGGGTATGGCCCGATGCGACACGACATGTCACGATGGGATAGCTCCCTGACAGAGTCACCTCCTTGTCTCCCCTCCTCCTCTATAAAAGGGGCCAAACCAGAACAATAAGCGGACTCTCTCTCCGGTCCGAGAGAACCACACTGGTATCGCCTTCTCCCCCAAAATCTCCTCCTACTGTCCAGTACTCATACTGACTTAGGCATCGGAGAGCCCTGCGCTGCCCACAGCCAGGGTCCTCTGACCTGTTTCTTCTCCCTCTTCCAGGTTCTCAGGCAGTGGTTCTTCCATCATCAGCGAGGAGACGGGCGGCTCCGGCCTTCGTCCTCCTCAGTGAGTCTCAAGAACACCACCCTCACCGGGTTCGTGAATTTTTGTGCACTTACAATTGGCGCCGTCTGTGGGAAACGCTACAAAAAGCCATCTTCCCAAACACCATGCCTCGGAGAACCAGAAACGGAAAGGAACCGCTGACACTGTCGACACAGCTGCCGACGGTCCCCCACCGGGAAAGGTCAGGAGCAAGATCTAATCCAGCAAGCGTCCAACAGCGGGGTACTCAGTCGGGTTCATCCTCTAAGGGTTCGACCTCGACTCCACCTTCCAAAAGGCGCACCCTGAAGGACAACAGAAGCAACCAAGCTCCGGACAACAACCACGACTTCAGAAAGTGGCTTGATCGACACATCGAGCAAGCAGTACGACAGAATATGGAGGTTGCCGGTTTCGCTCGAGTTCGGCTGAACTCTGACGATCTCGGCACATCTCCCCTCTCTTCAGAGATCAGGAGCTTCCCCCTTCCCGAAGATTTCAAAGTCCCGAGGTTCGTCGTTTACGATGGAACCTCGGATCCAGCAGCACACCTCCGGCACTTCACTCAGAGGATGTCGGTGTGGGGCGAGGCAGGCCACCTGAACTGCAGAGTCTTCTCTTCCAGCCTCGGGAACCTCCCCCTAAAGTGGTTCTGCGCACTCCCCCAAGGATCGATCAAAAGTTGGCAGCAGCTCCGAAGTTCCTTCATGACGAAGTTCCAAGCCCACAGGGTCGTCCCCAGGTCAGCCGCCGACCTGATGGCCCTTAGAATGAAGCAGACCGAGAGCGTCACGCGGTTCGCCAAAAGGTTCTGGACTGTCTACAGCCAGATCGAGGACACTTCAGATGCAATGACGATCCTGTCTTTCCAACAAGCCCTCCTACCGGGCAACGAGCTACGAAGGGACCTGGTCATGCACCCTGTGGTCACTATGGCAGCACTGATGACCAGGGTAAACCAGTTCGTCAGGCAAGAAGCAGACGAAGCCCGAGCCCAAAAGCATTTCCACGACAATCAACAGGCAGCGTCCATCTCGGCGGACGCCTCCATCTCGGCGGATGCCTCCAGCTCCGCGGCAGCGTCCATCTCGGCGGACGCCTCCAACTCCGCAGAAGCGTCCATCTCGGCGGATGCCTCCATGACAGAAGTCTCCTCCAGCTCGGGGGGCTGCTGAAACCCCCAATCATCTTTCAGCTTCGACCGCCCGTCAGCTTTGATCGCACGACCCTCTACCGTCATTTCTGGCGGCACGGTCCTCTACTGTCAGCTTCGATGGCGCCGTCAGCAAGGACGACACCGGTACGACCCTCTACTGTCGGCTTCGATCGTACGACCCTCTACTGTCGTTTCGACGGCACGGTCCTCTGCTGTCAGCCTTGATCGCACGGTCCTCTGCCGCCACTAGTCGTCCAGAGCTTCGTACCCCTGGTGACGAGCCAGTGGGGTCTCCATTGCGTGCGGCAGGCGCATCTCGGCCACGCGCCAGATGCCCGGCACAGGCCCCTGGTGACGAGCCAGTGGGATCTCCATCGCGTGCGGCAGGCACATCTCGGCCACGCGCCAGATGCCCGGCACAGGCCCCTGGTGATGAGCCAGTGGGATCTCCATCGAGTGCGGCAGGCGCATCTCGGCCACGCGCCAGTTGCCCGGCACAGGCCCCTGGTGAAGAGCCAGTGGGATCTCCATCGCGTGCGGCAGGTGCATCTCGGCCACGCGCCAGATGCCCGGCACAGGCCCCTGGTGAAGAGCCAGTGGGATCTCCATCGCGTGCGGCAGGCGCATCTCGGCCACACGCCAGATGCCCGGCACAGGCCCCTGGTGACGAGCCAGTGGGATCTCCATCGCGTGCGGCAGGCGCATCTCGGCAACGCGCCAGATGCCCGGCACAAGCCCCTGGTGACGAGCCAGTGGGACCTCCATGAGCGCATCTCGGTATCCATTCTCCAGCTCGGCAGTCGTGTGACTCTCCAGCTCGGCAGTCGTGTGACTCTCCAGCTCGGCAGAAGCGCCCTGTCACAGTATAGCAGTGATGCCAAACGGCCCAAACCTCTAGCTCTGGTCCATTGCCAGCCAGTCATCCTCCATGATACTTACCTTCTGACCTCAAAAGAGCAGTCTATCGAGCTCAGAAGCTGGGGGGCTATTGTGTGGGGATATCTCCGAACTCACCGGAAGACCGGCCGATGCTCCATCTCGTGCTCCGGCGCCAGCTAGGCCATCTCGGCCAGGCTCGTCTCAACTACCACCAGCTCGGCCAAAGGCTCATCTCAGCCCCTTGCAACTCCTCCACTTCGGCAGCTCCACGAGGTCTCTAGCCAAGGCAGGGGTTGACAGCTGTCCCCCCTTGAACACTCATGCACGCTACAGCACGTGTGACAAGACAAGGGCACGCCCATACTCTCTGACAGACAGAGCCTCCCATGCCGCCCACGCCCTCTGATAGAACGGCGTCCACAGACGCCCGGGTATGGCCCGATGCGACACGACATGTCACGATGGGATAGCTCCCTGACAGAGTCACCTCCTTGTCTCCCCTCCTCCTCTATAAAAGGGGCCAAACCAGAACAATAAGCGGACTCTCTCTCCGGTCCGAGAGAACCACACTGGTATCGCCTTCTCCCCCCAAAATCTCCTCCTACTGTCCAGTACTCATACTGACTTAGGCATCGGAGAGCCCTGCGCTGCCCACAGCCAGGGTCCTCTGACCTGTTTCTTCTCCCTCTTCCAGGTTCTCAGGCAGTGGTTCTTCCATCATCAGCGAGGAGACGGGCGGCTCCGGCCTTCGTCCTCCTCAGTGAGTCTCAAGAACACCACCCTCACCGGGTTCGTGAATTTTTGTGCACTTACAATTGGCGCCGTCTGTGGGAAACGCTACAAAAAGCCATCTTCCCAAACACCATGCCTCGGAGAACCAGAAAGGGAAAGGAACCGCTGACACTGTCGACACAGCTGCCGACGGTCCCCCACCGGGAAAGGTCAGGAGCAAGTTCTAATCCAGCAAGCGTCCAACAGCGGGGTACTCAGTCGGGTTCATCCTCTAAGGGTTCGACCTCGACTCCACCTTCCAAAAGGCGCACCCTGAAGGACAACAGAAGCAACCAAGCTCCGGACAACAACCACGACTTCAGAAAGTGGCTTGATCGACACATCGAGCAAGCAGTACGACAGAATATGGAGATTGCCGGTTTCGCTCGAGTTCGGCTGAACTCTGACGATCTCGGCACATCTCCCCTCTCTTCAGAGATCAGGAGCTTCCCCCTTCCCGAAGATTTCAAAGTCCCGAGGTTCGTCGTTTACGATGGAACCTCGGATCCAGCAGCACACCTCCGGCACTTCACTCAGAGGATGTCGGTGTGGGGCGAGGCAGGCCACCTGAACTGCAGAGTCTTCTCTTCCAGCCTCGGGAACCTCCCCCTAAAGTGGTTCTGCGCACTCCCCCAAGGATCGATCAAAAGTTGGCAGCAGCTCCGAAGTTCCTTCATGACGAAGTTCCAAGCCCACAAGGACGTCCCCAGGTCAGCCGCCGACCTGATGGCCCTTAGAATGAAGCAGACCGAGAGCGTCACGCAATTCGCCAAAAGGTTCTGGACTGTCTACAGCCAGATCGAGGACACTTCAGATGCGATGACGGTCCTGTCTTTCCAACAAGCCCTCTTGCCGGGCAACGAGCTACGAAGGGACCTGGTCATGCACCCTGTGGTCACTATGGCAGCACTGATGACCAGGGTAAACCAGTTCGTCAGGCAAGAAGCAGACGAAGCCCGAGCCCAGAAGCATTTCAACGACAATCAACAGGCAGCGTCCATCTCGGCGGACGCCTCCATCTCGGCGGATGCCTCCAGCTCCGCGGCAGCGTCCATCTCGGCGGACGCCTCCAGCTCCGCAGAAGCGTCCATCTCGGCGGACGCCTCCATGACAGAAGTCTCCTCCAGCTCGGGGGGCTGCTGAAACCCCCAATCATCTTTCAGCTTCGACCGCCCGTCAGCTTTGATCGCACGACCCTCTACCGTCATTTCTGGCGGCACGGTCCTCTACTGTCAGCTTCGATGGCGCCGTCAGCAAGGACGACACCGGTACGACCCTCTACTGTCGGCTTCGATCGTACGACCCTCTACTGTCGTTTCGACGGCACGGTCCTCTGCTGTCAGCCTTGATCGCACGGTCCTCTGCCGCCACTAGTCGTCCAGAGCTTCGTACCCCTGGTGACGAGCCAGTGGGGTCTCCATTGCGTGCGGCAGGCGCATCTCGGCCACGCGCCAGATGCCCGGCACAGGCCCCTGGTGACGAGCCAGTGGGATCTCCATCGCGTGCGGCAGGCGCATCTCGGCCACGCGCCAGATGCCCGGCACAGGCCCCTGGTGACGAGCCAGTGGGATCTCCATCGCGTGCGGCAGGCGCATCTCGGCCACGCGCCAGATGCCCGGCACAGGCCCCTGGTGAAGAGCCAGTGGGATCTCCATTGCGTGCGGCAGGCGCATCTCGGCCACGCGCCAGATGCCCGACACAGGCCCCTGGTGAAGAGCCAGTGGGATCTCCATCGCGTGCGGCAGGCGCATCTCGGCCACGCGCCAGATGCCCGGCACAGGCCCCTGGTGACGAGCTAGTGGGATCTCCATCGCGTGCGGCAGGCGCATCTCGGCAACGCGCCAGATGCCCGGCACAAGCCCCTGGTGACGAGCCAGTGGGACCTCCATGAGCGCATCTCGGTATCCATTCTCCAGCTCGGCAGTCGTGTGACTCTCCAGCTCGGCAGTCGTGTGACTCTCCAGCTCGACAGAAACGCCCTGTCACAGTATAGCAGTGATGCCAAACGGCCCAAACCTCTAGCTCTGGTCCATTGCCAGCCAGTCATCCTCCATGGTACTTACCTTCTGACCTCAAAAGAGCAGTCTATCGAGCTCAGAAGCTGGGGGGCTATTGTGTGGGGATATCTCCGAACTCACCGGAAGACCGGCCGATGCTCCATCTCGTGCTCCGGCGCCAGCTAGGCCATCTCGGCCAGGCTCGTCTCAACTACCACCAGCTCGGCCAAAGGCTCATCTCAGCCCCTTGCAACTCCTCCACTTCGGCAGCTCCACGAGGTCTCTAGCCAAGGCAGGGCCTGACAGCTGTCCTCCCTTGGGCACTCATGCACGCTACAGCACGTGTGACAAGACAAGGGCACGCCCATACTCTCTGACAGAGCCTCCCATACCGCCCACGCCCTCTGACAGAACGGCGTCCACAGACGCCCGGGTATGGCCCGATGCGACACGACATGTCACGATGGGATAGCTCCCTGACAGAGTCACCTCCTTGTCTCCCCTCCTCCTCTATAAAAGGGGCCAAACCAGAACAATAAGCGGACTCTCTCTCCGGTCCGAGAGAACCACACTGGTATCACCTTCTCCCCCAAAATCTCCTCCTACTGTCCAGTACTCATACTGACTTAGGCATCGGAGAGCCCTGCGCTGCCCACAGCCAGGGTCCTCTGACCTGTTTCTTCTCCCTCTTCCAGGTTCTCAGGCAGTGGTTCTTCCATCATCAGCGAGGAGACGGGCGGCTCCGGCCTTCGTCCTCCTCAGTGAGTCTCAAGAACACCACCCTCACCGGGTTCGTGAATTTTTGTGCACTTACAAGAGAATTACTTAAGTAGTTCACAATTTAAAACATTAGCCAAGGCTTGGAGCATCTCAGCTTTAACCATGATTAGTACTTTTTGAGGGAGAATGTGTACATATACTCAACAATCACGAGGAATGTGGAAGAAGTGGCAGTTTTCACCTGACTGTGCAGGGTTCAAACTCTGGATACGCCGCTGCCTCTTCCTACATGTGCAGGCTTTCTTCCCACGTGAGTAGGGAGCTGTCTTACCATGGGTGGTGGCTCTTTCTTGGGTCCCATCTCCCTTGGCTGGGGTACGAGAAAAAAAAATGATTACAAGAAATTCAATAATAAGCATCCTATTCATGATGATTACAGGGAAAGAAAATAAATAAAAGATGGGGACGTGCACATTACTTGCATGGGGTTACTTTTTTACTGTGAAGGCTTTAAGCCATTCAAAATCTTAAGCTCATTACATACATTACCAATAAAATCTTATATGCCCCCACATGCTTCAGTAAAAACAGAAGAAAAAAAACCCCACATGCTTCACGGATGACAAAGAATCCTATACCTATATCCATATGCAGAAGTAGGAGGATAATCATTCCTATTATCCATAGCGAAGGCAACATGAGATCATTTTTTTCTCTCTGTTTCCAATGACTTCTTTTTATTGTCTCCTCACTAGTCTCTGATTCAGTGATGCCAATGGGTCAGTTTTATTTTTGGTAAAGGGCCAATGGATCAAGTTCAGAAGGTGACCTGCGCAAGTACAACCCACCCAATTAGAGTTGGATTTGCTTGTGATCGATTTTTCAAACTGTTTGACAGTTAACACATACATATTTTGAGCCAAATGTGGGCAAAGCGTTAGTGATCCATATGCAAAACTTTCCATATGCAAAACTTAATTGGCCCAACTTCTAGCTACAGTCATGGGGAGGCAATGAGTACAGTTTTATCATGTCCCTTTAAAAACCTGTCCTGTTTCCATCCTAATTTGGTAAGGGTTTTTCCATCAACTTTACAACCTTTGACCAATGGCTGGATTTTAGAATAAAAAAGTTTCACAAGGATGTGCAAAATACCAACAAGATTATATCCTGCATAGTAATATTATTTTTTACTTTTGGGTGGGTGAGTGGTAAACAACCTATGTGACAACCTAACTGCCCAAGGATCAGCCCGTGGGCAGCTTTGTGAGCAGGGCCGGCTCAACAACATAACAAAGTAGGCACCTGCTTAGGGCCCCGCAGCCCAAGGGGCCCCCATATAGTTCAGCCCATAGCCCACTATAATTATTATTATCACTAATCACCCTTTTTTTCCGCTGAAAATCAGTTATTACCTTGACCTTCGGCCTTCGTGATTCAGCATCGAAACAAAAAAAAAAAAAAAAATCCTTCGGTTTTCCCCACCATTATTCTCCTTCTCCAACAAAAATTCATAGCTTCATAAATGATAGCTTTATTCCACCGGCGCTGGTTGTTTATCTTCTCTCCCAACATCACTTTCCTAGCACCCTCTGAAACGCGTCATGCTCTCCCTGTAATCTAACTATCTAATCCTCAAACTCTCCAGCTTGCACTTTGATGTCCTCTACAGCTCTACTCACACTCTCCTTCTTCATTTCTCTCATACACAAACATTTATAAATACCCTAGTTTCTGTTTTTTGTTTGGTCTCACATTGCCGGGCACGCCAGAATTGTCGCCGCCGCTGCGTCGCCGGAGAAGGAGACCGCTGCCCTCGCCGGATCCCCGTGCTGCCGCACCGTGCCGTGGACGAAAGAGAAGAACCCTGTTCGGCTGTTCCTCTCTACTCTGTTTGACAAGACGAAGAAGTGAAGAACCCATGTTCGATGTGTTTAAACCTTTTGGCTTTTGCTTTTGACTTGGTAGTCTGAGGTACCAAGCAAATTTATGGTCCCTGAACAATTCTATCATTCTTATACAAAAGCACTAGCAAAACCCCGTGGATAACCACGAAACCACCAAATGCACATACTGATATGAATTATTTTTAATAAATTTATTAATTAGTAAACTTGTGAGTCCTTTTTTTTTTGTTGCTAATTTGATCTTTATATTTTTTTTTCAAATGTTTTATTCTTTAGGTGAGGCATGAATTGATTAAGAAAGATCAAATGATCATAGACCAAACAAATTGACCTAATATATTTAAGTGGGACCAAGATGGATGGGATCCATCATCTCTATTCTAACCGTTCATAAAATCATATGATGCGGGCTGGGACCCATTAATTGATTGATAAAGATCAAATGATCATAGACCTCTTAAATTGACCAAACCTAACCTATTTAAGTGGGACCCCCAACATGAATGGGGTCCACCATCTATATTCTAACCGTCCATAAAATCATATGATGCGGGCTGTGACCCATGAATTGCTTGATAAAGATCAAATGATCAAATGATCATAGACCTCACAAATTGACCAAACCAAACCTATTTAAGTGGAATCCCCCAGATGAATGGGGTCCACCATCTCTATTCTAACTGTACATAAAACCATATTATGCGGGATGGGACCCATGAATTGATTCAGAAAGATCAAATGATCAAATGATCGTAGACCTAACAAATTGACCAAATATTTTTAAGTGGGACCCAGATGAATGGGGTCCACCATCTTTATTCTAACCGTCCATAAAATCAAATGATGCGGGCCGGGACCCATTAATTGATTGATAAAGATCAAATGATCATAGACCTCTCAAATTGACCAAACATAGCCTATTTAAGTGGGACCCTCAAGATGAATGGGGTCCACCATTTATATTCTAACCATCCATAAAACCATATGATGCGGGCTGTGACCCATGAATTGCTTGATAAAGATCAAATGATCATAGACCTCACAAATTGACCAAACCTAACCATTTAAGTGGAACCCCCCAGATGAATGGGGTCCACCATCTCTATTCTAACCGTTCATAAAACCATATTATGCAGGATGAGACCCATGAATTGATTAAGAAAGATCAAATGATCAAATGATCGTAGACCTAACAAATTGACCAAATATTTTTAAGTGGGACCCAGATGAATGGGGTCCACCATCTTTATTCTAACCTTCCATAAAATCAAATGATGCGGGTCGGGACCCATGAATTGATTGATAAAGATCAAATGATCAAATGATCATAGACCTCTAAAATTGACCAAACCTAACATATTTAAGTGGGACCCCCAACATGAATGGGGTCCACCATCTATATTCTAACCATCCATGAAACAATATGATGCGGGATGGACCCATGAATTGCTTGATAAAGATCAAAGGATCAAATAATCATAGACCTCACAAATTGACCAAACATAACCTATTTAAGTGGAACCCTCTAGATGAATGGGGTCCACCATCTCTATTCTAACCGTCTAAAAAACCATATTATGCGGGATGGGACCCATGAATTGATTTAAAAAGACCAAAGGATCAAATGATCGTAGACCTAAAAAATTGACCAAATATTTTTAAGTGGGACCCAGATGAATGGGGTCCACCATCTTTATTCTAACCATCCATAAAATCAAATGATGCGGGTCGGGACCCATGAATTGATTGATAAAGATCAAATGATCAAATGATCATAGACCTCTCAAATTGACCAAACCTAACCTATTTAAGTGGGACCCCCAAGATGAATGGGGTCCACCATCTATATTCTAACCATCCATGAAACAATATGATGCGGGATGGACCCATGAATTGCTTGATAAAGATCGAAGGATCAAATGATCATAGACCTCACAAATTGACCAAACATAACCTATTTAAGTGGAACCCCCCAGATGAATGGGGTCCACCATCTCTATTCTAACCGTCCATAAAACCATATTATGCGGGATGGGACCCATGAATTGATTTTAAAAGACCAAAGGATCAAATGATCGTAGACCTAAAAAATTGACCAAATATTTTTAAGTGGGACCCAGATGAATGGGGTCCACCATATTTGTTCTAACCGTCCATAAAATCAAATGATGCGGGCCGGGACCTATGAATTGATTGATAAAGATCAAATGATCAAATAATCATAGACCTCTCAAATTGACCAAACCTAACCTATTTAAGTGGGACCCCCAAGATGAATGGGGTCCACCATCTATATTCTAACCGTCCATGAAATAATCTAATGCGGGCTGGGACCCATGAATTGCTTGATAATGATGAAAGTATTAAAGAGAGATTTTTGGGAGGGAGAGATGGAGAAATTTTAGATGGAGAATGAGAGATTTTAGGGAGGGAGAGATGGAGAAATTTTAGATGGAGAATGAGAGATTTTAGGGATTGCATTAGCAGAACACCATTCTAGGCTGGCTGCTGCCACGTGTCCCTCTCCAAGACATGCCAGGTGTCCTCCTCTAGGAATTCTCATGAAATGTATACATCCCTTTAGTAATATAGATAGGCACTTATACAAAGATTCTATCAACAGTATCAAGTAAGCTTCAACTTGACAACTCACGGTGATTTGTTTTAATTTTACTTTTTAATATTTATGCTATATATTGGTCATATTATTTTATAATTCGACATGAACCGAAAGTATAAATCTGGTTATCAAAAACGACAAGAAAAAAGAAAAACAGATGGGGAGATTGAATCTCAAAGAGGAGCTATTTTTAAATTTATAAAAAACTATAAACAAAGTGAATCGGTTAGATCAAATGTTAATCTAGCAGATGAACAACATGATGAACCAATAGAAGTGGATAATAATGAAAATATACAACAAACTGATCATAATGTAAATTTTGTTACGAGTGTTTCTATTCAGGAGAACATAGAAAAAATCAAACTGATGATAATGAAATTAATGGTAACCCAACAGAAGACTTGCTTGCTAGTATTGATGAGAACCTCAATGAACAATCTAACTCTTTAGTTCAAGATATGTATGACCTGGGCGATGGGGTAAAATTGATAACAAACTAAGAGACTTGTTAGTTGAGAAGGGTCCAATTAGAGTTAATGATATAGAATTTCCTATTGATATGAAGACGAAAAGAAAATTTTCAGCTAAATTTTATACCCAAGTAGCGCCAAATGGAGAGAAGTTTGATAGAAATTGGTTAGTGTATTCAAAATATTGCAATAAGGTGTTTTGTTTATGTTGCAAGTTATTTAATTCAAGTTTCACCCAATATCAATTAAATAGTGAAGGGACTGATGATTGGCAAAATATTGGTTCCAAACTTAAAAAACATGAACTGACTAGTGAACACATTGATAATTTGACACTTTGGGATGAGTTAAGCACAAGATTAAAAAACAAAACAACAATTGATAAGCATATCCAAGAGCAAATTGATAGGGAAAAAGAACATTGGAATAATGTACTATTAAGAATTATTGCGGTTGTTAAGACAATTTTTAAAAACAACATGGCATTTCGTGGAAAGAATGAGAAAATTTATGAAGCTAATAATGGTCTTTTTTTGAGCTTAATTGAAATGATTGCGGAGTTTGATCCTATTATGCAAGAACATCTCCGGCGTATCAAACACGATAAATTATAAATTCATTATCTTAGTCACAATATACAAAATGAATTGATACAGTTGTTGGCATCTGAAATAAAAAATAAAATTATTTCAAAAATTAAGGAAGCAAAATATTATTCTGTTATACTTGATTGCACTCCTGATATAAGTCACCAAGAACAAATGATTGTTGTATTACGTTGTGTAGATATATCTTCAAGTCTTGTAAGAACCGAAGAGTATTTTCTGGACTTTATAAAAGTAGAGGACACGTCGGGTAAAGGACTTTTTAATAAGCTTTTATGGATCGATTTTAAAAGAATATAAATTAGATTCTAAGGACATTAGAGGTCAAGGGTATGATAATGGATCAAATATGAAAGGTAAAAATCAAGGTGTCCAAAAAATATTGTTAGATATAAATCCCAGAGCATTTTACTCTCCATGTGGATGCCATAGCCTTAACTTAGTATTATGTGATATGGCGAATTCTTGTTCAAAGGCATATCATATTTTGGAAATTTACAACGTATTTATTGTTTGTTTTCTTCCTCTACAAAACGATGGGATGTTTTACGAAAATATTTAACTAAATATATATACTGTGAAGACTTTGTCACTAACACGTTGGGAGAGTCGAGTTGATAGTGTTAAAGGATTAATTAGTCAATCATCAGAAATTAGGGATGCTTTACTTGAGTTAGCAAAAACTAGCGAGGATCCAAAAACAAAGAGTGAAGCGGAAAGTCTAGCATTACATTACATGATTTAGAAAATTATGAGTTTTTGTTTGGAATGGTTATTTGGCATGAAATATTAACTAATGTGAATTTTATTAGTAAGGATTTACAATATAAGGATATGCCTATTGACATGGCTATAAATCAAATAAAGGGTCTAATCACATTTTTTCAAAAGTATAGAGAAGAAGGATTTGAAAAGGCTAAAGTAGCATCTATAGATATTGCACGTCAAATGGATATAGAACCGGTATTTCGTGAAAAACGTGTAATTCGGGGAAAGAGACAATTTGATGAGAATGTCGATAATGAAGTAATTCAATCTCCTGAAGAGTCTTTTAGAACTAATTTTTTCTTATATATAATTGATCAAGCGATATCATCTTTTAGTAATAGATTTGAATAGTGAAAAGATTTTGAAGAAATGTTCGGATTTTTATTTGATTTAAAAAAATTGAAATCAATAGATGATAATAGGTTAAAAGAATATTGTCTTAATCTTGAAAGTTTTCTAAAACATGGAGAGAGTTTTGATATTGATGGCACAGATTTGTTTTTAGAGTTAAGACTACTAAGAGAAGTTTTAGATACCGAA
Source organism: Litsea cubeba (assembly GCA_012931725.1). Lineage (NCBI taxonomy): Eukaryota > Viridiplantae > Streptophyta > Magnoliopsida > Laurales > Lauraceae > Litsea > Litsea cubeba. The sequence goes on from CM022945.1 coordinate 43,098,870, forward strand.
AATGAATATGCAATTAAAATATTGAACTATTTAAAAAGAGTACAATCTTTTCCAAACGCTTATATAGCTTATAGAAGATTATTGACAGTACCCGTAACCGTTGCTTCAGCAGAAAGAAGTTTTTCAAAACTAAAGTTAATTAAATCTTATTTAAGATCAACCATGTCACAAGAAAGATTGAGTGGATTAGCTACATTATCTATAGAAAGAGATTTTCTAGAAGAACTTGAATACAAAGATTTAATTAGTAATTTTGCATCTCAAAAAGCAAGAAAAATAAAATTCAATTAAAGTTTTTGAAACATAAAAATTTCTTCATGTTAAAAAAAGAATTTTAAGTCCGCCAAAGTATTTTAATAATACATTGCCTATCCCAAGCCCGGATAAAGGACGAGGGTTTGCATACGAAATAACGTAAAATAAATCAATATAGCAATTTTTTGGGTATTAATAGCAAAAGGCCCCCTATTCGAAATTTGCTTAGGGCCCCCAATTGTCTTGAGCCGCCCCTGTCTGCGTCCAACCATGTGAAGCTATGATCTTTTGTTTATTATATATATATATATTTTTTTCCACGAGGAGGTTGCGTTTCAAATTTAAACAAAGCCTCAATTACACGATTACAGAAGTGGGTACCTCCATCACTAATGATGGCTCGTGGGGTCCCGAATCTAGAAAATATGTGCTCCTTCAGAAATTTCTTGACAACATTAGCATCATTTGTCCGGCATGGGATAGCTTCAATCCACTTGGACACATAATCAACAGCTACTAAAATGTAGAGATAACCAAATCTCGGGGGAAACGGTCCCATGAAATCTATTCCCCATACATCAAATAACTCAATGATCAAAATTGGATTCAGGGGCATCATGTTCCTTCTTGAAACGGAACCCAATTTTTGACAGTTTTCACAAGACTTGCAATATTCATGAACATCTCTAAAAAGGGTGGGCCAGTAAAAACCGCATTGCAGAATCTTAAAGGCGGTTTTTTTAGAAGAGAAATGGCCCCCACAGGCCTGTGAATGACAAAAGGAGATGACACTGTTTTGCTCATCATCTGGCACACACCACCTAATGATTTGGTCTGGGCAGTATTTAAATAAAAACGGGTCATCCCAGAAAAAATGCCGGACCTCAGAAAAAAATTTACTCCTATCTTGCTTTTCCCAATGTTCTGGGACTATGCCTGTAGCAAGATAGTTGGCAATGTCTACATACCAGGGAAGTTGGGATACTGCGAACAGTTGTTCGTCAGGGAAGTTGTCCTGGATGGGTGTGGATTCCAAAGAATCAGAAATGACAAGTCGTGATAGATGATCCGCAACTACATTTTCTACTCCCTTTTTATCTCGGAATTCAATATCAAATTCCTGGAGTAGAAGGATCCAACGAATGAGACGCGGTTTTGCATCCTTCTTAGAAAGAAGGTATTTCAACGCTGAATGATCGGTGAACACAATGATCTTGGATCCTAGCAAGTACGAACGGAATTTGTCTAGTGCAAAGACCACGGCTAATAATTCTTTCTCTGTGGTGGAGTAATTGATCTGTGCGCTATTCAAAGTCCGGCTTGCATAATAAATCACGTAAGGTTTCTTTTCCTTACGTTGCCCCAACACAGCCCCAACCGCATAATCACTTGCATCACACATAAGTTCAATGGGCAGGCTCCAGTCAGGCGGTTACATAATCGGATCGGAAGTCAGCATGCCCTTTAACTTGGTGAAAGCTTCGTGGCATGCCTCAGTCCACTCCAATTGAGTATCTTTTAGCAGAAGGTTGCACAGTGGTCTGGAGATAGTGCTGAATTCTTTTATAAACCTTCTGTAGAAGCCTTCATGCCCTAAGAACGATCTGATATCTCTAACGATTTTTGGGATGGGCAAATTTGAGATCAGATCTATTTTTGACTTGTCAACTTCCATTCCCTTGGATGAAACAATATGGCCAAGGACTATTCCCTGGCGAACCATGAAGTGACACTTCTCCCAATTTAGCACCAGGTTCTTCTCTTCACATCTGACAAGGACTTTTCCCAAATTACTTAAGCAGTCTTCGAAAGAATTACTGAAAATGGAGAAATCATCCATGAAGACCTCGAGGAAACGCTCCACCATGTCACTGAATATGCTCAGCATGTAGCGTTGGAAAGTAGCGGGAGCATTGCACAGTTCAAAGGGCATTCGCTGGTAGGCGAAAGTTCCGAAGGGACATGTGAATGTGGTTTTCTCTTGATCCTCAGGGGCGATTTCTATCTGATTGTATCCTGAGTATCCATCCAAGAAGCAGTAGTATGGGTGGACTGCTACCCTTTCCTAGATTTGGTCCAAAAAGGGTAGCGGAAAATGGTCCTTCCGTCTGACTGCATTGAGCTTTTTATAGTCAATACATACCCTTCAACCTGTGGGTTTCCGGGTAGGGATGAGTTCATCCCTAGCATTCTTGACTACAGTGACGCCGGCTTTCTTTGGTACGACCTGGGTAGGGCTAACCCACCAACTATCTGAGATCGGATAGATGATACCCACATCCAGAAGTTTTAAGACTTCAGCCCTAACCACCTCCTGCATGGTGGGGTTAAGCCGACATTGCATTTGTCTAGATTGTTTTGCATTTTCTTCCAGGTAAATATGGTGCGTACACACGTAAGGATCAATGCCTTTAATATCAGCCACAGTCCATGCTATTGCACCCTTGTGCTGCTTAAGTATTTCCATTAATTGCTCCTCTTGGTCCTTGTTTAGGTGTGATGAAATTACAACTGGGAACGTTTCATCATCCCCAAGGTATGCATATTTGAGGTCAACTGGAAGGGGTTTCAACTCAGGTTTGTGTGGCCTCACCTAAGAGGGAAGTGACTTAGACCCCGATGGTACTAGCTCCTCAGCTTTCGGGTTCCACACACTACTGGCCATCTGAATAGTATCATCTTCAATGTCAAGAGAATGAGGCAAATCAAGTTCAAAGGGGCACAAGGAATTGGGGTCGGTGGATTCCGTAAGAGATTCTTGAACAATGGCCTCAATCATGTCAATCTCTTCAAAATCAGGACCATCATCCCGCATTTGTTTGCACGCATTGAAAACATTGAGCTCAATGGTCATGTTTCCAAAAGAAAGCTTCATTACCCCATTTCGGCAATTGATTAGTGCATTTGAAGTGGCTAGGAAGGGTCTACCCAATATTATCGGAATTTGAGCATTAGGATTTGCCACAGGTTGGGTATCCAAAACGATGAAGTCCACTGGAAAGTAGAACTTCTCGATTTGTACTAAAACATCTTCTACCATCCCCCTCGGTTTCTTTATTGATCTGTCAGCGAGCTGAAGAGTGACCTGAGTAGGTTTCAACTCGACTAGCCCCAACTGTTGATAAACCGAGTAAGGAAGTAGATTGACACTCGCCCCCAAGTCGAGTAAAGCTTATTCTATCCGGAAGTTTCCAATGATGCACGATACTGTGGGGCATCCCGGATCTTTATATTTAGGGAGAGCATCTTGTCTTAAAATCGAGCTTGCTTGCTCGGCCAAGAAAGCTTTCTTAGAAACATGCATCTTACGTTTGATTGTGCATAAATCTTTGAGGAACTTAGCGTAAGATGGAATCTGTTTGATGGCATCCAAAAGCGGGATATTAATCTTGACTTCTCTGAAGATATCCAAAATCTCCTCATTTGGGACCATCCTCTTTGGCGATCTCAGTAGTTGGGGGAATGGGGCCACAGGCTTGTACTCATAAATTTCGGGTACCTTCCCTTTGTCATCACCAACCTTTTCTACGACTTCTTTAGATTCGGACTTATTTGAAGAAACTTTTTGATCCGAGGATGTAGGTGACTTTCCTTTTCTCGGATCATCTTTCGAAATTTCTTTACCACTCCGCAAAGTGGTCACAGCTTGCACCTACTCCTTTGAGGTAGAGGGACCGGTATTGGCCACTTCGTATTGCCCTTTAGGGTTCGGGTGTGTTTGGGCTGGGAAAGCCCCCTTCTCCCTGTTTTGAAGGGTATTGCTGAGTTGGCCAATTGAGGTTCTCACCTCTTTTTGAAAGTCTAGAAAAGACTGTTGATTTTTTTGAATGATGGAATTCTGAGTTTGAATTAAATCTGTCAGCAAATCCTCCAAAGACCTATTTTGAGACTGTGGAGGGGGTGGTGTGTATTGGGCTCCTTGTGTTGAGGGCCTAAAGTCACCACCTTGATGTGTAAGTCTTTGGGGGACCGACTCCTGATTAGCAGCAGGCCCATTCCTCCAACTGAAATTGGGATGGTTCCTCCAGGTGGTGTTGTACGAGTTACCGAGTTGATTGTTGAAAGGCCTCTGATAAGCAGTGGTTATATTGGCCTGTTCCTGTAACACCTCTTTGAAAGAAGGGATTGTTGGACAATCTTCCGAAGAGTGGGTGTCACAGTCACAAATACCACACACGGTGACGGGCTGTTTACTCCTCCCCATTTCTATGGCTTCAATTTTTCTAGTTAGGGATGCTACTTTTGCATTGAGTTCCATTTCATCGTCCTGAAGTCGATATATTCCCCCTCCCTTAGGATTATTCGATTGCTTTGGATTATCAACTCCATCTGAAGTGTCCCAATTTTGGGCACTTTCTGCAAGAGAATCTAAGTATTCCCATGCTTCATCTGGGTTTTTGCTCAAAAACTCATCATTACACATCGTTTCAACGAATTGGCGCATTTCAAAAGTTAACCCATCATAAAACATACCAATTACGCGCCATGATTCGAATCCATGATGTGGGCAGGCTTGTAACAGCTCTTTGAAGCGTTCCCAACACTTGAAGAAAGACTCTTTTTTATTTTGTTTGAAATTCATCATGTGTCTCCTCAAAGTGTTGGTTTTGTGAAGTGGGAAAAACTTTTTCAAGAATTCTCGCACCATAACATTCCAAGTGGTAATCGAATTGGGCCTAAGGGAATGCAACCATATTTTTGCCTTCTCCTTCAGTGAAAAAGGGAATAATCTAAATTTGACTATGTCCTCCCCAATATTATTGAAGTGTAAAGTGGCACATACTTTTTCAAATTCTCTTAAGTGCGAGTATGCACTTTCTGAATCAAGGCCATGGAACTTAGGGAGTAATTGTATCACGCCCGGCTTTATTTCAAAATTTCTCACATTGGGTGGGACGACCATGCAAGAAGGTGTGGTTGTCGGTGTGGGTTGAAGGTATTCTCGTAAACTCCTAGCCCTTTGGTTAACCGCCTCATTACCATCATTTTCATTCCGGTCGTTCCGGTCATCATTGTTGTTGCCACTACCGGACCCACTTGCCATTGGTGATGGTCTCAAAGAACTTGATAGAATTGGAGATTCAAAGTTTTCAATAATTCTCTTAATCGGAGACTCATTTCTTTTTAATCTGTACCCTAAATCTCTTTGCCAAATTGGCGGGGGCCTATCCTTCTTTTTGGGAATCTTGAAAAAAAATTTTTTTTTTTTTTTTTTAAATTCTAAAATTTAAATTGGAAGATTTTGGTAACTTTTTGGAGTTTTTTAAAAATCAATGATGTGAATCGCTAACATTCCATGCACTTTCCTAATCCAAATTAGGGTAGTTTCAACATTCCATGCATGCACCTCTTATTTCTAGCAAGATGCCAAAAGTAATGTACAATTTAAATAGGAAAGACAGAAAGTTCCCTTTACTGGCGCTCCCCGGCAACGGCGCCAAAAACTTGATCGGTCCTCAAGTATAGGGTACGATTGTAGTAATAATCTGATAAATCCAAGTCGATCCACATGGAGCAATACTTTTTAAGAAACCTTCCAACTTTGACCTAGCTTAAATAAACACTAAATCTGGCCTAAATAGAAACTAATTAAATTAGATAACTAAATACAAAAAGCTTAATTACAATGCTTTCAAAAAAATAAAGGAACTATTTTAATAAAGGAAACCTAATCTAAGCAATCCTAAAATATCTAAAAACCTGCAAAAGAACATACAAATCAAACGACCAGTTTAATATAACAAAAAATCAAAAAAAAATTTCTTAAATTAGATCCTACTTACCAAAATCAATTTTTATGCAAATATGAATGATCTATAATGCCCTAAATGCTAACAATGCAATTTTATGCAAGTTTCTAACTATATGATGCATGTTGTAAAAAATTCGAAGTGTGGAAACTATTACGCAACCCTATTTTCACTGGACTGCACGACTGGCCTAAGATGGTGTGAACCTAAATCTAATGGCTGGGATCAATAGTCTGATGATGCATGAACACAACAAAAAAGGAAAAACCGAAAAAGAACTTAAAACGAAAAAGATATGAATACCTAAAGATGCCTACTTGAACTATTTTGTTGCTGAAATCTGAACGCAGGCTACCAACTACCCCTGTTTGAGCCTCTGGTTAACATGGTTCCCGAGGTTATTTTTGTCTGAAATTCTGGCTTTTCAAAGTCCAATTACCAAACTTTAAATCTGCTATTTTGTGGACAAAAATATTAACGTTTACCTGGTTTTTTTTAAATCGTGCACTTTTGTAACCCAGTTTGGTCAGTTCTGCTGAACTGTGCAGGATTTTTCACTATTCACTTATCAGATCCGAATTTAGTGTGTCTAATCAGTTGATAATCTTGTGATTTCAGTAATAAAAACATGTTCTAACGCAATTTCTAAATATGAAGTATACACAAAGACACTTTCTAACCATATATCATGCAAATAACAAGAATAGAAAGTTTATACTAAACATAGAAAGATGCAAGTTGAGTTTTTAAATCTAGAATTTGTAAATAGAAAAAAAAATTAAAAATATTAACTTGAAAATAACAACAAAAAGGGTGGAAAGAAAATAAAAAGCGAAAAGTAGTACCAAAGATCTAGAATCGAGACAATCCTACAAGTATTGACAATGCGATGATAATGTCCTCTCTTCTCAGAGTAGGAAAAAAAATTATGCAAGTGATTATTTGATGTCTCTCGACTTTTGATGTTTTTATTTTATTTTCAAACCCTTGATTTAATCATGTGAAATATTGTCTCCAATCAAAACACATAAAAGAACTAAAATAAGAAAATTAAATCACTTACATAGAAAGTTGCAAAATCAATCCAAGTAGTGTCTTTGTTCCTTGATCTTGAAATACAAAAAATTAAGATTCTTCTCTCTTCATCGTTCACTCAACATGATCTCTCAACCTATGTCTAAAGAATTAGGAGGAAAGAAGAAGAAGAAAGGGACTTAGAGAGAAAGGTGGATGGGAGTGGAATAGAGAGAGAGACCCAAAAATTGCTACCAAAAGTCTTGCACAAAGTGATGGGCCTCCAACCCCTTTGGCTAGACCCTTTTTTATAATCTCTGATGTCCCTTTGTTTAGTAACACACCTCCTCCATCTTGGCTTGAATTCAAACTTCAATTGATTTCTTGTCCTTGTGGTCCAATTTTTTCCATCTTGGGTTCCTCAAAAGATCTTTAAGATTGCTTCTTGATTTCCTTCTTGGTCTTTGTCTCCTTCTTGATTAGATTTCTTCTTCCACAAGTTTGACTTTGTGGAGATCTCCTTCCAATACAAAACTTGCCATCCACCCACGTTGCTTTTCCATATATGCCATAATATATAATTCTAAGTGGACTTAACTCCTTTGTATTAGGTGGAAGCTTCTTTAAAAACTCTTTCACAACCAAGACACATTCATCTAACCATCATGGTCCCACCAATCATTTAAATCTTCATGGGATATATTTATATAAAATTCCATGTGTGGGCCATAAAGCACTAAGAACTTCCTTGCATTTTATGGAGATCTTATTGCTTTTCTTTACAAGTTTGATGAGTTTCCCATGCTTGCACATCTGACTTTCCTTTGACCTCTTTCCTCAAACTTCATCAATGTGGGTCCCATGTTGTTGATTTTTCCTACAAATTGAAAGAAATTAATTAATCACATATAATAAAAATAAACATGAATTATACATGGGACCCTATATGCCTAATGATGCACCCAAATGACAAACTTTCCAAAAAATAGCACATGGTGCCAAACATAGCAAGTATGCATTGATGAAGCCAAAAACTAATTTTGGGGTGATGAATGAGATGAAAAATCCTAATTTCACAAAAGTCATGCAATTCAATGAATTTTGACCAATTCTGACCATTTTCCCAAAAATATCCCCAAATACATGTAATCATGAAATTAAGTGCAATTCTATGCAATTAAACCTAATTAAGTCCACAAATGCTCATGAAATGATGGCCTAATGACCTAATTTTTTGGACTTATCATCGCGGTTATGGGTTCTGATGCTTTTCATTATCTTAGGACGAGCCATGCATCTGCAGAGAGTCTGTTTGCTGTAGGCGGCGGCATGGATGATGGAAATCTGCAAAACAAGCTCCCGGAGATAGTTGAGGGATCGAATTTTTTGAATTTGGGGTGGAATTATGCCATCTTTTGGGGTGGAATTTGGGGTGGAATTATGCCATCTTCGCAGAAAAAATTCAGAGAATTAGTCGAGACGCTGGATACTGATGATGGGCTGTATTGCTGCATCCACCCCTCTCCATCATTCGCCACTCACGGTTGCTGATTCCTGTCCGATGATTTGTGGCAGACGAAGTGGATGAGGTTGAGGGCCAAATAAGTCTCATTCATAATCTATTTGGGCAAGTAAGTTGCCATTCACCAGTATGCACCAGACGCCATTTATACATATACGCCGTTAATATTAACAGAATCTGTTCATTTTGCATATTAATTAGGACTTCAGGTAGGTTTAGTATAAAAAATCAAAGTCCAGGGGGTAGTCTGCATTTTGAGCAAAGTACAAGTAGGTATTCTGCTATTATCCCTAAATTTAACTTGCTTTGGTGCTAGAAATCCAAATTCTACTCAAATCAATCCCTCCTAGCAAACCCAAGCTCTCCAAACTCAAAACCCAAAAAAATGCAAGCTCAAGAAGCACCTAAAATGATGAAATGAAATGGAATGAGGGAGAAGAAGATGCATGCACGAATTGAAACATCATTTCATTGATTTAAAGCAAGAGAAATGGAAGGGATGAGAAATACGTACCAAGGTGGAAGATTAAAGAGAAGGAAGCTTGAAGGAGATTATAACTCTTGTAGAAGAAGATGTAGTTGAGGATGAAGATGAGGATGGAGTTCTCAAATCTGACATGCAAGGTCTCTAACCATCTTATCTTGAGAAGTTCTTGGAAAAGAGGTGAAGGAGAAAGGGAGTTTTAGCTGGAATGAAGAAGAAGAGGAGAAGAAGATCATTGGATGGAGTTTAAAAGAGACTTTTCTGGGTTTTGAATGCAAACCCAGATTTAGGAACAAAGTCTCACAAAAGGGCTTCCTGCTGGTATTTGGGCTAAGGTGGATCTAAATTTGGGTCAGTTTGGTTCCAAATAAATCGGGTCAAAACATAAGAATTAAAGCCCATGATATGCACTAATCAATGCACCCAAAAATCCAAAAATCTAAAACACACCCACAAAACCCCAAAACACTCTAAAAGTCATAATCTACCTAGTCCAAGGTCAAACCCAACTAATCCTACCTAATCAAGCCCAATTACAAGCAAAACACCCATTAAGTTACTAATCTCAATTAATTAATTCTAAATCAAAATTAAGGCGGATCGGGGTGTTACATTCTACATTCCCAACCACGTTATTTTATACATTTCCTTTCCTTGGTCCAAGTAAATGGCGGCCCAACCAACCCAGAATCTATCATTCTTGATTTACATAAAGACACTAGAATGTTTGCCAACGGTATAAAATTTTATGTTTTTTTTTTTTCATTCAAAGAAGCAATTGAGAGGGTGCATTAGCTTATATGAGATTTTATATGGTTTGCAAATCTTGATTCTATGAAACAGGGAGATGGACTCAAGATACTAACCTCATGGATATCCTTTTACCTATTTAAGAGGTCCTTGCCAAGCCGTACAAAGATACCAACCATGCATGTCGACATCCCATGCAAACCTTGTATGACGTGAATACTATGTAATCATCTTGATAAAAGGTAGGAGCTTTTTGTATATACCCCCCTAAGGTTTGTAGGTTTTGTAAATAGGCCCCTGAGATTTTAGTATTTAAAAATAGGCCCCTACATTTTCTTTTTTAATACCTTCTATGTCCCAAAAATCAATAGTCTTCCAACCACTAGAGGTTTTTAGAGTGAAATGACACTTTTGTCCATCTCTTTTATCTTTATATGCATAATTTCAAAAGCCTCGACTCATTTTTTTTTATTATGAAGCATATAACATTCACAATTATATTTAGTGGGAGAGAATATATAACCCCATATAATTTATTTCTTTTTTATAAATACAGGGCTCATACCATTAAACCCACGTTGATCATGACGACAATAGCACTTGTACTTATAACTAGTCATGATTTTCCAATCCATACATGACTCACCTTTGGATTTATGAAAGTTACAAAATACATGATTATGCTTCATATGTAAAGGGTGTAAAAGAAATATTGGGAGAATGGGCAAATATATATATATATATTAAATTTTAAAGTTTGTAAGGGTGGTGGTGTTTGGCTCTGTGTAAAAAAAATATTGTGGGGAGGGGAAAATGTTTTAAAAAATGTATCAATTTTTAGAATGTGCGGGGGGAGGAGGAATCTTAAATTTTTTCTTAAATATGGGTAGGGGCTTAAGTCCCCAGGCCCTTGTACCTGGGTCCACCACCGATCATGAGCATGAGATGGTTATTATTGAGAGAAACCATTGAGACTTGAGATAAAATTATGATAATTTTGTAAATAACAGTATACTCATTTTTGTTTAAAGGATGTAAGGCTTAAGCTGTCATTTATGTAAAAATCCAGCACAAATCTCATGGTAGATGCCCTTTCTTGTTAGGAATATTGATTTTGGAGACATAAAAAGTATTAAAAAGAAAAGGCAGGGGCCCATTTACAAATACTAAAACCTTAGGGACCTATTTTTAAATCCTACAAACCATAGGGGGTCTATACAAAAAGCTCAAAAAGTAATGCAAATTATATACTCTAACATAATGCTATGGGTTCTATATATAAATTATACACTCACTATTGTTGGGTTCTATATTTTAGCTATGGGGGTGGGTGCCATATTTTAAAATTTTTATCTACTCTCTAAAAAAGTAATTCAGCGGGGTGGGTGCCATGTTTGACTAGAGTCGACAAACTAGCCTAATTAGCTTATCCTTACCATTCACAAAGGCTATGCTCATATATTCTTCTAAATAGATCAACAAAGGCACACTTTTAACTTCTCCCACAAAATCTAGAGCAATATAAGTATCTTTCTTTCCACATTAAATAGATTAGACAAATAACACAACTAATGTTTCTTTCTTAAACAGGACTCAAATAGGAATAGGATTGGCAAGCACGATTGAAATGCGTTCTTTGGTCTCATGTGTGGACTCTGTATATTCATCTCTGTGTTGGTATAGAACTTCAATCACACGAGCAAAGTTTACGGGCCTTATAAGGAGAGCCATAGGAAAAGTCATAGGCTTCAAGCACTCCTCATTTATGTCTTTCCATGCATCTGCAACCATTTCTCTAAACTTGGTGCAGGTCTCTTCATATGTGCCCCCGTACTCCTTCATGTAGACCTCAATACTAGACACCACATGTCCTCTCTCTTGCTCCATCTTCACATATATATATATATAAAGGAAAAATAAAAGAGATTATGGAGTAAGGATGATTATAATGATGGATTCAAATTCAATAATGTAATTCACAAGATGTATCCACACTACACTAAAAACGGAAAATTGGAACAGATTACCGTTCCTAATCCGTGTGTTCCTAATCCGTTCATCCGTTTCAAATTTCAATTTTTGGAACGGATTAACGGATTAGGAAGGGATGAACAAATTAGGAACACACGAATTAGGAACGGTAATCCGTTCCAATTTTTCATTTTTTGTGTAGTGCCACGAGCCAAATGCTGGCTTTAATGATCAGATTTCATTTTCTTATGTTTTATGACTATAATTGAAAGTGTTTCAAACACCACTAGACTCCTAATTACTATAAAAAAGAGAGACTTTTAGCGGCAGACAAAATCGCTTTTAGCCATAGTATTTTTACCATCCCTAAAAGTTACTATTTTACGGCAGTTTTTTTAAACTGCCCTTGAAAGTATCATTCTATGTTGTTAATCGACCATCTAGCATAAAAAATTACCTTTTAGTGGCAAAAAAAAAAAAAAACAATTTTATAAGTGGAAAAAACCTGCTGCTAAAAGCCTTTTTTTTTCCACCGCTAAAAGTCTCTTGTTTTTTTCTAGTATATACAAGTTTAAATTACATGCATGTACTTTATATAGGGGAGTATTCCTATGCATCTATCCCTCACCATAGGGTGAGGGACACTCCCCTTTTTAGGAAGTTTCAAGTAATAGGGAGTATTCCTATGTACTTGAAAAGTTACTTTTGTACTTGAAACTTTCCAAAAAGGGAAGTGTCCTTCACCCTATGGTGAGAGATAGATGCACTTAAATATTTCCCCTTTATATATATATACCTTGTTTGATGTGATGTCATCTCGAAGTCGATTAACTATAGAAACAGCTTTAATGAGCTTAGGCATACTTCTTGCCCATTCAAAGGCTTCCTTTGTTGCAATATCTCCCATCCCAACAAACGAAATCAATGTAAGCAACTTGTATCCACAAGTGATCAAGGCGACATTCATATACTCTTCATATGTTGGCACATAACCCGTGTTAAACCACTGTGCTTCAATAAGGTAATATTTTGATATTTCCTTAAACTGTGAACACATACCAAGAAAAGAAACAAGAAAACCACTTAGTAATACTGACATATATACACATGTAAATATAAAGGGCATTTGGTCAAACGTCCCTTAACTTCGATTTTTATTGTAAACAGTCCACATTCTTTTTCCGTAAAGCCAAAGGTCCTTTTTCAAGTTTTAAATGGTTAAAAAGTCCAGAGTGCCCCTCTTATTACACTCTGTGCGGTATACAAAAAAGGAAAATTGATTACGTTAAGAGTTTTATTTATGAATGAGAAATCATCCAGAAAATCTGCACGTGGGCACTGGGTAAAAGTCAAATAAGTTTATCTCAGAAGGGGAAATCATCTAGAAAATCTGCAAATGGGACTGGGCGAAACTCAAATAAATTTTTTTCAAACTCGGATCATTTTTTTCTAAACCTTGATAAATTTGGTCCAAATTCAGATAAATTTGTTCGAAACTTTGAAAAATTATTCAAAATTCAGATAAATTTGTCCGAGTCTTGCCAGAAGTTCAGATAACTTTATCTGAGTTTGAAACAAAATCTTTTGAAAAAAACTAAAATAAACTTATATATCTTTTCGAAGAAACTCACAATAAAAAAAAGGATATATAGTAGCCACGTGAGGAAGAAAACTACAGAAGATCACAGAAGGTATCGCGCACGACTGGAACAAACCCATTAAAAGGAGTCAATACTGATCTTGTGTGGGGCAAAGATAATTCAATACTTCTGATATGTCTTGGTGCAATTCTTCTCATATGTCTTGTGGCGCAACGATCACAGAAACTCCCACGCACGGAAACTCCTCAACAATGAGGTGGGGCAAAGATTGGTTGGAAAAAAATAGGTTGATGATCAAATCTTGGGGCATGGTTATCTGATGTTTGGAAAGAAAATCCATGAAAGCTTTGCAAGTATTACCTCTATAGCGAATCGTACATTGGTGTAGGAGGCTTGGAATCGTTCCCTCCCATTTGAATTTTGAAGCTTGATATATTTCATCTCGTTTGAATTTCAAAACTTGATCCAAAACTAGAAAATAAAATTCGTTAGATAGCTTGATGCGTTTAAAGTGGCAAATCAGCCATTAAATATCATGTTAAGGAGCTTAAAATTAGGGATTAAATGCGTAACATAACTTTAAATGGTTAGAAGGGTAAATCAGTCATGCAAATGTATGATTTGGCATACTTAGGGACCTCCACCTGCAATAAGTCTAGGCGCATGGACCAGAGGCTTTAATCGAAAATCATGTGAATTAGAGGCCTTAAAAGATAATATTTAGGGACCTTTGGCTAATTTACCCTAATTATTACTGTAGTTGTTGTTGTGGTTGTTAATGTTTCCTAATTCTCTTCATGAATACATCAATATTAGTAAAAGTAGGTTTGTGTACTGTACAGCATCTTTTAAGAAGGAGATGCGATAGGATTTTTCTTCGAGAGCCAATTCCTCCTCAAATTCGTCAATGGCATCTAAGAGTGCAACAAAGTGCAGCTTCATGAAATCAGGCAGCTGGTCTGCTATGCTACGATCCAACCTGTAAATTCAAAGAACCATCATAATTTTTGTTTCATAGGAAATTAAGTGGGTTTTATTAGAGTGCTAAAGAGGTGAATACAGGATAGTGGATGCAGATATAACAAACCTAATTTGGATTACATCCGGTTAAGATATAACTAACCTTTGGATTGCATTGGTATAGAGTTCAAGTTCCTCTAGAGTACCATATGCATCATAGATGTCATCCAATATTGATGTCAATGATAGACATTTAGTGGTTATCCTTCTAGCACGAGAATATTGTTGATCAGGATACACTCCTAATATCCAAAAGTAGCACTCCACCACTCTATCCCTTATAAAGGGTAGCTTTGCACCAAAATCCCAATGCTTCCACCACCTAAATAGGAAAAGTTCATGTTAAAAATTAAGCCTAATTATCTTCAAAAGAGAATTCCACAATTGTTAAAAGAAATAAATTATTTGTTTATAATGAAACTTACGTTGATATTTCTCTTATCTCTTCTTTATGCAATGACTGCAATAGATTGAAATCCAACTTTGCAAACTCTAACAAGATGTCATTTCGCTCATCCTCTTCTTGGTAGATTGAGATATAATACCTTGAAAGTAGCTTCTCAATGCTCTTGCGCACAGGTAGCTCTAAGGCAAGCTGAACTAGGCTAGAAAGAGGCGAGTTAAGATTGGGCAATGCCAATTTAAGATGCTTTCTAGCAAAAGCATTGGCTTCGTCCAATATGTCTTCTCCATGGATTACAAAATGTGATGCCTCGTATAAACTAAGCAAACCTCGAATGTTACCAGCTAATGTTTCCTTGAAATTGCCCTTTTCATCTTTGAACTTGATGAATACATCTGTTATGTAATATACCCACAATTAGTGGCACGCTAAGAGAATTTACAAAGAAAGAAACTAGTATGTCTTCTCAATGTATCAACTTTTAGTGCTTTTGATTGACTGACTTGAAATGCCAATGGTACTAATTTTTTTTTTATAGCTAACTATTCACACTTGCATATCATATGCCATATAAAAAAAAAAAATTTTGCATCACCTAATTTTCAAAGTCACCATTTTGGTGGTTCCTCAAATCAAAATGGAACCATATATCTGTTTTGGATGTGAAAAAAATAATAATATAAATATAATATTTGAAAGCAGGAAATGTAAGATTGAGTCATGGCATTTTGCTTTAGAAAAATACCAAACTGGTGATTCTAGGACTAAGGTGGTCCAGAGTCCTCAAAATAATGGAAAAGAAAACCTTACTCGGGGACACGCAATTTCCTTCTTGCCTAAGGAGTCTAAATCGGAGAGCAACAGCATGCAAGTCATCATCACTTTCATACTTTCCTTCTTTATCCTCGTTGTATATCCGAAGCAGTGCATCAGCCATCTCCATTTCAAAATGACAGGCCACTCCAAGGCGTTGGATCGCATCAATCATATTTATTTCTTTCAAAGGGTAGTTTTTGACATTGCCAAGCATTTTCTTCACTTCTTCCTTCAATTCACTAGCCCTTTGTTGCATCTGTGGATTAGGTTTCTGCTTCAACAACATACATATAAGTTAAACGTTCCTGATATAAGATAAAGACAATGTTTGTTTGTGAGGAGTATAGAAGTTTTTAATCAACCTACCTCCGATTGGTCAGTTGTGTTATGTTATGGTTTCTAAAGAAAGATATCTGCATATGTAAGTGTATATATATTTGCACTTGACTACAAAATGCCCCTCATGCATGACCATAGAAGAACGAGTGATGGTGACTTTTAGAAGAAAATGAGGAGAATATGAGATATGAACCTGTTCAAATGATCTTAGCCCTCCCTTAGTTTTATTGATTGGCTATATGAAATGCATTTGAAAGGATTTGGATTTAGTTGAACCCTAAAATAATAGGGCTGAAAATGGGATGTTCCAAAAGGGTTGCTATTTTGGAAGATTTTCTAAGTACTCTGCAGTTGACAAGATGCACTTGTCTTCGCGATGGATCACTACGGAGTGTACTGTGGATACTTTGTGTAGAGTTTTACTCAAATAAAAGCACAAGAAATCTATTTATAGTTATACTGTAATCGAATGAACTCGCCCAATGGGTTCACCATGGATGTAAACCAACAACAAGCAAAGAACACTCCATCAGATATACCTCGTCATCGAACTCTCAAAATCCGATCAGGATTGGTATTCTAACTCTCACACGAAGAAAAAAAAAACTCTTAGAAGTTTAAATAGAAGAATGGTGGCATTATAAAGCGTTGAGTCTGCTAGTAGCTACATTGATTCTGTTGGGAAGTCCCACTTCCCACGTCGTCTAAGTCTTGAGTTGGACAGAGCTTTATATATCTATTTGGGCATTCCACCTATCAGATTAAGCCTTTGGGGTTGGTTTATGGTATCTTACATGGTATCAGATCGGGTTCCAATTCCATTATTTTTGTGTAGCCTGCACGTGGGCCTGCCACGTGAGGGTATAAGAAAATATAAGATTTAGAGAGCATGCTATATTATATACATTGAGATGAGGTTTGTGGTTACCAAGTCCTCAGGAGAGGATGTGATGAAGTGATTCCCCCAAACACTTTGATGAAAGTTTGCATTTTTGCGCACTATCTTACATTTTTCATCTCCTTGAGAGTTGGATTTGTTTGGTCTATCGGAATGGCCAGAGCCTAACACAAGAGACATGAGTATGTAGTTGTGTTTTGGTTACGAAGATGGAAGAAGAGCTAGTTGTGGGTGAATGGAAGGTAGCAATGCATGCATGGTGATTTATAGGCTTGTGGGTGAGGAGTAATAAGTGTAACTTTTTAATTGTTGGTGCGTGTGTTTTCGTGTGGGTTTCCTTATAACTTTCATAAATAATTTTTTTCTATGGTTTGGTTTCGTATACTACTCGAATCAATTACTTCTTATCTATATCTATTCGATGTGATCAAACAAATCCATTTGACAATGACTTGCGTGTTCCAATTTCAAGCATATAAACAGGCCCATTTAGATAAATCCCTATGTATTCCATTAATTCCGTGCAAATAATAGGATCATTTAAGTTAAGCACTTCCCATGCAATTGAATTCCATGCAAATAGACAGGCCCATTCGGATCAATTACTTGCTATGTACTCTAATTCTTATATTTCTTTATTAAATTTATATTTCTACACTATTTCATTGTAATTCCTAATAAGTATTTTCCATTTCGCCACCATCCAATTGGCTATAAAAATTAATAAATGAAAAAAGAAATGTGACTCCACCATTTCGCTTATTGCAATGGATTGTCAATTGTATGCCCAAATAAAGGAGAAGAGTTGAGGTCTTCTTGAAAAAAATATTGATTTTTTTTTCTCCCAAGCCCTAGTCATCAAGCGTAAGGGAAGGGCTTGGGAAGTGCAAGCCCTTTGAGGGTTTTGGCCCACCCAGGCTTGGAAGGTATATATTGACGGTGGGGTAAATAGAGCACCTGGCCCACATTAATATAGAGTTTCAAACCCTAAACACAAGTTGTTTGGAATACTGAGGCTACGAGATCTATGAAAATATTTTTACACTGACTATCCATTTAATAGCCTTAGATTGAAAACAGTCAATGAACCCGATTATTTTGTAATTAGTACATTCCAAATGGCTTTTATCTACTAGCTAGGCTGTTTGTGCCCACAAACTCTACCATGCATTTTAATTTTTGAAGCAACAAAAATTTCTAGGCCCAATTCTTTGGGATGTATGCCTTTCAGGGGTGGAAGTAGTAGGGGACTGGGGTGGGGTGGTCATGGCCCCTAAAATTTCATAATATCCTTTAGTAATGTTGTTAATTTCGGTAGTTTTTCATAGTGGCACCCCGACAATTTTTTTAATAGTGAGCCCCAAGGCATATATCACGGTTCCACCAGTACTGGTACCTTTAGCCCTCTCCAATACATAGATAGTAAGTACATGTCTCGGCCAATCCCTTATCAAACATAGTTATTTATTTTGAACCATCTAGATTTACCCAAATTACTAATTTTACCAACTAGTGATAAATGGCCTTAGGAGGATTAGCCAGATTTCACTTTAGTAGAAGTTGAGCAAATAGTAGCCCAACTCCCAGGGGAATACAAGAAGAGAGAATTACTTAAGTAGTTTACAATTTAAAACATTAGCCAAGGCTTGGAGCATCTCAGCTTTAACCATGATTAGTACTATTTGAGGGAGAATGTGTACATATACTCAACAATCACAAGGAATGTGCAAGAAGCGGCAGTTTTCACCTGACTGTGCAGGGTTTGAACTCTGCAGGATACGCCGCCGCCTCTTCCTACATATGCGGGCTTTCTTCCCACATGAGTAGGGAGCTGTCTTGCCATGGGTGGTGGCTTTTTCTTGGGTCCCATCTCCGTTCGCTGGGGCACGAAAAAAAAATAATTACAAGAAATTCAATAATAAGCATCCTATTCATGATGATTACAGGGAAAGAAAATAAATAAAAGATGAGGACGTGCACATTACTTGCATGGGGTTACTTTTTTTACTGTGAAGGCTTTAAGCCATTCAAAATCTTAAGCTCATGACAAACATTACCAATAAAATCTTATATATTCCCCCACATGCATCAGTAAAAACAGAAGAAAAAAAAAACCCACATGCTTCACGGATGACAAAGAATCCTATAACTATATCCATATGCAGAAGTAGGAGGATGAATCATTCCTATTATTCCTCCGCCAACTGCAGGTTTTAGATGTCGATAGCTGATCCATAGCAAGGCAACATGAGATCATTTTTTTCTCTCTGTTTCCAATGACTTCTTTATATTGTTTCCTCACTAGTCTCTGATTCAGTGATGCCAATGGGTCAGTTTTATTTTTGGTAAAGGGCCAATGGATCAAGTTCAGAAGGTGACCTGTAAGATCCCGGTCCCACTATTAATATATTTATATATATTTTTAATTAGATATTATTATTATTATTATTTTAATTGAATGTATTTTAGTTATTTAAGTGGTTAGGATTAAGTGGGGCACACGTTAGATCAGATGCGTAGATTGGTGAGTTGGGTTAATGGGTAGATGTCTTGACCCGCAGTTTGACCCGACCCAATGACTTAAGCCCAATACTTAACCTAATCCCTTCTTTTAAATAACCGCTCGTCCTTATCTCTCCCCACTAATCTCTGCAACGTTTCCCGTTCCCTGTTCGTCTTCTTCCTCTTCCAACTTTCCAAACCTCTGCAACCTTAAGATCCAGCCATCAGAATCAAGATCTGAAGATACCATCATTCTTGGTTCGACTTTCTTATCTCAGGTAATACTATCCTCAAACCATTAGGAATAGATCTGTATTATTAGGTTATTTTCTTATTCTTTCCAATGTTAGGTTTTGGGTAGGAATACCATAGATCTGTTCATATGAACATTTCTATCCCATCTTTTATGTCAGATCGGTGTTAGGATTGTGATCGAGCGCCCCGGTAATCTCGATTTGGGTTTTGGTTAGGAAACCTACTGCACACTTCTTCAACTTCGGATCTAAGGCAAGTACATTATTATAATTTGTTATTGAATGCGTTAATTGATCTTTGATTCCTATCTAATGCATATAGGTTTGTCTATTTGCCCTTTTCTAAATGATAATGTTAGATTAGGATTTTATGAATGGATATGTGGATTCCATTCTCTTTCTAATGGTTATGATTCGTGTGAATTTGAATGGGATGCACTTTCTTTTGGAAAAAGAGAGGAAAATGGATAAATAAGGGAAAAAACCCCAATTTCTGTGACTGTACGAACTCGGACAACATTCTGAACGTCAAACGTTCGAACGTTGCTTTGGAACGTTCGAACGAGTGAGTTCAGAATCGTCTGAGCCAAATGACAGAGACGTCGAACGTTCGAACGTTCCCTTCGTGCGTTCGAACGCTCGAGTCTGCTCGCCCCTGAGCCAAAGACCCGAGGCATCAAACGTTCGAACGTGCCTCATGAACGTTCGAACGTTTGATTTTCCCTCATTGCTGAGCCAAAAACCCGAGACCCTGAACGTTCGAACGTTGGTCTCGTACGTTCGAACGTTCAGTGTACTTAGGTAATTTGTGTTTATCTTCTATTGATTCGGCTCTGATTAATTTGGGGATTTATGATATCAAATATGGGACTTCATATGGATCTAATAACCTTAAATTATCTACCTGGACTTGACATAAGAACCGTCTTTGGGCATACGGTATCTTATGGACGTAGGATTCAATTACCTGTTATGATTTTAATGAACTCTAGCGAGAAAGGGGTCAATACATCTCTATTGGAAATCCTTCATTGGATCTATGCACCATGAATTTCGAAAGATGTAACGTCCTTAACTTACTAGCGTTATTATTGTGTGTTGACGGGTATATGAATATACGTTTAACCTTAGGATCGATTTTCAATATGTCTTAACCTTTGTATTTGCATGCATATATTGGTTTAGGTTATGTATTCCTTTAGATGCATACCCTATTTTGTACTATGGATTATGAGGTGGCTTGGCAAATTAGATATATGTGATTTGACTATGATATGGATTGGCCGGCCCTTCATTTTGACTTAGGACTCTTGTGTCGGAGCATTATTATTCGGGTCTATTATGCATATATGTTTCCTTTTATGTGGGTCATTTGTGAACGACTGCAGATCGTATGTGGACGGTTGATCACCGATGTGTCCGGATCACTTATAATCCGCTGTGTATGTGAACAGGTTATCCTGTTATGTGTTTATAGATCGGTTTATGACCACCGACATTGTGGACGGGCTTTCCCGATTATGTAGGACTGACCACCCAAAACGGGGACACTTGTCTTCGTGTGAATTATATATTGCTCCATTTGGTGTCTTTCAGATTTACGTCATACGTTCTTTCTTGTACTTATCTTTATCATTGTCTCTTATAATTTCAATTGTTTTTACTCATTTTGATATCGTATCTTAATTTCGAATTATGATCATGTTCTTGCTATTTACGTTACTACATTTGGTGCATAGGTACCGAGCCCTACTTTACCGAGGAGACGGAGGAGGATCAAACGTTTCAAACGTTTGAGCCAACTGACGAACCCGAGTGGGATGCTGGAGACGGTTTCGGAGCCGTCTGAGTCTGCATTAGAGAGGACGTCACCTTAGAAACTCTTTAGATGAACTATATTTTAATGATAAACCTTTTGTAGTAATTGTTTAATTTATTCCACAACTTTAATTATGAATGTTTATTGATTTTCATGTTGGATCTTATTTATGAACTATGAATACCAATTGAATAAGCTTCCGTTGCATTTAATGGAATTTTATTTAGACTCACCACGGTTTGTGATGTGATGTGGGTCCACTTTTGGAAGCTTGTGTTGTATTAAACACAGGAATTGAATTTGTTTTAATTTTTCACGTTTTCCCCAATTATTATTTTGGGGACGTGACAGTTGGTATCAGAGCCCAGCACGATCTTCGGTAATTAAAAATGGACAGAAACAATAGGACGTGGTGAGGATTACGAATTTCGTTAGACAGACTTTAAAGTGCTAACTGTAAAGTCTATAGAATTGTCTGTTAGCTTGTTTCATAGGAGCTAAACCATATTTATTCTATTGCAGGTCATGGCCCAACGTAACACAAGATCTCAGGACAAGGAACCTGGGAATGGATCAAACAATTCAGACGAGCGTTTTAATCAGCTGTTGCAAGCTTTTATGCAATCGCAGAATACTCAGAATGAGCAACAAAAGGCAGCTGAGGCTGAACGAGCTGCAGAGAAGCAACAAGAAAGAGAAGAGAGAGCTGCTGAGAGAGCACAAGCAGATCATGATAGGGCAGCATTTCAAGCTCAGATCATAGCCTTGACTGACAGAGCAGCCCAGCCAGTACAAGTGGTCATGCCTCCAAAGGAAGTAGATCCTAATGACTTGTACGAGAAATTTAGGAAGAGGGTTCCTCCTGAGTTTCATGGGTCAGAAGATCCAATGGCGGCAGATGATTTTATAGAGCAATTGGAGCAGATCTTTGCAGTTTTCCGCTGTACTCAGAAGCAGCGAGTTAACTTGGCAGCCTACATGTTTAGAGGAATAGCTCTTCAATGGTGGAATTCGGTGAAGATGGTAGTACAAGCTGATGCAGTGGCTGAAGAGATTTCGTGGGAAACATTCACTAAGGAGTTCATGGATAAGTTTATTCCCAAATATGTCAAGGATCAGTGGAAGAGAGATTTCCAAAACTTGGTGCAAGGTGATATGTCGGTGCAGCAGTATGAGCAGCAATTCACCAGATTGGCTAAGTATGCTCCTACTCTAGTCGTTCCTGAAGAAGAGAAAATCAGGCGTTTTCTTGATGGGTTATCAGCTGACATTTACATGATGATTGGAGACAATCAACGCCCGACATTCCAGGAAACGGTAAAGAGTGCATATTGGGCTGAAGGTGCACTAAAGAAGAAATCAGAAGAGAGACAAGCCAAATTTCAGCAATATCAATCAAAGCAGTCTTCTAGCCAAGGCAACCCGAAGAAACAAAAGTTTCAAGGTCAACCCTCAGGTGGTCAGAGACAACTGTGTGGACGGTGTGGGAAAAATCATCCTACTGAACAGTGCTACAAGGAGACTGGAGCATGTTTTCATTGTGGGCAGTTCGGACATCAAGTTCGCGATTGTCCCAATGGTGGTAGTCAGTTTCCAAAATCCCAGTTAGCAGCTACTCGTGTTCCTACGCAGCAGACTTGGAGAGCAGCACCTCCGCAAGGACCACAGCAGATTTATCGGGCTCCACAGCAGCAGATGTACCGAGCACCAGCTCCTCAGTACCAGCAATATAGGGGTGCAGCGCTACAGCAGCAGAGGCCTGTTCTAGGACAACAGAGGCCAGTGCAGGGACAACAGAGACCGGCTCAGGTGCAACAGAGACAATTCCAGCAGCAAAGGCAACAACAGCCAGTGGGCCAACCTAGAGCACCGAGGCCAGTACCAGCGCAGCAGATGGGCATGGCATATGCAATTACTCATGAGGATGCAGATGCTTCTGCAGAAGTGGTGGAAGGTATTGTTCTAATCTCCGAGGTAGAAGCTAAGGCCATTTTCGACCCTGGCTCTACACATTCTTTTGTTTCTCATGATTTTGCTAGACATATCAATGAGAATGTAGTAAGGTTAGATGTTGCATTAATAGTCGGTACCCCAGTAGGCACGAAGGTCCGTTGTCACCAGTATTTTCCAAGTACCCGAGTTCAGGTCGGAGATTTTATTTTACCTGCAAACCTGATTCTTTTAACGATGAAGGACTTCGATGTCATACTTGGTATGGATTGGTTAGCGACCTATAGAGCAGTGATGGATTGTTTTAACAAAACCATCAAGTTGTCTTTGCATTCGGACACTGTCGAATTCGTGGGGCAAAGGAGATTGATTAAGACATGCCGGATATCAGCTTTGAAAGCAGAAAGATTGTTGCAATCTGGATGTGAAGGATACTTGGCGTTTATCACGGAGGATAAACAGTCAAAAGGGGTGGAGGATATTCCAGTGGTCTGTGAGTTTCCGGATGTTTTCCCCGATGAGATTCCAGGCTTACCTCCAGTTAGGGAGATAGATTTCTCAATCGAATTGGTACCAGGGACAGCTTCAATTTCTAAAGCTCCATATAGAATGGCTCCAGCAGAACTCAGAGTTGAAAACTCAATTGCAGGATTTGTTGGACAAGGGATTTGTGAGACCAAGTGTATCACCTTAGGGTGCACCGGTTCTATTTGTGAAAAAGAAGGATGGTTCCATGAGGATGTGCATAGATTATAGACAACTCAATCAGGTCACAATCAAGAATAAATACCCTCTTCCTAGGATTGATGAATTGTTTGACCAGCTTCAGGGAGCAGAATACTTCTCAAAGATAGACTTGAGATCAGGATATCACCAGCTCAGAGTTCGAGATCAGGACATTCAGAAGACAGCATTCAGGACGAGATATGGCCACTACGAGTTTTTAGTAATGCCGTTTGGATTAACAAATGCTCCCGGAGTATTTATGGCCTTAATGAATAAGATATTTACTCCATTTCTCGACCAGTTCATCGTTGTTTTTATAGATGACGTATTAGTGTATTCTCGGTCTCGAGAAGATCATGAGCAGCATTTGAGGTCAGCATTGCAGACTTTGAGAAATCATCAACTCTATGCCAAGTTGAGTAAGTGTGAATTTTGGCTTGAGCAAGTCATTTTCTTGGGTCACATCATCAGCAAGGAAGGATTGGCGGTAGATCCAGGAAAGATTGAGGCAGTGGTCAAATGGCAGAGACCCATGTCAATAACAGAGATTCGTAGTTTCTTGGGTTTAGCAGGTTATTACAGGAGATTTGTGAAAGGATTTTCATCCATTGCTGCTCCATTGACCAAATTAACACGAAAAGATGTACCGTTCGTGTGGACTGACGAATGTGAAGCAAGTTTTCAGGAGTTAAAGAATAGGTTGACTACAGCTCCAGTGCTCACATTGCCTACAGAGAATGGTAAATTTGTCATTTACACAGATGCTTCAAAGGTTGGATTGGGTTGTGTGCTTATGCAAGATGGGAAGGTAGTAGCTTATGGCTCTAGGCAATTGAAAGAGCATGAGAAAAGATATGCCACTCATGATTTGGAACTAGCAGCAGTAGTAATGGCATTGAAGATGTGGCGACATTACTTGTATGGTGAGAAGTTTGAAATTCATTCAGACCATAGAAGTCTCCAATATTTGTTTACTCAGCCTGAATTGAACATGAGACAGACCCGGTGGATGGAATACATGAAGGATTTTGACTTTCCAATCAAATATCATCCCGGGAAAGCCAATGTAGTGGCTGATGCATTGAGTCGAAGAGTAGTAACTAATGCATGTTTGAGAGCAGAATGGTCTTGGGCAGAAATTTTCCTAGATTTGGGAGTGACTTTGCAGTCGATTGATGACAAGGTTATGTTGGCTCACATGTTTGTTTGGGAACCAGAGATCTTGAACAGGATCAAAAGCAGGCAGGTAGAGGATCCTGAGCTAGCTCGAGTGATTGAACAAATTGACAGCAGACCAGATTTCAGATTATTGGAGGGTGTGTTGTATTTTCAAGATCGGTTATGTGTGCCAAACATAGAGGAGTTGAAGAATGAGATCATGACGGAAGCGCATCATTCCCGTTATACTATTCATCCAGGCAGTACAAAGATGTACCAGAACCTGCGTAATCACTATTGGTGGAATAACATGAAGAAGGAAGTAGCAGGATTTACAGCAAGATGCTTGGTGTGTCAGCAAGTAAAGGCAGAACGGAAGCAACCCCCAGGACTTTTAAAACAATTGGAAGTGCCAGAATGGAAATGGGAACACATAACAATGGATTTTATTTCTGGATTGCCATCGATTCATAACAGAGATAGTATCTGGGTGATAGTTGACAGATTGACAAAGGTGGCACATTTCTTACCTATGAATATGAAGACACCTCGAGATGAATTAGCTCGAATGTATATGGAGAAGGTTGTCACAATTCATGGAGTTCCCCTATCGATTGTATCAGACAGAGATCCTAGATTTTTGGGCAGATTCTGGACAGAACTTCAAGCAGCTTTGGGCACGAAGTTGAATTTCAGTACAGCGTATCATCCTCAGACCGACGGTCAAACTGAAAGGACTAATCAGACACTTGAGGATATGTTGCGAGCTTGCGTTCTCGAGTTTGGGAAGGACTGGCAGAAAAGTCTCCCATTATGCGAGTTTGCATATAATAATAGTTATCACTCCAGTATTGGTATGGCACCATTTGAAGCGTTGTATGGTCGTAGATGTAGAACCCCAATCTGTTGGGAAGAAATCGGTGTCAGAAGTTTTCACGGCCCATCTATTGTTAGTGATACCAGTGAGCAAGTGAAGCAAATTCATGACCGGTTGAAAATTGCTAGAAGCCGGCAGAAGAGTTATGCAGACATGAAGAGAAGAGATCTTCAGTTTGAAATAGGTGAACAAGTATTTCTTAAGGTTTCACCGACAAGAGGAACATTGCGATTTGGGCAAAAAGGGAAGTTATCTCGGCGATTTATCGGTCCATTTGAGATCTTGGAAAGAATTGGAGAAGTTGCTTACAGATTGGCTTTACCCGCAGAGTTGTCAGCGGTGCATAATGTTTTCCATGTCTCAATGTTGAAAAAGTATATCAAAGACCCTTTGCATGTGTTGCACTACGAACCATTGGAATTGCAGCCAGATGTTACGTACATTGAGCGACCGTCTCAGATAATCGACACAAAGGAGCAAGTCCTCAGGACTCGAACGTTACATTGGGTGAAAGTCCAGTGGGAACACCATAGTCCTCGAGAAGCTACTTGGGAACTTCGAGACCAAGTAAAGAAGTTGTATCCGTTTCTTCTTCCAGAGGTATTAATTTTATTTGGAGGACCAAATGTCCTAAGGGGGGGAGAATGTAAGATCCCGGTCCCACTATTAATATATTTATATATATTTTTAATTAGATATTATTATTATTATTATTTTAATTGAATGTATTTTAGTTATTTAAGTGGTTAGGATTAAGTGGGGCACACGTTAGATCAGATGCGTAGATTGGTGAGTTGGGTTAATGGGTAGATGTCTTGACCCGCAGTTTGACCCGACCCAATGACTTAAGCCCAATACTTAACCTAATCCCTTCTTTTAAATAACGCTCGTCCTTATCTCTCCCCACTAATCTCTGCAACGTTTCCCGTTCCCTGTTCGTCTTCTTCCTCTTCCAACTTTCCAAACCTCTGCAACCTTAAGATCCAGCCATCAGAATCAAGATCTGAAGATATCATCATTCTTGGTTCGACTTTCTTATCTCAGGTAATACTATCCTCAAACCATTAGGAATAGATCTGTATTATTAGGTTATTTTCTTATTCTTTCCAATGTTAGGTTTTGGGTAGGAATACCATTGATCTGTTCATATGAACATTTCTATCCCATCTTTTATGTCAGATCGGTGTTAGGATTGTGATCGAGCGCCGCGGTAATCTCAATTTGGGTTTTGGTTAGGAAACCTACTGCACACTTCTTCAACTTCGGATCTAAGGCAAGTACATTATTATAATTTGTTATTGAATGCGTTAATTGATCTTTGATTCCTATCTAATGCATATAGGTTTGTCTATTTGCCCTTTTCTAAATGATAATGTTAGATTAGGATTTTATGAATGGATATGTGGATTCCATTCTCTTTCTAATGTTATGATTCGTGTGGAATTTGAATGGGATGCACTCTCTTTTGGAAAAAGAGAGGAAAATGGATAAATAGGGGAAAAACCCCAATTTCTGTGACTGTACGAACTCGGACAACATTCTGAACGTCAAACGTTCGAACGTTGCTTTGGAACGTTCGAACGAGTGAGTTCAGAATCGTCTGAGCCAAATGACAGAGACGTCGAACGTTCGAACGTTCCCTTCGTGCGTTCGAACGCTCGAGTCTGCTCGCCCCTAAGCCAAAAACCTGAGGCATCAAACGTTCGAACGTGCCTCATGAACGCTCGAACGTTTGATTTTCCCTCATTGCTGAGCCAAAAACCCGAGACCCTGAACGTTCGAACGTTGGTCTCGTACGTTCGAACGTTCAGTGTACTTAGGTAATTTGTGTTTATCTTCTATTGATTCGGCTCTGATTAATTTGGGGATTTATGATATCAAATATGGGACTTCATATGGATCTAATAACCTTAAATTATCTACCTGGACTTGACATAAGAACCGTCTTTGGGCATACGGTATCTTATGGACGTAGGATTCAATTACCTGTTATGATTTTAATGAACTCTAGCGAGAAAGGGGTCAATACATCTCTATTGGAAATCCTTCATTGGATCTATGCACCATGAATTTCGAAAGATGTAACGTCCTTAACTTACTAGCGTTATTATTGTGTGTTGACGGGTATATGAATATACGTTTAACCTTAGGATCGATTTTCAATATGTCTTAACCTTTGTATTTGCATGCATATATTGGTTTAGGTTATGTATTCCTTTAGATGCATACCCTATTTTGTACTATGGATTATGAGGTGGCTTGGCAAATTAGATATATGTGATTTGACTATGATATGGATTGGCCGGCCCTTCATTTTGACTTAGGACTCTTGTGTCGGAGCATTATTATTCGGGTCTATTATGCATATATGTTTCCTTTTATGTGGGTCATTTGTGAACGACTGCAGATCGTATGTGGACGGTTGATCACCGATGTGTCCGGATCACTTATAATCCGCTGTGTATGTGAACAGGTTATCCTGTTATGTGTTTATAGATCGGTTTATGACCACCGACATTGTGGACGGGCTTTCCCGATTATGTAGGACTGACCACCCAAAACGGGGACACTTGTCTTCGTGTGAATTATATATTGCTCCATTTGGTGTCTTTCAGATTTACGTCATACGTTCTTTCTTGTACTTATCTTTATCATTGTCTCTTATAATTTCAATTGTTTTTACTCATTTTGATATCGTATCTTAATTTCGAATTATGATCATGTTCTTGCTATTTACGTTACTACATTTGGTGCATAGGTACCGAGCCCTACTTTACCGAGGAGACGGAGGAGGATCAAACGTTTCAAACGTTTGAGCCAACTGACGAACCCGAGTGGGATGCTGGAGACGGTTTCGGAGCCGTCTGAGTCTGCATTAGAGAGGACGTCACCTTAGAAACTCTTTAGATGAACTATATTTTAATGATAAACCTTTTGTAGTAATTGTTTAATTTATTCCACAACTTTAATTATGAATGTTTATTGATTTTCATGTTGGATCTTATTTATGAACTATGAATACCAATTGAATAAGCTTCCGTTGCATTTAATGGAATTTTATTTAGACTCACCACGGTTTGTGATGTGATGTGGGTCCACTTTTGGAAGCTTGTGTTGTATTAAACACAGGAATTGAATTTGTTTTAATTTTTCACGTTTTCCCCAATTATTATTTTGGGGACGTGACATGACCTGCGCAAGTACAACCCACCCCATTAGAGTTGGATTTGCTTGTGATTTTTCAAACTGTTTGACGTATATATATTTTGAGCCAAATGTGGGTAAACAAAAGATTAAAATAACGAAAACCAAAACAAAGAATATGCTTTAATGTGATCAATTGGTGCTGGTCCCACCTCTTATTGGTGCAAGAGTTATGTGTTGCTGGCCCACACCTCTGATTGGTGCAAAAGTTTTTCGTCACCTTTTAGGATCCGAACTGTGAGGCTCCACTTTTTGTGGACCCTCATTTTAATTTGAATATTATAAATTATAGTTTGAGCTATCTAATTATGCTATTTAATAGGGATTAGTAAGGGTAGATAGGTATTTTCCTAAGTCTTAATCTATTTTCTAGGAATTAGGCCTTTTGTGTATTTTATAGGTTTTATAGGGTGTTAATTATAAATTGGAGGATTATTAGTTAGTGGAGGCCCTAGCTAATAATTAAATTGAACTTGGATACTATATTTATACTGTTATAGGCTAAGGCCATGGTTTTTGTGGGCCTTGGTAAGGATCCGATGTTAGACTTAGACTTAGATTGTATTCCATGGATTGGGCTTGTACTTGGACCTCTAAGGGACTTGTTAAGACCTTGCCCGAGCAAGGCAAGCCTAGACATACACAGACCTGGCCTGTATTTGTTTCCTTGAGTTGGCGTTAGCATTCACTCGGTTGTCTTAAGCTCAGCCTTTGAACTGATCATTATTGGTATGAGCTATATTGATTGTGGAGAGAGAGCTATCATGATGAGCTATGTTTGGACGGACGGTGTGATATCGGTTCTTGTCTTTTGAGTGTGAGAGTGTTGAGATTGATGAGTGTTATTATTTTGCAGGGCTCGTCATCCCTTGTACCGTTACTTTATTTTCCCGCCGCGACTGTTTACAGTATGGGAGGGCCGCGGCATAATATCTCGCGGTGTTCAGCTTATGTGAATGTACCACATTGATGTCTGTTAGAATAGATACTTTATTTATCCTGATTCTAAATGCTTTATCATGCTCAATTGCCTAGATTATGTACCGTTGATATTCTTATGATTATGTGATTATCTCTACTCTTTTGATGCATGCATCATATGTTACTCGTATACTGTGTCTTGCCAGATCTTTGGATTTGACCCATTATTGGTGCTTGGGTATTGATTCCGATATCGAGGACGACGCGTTCGTCGTGTCGCCCGTAGCTGGTGACTATGGATGGGGAATAGCTGACCAAGAGGTCGAGCTAGATAATGGAGTGCTTACACATGAGATCTGAGAGTACTACCTTTTGGGTATTGAGTGTTTATATTGTGAGCAGGGAGGTAGACTGATATGTACAGACTTTTATTATTCACATTTGAGGTTTAGGTTGGACTTCAGCCCTGCTACACTTGCTTCATTTTATATTATATCTTATGCTTCCGCTATTGTTAGTATTGCTTTTGATATCTTACTTAAGCTTCCGCAATTCAACCATTAATTGATTATTATTGTTCAAAAAGTTTTAAATTTGACCTCACTGCTGACCTATGATCTTGGAGGTTCTCGGATTTTCCTGGAAGTAGCAAGCCAAATGCGGGTACCTTGAAGGTAATCTCGGTATACAGAATTAGGGCGTTACACGAACTGTTCATTCTACCCAAATAAGTGGAGCTTACCAACAAAATCAAAACCTCTAGAGTAAAGAGAATGGTGAAAAGAGGGAATGGTAAAGAGAGAACTGAAGGGGGCAACATGGCTTTCCTTTGTAGGTTGACATCAAAGAAAGTATTGTTTATTCCCTTACTCATTTAAGTTAGCCAGATTTACAGCCTATTAACAGAGGTACAAATAGTCAAAAACATAAATTCTAAAAGAAAAGAAATTACCTCTTCTTCAAAAGCATATGTGATGCTGGATTCTTGATAACTTGATCCCTTATACGAATTGTATAACAGAGCTAGGGCAATTGATTCTCTTCCTCCAAATGAGGTTGTTTTTTTTCTTTTTCTTTTAAGGATCTCTCAAACAACTATTTTACATAGGTTTTCTCACCATCTTCAGAGTCTTTAGAGAGGGAAATGAGAATTGTCGAAGAGTGGGAAATGAGGAGAAAATAGGATAGGTAAGGCTAGTAAATGACGATTGAAATTGAGTTAGAAACCATGGGCCGGTGCAATAGGGTATGAAATGATAATTAAATGATTTAATTTGGGAAAGTGGACATTTTCCATTTCTCTATAGGCAAAAACCATGAGCCTGAACTAATTAATACCGATGATTGAATTAATTAATATTGAGTTAAAAACCATCACCTTTCACGTATAAGAATAATAAGTGGAGAACGGAAATGGAAGGGAGTGAGTGGGTACATGAAGTGGAGAGGAGTGATGATCACATGTGCAAATCAAAGGGAGTAACGGATGGTCAAGAGAAGTTTGACATGGTCAAAATAAATTGGATGCAATCAACTGATTTCTCAATTAGAATCGGCCGTTGTCATACTATAAAAAATCTATAAAATTTTAAAAATTTATAAGAAACTTAAAATATTAAATTTTATGTATAAATTAAGTTAAAATGAAAAAAAGAATTACATAAAATATAATATATAACTTATAATAAGATGATGTCATGCGAAATTCCAAGTAGTAAATTCATCACCTATTACATCATTTGCATCATTGCTAGAATTATTTACCTTTTGTTTCTTGCCTTTTAAAGGTTTTCATTTTTCTCACCACTTCATCTCATACAACCATTAACTCACCATGACAAGAGAAAAAGAGTACTAAATCCTGAAATTTGAATTTGAATACCGGCCCATCTATCATTCAATCAGTTATATAGTTGGTAAAAAAATGGTAATCAAATTAAAAATGAAGTTTTAAAAATGAAATTTGGGTAGAAAATAAAACCTATGGTGAAAATATTTAGGGGTTCTCGATTTCTAGATTGGTCTACTCAAATAATCAGACAAAAGTATGCAAATAATAAAAACTATGCAGCAGAAATAAAACTACAAGCACATACTATAAAGACACCAAATTTTAGGTGAAAAATCCTAACCGGGTAAAAAACCACCGATCCAACCTAAAATAAAAATCAAGCACTATAAATCTCGCAATTACAAGAAACTCAGATTTCCTCCCCAGATATCCCCTACCTAAGGACTGAAGTTACCTTGTGTCGCTTCACATTTCAACGACTTCACACCACTGATTGCAACAGACTCAATCCAGCACTCGACTCCTCAAATCTTCTACCCAGGAAGACAATCTTCTACAAATGATGCAGAAGAACAGGCTTTAGAGAACTTGGCAGCACAACTTCTTAAAAAATCTCTAGAAAAGAATTCCCTCAATCAAATATCTAACTCAGCACTTTGAGAGGTGAAGTCTATCTTTAGAATAGCTCTTGAGTCCTTTAAATAGCTCTTGGGACGTGCTTAATATTCCCTAATTTGATTAGGATTAAAACCATCAATTTGAGCACAATTAGAATAACATAATCTTAATTTCCCCGGACTCCCTGCGCCTTGTCCGCTCGAGCGGATGATGTACTGTGACATGCCTGTAACATCCATATACTGTAACATGCTGTGTTATGTAACATGAGCCACTCCTTTAAATTCCCATATGATATCATCAAAAGACTTTATGAGATGACACATACGAATTGCTCCTTTCTTGTGAACTATTTGCTTTGCCCCAGATGATGTCATCAAGTCAAAAGACTTTATGAGATGACACATGTAATGATGCCTCATATGGTAGTCCTCATGTGTTGATGAAGTGAAACTCCATAGCACAAGTCCTAAGCTATCTTCCTTTATAAGCAGTCCATTTTGCTCTTCCATCTTCAGAGTCCTTTTCTAAATAAAACATACAATTCAAAAGACCCAGAGTTTTGTCCAACCCATGAATTTAGCCAACACTCAAAATCCTAACAGTCTCCCCCTTTGGCAATTCATGGACAAAACTCCCTAAGACAATACAAAAATGATCTACCAAAAAGAAACCAAAAATACATTGAAAAAAATCGACAATCAGCACATGTAGATCTATAACTGTAATGTCTCTGACTCTTTGAACTTCTTGTTCTCCCCCTTGATCTGTCACATTTCTCCCCCTTTTTTCCATAATTGACAAAGTTTAAAGATAAGAATTGCAGCTTTCTTGTCAATTAGGATCAATAGCTCCCCCTCAAGTTCAACTCCCCATGAAAGTATCTTCGTAGCAGCGCCGGGGGTGGGAGCTTGATCTCATTGATCAAGGCTTTTATATGTAGTCACCCACACTTGTGTAGTATGATCTTTAAGCAAAGTGTTAGCAAACTCAGTAGGCAAATCAGATCTTTAACCTAAATTGCAGTCGTCTTGGGTGGAGAAAAATTCTTCCGCCATTGCTTTGTCTTTGGTAGACTATTCAGCGTTTTGCAATAGGGACGAATGTGTCCTTTTAATCCACAATGATGACAAGTGGAAGTGCGTGCAGCGCGTGATACATTCTTTTTCTTAAAACTACTCGACACATTGTATAAAAGTGCAGTATGTGGAGTATTATGTGCAACACTTGAAACAAAAATTATTTTACCGTTAGCATTTGAAGTGGATGCACCATGATCATAACCGAAACCGATTCTGTCAAACTGAGACTTCTGACTGCACAAGATATTTGCAAGAGTTTTTGAACCAGTGTTCGTCTTATGTAGAGAAACTTTTGTTACTTCTAGCTCCAACAAAGTGATCTTCAGTCTTCCTTGTAGATCTTGATTTTCAGCTTTCAGTTCACTGTCTCATTCTTCAGATCTGCTATTTCTTTGTCAGCTTTTTGCAGTTTTTGACCATCAGTAGTCAAATTTTCAGTCAAACAGTTTTTCTGACTTTTCAAGAGATAAACTTGTTTAAGCGCTTGCTCTAATTCAATTTTCAATGCAGAATTTTCTTATTGAGCAGCCTTCAACTTGATAGTAAACTTGTTAGCAAATTTAGTCATCTTGACGTAATCAGCATATGTAGCATGGTACAATTCTTCAAAATCTTTCTATTGATCTGACATCTCATCATCAATATCAGTATCATTGTCAGACACAGACGCAGCCAGGAACGCAATAAACTTGCCCTTTTCTTTATCTGAAGAATCATTTTCAGAATCTCTTTCTTCTTCCTTTTCTTCTTCAAAAGATTCTTCATCCCAAATTTGTTGAGAACCTTTTGCTTTGTACCCGTTTTCTTGTTAGTACATTCATTAGCATAATGACCATAGCCTTAGCACTCGAAACACTTTATTCCTTTTGCAGGATCCTTCTTCCTAGATTTTGAATTCTTCCAATTGGCTTGTTTTGATTTCATATATTTCTTGTAGCATTTCATAAAATCAGCCATATTTACTTCAGCTTCAGATTCAGAATCAGACTCGGTTTTCTTTTCAGGTTTCTTTCTTGATTCTGAGATAGCTTTCAAAGCAATACCCTTCTCTTTCGATTTTCCTTTATTCAACTGGTTTGCTTCAAAGGTTTGAAGATTTCCAACCAGCTGGTTGATCTTAAGGGTATCAAGATTCTTATTTTCTTCATAGCATCAACTTTAGAATCGAACCTCGAAGGTAGAGACCTCAGAATTTTCTTGACAATCTTGTTTTCTTGAATTTCCTCACCCAGGTTGAAAATAGAATTAACAATATCATTCAGTTTTGCATAAAATTGATCAAAGTTTCATCTTCTTCCATCACGATGGTTTCAAATTCTTTAGTTAGCCTTTGCAATTTTGCTTGCTTCACCGTATCTGTACCCTCATAAACCGTCTGTAAGACTGCCCATGCTTCTTTTGCAGTTTTGCAAGTGGAGATCCTACGAAACTCTTCAGCAGACACTCCATTGTATATATTTTTCACTGCCTTGTTATTACAATTGGAGGCACGCTTCTCGTCCTTAGTCCATTCAGCTTTAGGTTTAGGAACAGTTTGTCCACTAACCACTATCGTTGGTATGGAGTAGCCCTCCTCACAAATATCCCACACATCATCATCAATGGACTTAAGAAATCCAACCATTCTTTGCTTCCAATGTGCATAATTAGAACCATTAAACAAAGGAGGCTTGAAAGTTGATGTCCCTTCTCTATTGAGCACCATTCTAGAAATCTTTATAGATCAAACACAATAACTTAGTGCAACCCGCTCTGATACCAATTGAAAATATTTAGGGGTTTCCGATTTTTAGATTGGTCTACTCAAATAATCAGACAAAATTGTGCAAATAATAAAAACTATGCAGTGGAAATAAAAGTACAAGCACACACCACAAAGACACCAAATTTTAGGTGGAAAACCCCAACCGAGTAAAAAACCATCGATCCAACCTGGATCAATAATCAAGCACTATGAATCTTGCAATTACAAGAAACTCATATTTTCTCCCCAGATATCCCCTACCTAAGGACTGAAGTAACCTTGTGTCGCTTCACGCTTCAACGACTTCCCACCGCTGATTGCAACAGACTCAATCCAGCACTCGACTCCTCAAATCTTCTACCCAGGAAGACAATCTTCTACAAATGATGCAGAAGAACAGGCTCTAGAGAACTTGGCAGCACAACTTCTTAAAAAATCTCTAGAAAAGAATTCTCTC
Organism: Litsea cubeba; assembly: GCA_012931725.1. Classification (NCBI taxonomy): domain Eukaryota; kingdom Viridiplantae; phylum Streptophyta; class Magnoliopsida; order Laurales; family Lauraceae; genus Litsea; species Litsea cubeba. The sequence goes on from CM022945.1 coordinate 43,134,797, forward strand.
AATAAAATCTCTAACTCAGCACTTTGAGAGGTGAAGTCTATCTTTAGAATAGCCCTTGAGTCCTTTAAATAGCCCTTGGGACGTGATTAATATTTCCTATTTTGATTAGGATTAAAACCATCAATTTGAGCACAATTAGAATAACATAATCTTAATTTCCCCGGACTCCCTGCGCCTTGTCCGTTCGAGCGGACCCTTCATCCACTCGAGTGGATGAGGTACTGTGACATGCTTGTAACATCCGTATACTGTAACATGCTGTGTTATGTAACATGAGCCACTCCTTTAAATTCCCATATGATGTCATCAAAAGACTTTATGAGATAACACATACGAATTGCTCCTTTCTTGTGAACTATTTGCTTTGCCCCAGATGACGTCATCAAGTCAAAAGACTTTATGAGATGACACATGTAATGATGCCTCATATGGTAGTCCTCATGTGTTGATGAAGTGAAACTCCATGGCACAAGTCCTAAGCTATCTTCCTTAAGCAGTCTATTTTGGTCTTCCATCTTCAGAGTCCTTTTCTAAATAAAACATACAACTCAAAAGACCCAGAGTTTTGTCCAACCCATGAATTTAGCCAACACTCAAAATCCTAACATATGGTTGTATTAAAAATGAAATTTGCATTAACACTTTTTACCCTACGGTGTATGCTTATAAATGAATGGATTGAACTCATCCTCATTCCCTGTTCTTCGTGAAAAAACGATGACACTCGACTTGCTTCCCCTCTATAGGTCATTCCCACCTCTTCAAGACCCCAAGGTCATTCGTTCAAGCACGATACAATTTCAAATCCAAGCAAAAATGAGGGATGGAAAGGATCTAGCCAGTCCAGGGATATAATAAGGCTTTGATGGGGAAACGCTACCCTAAATTGATGGGGAAACACTACCCTAAAACATTGTCATCTCTCTCTCTCTCTCTCTCTCTCTCTCTCTCTCTCTCTCTCGTTTCCATTGGACATGCTACATCCTTCAAAACAAAACAGATGAAGTTGAATAAAAGGAAAACCTCAAACACTCAGCCAAAAGGATAATAGAAGCTGAAATTCCTTAAAGATGGGCGGCATCCTTTAATGATATGCTTTTTCTACCAAAAAGACATGCTACATCCTTCTTGGAAATTCCAAAAAGATGAGCTGTGAAAAAGGGGTTAGGGTTTGCCCTTTTTCTTATTAATTCAAAGGAATTCATTGCAAATGGGGTTATATGTAAGGTATATGAAAGGAGAGAAGAGTGCAGGGCAAGGATAGAGAACTTAAAAGTCCCTTTGAGATTTTTGAGATGTTAGATCTTACTTTATGAAGGTTGGGTTTTCACAGTTATATTTACCAAATCCAGAGTAACCTTCGTCCCTAGTTCCCCAACCCCCAGATCTAGCAACACCCTACTTTTCCCCCCATCCATTCCCACCGACTTATCACCTACTTTGGACCAAGACCAACTAGGAATTTTGCACAAGCATCTAGCAGGTCTTATCCACCTGAACCGAGCTAGTGCTCATATCTTTCCCCCAAGCCTCCCCTACTCTCTCTCAGCCTATCCTAACCATCCCTCCCTCTCACTTTGGCTCTGTTTTTCCCCTTCTTGGAAATGGAACAAAAGAGAACGTAAGTGGGAGTTCTGTCAAGGTTGCGATGGATTGCAGGGTCCCTAAGGACCCTTAACGTTAGAGAAAAAGGTCGATAGAGACGCTAGTAGAAAACGCTAAAAAAAAAAAAAAAAAACTTTTTCGGGCAAAATGCCCGATTTGGTGCAAGGTCAGTTAAAATGATCTTTTCGGTCCACTGGTCGCCTAATCTATGTTGTTTTATAAAATCTTCAAATATCTAAAAAAAATCTAATATTCTAGGTATACTTTTTAACATGTATCCATGATAATTCAAATTAATATTTTTTATGTGCAAGAAGAAAAATACTAATATAAGAGGAAAAGAAACTTGCATATTACATGATCTTAAGTGTAAACATCGACAGTAAAAGATCAAATATAGGTCTATAATTATATTATAATTGTTATTTATATCGTCATTTTTTAATTTCTTTTTATTTGTTCTGTAATTCGATTTTAACCAATTGATGTTTGTGTACAAGTGGGAGTGCTTCCGATTTCTCTCTAGATTCTTCAAGGTCTTTAGAGAGAGAATTAAGAATTTAATGGTAGAGAAACTAGAGTATAAAATGAAGAGGAAAGGGGGAAATTAAGGTTGATAAATAACAATTGAAAATTTTAATATAGAATTGCAGTGGCGGACACAGGAATTTTTTTTTTTTTTTGGTGGAGCTAAACCTTCGCTCGGTTTGTTAACTTTTTTCTCAAAAGCGAACCCCATAAATTGTGAGTTATGGGTTTCACAATGGGACCCATATATTTATTTAGTTAAATTAGTAAATGTAAATAATAATAGAAAAATTGTGATAAAGATGAAAACTCATGAGGGAAATTTTAGGGATGTGGGAGATTTTAGGAGAGGATCAAGTAAATTGTAGATATTTTAGGATCTTGATTTAGTTATATTTGTTCTTGGGCATAGATTGAGTGTCGATTTCAAATTTCAATGTTGATTTTGAAATCAATTAATGGCATCCACAATGGGCCCCACGGATTAATTCTGCTAAATAGTGAAAGGAAAATATGGAGAAAAATGCATCAAGATACAGCCTATGAAGGTGCCCCTCGTAAATTGTGAGTTTGGAAAGAAAAAGTTTGACTTTCACAATGGGACCCCTATATTGTTCGAACATGGAATAAAGAAAATAAAAGGGAAAAAAATTGGCTTTGATAGTGGGAACCAAAAAATGATTAAAAACAACAAAGATGAAGATGACTATGATTTATAAGTGGGCCCAAACTTCTGCAACTTGAATCTGACATGAGGGTCCCACAAATTGATTTTCAACAAAATTTAACACATACATGCTCACCTATCGTAGAAATCATCGGCGAGTTTGCACTCTATGTGGGGTTGCTCCATTGGTTAACAACCACTCCCCTCACCCAGATGACCACCGATTGACACCCCCCCCCCCCCCCCCCCCCCGGACTTTCTACAGGTACAAGTTCTCACTTAGTGAGGAGGTTATCTCTCCTCGTATGTGCAAGTTTCGCTCCCCGAATGTGTGAGTCTCTCGTGAATCTCTCATCTCAGTCTCAACCAATTACAAATAAGAAAAAGGAAAATAATAAAAGAATGGTGTAAAAAAGTTTTTTGTTTTTTAAAGAAAATTTTCAAAAAAGGCCCTAAGTTTCTGCCTTATTTCAAAAAATGATACAAGTTTCAGAACTTTTCAAATCAATCTCTGAGTTTTCAAGGAAGTTCTCAATTAAGAACATTCGTGTTATGAAATATGGATCTTGGGTGGATGCACACATAAGAAGAGCTAGGGTTAGAATTAGGGTTCCTCAATTATGAGGTCATTTTGCCTATAAATAGGCCTCTCCCATTTGTATTTGTACACACATATAATATGATAATAGAAAGTCTCTCTACTTCTCCCTCTAATATTCTCTCTTTTCTAATACGTTATCAGCACAATAGTCTTCGGTTCTCATATGTTGAAGGAGTAGAAGATGGTGGGTGATCTTGCAAGTAAGGGCTGTTGTCTTGGAGCAAAGGGTCCGGGCTATACAACCTCGCTCCTGGCCATGGCCGGTCCTCGAGAGTCTCTACATTATGTCACATGCATCTATTCCAATGAATCGGGTTGCCAATTTTGCCCTAGAAATCTTACGAGTTTGTCTGATATGGAACCCTTTTTTTATATTAGGCTATGCTTTTGAAGGATGAGAAGTTTGAGGCCATGCATCCCTTTTGCAGTGGGGGCCATCTGATCAATGGTTTGGATTGCCAGGATCTCACCTGGGGAAACTTGGGTTACCTTGGCATGTACAAAGGCAAAGAAAAAAAAAAAGAAAGTACATTGAAATAGATAGGTGTAGTTCTATTGTTTATTCTGAGACATTTTAACCTTTTCTTTATAGGTTCTCAATTTCTGCCTTCGTGCCCACCTGTGTTTTATATTCCAATAGGTCTGGACAAAGCCACCAACATGTCACCTTGGTCTTCCTTTTTTTTACTGGCTCCAGGTTTTGATGTACTGGCTTCACAATGTAAAACTGGTCATGCGTGCAGAGATCTAGTGTTCATGATAGATTTTTTTTATTGAGTTGATTAATCTGATATAACTAGTTGCTTTAAAAGTTTGATGTGGTTTTGGTATCTACTGGATATGGGAAATTTGATCACCACATGGTGGCCTTACCTTTCCTGCATGTTAAAGATGTCTTTGGATTAGATTATTGCAGTGTCCAATCTGTGATGATCTATTTCTAGAAATTATTTACTTATGTTTTGCCCACTAATGTTGGCCTGCTATTAAGAAGTTGGAGGAGGAGACTAGTAACGACTTTTCTATTGTTTTGTTTGGGTAAATGACTAAAAAAGGACTCTTCGGTTCTCTTTTTTTTTAATTTAAATTTATCAATACTATGAATGAATCACAAAAAAAATAGAACAAGAAGTTCTAAATCTGAACCTGAAGTTTACCGATCTATGGACCAGCGGTCCTAGAAGCTGGAATATTAATATGAACCTTTAGATTCATATCCATAAATCAAAACCTGAGATTTTTTATTCAAATCCAAATAAATTATACGGCCATGAAATTAAACCTAAAAATTTGATAGAACCAGAAGTTCTGATCATTTGTTAGAACCAGAAGTTCTGATCATTTGTTAGAACCAGAAGTTCTACTTCAAACCTGAAAATTTGACAAAACCTATAGTTCTAATTCATGTATTATGAACCAGAAGTTCAAAATAAAGCCTAAAGTCTTGACAGAACTAGCAGTTCTGATTCTCAAAGTTGAGAACTTGATGTTCTAATTTTTCATTGGCCAACTTATTTGTCCTGATTAACTACTCCCTTAATTTATTTTTAAGGTTAAGTTTTCATTTTTTTTTTGTTGATTATCTACATGTTGTTAACTCTGCCCTCTTCAATATTGTTTCCTTGGAGACTAGAGATTTCTTTGAATATGAGGATAGCCAACCTCTGAGTAATGAGGCATTTAATGCTCAATTGGGAGCACCCCCTGGCATGGTCTAGAAGACTAATAATTCTCTAAACAACAAACTTACATTTTTTTTTCTCTTAGTTCCTTTGAGATGCATGTTTCTTAGACTCTTCCTTCATGATGGGGATCTTTATTTTCATTAATGTCCTAATTTATGGTGAATGGTTTAATTATTTCAGTTTTATCATGTGATTGCATAGTTATATTGGTTTATTATTTTGTTTAAGGTATGGATAATGAAACTGAGGACAATCTATGTTTGGTAGATAGTGCCACAACAAACAACATTCTGAAAAATCAGAAATTTCTCTCAGAATTGATATTCATTCCACGAAAGGTATCCACCATAGCTGGACCTGTGCAAATAACTGAAGGCTTCGGAAGAGCCCATATGAAGTTACCTAATGGTACCCATCTATTCATTAAAGATGCATTGTTCTCAAGAAGTTCTCGAATAAACTTGATTAGTTTCAAGGACATCAGAATGAATGGGGATTACATTGAGACTATAAGTGAAGGTAACAAGGAATACTTATGCATCGTTACTGGTATTGGAAGCCATAAGCAAATACTAGAAAGACTAAGTGCACTCTCCTTAGGGTTATATTACACAACAATCTCCATTGTTGAATCACATTTGGTTATGAGCAAAACAACAAAATCAAGCCCGAAGCTTAAACTAAGCTCAAAGCTTAGTGATCCTAAGACTTTACAGCTTTGGCATGATAGGTTAGGTCACCCTGGGGTTACTATGTTGGGAAAAATCGTAGATAACTCTTTTGGGCATTCCTTAGAGAACCATCAATTGACCATACCTAGTGGGTACTTATGTACCCCGTGTTCACAAGGAAAATTGATCACCCAACCTTCTCTTGCTAAGGTTGCATACGAATCCTCATCCTTTCTGTAAAGGATATAAGGTGACATTTATGGACCCATAAATCCCCCTACTGGACCTTTTAGTTATTCTATGGTTTTTATTGATGCCTCCACACATTGGTCGGATGTTAGCCTACTTTCAACTAGGAACGTAGCCTTTGCCCGCCTATTAACTCAAATAATCAAACTTAAGGCTCACTTCCCTGATTATCCCATTAAGTCTATAAGACTTGATAATGCATACGGATTTACATCACAGGGTTTTAATGTTTTTTGTTCATCTCTAGGAATTATAGTCGAACATCCTGGCCCCCCATGTCCACACCCAGAATGGCTTACCTGAATCCATGATTAAGCGCCTCCAACTCATTCCTAGGACTCTGCTGATGCAGTCTGATGAGTTCACAAAAGATATACTTTCATAGTATTATTTTATGAGCTTTCAAAGATAAAAGAACTCAAAACACTTTTTTTAGCATAAAAATCAGAAATTTCCTCCCCATCATGCTTTCATATATTTCCATTATAGATGGTCATTTGTATACATTTATATAAATTCCAATGGCCTCCATACAAAATATGTTCAAAAATACTCTCAATTATGTTAATTTCTCTTTGTAGGTGTTAATTGAATATTAATTTGAAGATTAAAGTTAAGATTCAAGAGTTAAAGAAAGTAAGGATATGTTTGGAAGACAATTGGATGAAGAAATGACAAAGTCATGCCAACAATAAGAAGAAAAATGAAAGACCTGGGTTGGTATTTTGACCATATCTTTTTACTCGGATGTCCGATTGAGGTAATCTCAGAAGTTTTGGAAAGTTTATTCTAAGATCTACAAATCATATTTCACCACATTTTTCCCAATTCGGACATTTCAGGGGTCAAAATTGTATATCAATCTGGAAGCTGTTTTCTAACTCGGGAATGACATTCATACGTTCATATTTTCATTCTTGTGAAGTCCCACATCAAAAATAAATCAAAAGAGAGCAAGACAGATGTTTCTATATAAGAAAGAGAGCTCTAGGCATCGAGGACACAAGCAAGGAGAGCCCCCTCCTCTTTATTTAAGATTTTCATGTACTTGAGAGTAATTGTAGAGAGAACGTGAGGAAAGCCTTGTAAAGATTAAAGATTTAGAATGGAATTGAAAGCTTTATCCTCTCCAATGGGTGGCTAATCCCTTTAATTGGATCTTCTAGGCGAAGCTAAGTTGATCATATTCTTTTTGCTTATGCTCTTTATTTTAATTCCCTTATTTATATTCTTAATATGTTAAGAGTAGATTTTTTCTTCATTGCATTGTGCAACCTTCCATGCTTAGTTTCTATATTAGCATTCTTTTTACTATCTATACTTAGGTTTGATAAATCATGCTTAGGAGTTAATTTCTTTTGATGGTTTATGCTTACTTTTGATCGATAGTCATTAAGAATCTTTTCTTTTATGAAGGGAAGAAAATATTAGCTGTCAGATTGTTAATTTATATCTTAGAGCTTTAAAGTTATATTTTCCAAATCTAAGCATTGATTTGTAATTAGATTTGAGTATTCTTTTTTTGGAAAAAGAGAAGAGTATTAGTATTAGATTAGTGTCACTTAGTGGATTCTAGATGATTCAATCATCCATTAGTATTGCTTGTTTCTTGTTTTACTTAATTTAGTTTGATTCTATTCACTTTCTCACACACTTATTCACTTGTCTTGATTCTCACACACCATCAATTCCACATTTGATTTTACACTGCTTTAGCATATTTCTTTATCTACATCCAGTTATTTTCTATCTTTCGATCACTTGTTATTTTCACATACGTATTCATTTGATCTATCTAACATTGCTCAATTGTTCTTATATTAGCCTTGTCATTTGGCTTTTGTTATTAACTTGTTACTAATCTTGTTATTCTTTTGTTCTCACTTGAGTTTTTTTCTATTTTTACTAACATCTCTTTGTTATCTAGTTTCTTGTTTTCTTTTAGTTTGCAATTTTTTCCATTGTTTTTATCTTGTTTTGTATTTCCAATATTTTTGTTATCTCCATTTGCATTTGTTACCTATATTTGAGTTGATACTCTTTTTCATTGTTCATTGTTATTTTCCTTGTAACGATCCTCGTGGGAACGATATTCAGACTTCCATAGTCTATTACTTGAGACAACCATATACTTGCGGAATACGCATCCACATTACTAGTTAGTGCTTGGGGACATATTGTGTTGCATGCATCAATGTTAATTCGACTTCGACCCACGGCTTATCATCAATATTCTCCTGCACAACTTATATCAGGATATCAACTCAATATTTCTCAAGTTTTGTTATGCAGTTCAAGTCCCAATACTACCTCCTAAGCGTACTAAGATGGGACCACTACGTAGATTGGGAATCTATGTAGGTTATGACTCTCCCTCGATTATTCGATATCTAGAATCAATGACGAGAGATGTCTTCACTGCTCGTTTTTGCGATTGTCATTTCGATGAGACAATGTTCCCGCTGTTAGGGGGATAAGATAGTTCCTGAAGAACGTATTGTTCTTGTAGAACAACCCGTTCCTAAAGAACGACGAGAATCAACATGGAATACTTTCACTCTGCCTCATCCAGATCCACGAACTTCATAATGTGAAAATGAAGTACGAAGAATTGTGCACTTACAAGAAGTTGCAAATAGATAACCTGATGCATTAACGATGCAGTAAATGTGACAAAATCACATGTGCCAGCTATGAATGCACATGCTAGGATTAATGTCCCTGTAGGACAAAGTCAAAATACAGCAGCAAAATAATCTGCAATACATCAGCAGCATGGTAGACCTATAGGTTCAAAGGACTCAGCTCCGCTTAAAAAGTGAAATGAGCAATCATCATCATATCCTCCAGAAGAGGCAAGTAACGCTCCTGAAGAGGTTCCTCCCGGAGAGGCACATAACATTCCTGAAGAGGTTATGGTAAAATCTGTTATCTCTAGAATAATGAAAGTCCTTTATGAGAGTTTGGAAGCCCCTGAAGAGGCACCGGTACCGGATAATGAAGAGATCTCTATACTTTACAATATTATTCAAGGGAGAGATAGATTAGAAATGAGATCGATGACGCATTTGCATATGCGGTAGCTACACAAATATCAAAGCAAAATGATGATGATCGATGATTGGGACACAGAACCACGTTCTATAAATGAATGCCGACAAAGAAAGGATTGGTCAAAATGGAAAAGTGTCATCAAAGTAGAGTTAGAGTCTCTCAATAAACGTAGTGTGTTCGGACCTATATATAGTACAAACCCTAAAGAATGTTAACCCTGTAGGTTACAAATGGGTGTTTGTAAGAAAAATGAATTAAATAAATGAAATTACCAGATATAAGGCATGATTAGTGGCAAAAGGTTTCTGTAGGATTGATTATGAGGAAACATACTCCCCTGTTATGGATACAACAATATTCAGATATTTGATAAGTTTAGCAGTTTCTCAAAATCTAGAAATGAGACCCATGGATGTTGTAACTGCTTACTTATATGGGGACTTAGACACAGAGATTCACATGAAAATCCCGTAAGGATCTCCTTTGCCTGAAGCAAAGCCGAGGTGTACGGACTCAAGCCAATGAAGGCGATCATTATACGGCTTGAAGCAATCCGGAAGAATGTGGTACAATCGTCTTAGTGTCTAAAAGGGGGTATGCAAACGATCTTATTTGCCTGTGTCTATTTATAAAGAAATTCTTAAAGGGATTTGCAATATTAGCAGTTTATGTGGATGATATAAATTTGATAGGGACTCCAGAAGAACTTGAAGAAACTGCTAGTTATTTAAAGAAATAATTTGAAATGAAAGACCTTGGAAAAATGAGATTTCGTCTCGGCCTGCAAATCGAGAGAAATTCTAGTGGGTTGTTGGTCCATCAATCTAATTATACCGAGAAGGTCTTAAAACGATTTGTTATGGACAAGGCACATCCATTAAGCACCCCCATGGACGTCCTGTCTCTAGATATAAAGAAAGATCCATACCGTCTTATCGAGGAAAATGAAAAGGTATTGGGTCCCGAAGTACCATACTTAAGTGTTATTGGAGCCCTGATGTACTTGGCACAATGCACTATACCGGACATTGCACTTTCTGTGAATCTACTTACTAGATATAGCTCCGTACCAAGTCAAAGGCACTAAATTGGTATTAAACATTTTGGCCCTTTATAAAGCCAACAGGGAATGTGTATGGATAAGATCTTTCATTCAGCATATAGTTCTTGTCAATTACCATATATTGTAGGTATCCCGAATATTATCTATGAAGATAATGAAACATGCATAAAACAGATTCGAGAAGGTTTCATTAAAGGAGAAAAGACTAGCATATAGCACTGAAGTTCTTCTTCACTCATGAACATCAGAAGAACAATGAAATTGAATTCAGGCAAGTTTGTTCAAGTAACAACCTCGCTAATCTGTTTACCAAATCTTAGCCAAAATCAATATTCCAGAAGTTTGTATATGAGATTGGCATGCGTATAGAGTTCATCATCAAACTATGTGAATGGTTGCTATCATCAAGGAGAGTGGTTTATCAGAGGGCATCCTGAAGTATGCTACCCAAGACATTTGTGTACTATACTCTTTTTCCTTTTCTAGGTTTTATCCTACTGGGTTTTCCTAGTTAAGGTTTTAACGAGGCAGCATTATTCACGTCCAACACCAGTTCAATGATCTTGAAGAATGTTGTACTCTTTTTCCTTCCCTTTGGTTTCTTCCCATTGGGTCTTCCTTAGCAAGGTTTTTAATGAGGCAACTATCATTGAATGGTGGTCATCAAAGGGGGAGTGTTATGAGATATGGATCTTGGGTGGATGCCCACTTAAGATGAGTTAGGATTAGAATTAGGATTCCTCAATTATGAGGTTACTTTGCCTATAAATAGGCCTCTCCCCTTTGTATTTGTACACACATATAATGAGATAATAGAAAAGCTCTCTACTTCTCTCTTAGTCTCTTCTTTTCTAACAATCCGTTCATTTAAATCTATTTTCGGTAACTTTTTTCCCATAATTTTTTTAAAACACCCAAATTACCCTTCATTAAAATAAAATTATCCTTCACTTTCTCTATATTATCTTCATTTCCTTCACCGGCGTCCTCACGATGATCAAGGACAACCGGTGTTACCACAGCGATCGGTTGCATGTAGTGGTTGCCGAAACCATATCATGACTTTAAATGAAGGGTGATTTTGGTATTTTCAAAATATTGAGGACTAAAGCCGGTAGAAGATACCTTTAAATGGTTGGATGTCCTTAATTGAGACCTTACTCCAAAACTTAGAGACTAATTTAAAAAGTTTTGAAACTTGTGTTCTTTTTCGAAATATGGCAAAAACTTAAGGTCTTATTTGAATTTTTTCCTTAAAAAAGTTTAGCAAGGGAGAGAGATCTTTTTAGGAAAATTAGCGAAAGGTCCCTATAGTGGATTGTATCCAGCCTCCAGTCCAAGTAAAAACTTGTTAAGGCCTCTGGTCCATGCAGCTAGACTATTTGCAGCCATAGGTCCCTGCATCTACATGATCACATATTTCATGACTGATTTACCCTTTCAACCGTTTTAGGCATAAAATCTTGAAATTTCAAACTTTAAATCTTATATTATCCCTCTTCTTCTGGACCTCAAATTAGCATCAGTAGCAGTTAGGACTCGGTGGGCCATCACTGTGCACGATCGTAGAACCCAGTTGCAGAGACGAACTCTGGGGCTTCGTCGCATCTCGTTGCTCCCAGGAGAAAAAGGTGTATGTGGTTCCGTTTCCAAAAGACAAAAGGAATCTGTCTTATTTTGACAAGTGGAGAGATTAAGATTAAAAAGGACGGGGGGGGGGGGGGGGGGGGGGGGGGGGGGGGGGGGCTTGAAGTTATTTTCTCGATTTTAGAAAGTTGCAGAACCCAATCAAGTTTACGATCGCCGTCACGCCCATCGTCGCCGCAGCCATTGCTGGTTTCTCTTCACCGTCGCCGTCTCGCCAGTCCAGCCGCCTGCCCAGCGTCGTCGGAGAAGACCACCAGAGGAAGGAAGGGGTTGCAGTCTCTACTCTGTAAGCAGAAATCGAAGGAAGAAGAAGACCCTTCCAGGTCGGGTCTGTTGGGTCAGTTATAGGTCAGGTCCGACCCGCCCGCTCTAAAAGCCCAGCAGTAGTTTGCTAGTCTAGGTCAGTTTGACCTAACCTGTTTTGTAGAAGCCCAGAGCAGTCAAACCCACAGGCAAGAATTACTTCTTGATTTTGAGTGGCATACGGACTGTGTGATCGATTGAAAAGGAAAGGTCTGCCGGTGTCGTTTTTTACAAATATATATAAGTTTGTATAAAATTTATCTGAGTTTTGAGTAAATTTATCTAAGTTCTGAGTTTTTTATAAAAATTTTCTTAGTTTTGCATAAATTTATCAAAGTTTTGTCATATTTATTTGAGTTTGTGTAAATTTGTCTGAGTTCTGAAATAAATTTCTCTGAGTTTAGGACACTTCTACCTGAGATTTTGGCTAATTTTCTGAGTTCTAGAACAAATTTATCTGAGTTCTTGAAAAAATCTATATGAGTTTGTAGCAGATTTATTTGAGTTTTTGAAAAATATAGCTGAGTTTCTGACAAATTTATCTCCATTTGGCAAATTTTAATTGAGTTTTTGAACTAAAGTCAGGCTGTTCTTTTGAAATTTATTTGCATTTTTTAAAATAAATTTAACTGAGTTTTGGCAAAAATACTTGAGTTTTTGGCAAACTTTTCTGAAATTTGTAAAATTGGTTTATCTCGGTTTTGGCAAATGTATTTTTATTTTTTAAAATTCATTTACGTCTTTTAATTTTATTTACATCTTTTGAAATTTATTTACGTCTTTTGAATTTATTTACATTTTTTTGAACTTTATTTGGATATTTTGAAATTAATTTTCATCTTTTGAAATTTATTTATATTTTTTGAAATTTATTTGGATCTTTTGAAATTTATTTGCGTCTTTTTAAATTGATTTTCATGTTTTGAAGTTTATTTATATTTTTGAAGTTTATTTGGATCTTTTGAAATTTATGTGTCTTTTTAAATTTTTATGCATTCTTTTGAGATTTATTGCATTTTTTTAAACTTATTTGTGTTATTTTGAAATTTATTTCTGTGTTTTTAGAATTTATTTGAAAATCTCATTAATGGGATTCCATTAATTGTGGGAAATTAAATGGTAATTGACCATTATTAGTGGGATATCCCACCAATCATGAGATATGATTTTAAAAAATGGTAAATTAGACATTTTATGTATGAGAAAGTGTGAGAGGGACCTTTGGCTGCAGGACTTTTTTTTTTTTATTTGTAGATTATTTGCACCAAAGTTATGCTTTGAGGGACCTCCGACCAAAGGCCCCATCTTTTTAATACATTTTTAGACAAAGCGAATATTTTAAGGAAGAGTGTCTGTACCAATAACCACGAGGAGGTTACATTTCAAGATGATAAAAAATATAATAAACAAAAGATCCTAGCTTCACATGGTTGGTACAATTAGTACTACTTTATGTAGGTTAAGCCAACCTAAATTTTATACGCAGATCCACGAGTAAGAGGGTGAATAATTCCCACTCTCTAACTGATACTTTTTTCTTACCAAGAAAAAAATGGATACCTTATTCTTACCAACATGCGTTATTCACAGGAGTGATTAAAAGTTTGCATGATGATGTGACTCACTTCCAAATTGAAAGTTTGCATCAGCTGAGGCCGGGACTTATCAAATTCAAGACAAGAGGCTTTTGATCCATATGTGAATTTTGCAATTTTTATTTTTTTTATATCAATTGAATTGTATGTCTGTGATTGATTTTTTTCTAGGGCATAGAATTTTCTTCTTTCTTAAAGTTGGAAAACAGTTGGGAAAAAATCAGATCAAGACTCACTCCCCTTGATCCATGTCGGCATATGGTCCCCACCTCCTTATTTAAGTTGTTTCATGTAAAAACAAAAGGATTTGTATGTGTAGGGTTGTTCATGGGTCGGGCTAAGGCATATCCAGGCCCAATCTCAGGCCCAATCTGACTTTAGAAACTATGGCCCAGGCTTAGCCCAAGCCCGACACGGGCCTTGAAAGTTAGGTCCTAGCCCGCCCATTTAATCAATCGGGCCGGGCTAAACCGGGCTTTTCATCACTTTTGTGGGCATTAGAACATTAATTAAATCAAATTACATGGATCTCTTACACAAGTCGGGCTGGGCCAAGCTATGGGTTTCCATCACTTAATCCAAGCTCGGCCCAATTATTAATCGGGCCCTAATTACATATACAAGCCTGGCCCAAAGCGGTCTAGGCCCGGATCTGGACCGGGCTGGCCCGGCCTATGAGCAACCTTGTGTCTGTGCATCCCCTCTTCCTTAACCACTATGGTCCTTCTTCCCTCTTCCGCAACCACTGCGACTCTTCATCCGTGAAATGCCTCGTTCCCTAACTCTCCTCTTCCTCCAGGCCCCTTTCTCTCTTCATCTCAGCACCTACCAAGGTATGGTTTCTATTTCACTCTTCCTCTTCCTCCACACCCCTTTATCTCTTTTTTTTTCTTTTGCAATGTATATATGATTTCTAGTTCCAATGGTCTATTATTTTGGTGCTTTTGATATCAATAGAAACGTATGTCTAAAATTGATTCTCTCTCTAGGGTATAGAATATACTTTTTCCTTAAAGTTGAAAAACTAGGGGTGCACATGGGCGGTTCGGATCGGTTTAGAGGGGAAACCATCAACCCAAACCGAAACGGTTCGGTTCGGTTCGATTACGGTTTTTTCATTTTTTATTTTATATTATTTTTTTCACAAAAGAATTACAGATCAAACTTGGTCCATCAAATGGAATGAGGAAAAGCTATAATTAACACTAAATATATTCCATAATTCGTTTCAACCAAGGAAGCATACATCAAACAATAGATGAACTCTTTCATCCATCATCTAATCGCGTGATTGAATGAACCAAGCCAGATTCGGACAACTTTTCAGGCCAATGAGCTAAAGTAATTCAAATCTTTTGGTGAAACACACCAACAAAATGGTCAGGTACGTACCTATTTCTCAGTATAAAACCTGGACTAAACTACATTGCTTAATCCAGACCAATGAATTCAACACAAAAGGAGCTAGTTCTTTTTTTTTTTTTCTTGCCAACAAGATGGGTTCAAGTGGACTGCATCCTGTGAGGTCCTGGACCTTACTGGGTCAGTTGAGCGCAATAGCAGGCACGTTGACCCGTTTAATTAGTTATTATTTTATTTAATTATATTTTTAGATATTTAAGTGGGTTTAATACATGAGCGAGTCTCTTTTAGAATTAGAATAGTGTATGTGAAGTTTCGTGTGATTCTGAGCTCGATTGATCATAGCAAGAGGTAGTTTGTAATTTAGGAAAAAATTGAGTGTTTTTACAGAAAATTCCAAACGCCGTAATTTTTGGGTTCGTTGGAAAAGTTTTGTCGCGCTGATCATTTTTGTCTCTTGGATCGTCGCGATCCGACGATTAGAAACCCTTCATGTGGTTCATTCCTTCATCAGACCCACTTAAAGGCAATTTAGTCTTTTTCTCCCTCCGTTCTTCTTAATCAGAGATTAACCTTAATTCTTCATTCATTCTCTGCAACGAATGAAAGCTACAGCCCCCATCTTATTCCTCTTCATCTTCTCAAATCCAAAACTCCACCTTGGAAGATCCATACTCGAAGATCCGAACCACTAATCTTCATCCTCTCAATCTCCTCTTTCCTTTGGTATCAATTTGGTAAGCTTTCTCATAACCTCATCTTTTCAATCATCTTCTCTTCGTTTAGATTAGGTCTGATCTTGATCTTTTTCCTTCATTTCTTCTTCTTTGCGTTCTAGATTGCGTTTTATCGGGTTAGATTGGGGATCTCGTGGTAGAAAAGCTTCTCCTCAAGTTTTTCCAATTTTCATTATCTTCTGTCATTAAGGCAAGTAGATCTGCAACGTACAATTTAACATGTGCGTGTATGTTCCTTTATTGATTGCAATGATTTCTTGTAGAATTCCCTAATTCCAAGCATGTTCTTGAAATTGATCTTTGGGATTTATATGCTAGGTTAGTTGTTTTTTTTTTTTTTTTTTTTGGGAATTGGATTGAAATTGTTAAATTGGTAACCCTATATATTTTAAATTGCTAGAAATGATGTCAATGATGTATGGAATGAATGGGGGAGCATGGAGGCTCATTTTCTACAGGTTAGCCATAGATTGGCCGGAGGAAAGCGGGGTAGAAAACCCATTTTCGGGTTACAGGTCCGCAGGCCGATCGATTGAACTGCAGACTGTGTCTTAACTGAGAGGTGCCCAGTGCCAATCGATCGGGCACTTTGTCCGATCGATCTGACTGTGCACTAACCGGATGTGTTCAGGTCTGAGCGATCGCACCTTCTGTCCAATTGATCAGAGGGTAATTTTCTGACTGCACTTGACAACTTCGGAGACTTGTAACTTTTAATCCGCCCGTTGGATTTCTACGTATAATATACCGTTGGAAAGCCTTTGAAACGTAGAATCCAATGTTTTTAACTTCATTTGATCGGAGGTTGGAAAGTGATGTAAATACTTGAATTATTGATCCAGCTCATGTTTTATTGGAAATGAGACCGGTAACTTAGGTTTGGGCCTTAGATGTTGGAAACCATGGATTTACTCTCACTTGACCATTAATGGGGATTGAAATTAAAGTACATGGCTTGGTGTGCTTCGATGGTTGTTTAGGTATTTATGTATTACGCATGGTGTAACTGAATGCGAATGGAATTGAATTAACAATGCTTAACATAATTGTACATTAAGGGATTTTCCTAGAAGTATCGTTGATCCAATTTCCACATGTACTCTGTTAGAACATGTGGGGTAGAGGGATGACACCATTTGCCTAGGATTGGATTGTAATTTCTCCTTAATTTGTGACTTGTATTCGTTAATACTATTCCTTGTACACTCTCTTGGTATAAAATACTTAACTAACTATGATTCATAAATCCTTGTAGGATTAGGACTTGGACCTGATTTAGAGTGTACCTTAGGAACCGTGTATCATGTATTTGATAAACTTGACTTACTAGCATGGAAGGGATTATCAGATGGTTGACTGTCTTGTATTGTGTTGAATGAGATAATCCTCATGATCATGTCTTGTATATTGAGCTTGCCAAACTTGCTTGTCTTGGTTTTCCTTGTGTCAACACCACTTCGTTACTATTTGCATATCAGGGCCAACTGCAGTTTGGGGTTTTATTGACGGACCTGTTACTCGGTCGTCGGGGTGGGCAGTCGGCGTAGGATTGCCTCCATGGTGTTGAATAGCTGGGAACGGGCTAGGACCGTGCTGCTATTCCCAGGACCAAGAGCTAGGATCCCACTGGAGCCGAACTTTGGTATCAGTAGTCTGGATTGGATTGTTACTGGTACCCGAGAGGTGGCTAGGACATCCTCAGAGTCTCCCTCGTGATACTTGTATTGTATTGTTTGTATAGTGGTTATTACTTCTGTTTATTCTATTCATTCTTTGTGCCTAGCTTTGTTCCTTGTACTCACATGATTATTACACTTGTCGTTATTCTGATATTTTGATGCTATGTCATGTTTATTATGCTTTGCTTATATATTGCCCAACATATCGTTGACTCTGTTCCTTGGTGTGCAGAACATCAGGTGAGTAATTCTACGAGGAGTAGGCCGATGAGGAGATCCTCTCCAACTGAGGAGGACGAAAGTGGCATGCCGATGACGTAGAGTAGCGTCATCATTTCCAGCATAAAAGAGAGTCACATGGGGATATTCATTAGATTTATTCTTTCATTTAATTCTCTCGTTGAACATTTCTTTCATTGACTTTAAGTTGTTTAATGGCCTTGATTATCGGGTTGGCCATTGTAATAAATTAACTTAATTGTTTAGTTTTATTTATATCCTTTTGTGCAACTTTAAATATTAAATGAAGTTATTATTCATTGTTTAATATTCCATATGCCTAGATTTGTATTAATTTCGCAGTTTATTAATCACTTGAGGCTTGAAATATAATATCCTCACAGCGGACTTACGATCCTTGGGCCTAAAGGACAAAATTTTTAATTAGTCATAAATTTCATTCCCCGGATCCGGTTTATTCTTTAATCGGGTTCGGAGGACGTGACACAGCCCCAATTTTTAAACTAATTGAGATGGGCCTCTTCATAGTACACTTTATCTTAGGTCAGACTAAACCCCTCGGCAACGCTACTAAAACCCAATAATGCACACTTGTTGTAGAACTTTCATCTAACATGCAAGTAGAATATACAAGCACTTCCCCTAAGACTAAAATAGTCAAAACTCAATACTCAAGTTAATACATAAAGTCGATTCGATTTAGGTGGTTAACCGTGGGTTCAAACCAATAACCGACCGATGAAAGGCAATTTCTATGATTTTCAAACCGTTGACCGAACCAATCTACATAAAATCGATCCGAACCACCCGGTTCGGTCCGGTTTTGCGGTAATACTAGATTTATTGCAGCCTTATGTAAAACGGTTGAGAAGAAATCATATTAAAACTCGCTCCCCTTCATCCAAGTCAAAATATGGGCCCACCTCCTTACGTGAGCCGTTTCATCTAAAAACAAACGGATTTGTATGTGTGTCCCCTCTTCCTCACTGCACTCTTCATCCCTTTTCCTCAACCACCATAGCTCTTCATCGGTGCAACGCCTCATTCTCTATCTCTCATCTTCCTCTTCCTCTGCACCCCTCTCTCTCTATCTTTCGTTCTTCCTCTTCCTCCACAACTTTTTCTCTATTTAATATTTATGTCAGCACATATCAAGGTACGATTTCTAGTTCCAATACTCTGTTATTTGCAACTTTTGACGTCAATAGAAATGTGTGCATGTAATTGGTTTTTTTTATAGGTCATAGAATACTCTTCTTCCTTAAAGTTGGAAAATAGTTGGGAAAAAGTCAAATAAAAACTCACTCCCCTTGATCCAGGCCAGCATATGGGTCTCACCTCCTTACTTAAGCCATTTCATCTAAAACCAAAGGATTTGCTTGAGTATCCCCTCTTCCTTAACTATTGCCACTCTTCGTCCCTCTTCCTCAACCACTCTGACTTTTTATCGGTGAAATCCATCATTCCCTAACTCTCCTCTTCATCTTCCTCCTCCTCCGCACCCCTTTCTCTCTCTATCTCACCACCTACCAAGGTATGGTTTTTGGTTCCCTCTTCCTCCGCGCCCACTTCTCTTTATGTCAGCACCAACCAAGGTATGGTTTCTATTCCAGTGCCTTTCTATTTTAATGCTTTTGATGTGAATAGAAATGTGTGTTTGCAACCAAGGATCCATTTTGTTATCAGCTTATCAAGTTAGGGCCAAAATGGGCTGGATCAGGGACGGAGGGAGGGGAGGTCGAGAGGGGTCAATTGCCCCCTCTCCACTTCTTAGTTCATGAGATTACATTGGACGATGTTTCAAAATTTTATTGATCCATGCTAAAAAAGAATTCTGCTCCGCCACTGTTAGTTGACTAGCAATTGCCCCCCTTGGAAGAAAATCCTGGCTCCGTCGCTCGGCTGGATATCCGTGGCATTGGGCCAAACATGCAGCCGCAATTATAGTATAAAAATTCCAGAAAATTGTAATATAACAATATAATTATTTCCATAATGTTTGGACGTGAGTCGGGTCGATTGGGGTTTTCACAGATCTTGGATCCTCAACCTGGACTTCACATTCCATCCAAGCTTGGATCGAGGCCGTCTTTTTCGGGTCAGGTCAATTGTAGTATCTAGTCCAAGCCAACCCACTCAAAACCATACTGACAATTAGCTCAGGTCCAGTGGAAAAACATCTAAAGGCTAGCTCCAGTCCAGCTTACTATGCCCCCCCCCCCATCATCATGTACAGCCCCAATTGAATGACTAAAGCCATATTCATCTACTCAAGATATCTTACACCCAAGAGAGATTAAAGTGATCAAGCAACCATAAACGGGTTACCTGAATGCAATTACAGTTCTGAACTCGAATTTCAGCTGGTGAAATGTGCCATGAGACCTGCCCATTATAAGTGAGTTGGCCAGTTCGGTCCAATTTCGATAAACAGTACAATGCGTTTTTTCTGATGAAAATTCTGTGATGAAAATTCTGTGGGTGGTAGTAGAAAACAGGTTGATCCTCTGAACAATCTGCCAGCGATGTACAAGATGTTGAGCTGTTGATATTCTCGCATTAGTAGTGGAAACTGGTGCTGAACACCCATAACAGGGTATCTGTTCAGGTGAATTTCATCATAGATGTTCGATTCAAATAGTGATTGAAATAGCCCAACATAATTACTTGCAACAAATGAGTGAAAGAAAGTGAAGCCCGCTTCTGATGAACCTTTCTAAAATTGATGAGAATGGGATAAAAGCTATCCACTCTTTTCAAGTCCAATAGCAAGTGCTTAGTATGTCTCTAGATGGTGTTCCCATTGATTGGGTGAACTGCTGTTTTCTACCAATGAACCAGAAGGTCTGATCAGTGTTTATCTGCAATTTAGCACATAGCTCCACCAGAAGATTCTAGGAGTGAACTTGAAAAATTTAGCATGGGAATTAGTGACAACCTCAACATGTAGCCATGGCTTTCCAACCGAATGAGTCGACTAGACTTGGGCACCTACAGGGGGCCAATTAGTTAACCAGGGAACTCAATAGGTTAACCAGGCCGACCGGTGAATTCATTTCTAAACATCTTTATTTTAAATATAGATATTTGAATAGCTAAAATATAGAAAAATATTTTGAAGTCTACAAACTTTCATATAAATTCTCATTACAATTTTATGTTTTCGTTAAAGTATACTATAATCTCTACGATTTTATTTGTGTAAGACTTGTGATTTTGTTCATAAACTTCTTTCTTTTGTTTCTTTTTAATATATTTAAGATAAAATGCTTTAGGATAACACAGTCAACTTGGCCAGACCAAGATGAGTCAGGCTAAATCATGAATCAGGCAGATGAAATGGGTGTAAAACCAAAACTCAAACCAAGTTCAACTTTGTCCGGTCACTCAATATTTCACTAGCTAAAGAAAACTCTGCAAATATGCATGTGAAACAGAGGAAGAGTCCTATACTGAATTTTCACATAAAGAAAGATCCTATATCAGATATGTATACAAAACTGTAAAAGAGAGAGAGAAAATGAAATATAATGAATCTATCCTGTATCTGTCTGTCCTCACTGCCATGCAGATGCCGATATCAAATTCCTGTTCTTCCATCCCAACAGCAAAGCTCCGTCTTTCTCGATCAAAGTATAGTGACTAGAGTAACAACTCAACAGAGACTTTATCACTGAATTCACAAAGGAACTCAAGGGGTATGGCCTGAAACCTGCCATTGTCAGCCTCGACCTCCACTTCCCAAGCAGCTCATGCCGCTCAACCCTGTCCTTCCCCTCACATGCAATGACATTCACAATATCCTTCGCCAGACACTGCTGCTCAACATTGATCCGCTCCTTGCTGTCCCTCGGCAGTGTGACATCGATTGACTCGAACATGGCTGAGTAATAATCCAATGTCTCTATAAATCTCATCAGGAATGGGGTTGTGTTTGTGTTAGACTCTTGCTCAACCAATGTCGTCACTTTTGGAGAAAGTGATTTCACCAGGCGCAGCAACCCGTCTCGTGGGTTGTTCACATCAACACTCTCATCAGGCGTGTGGTGGAGCTGGAGTGGGAAGTTCACAACAATCGCTTCCCCAGGCTGAACATCCAGCATCTCACGTGTCACGTCTTGGCCAAAGACGGGAACCTCATGGAACTCAAGTGGGACGTTAAACTTCTCGGAAATAGCAGCCAGTCGCTTCCCAACGACCTGTAATCCATCCCCTCGGGCATATAGCGAAACTGGGTCATCAATCCCAGTGATCCGTACATGGGGTGGGGAACCAGACCTACCTGCCAATGCCTGTATGAGTGTGACCCATTGTGTACCCTGAGCAATCTGGAAATCAATGATGTGCACGCGGTCCTCATTTCGAATTGCTTCAGCTATCGCTCCGTTGGCTGCCATGTAACCAAACTTGAAGTATGGGCAAATGTCATAGAGAATGTGCATATAAGAGAGCAAGTCCTTGCTTGTAGGCTCTCGGCACCTCAGTGTCCGGTAGATATTGATGCCTGACCCTTCTTTTCTAGCCACCAACGATTCTAACATGTATGCTCCAAGACGCTGGATAGGTTCTCCGCTGATGGAGACGGCACTTCTTGCCTCTCGAGTTAACTTTTCAAAATCGTCCATCCTGTTTTCAAGAAGAGCCCTTGCACATTCTATGAGCAACTGTTTTATATCAAGCTGTGGCATATCTTGCAAGTGGGTTTCCATCACTCTCTGACGTTTATCCCTCTGACCGCCGCCGCTGCTGCCTTGGTCCATGTCTCGATGCCTACCAGCAATTTGTGGCTGAGGTTGAACAATCAATGGTTTCTCTTGATGGGAACCACATACATCCCAAGCGCTTGATTTCTGTTTAGAAGTTTCCGGCTGCTGATTCTCATCAAGCGCTGAGCTGGGGGTGCTCACTTCATCAGTATCTGGGCCTAAGAGATCTGACTCTAGTTTCTGGAGAGCATTCTTCATGCTGTAAACAGCATTTTGTTGCAATGACCTTCCAACTAAATGAACCTCTTGAAAGTTGGAAGGGGATCTTTGTAATGAACTGTCTGTTTCCAATGAGAAGTTGTGGGAAGGACTGATGCCAGAGAAGTTATCCACAGAACTGTAATGCTCCTGGCTGTTGCTTAGTGTAGTAGAAAATGTATCATAATCACAGGGGGCAGAAGGAGGAGAATCTGATGAGCACCTCGAGTCCAATTTCATGGGACCCAGCATCCATTCTGAACGAGGAAGAGTGTGAGCAGGAATATTTTCATGAGATACTTCTATGCCAGGAAAGCTGTACCCTATCAGCTGATCTGAATCCATGCTAAGTCAACTGCATGAATCATGCAGGACAGTCCCGTCCGTGGGTAGAATGGAAGGCTTTCCACGCTCCTGTAGATTAAAAGCTACAAGCAGTTACTAAAGAGTCTGAAGCCCTTTCCCCTCAAACAAGATTCCGTTCCACCTGAGTCACCTGCAAAGCATATTCAAAAGTTCACATAAACATCTGAACCTTAAATGCATAAACCTCTTAGATATTTGATTCTTGGTGTCCTGTGCGCATGTATGTGTGCACACGCTTGCGCAGGCAGGCACATGCGCATGTGCGCGCACGCGTGTGGTGAGTGCGTGCAAGTGTGTGCATGTGCACATGTGTCAGTTGCTTGGATGCGATTCTAGGAGGGTGAATTACTGCATTTAATGTACATAAATCACAAGGAGACTGAAAATAATTAGAGAACTCATGATTGCCATTTCCTCCATACATTTAGGAAAGGAAGATGGAGACCACATTAGGTGGGGGCTCCACTTTTGCCTGTTTCACCTTGAATCAGTACCATTGCTGCATGTTGATTCGAGGTAAAAGTTTTAGAGAAAAGGTGAGCCACGTAATGCAGTTCCATTTTTTGGGCAGTAAAACTCACATCGGAGCATGTAAACCGAAAATGTTGAGCATCCGCATATATAAAGATATTTTTAGCACAAGGGAGAAGACTTTTTTATCAAGGTAAACTAAGTTTCCATTTATTTTTTTTCCCTTTTTTTTCGGGTAACATGATTTGAAATTTTACACTACTAGCACATGAAACAAAGAACTACAATATTCTATAAATCAAATCTGAAGAATTTCTTTAGCAAAAAAATTCTGGAAATTTTCATCTTCCAATTAAAAAATACATACCATGAAGAACTTACAATGACCACTCACTGAAGTCATTGCTCGGCTCATCCATTCTATGTCATTTAGATTGAACCAGGGCAAGCATAATTCATACTGACAAAAAAATATATTCAGATGATCATTGAATGTGTACCACTACCATCACATGACTTTAGATGTACCCACATCTCAGAAAAAGTACAAAAGATGTCAATTGACATTCTCAACATACTTTTAGAACTACTGAACAATGGATTAGATGATGAACTATCCACTCACATTCAAATAGCAACACCATTGTAATGCGTCACAGGAAATCAGATGGTTGGATGGCCACGTGCTTGTGATGACCAAACCAAAAGGGACACCAAAATGAGGATTAGATGACAAAAGTAATGATCATTTTGACTGGAGGACTTCTTGCTGGATATTACCAGTGCACAGAAATGGGCCCTTGGCCTGAACATTCGATTGAGGTAAAAGAGTGAATGAGCCATCACAGTTTATGGCTGCATCAAAGCAACTTTCAGAGCGACTTTCAGAGCATATCTTGAAAAGGAATGACAAATCAGGAGTGGTTTCCACGGCAAAAGTATGCATGGTTGCCGCCTGTATTAATAGAACTGTGACTATATCGAAGCAAGGAAGTAGTTAGCGAGCTATGACACTACTACAGAGCTGACTTGACCCCAAAAAAATAGACAATTTTCTCTGGTAGTGCTCCTCAGCTAACATAAGATTGAGACGTGTAGTTATTGAGATGAGCTTTGTTGAAACATTGAGAGGATTAGAGGAAAATAAAGGACAAGCTTGAAATGGATACAAAAATATCAAATGTGTTTTTCTTTTCTATCATTTTTCATTTTTCATTTTTTTATTTCATTTCTTAATTTTTTTATTTTTGGAAAAGGTAAAAGGATAAGACCAATGGAAACCCATCAAAGTTGCAACTCTGCAGTGGAATATCAGCCACAATATTAGGTCTTTTATGTTCAGATACAAGAATATGTGGACAGATATGCATCTATATGAATATAATTACAGCAAACCAAGTAAAGCTTCTTGTTAAACAGCTCCAGCTGGGTTCTTGGAAGTCATGTCTAGGATATATCACGTCTAGCAAATTAAAAGCCTTACCAATTAAGCATTGCTCATCTGAATTGAGACACACCTACACATGCATTTACTACACAGAGAATATCCCAGCAGGAGCTCACATGAAGGTACGAGAACTCAGAAAATTATCAGCAACCTTCGAGAGTACACAAAATTTCCTTTTTCTTCTCTTTGGTGTGTGGTGGGGGACACATTCGAGATTACATTTGTAGAGTGCCACAACTCCATGGATTTGAAGAAATGACAGCAAACATAAAATTAAAGGGATGCCTGTTTTCTCTTTCTTAGAAAGAAACTAGAACTTATCAAGTTCGTTTTACTGACTTTACACAGTAAAAGGGAAGTTCAAAGTGATTGTTTGTGTTTTTATAGTTTTCATTATATCATATTCAGTAATGGGAGGTGGTCCTGTAAGGACCGTCCTTACGGTTTACGGTGCGGACCACTTATTGGGACCCACCGTGAGATCCTACTGGTCATGGGACAAGGGGGATTGAAAGATCCAAGTGGGGGTCAACTTACATATCAAATTTGAAGTCAATCTAATATTTCTAACCCCTTCATCCAGCGTCCACAAGTTTAATAGCTTTATAACAAAGAAAAAAAAAATTGACCCTCAATCCAACGGTTTAGTTCATCTGAATCCATGCAAATTCATGGAATTCATTGCCTATAAGGGGGTTATGAATGAGTGGTCAATTTGGATTGATCATGAGGTGGGCCCCAGTGGGCGTTCCGAACCGTAAGGACCGCCTCCCGTTCGGTAATATTTCAAATTTTCAAATAAAGTCATTTAGTGGACCCCAAAGTCGTTTATTAAACGTAACTTCTCCTTTTTTTTCAAACTATGATGTGTCATTTCCTCTGTATAATCATTTACTTTGTTGGACTGATAAATGTGTAGCTATTGTTTCCACCAACATATATAACAGTCAACAAATAAAGTAACGTAAATTTTTTAGAGAAGTTTGACTGAAATAGTGCCACCATGGCTGCTAGATATCTGAGAAGCCTTTATGTCAAACCAACTTGCCAACCCAAGTACATCATTGGTGCAGCTACTTAAAAAGAGTAAAAAATATGCAGGTATGGGTTGCGAAATCTTGGTCAAAAACTCCTAGGGAATCACCAAATCAATATCAATGAAGATAACACATGATTTTGAGCAAATGGAATCGATGGTACTAAATGAAATTACACATAGTAGGCTTAGAGATTATGGAATGAATGGTTTGAGTCACTGTGACCCGCATGCATTGCTTATATAGATTGAGAGTGTACAATATTTGAAAAAGTTAAAAAAAAAAAAAAGAGACGTCTAATCTGTAGGGATAATTGCAATGAGATATCTAATCTCTGGGGATAATGACAAGAAACCATATGCAAATTCATCGTTGGGTCCACCACGAGTCCATGACTCTAACCCAATTAGGTTTCCTAATCCTAAATTCCTAACAGTTCAAGGATTACCATATAACTGTCTGACTCTAAATAACACCATTGGAAGTTTATTGTGCCATTTAAGCCATATGTCTAACAAAAACCCCATGTATTTCTTTAATGGGTGGTTGTATAACCTAAGAAAATAAGCAGATATTACATGTTTGCAAGATATAAATTCATCACATCTGACACTCGCAGAATATCTAATATATTCTTACAAATGACCATTTTCTTTATAATTCTTATGCAGATTCATTCTCAATTGGAAATGCCAAAATCACATAAACTCTTTGAACTGTAGTCACTAACCTCCAAAAAGCTAGAACTTGCATAACAGAACAGAAACAGTAAGCATCAAAGCAGTTATACAAAACAGTTCTCCATAATCCTAGCCTCTTATACTTGAGAATTTTTCCTTCACTTCATTTCTTGCTCACAAACAAATTATTTCACAATCTTCAACAAAATCATTCTTTGTAACAAGTCCAAAAATCTAAACATACTCTAAAAGTATGGTTTTTTTTTTTTGGGTTTCTTCTAGAAACTGCTAACATCGCTTGAAAACAGAGACTTTTTCATCTCTGTGAACCCAAGAGGCCAAATACAAAACGAAACTTCTATTGAATAAGAGAAGACTATCAGAACCAAAGGTCCCGAAAAATCATTCATTCAGATGAAAAGAAAAAAGAAATCCCAGCTTGTAAAAGTAACGATCTTTTATTAATCCTTGAAATGGAAAGAGCCTTTTAGATTGTTTTCGTGCTAAAACCCAGCAGAAGAAATCAAATCTTACATCCAGATATCAGAAAGATTATGAAAAACCCAAACCATACAAATATAAATTCAATTAAAAATCAATAGCTTGTTGAAATCCGGAAATTTTGAGGAATCTCTGCATAGGAAAGCTTGAAACTTCCAAACAATTGCTATCTTGCAGCAACCCCAACGAAAAAGATTGAATCTTTCGTTCGAAACTCACAAAATCACGAAGAACCCAAGTCCCAAAACAATCGAACGCAAGCAGAAGACGAACCCCAAGTAGTTCCAACGAGAATCAAAGCAAAAATCTTTGAATCCAATCCCCGAAGTTGAAGAAGAAGAACAAAGACTCAATCTCGGAAGTAAATTAAAGATCCGAATTCGATAGTTACCTCAAAATCTTCTGAGAAATGTTCCCGAAATCAAAATCCCCTTCTCGAATTCTTGTTCCCTCCTCTTTTTCTCTCTTTGCTTGTGTTTCTCTGCAAAGGGCATTTGTGGAAGAAGCAATGGTAGATGGCCAAATGTTAACGGGCCTGGCTTATATAAGAAACCTGTTCCCTAACTTTAGACTTTACCAAAAAAAAAAAAAAAAAAGGACTTTACCAAAAAAAAAAAAAAAAATTCATTTAATCTTTTATGTTTTTATGATGTGGGTATCGACTATCTTTTGGGTGGCATCAACTAAATCCAAGTAAATGCACGTCGGTCAAATCTGAAACGAGTTTTGAATACGAGATGTTTGATGAAATCTACGTCTCAAATCACTCTAGCGGCTCTTATGTAGGTAGGTTTATTTAATTTAAATATTAAGTTTTTTAGCTTTAAAATAAACTCAAAAAGGATTCTAAGGTCCTTGGGTGCTTGTGCAATTCAAATTATGAAATGGACATTGAGCAAATAAATGAAAAAAGTTTGTATTTTGATCATATATTTTATGATCTTAGATCTCACACTTGGAAAGATTTATTAATTTGTTTTTTTGCTTTGCATATGACTAACATTGAACTCATTATTTTATTTTCTAAAGTCAATCAGTTTTACGAAATCTTATTTTTATCAGTAATAAAGATTTTACTTTAATGAAAAAATAGTACAAGAACCAAGCAAAAGCTTGGGCAATAACGATATAAAAGAATTTCATCAAAAGATAAACCAAATCACATAGGAAGGCAACAACAGGAGAAGATCTATCAACCTTTAATTTAACTAAATTGTCCACCAAAGCATTAACCAATCTCCCAAATATACTTAAATTACATGATAACGTGTATTTGATCTTGTTAAAATAGAAATGAAACCTCCAAAGAAAAAACATGGAGGAAGAGGCCTAAGATGTTACATTCTTAGAATCACTTTCCATCATTGGCTACTGACCATAAAAGTGAGACACAAAATTCGAAGAACTTCTAAAATCGCCAAATCCTTTACTCACAAACTCAATAGCATGCTCAATTTAGAACATAGAGATTTCTACTACCAATCTTTTAGAAAGGCATATTGCTCGATTGAAAGGTTCTTTCAACCTAGTACAATTAATCAAGCTCAATTCATGATGTAAGAAAGCTAAAACAAAGTAAACTATTATCTTAACCTAGTTAATAATAGGTTCAATGGATTCACCCACATGTCTTGACCAATCCCTCAACTTAAATAAATATAGAAAATGTCGTAATACAAATTTTGATTTAAACTTAATTTTATGTTGGGACCTATCTTATCAAATTCTTCAAACAATAATTAGTGCGATGGTCATTGAAAATCTTCATCTCCCATCAATTCACTCCATATTTCCTCATGTGGCGAGTTAGAACTAACTTGCCAAGTTAGTAAAATACGTAACTTGCACCAAGTACAGTGACAACTGGCGGGTCTATATCCGCGTTTTGACGGGGAATGACGGCTTACAACACCACCGTCCACAAGTTTATCAGTAAAGTAAAAGCCCAACTTTGGGTTGTAAAAGGCATTTCTTATATGGTGCTCAAATCCTCTATAAGTATCACTCACGAGAAATTCGTGAGGCTAAATGCATTCACAAATCACAATGCCTTCTCTTCTGAAGTTTTTATTGGGCAAATGAATAAAATCTTATAAAAGTTAAAAATTGCACACCCTCATATATATATATATATATATGAGAAATATTCACGTGCATTAGTGCATACATCCCTCACTATGTTATGGTGAGGGACAACATAGTATGGTTGACTTTATAACACATCCGAATCATCCACACACATGGAACCCCCTTAAATACACTAGACCAATTGAGTTTTCACAAATCCAAATGGATTGGACCGTTGGATCGAGGGTCAAATTTTTTCCTTTAATATAAAGGCATTAAATTTATGGGCAACAGATGAAGGGGTTAGAGCAATGGGATTGACCCCAAATTTGATATATGGTCTCATCCAAGATGTCTTTTCTCATCCCCCACAAGTCCCATGATCAGTGGGTCCCTAGGTAGGTCCCATTATGTTTGTCCCTCACCATATAGTGAGGGAATGATGTACATGAATATCTTGGGCCTGTTTGGATGTGTGGTGAATTGAAGTGTGGTGAGGTGAAGCATCAAATCAAGAAAGAATAAAATATAAAGTGTTATGATGATATTTTATTTTTAGTTGTTTGGTATGAAATATTTTTGATTTTTTGTATAGAAAAGTAGAGTTTTTTTTTTTATCTTTTAGTGGAGAAATGAGGTTGCTTTTTTTAATTTTTTTTTGAAAAATTGGGAGGGAATATTAAAATTGTGTACTTTTGATGTGACCCCTTGTCATTTTTTGTCTAGATTCACTTTACTTCACTTTAACAACACGCTTAGGAAAGTGTATTGTGGTGAAATGATTATGGTGAATAAAAGTGTATTGTGGTGAAATTTTTTAGAGAACTAAAAGAGAATATTTTCTTCAAGCGATTTCTAATTTTATATCTTAGGAAAGGACCCGTTCATTTAGTGCAATGAATTTTTAAAAAACTAAGACTTTATATTTTTATATATATTGAAAATGATTAATAATGTGAATATAAAAATGTCATCAAACAAACATCTCATTAATGAAAATTGAGTCGAGAAGATATTATGAGAAATGATTATTCAACCATTACCCAAGCAATTTAAATTTAGAATAGTTTAAATACCATCTACACCACTATTTTGTAATTTTACCCCGTCATCTTATATCTTTTATTATTTTCTTCTTTAATAATTCTTGCGAACCTCATTTGATCATGAATTTGTATGCACTCAATGCGTACATATTTTCTACCAAAAAAAAAAAAAACGCAAAATCAAATTCTAACTGATGAGCCTCAGTAAAATTCTTGTGAGTGGAAACCTCAGGGGACCTTGCTGAAGTACGAGGTCTACCAAAATCTGTCACTTGGGCCCACTACTTTAACCGCACTGAGTGCAGACGTGTTTTTATGATGAAGTGATCATTCGCGATTCTCAAAAATCTGCCGACATGCCTTTCAACCAATGGTTGTGCCCATGTCGACCCCTCGAAGTGGGCCCCACTAAGCGCAAGTGGCCTTTCCCCAAACTTTCCAGTGTGTTCCCTGCAATTCTTTTTTGAAATTTTTTAAAATGTTATAAAATTTTTAACTTATTTTTTAAAAAGTAAATGAAGATTTGATTATTTCAAAACGGTTAAAAAAGTTCTCCACAATTTTTTGAATCAAGTCCTCTCCATAATTAAAATTTTAAGAAATGAAAAAAATACCCTTAATTAGATTCACTTTTAAAAGAAATCTTTAATAAATCATTTAAGAGAAATGATGAATTATAACCTAAATGATCTAGTAGAGCCCACTTTAGGGTGAATATTAAAATCAAAATCAAAATGGCCAATTTTTGGGAGAAAAGATGTCAAGAAAAGGCAAAGTCTGTAAAAAGTAAAGGGTACTTTTTACATTTCTCAAAAACTTATATGGAAAACATTGGATTGAAAGAATTGTGAAAAAAAGTTATATTTTTTTGAAATACTCAAATCTTCATGTACTTTTTTTTTTAAATTTAAGAACTTCTACTTTTTTCGAAATTCTTCCTTATTAAACCCTTGTCCTTCTTTTGGGATTTCCAAACAAAATTTTTATACATCATATAAATATAATAGAAACTTATTGGGGGATATCAATAATTCATTATCACTATACAAACCTACCAGACTTCCATTGTCAGGTCCAATGTGTCCCACTGCAATTTTGATAATTTGGGTGGGTATAATCTTGGTCAAGATAATTGTTTATAAATGGTTTTTTTTAGGAAAGGGACATACCTCTTTCAAATGAATTGGATCGTTGGTTCTCTAATACTAAGGTGGTGATTGGATATTCATTTCTCATCTTCTCCTTATTCACTTCCAATTGAAGGGGAGATTATTTGATAGTCATTTTTTTTGTATAGTCAATACCTTTGATCTTCTTTTCTAAACCATTTATAGCATGAGCCCCAATGTATTCAACCTTATAAATTCTATGAAAACAAACAACGTGTAAGCATATGTTCTCTTTCTGTTGAGTGTGTGCATAACCGTCAGCGATAGGTCATAATAAACTGGTGTTGAGAAAATTTAGATCCTCTAAGGCTTTGACTTTAGTAAAAAATCTCGCGATGAAGGAGGAAAACTCCAAACAAACCTTTAGCGTGAACTAGGGTTCCATGATTTTTAAACTTTCAAATGGGTCAAACAAGGCCAAAACTAGTCCATCTCGACGAATTTAACTGCTTCATGTAACATTCAAGTCTCTATTTACATGTAAAAAATCTGACCATGGATCCAACTCCATGAGAGTTAAAATTGTCTTAGTGACAACATACAACATTCACATAATTTTGAATGTTTTGGCTTTAAGGTGGCCCGCAATTATCAATCAGATGGGTATTCAATCTAAGGAGAGACCACTTCTCTTAAATGCAGAATTCTCCATTTCAATGCCCCTTGAATGATGTTAGGTGGCTACACTCATTTAAATCATAAGATTATTTCCACAAAGTGTGTTCCCTAAATGGCTCACCAATGATGCAACTTGTGAAACTCCAATTACAAAAACCAAAAAAGGCTTAAAAGTAATTGTGTCAAAGTAAAATAGATGAGTGGTTCAGACTTTCAAGGATTGACTCATGTTGAAGCCTATATAGGACTAAATTTGTTCTTGTACTCTTCTTTTTATCGTAGAAATGGGTGTAGAACTTATTTTGTTGACTCTTGGTAGGGCTAGAGCCTCCTGCTTTCTAACAGCAGCCATGCATTAATGCTATAGATCCCTCCATCATTATCGCCAATTCCTCTAAGTCAGACGAATACGTCTCTCGGATGACTTTAAACTACCGGCTGATCTTGAATCTTTTTTATGAGCTACCCTATATTACAATGCCTTGAGAGAAAATCAGAATTAATTGAAATAAAAGATAGCAAAGTGTTGGGATACTTTGAAGTTTATTAAGGACCGTCCTTAAGGTCCGCACTGTTCGTAACACCCACTGGAGCTTACCTTATGATCAATTATCACGTGAATTTGCATGGATTTTGATGAAGTAGACTGTTTGATTGAGGGTCAATTTTTCTTCTTTAATATAAAGCTATTAAACTTGTGGACCATGGATGAAGGAGTTAAAGGTATTAGATTGACTTCAAATTTGATATATAAGTTGGCCCCACTTGGATCTTTCAGTCCTCCCATGTCCCATGACCAGTAGGGTCTCACGGTAGGCTCCAATAGGTGGCCGTAAACCGTAAGTACGATCCTATACCCTATATATATATACTGAAGAATTACTAGTCTTAAACAACAAAAAAAAAATAGATATATTAGAAACCATTTAAAAAATATTTTACAATTTTATTAATATTTTATTTAGCATTATCAAAGTTGTTTTCACTCTACATCGTTGTTTTCTCATCATTGAGAGGTTAGGATGCAGCACAATAGCTGCTAGAAAAGTTTGAAAAAACCATTTATTGGATTAGAAGATTTGGTTCCTATCTTAGACTTTGATTAATAGGCTAATTTTTGTGTGTGTGTGGTACGAGTCTAAATCTCTTGAATGCCTTGCTCCCTCATGCTTCCTATGAGTGTAAGGAGTGGAACTCAACAGTGAGGATCACATATTGAAAATTTAATTAAGTAAAAGTTGGTCACACCTAAGATTGGGCATATAACTAAAAAGATGATCTTAAAGTAGATTAATAATTTTATTCTTAATCATATGCTCAATCCTATATTGAGACCAAATTCTATTAGGATAAAATAAAAAAACATTCAATACACAGGGAGGGCGTTCATTTTGAACGGCTTGATTTTCAATGAGTGAGCCCAATTATGGAGTTTCACTCCTTCCATTGATGCGTAGCATGAGAGACACTTACGGATATAGACTCTTTCGTTATATGTAGAGATAGGCTAAGGGATCATTTGTTTGAACTTATAATTTATATATGCAAGTATGCATGCATATATATTATATAGTATGATTATGCATGATCATATTTGTTTGCGAGCAGATAAGGTGTGAAAAATGGTGTGTAAATAAAGCTATTTTCGGCCTCTCATTTACATACCTATAAGGAGGTGGTATATAATTAAGTATAAAACCCCCCTATACACAATGTGATGCGGAAGCATTCATTCGAGTTGTCACAAAGGAAAAAGTTCTCCTATGTGCAATGCTTGGTCGTGATGATTGGCATCGATCTATTGGACTATTGCATGCATGTAGGAGAGCATGATAAAATCTTCCATTAAATAATTACATATATAAATGAGGAAAATGTGTCAGTACGTATACATGCAATAAACTCTCTTTCTCTCTTGAAGGTTGAGAGATTGAATTCCTTAAATTATATATATCTCACACTTTTGTGGGCTTTGAATTGGTAATTTGATAACGTTGTGAAAATATTACATATGCAAAACCCATTCCCATGTCTCATGCATAAGGCCAACAAGCTTTCCTAATAAATGGATGTTCCATTAAAAGCTAATGACATTGGGGCTCTTCTGAGGTTGTTGGAAGATACAGGGACTTTTATGCAAATAAAATACAGGCAGCCTAAGATACGCGTTGTGGTGTAAATGTTGGTGGTGGAGAGCGTCCTTGCAATAATAAATGACCCGCCCGTGACAATAACGTGACGATAGCGCCGACACGCCGGATCTTGATATTTAAAGTCTTTCTTTGACCGATTGACTGACTGACACGGCAGAGAAATTTTGGGATAGTTCGAGGATTTCTCAGGTGAAGTGATGTTTTATGCTATGTGAGTCTGGATCTATTTACACGCAAATCCTATTACACATGGGTGGAAGTGGAACTTCATTTCATCTTCGTGGCCGCGAAGATAATCAGTACTATTTTATTTTATTTTGGTATCAGGCTTAGGGGGGATGTGGGCCCTGGTCCTCTCGCGAGGAGGCCTAGGACAAGGGGAGTAAAACTCTATTGAGGTGGGGGAACCCTCGAGCGAGGGGGGTTAACCTATGATAAGGTATCTTAGCCTCAGCTGACGAAAAATGCCTAATCAAGTTTGAATATAAGACAGACAGGTAAGAAGTGACACCTCTAATTGTTATCGGGTAAAAAGTCATTTTTGATAATATATAATATTGAATATGAGTTCGATCTTGTCCAATGATATATCCTCAAGTGTAAGTCAAAAGAGTAAGTCTCACCGTCTCAGTGAGAACGATAACGAAAACATTAACAACGATGCACATAAATGTCTTGTCACATTTCCATCACATTGCGTTCAATCAAATGGTGAATCCCACTCCTTTCAAATTGAAACTTATAATTAACATATGTAAGCAGCTATGCAACTACGTGCCTAATCATGTTTCCATAATGATGCTTAATCCAATGGTGGGGTCTACTTTTGAATTGGAACTTCAGGATACATCTGAATCATCTACGTACACCTGAGACCCATGATTTACATTGGAACCGTTGAATTAGACCGTTGGATTGAAGGTCAAGTTTTTTTTTAATATATTTAATATAAAGCCATTAAATTGTTTGAGCTATATGGATGAAGGAGTTAGAGGAATGAGATTAACCTCAAACTTGATATATAGGCCCATCTAATATGTTTTTTTTTTCCATCCCCCAAGTCCCATGATTAATGGGGTCTTAAGTGGGCCCTATTAAAACTTATCCCTCACTATATAGTGACGAATGGATATACATGAATATTCTCATATATATATATATATATTATTCGAGTGGATGGTTTAATTTTTAATAATTTTAATTATCTTTATGTGTGCCCGTGATGGAGGGATAGAGCAGACTGATGAAGGCAATGTGTTACACGTTCACGTGTGCGATGCTATGGAGGAGCGAGACTGGTAATGAGTGGCTGATTGATGACATATTCGATGACGTGTCAAAGATTGTTTGACACGGGCTGCTTGATGACATATTCGATGACGTGTCCAAGATTGTTTGACACGGGCTGCTTGAGGGTTGAAGAAGTTTCAGCTTCATAAAAATATCACATGGGTTTTTAGAATTTGTGGAATCCATTGTTAATTGATCTCACGAAAGTCAACACCTCTCTCTATGAAAGAATTTGTGGAGACTGGTACCAAAAGGTACAGCATGAATTTGAAGCAGTGGCGGATGCATGTATATGAGCTTACCCATTTTTTTTTTTTTAATTACATATACTAATGTATTGGTGACTAAGTCCACCAAAAAAAAATATACAAAGCTCACCCAAAATCCAAATGTTAGAACCCAATTGCCCAAAGCCAAAGCCCATATAGAAATGTCAGTATATTGCTCCTTTATGATCAACTTGACACTTATATCGCCGACATGCATTCTAGTGATGAATTTGGAAGCTTAGATGAAATTGGTGATCTTGCAAGAGCAATGGTGAAGACAAGAAGAAATAAAGTATATCAATTGGTTTACTTGCTTCTGACTTTGACATTAGTATTATCAGTCGCCACTGCATCGGTTGAGAGAGCATTTTTCAGCCATGAATATAATAAAGACTCGGTTACGCAATCGAATGAGTGATGAATGTTGAGTGATATCTTAGTTACATACATAGAGAGAGAAATTTTTGAAAAGATCGACAATGATAATATCATGAAAGGTTTTCAGGATATAAAAACTCGAAGATGTCAATTGTGAAAGTTTGAATTTTTGTAAATTTTCATTGAAAATTTCAATTATATTATGTTGGATATAATCAAGCCAGCAGTTGGATTCCAAAATTTTAAGCACGATAATCTCAAGCCCCCTCAAAATATATTTTCTGGATTCGCCACTGATTTGAAGTCTTGTCATATTGAAAAAATTTAAATTGAATATATACCCACGACTTAGAAAAAAAAGAAGAAGAAGAAGATAAAGAAATATTAAATCTCTGTAGCTAGTTGGTCTAAAAACTATACCATCAATGGTGAAAATAAAAACTTGAACTATTATTAAGTAATTACAAATTTTATGACTAATGTGAATGAGTACGTTATTGAGAGAAATTTCTAAAAGCAGGTTCTTGTTTGTCAAAGAAAAGACGTAAGTCATATAGGACATGAATGAAATTTGTTAAGATAGATCTCAAAAGGGCCAAACTATCCGAGGATTTGGCCTATGATGGATCAAAATGACGAACTAGGATTCAAGTAACTAAATCTAGTATAGTTGAGATAAGACTTTTTTTTTTTATATATAGTATATAGTTATTTTTCGAGCCGATTCAATATTTGGTTAAGATTCTCATGCATTGAAAATATTTTAGAGCAAAGGGCTAGTCATTGTGTACCGAGCATTTGAAATTTCTATATTTATTTAATAGAAAATATGAAAACTTGGACTTTCTAAACTGTCACTTTTCGAATTCACTAAATTCTACCTAAATACTATGTTGTACTATGAGGACTTTGGAAGTGGATTAATAGATGGGCATTTGGGAATACTTTGTCCAACACAAACTTTCAAAGTGGAACAGGTGAGCACTTTCTGCTTCCTTCTCTTTTGATGTCCAATGCAGCTTGCTTTATTTGCAAGAAAAGGGAGACAACTGCCATTTCCTTGAAAGCAAGGAAATTGGAGTCCAATCCCTCCCATAGGAAATTTATTTCTGCATAAAAAACCGTCATTTCCTTGAAAGCAAGGAAACTAGAGTCCAATCCCTCCCATAGGAAATTCATTTCCACATAAAAAGACCACAGCGTCACAAAAAAAAAAAAAAAAAAAAAAAAAAAAACATGCTTTTAAAATTTCTAATTCAACCCAAGAGAAAGTCTCCGAATTTAGCAAGCAAACAGGCCTTAAGAGTAGATTCTCAGACATGCAATAACATTGCAGGTCCACTTCCCCTCCTTTAAAAAAGGAATAAAAACACTTTCTAGACATGCAATAAGTTGTCTATCCTGTCCTTTTGAGAGAAATCTGGAGACTGGGGAGCCCAGAATAATAGTAACAAACCTATTCTCAAGCATGTGTGACTCATGGTTCTCAAGCATGTATGGCTCATTTTAAAATAAGAAAAAAAGAAAGTATGACTCTTGAGATAGAGAACACCAAATGCCCTACAGATGCGTTTCAGATGACAACAACATAAGCTTCTAGAGATGAGTGCATGGAAAGCAACAAAAGAAGATTTGCACGATATTCAGAAGACAACCTCGATTGATGTGCATACAAGTAAAGTAAAAGTCTTCACATCATCTCATCTAGAAGATTATCTCAGATTTTTAACATCAGAAAAATAAGAGAAGAAAGCAAACATGTGAAATTTCCACCTTACTTTATTGTAAGCATGCATGGATTATGAGTCTTTATCCCAGTAAAGTTGTTAGGGTGACCTATGCCAATGTAACGGCCGTTTTAACAGGTTAACACTCCTATCTCAATTTCTTTTGACCTCTTCTAAAACAATCAGCAGACCCAGGAAATGTTTTACGATGGGTTTGGGTGGGCGGGTGGTGGCATATATGTAAAAAAAATAAAAAAATAAAAAAAATAAAAATTGTGTGGGGTCTTGTTTAAGGTAGAGCTCTGATAATTAACATCCAACTTATGCAGATCATACTGTTAACAGTACACCTATTTTTAGTTGAAGATGGAAAAGCCATCACAATGGATGGATTTTAATGAAACTCTCTAAATCTCTAGATATAGGAGTGAAACCCTAAAATGACATGTTAATAAGAATTCTGGAAGAGATCAGCTTAGATCATAGGAATCAGATCACACACAGTCACTACTCATGAGGTTACATATATTCGGTGGGAGATACATGGAGCATTTTTATGGGTAAATTCAATATTTGGTGTGGAAATTTTATTAACCAATACGTCATGTATTTGAGTGCAAGTAGGTTAAGGTTTTCTAGAGAGGGGTCAGACCTACAATATTTTATATTGTTCTATGTGCTCTCGCCATTACCACATTAAATTCTAAAGTAAGATTTCCATACATTGTGTAAGCAACACTTGAAAATAGGAAGAAACTAAGTACCCCTTGAATTCTGCATAGACTTGCAAGATTTCAAAATTTCATCATTGCATCAATTTGTTATGTGGCACTACTTTTTCCTGTGTCCTATATTTTTTTTTTCCATCTAACGGATAGTTCTCAACCTTTTGTACTGGACTAATAACTTTGGATCCAGAGAAAAGCCAGGTAAAACCTCTATGGCCCTCAGGTGGTAGCACTAGTGGAATCAATCTTTGGTTCCTGAAGAGGGGGGAACCGGAGATTGATACAAGGACTTCTAGCTCTAGAGGAGAGAGTAACCGTGGTCCTGACCACTTGGCCAACCCCTTGGAGTTATACTTTACTTTTTCCTGTTTAAGTGGGATAAGTTGTGGACATTGAATTGGAAGTTGACGCAGTTTTTGAAAAATGACACGGTGGGCCTTTCATCAGACGGTGGATGTAGGTCAATTTAGATGCTCTTACGTACAATATTCACGGGAGGCGGCCTGCTGCAGCCCGATCTCTCCCTTCCCGCAGGTGATTGGGAGGGGGAGGGGGAGGGGGAGGAAGAGTAGGGGAGGGAAGGAGAGAGAGGGAGAAGAGGGAAAGAAGAGGGAGAGAAGAAGAAAGAGGGAGAGGGGGAGGGAGGCCAGCCGGCTGGGGCTTCCGCCGTTGGCTGCCAGCCAGGGCTCCCTCCCCGCCGGCGACTGGGGGGAGAGGGGGATGAGGGAGGGTGGAGGCTGGGAGAGGAAGGGAAGATGAGGGAGGAGAGGAGGGAGAAAGGGGGAGGGGTAGTTTAGGAAAGGTTTTTTTTTTTTTTTTCGCGGTGGGAATAACAAAAATCGTGATACCAATAGAGCTCCCCAACTAATATTTTATGTCAATATGGTCGACAAAACAGTAACTATAGCCCTACTGATAACATGCCGGGCCGATACGATATTAAATACTGATTATTGAACCCTAATATTGGAAGTTGGAACCAATGAGACAATGACCAAATACAAATAATAAATACCCATAAGAAATTAAAACAAAAGGATTTACGGAAAAAAAACCCACTACATGAACTGGGTGCACAAAAAGGCCCTAATAGACCCGACTAATTTTGTGTTATTTTTTTTCGCCTTTCAGCATTAGCATTCAATATTATCGATGCTATGCTGAAAACAATATTAAACAACGGAATGTCGATATTAACGTTCGGCTAACATAATAAAAAAAATGTACAAAACTGTGGTCAACACGACCCTGTTTCTCACAAATATTTATTGGGGCCTTTTTCGTGCACGGTTCATTTAAAGGTTTATTTTTTTCCATAAAATCCTTTATAAAGAAAATTATGGATAGACATGCATATTTCCGTGTGCTTGTCTATGGTTTTTTAGTTGGTCGGTCCAAAGATTCCAAAGCCAACTAAAACATGTGTTTTTGATCAGATAAGATATTGTTCTTAGAAGTACAAGGGGTGGTTTGCCATTTTGAGATAAAAACACAAAGGAAGCCTTATCTAATTAATATAGATTCGAGATCTAATCACCGTCCAAAATTTTATATATAAAGCCTCCATCTTTCGGCAAGTAATTGAAGATCATGTATTCTGTATCCTGCTTGTCAATATGGACTGATTCCAGTGATCGGTGGGTCCCACCATGCATTTTTTTTTTGTTTGTTCCTTTTTTAAATATGTCCAAGCATGCTTTAAATTAAATAATCTAATGCATGGGTTTGGTTGGTGTGATACCCAATTTGATTTTTATCCATGACTCAGGCTCATATATATGATATTCTTGATGTGAGCAGATAAGAGTCTATATGGACTATATTATTTTTGTTCATCATCATCATAGTCTCTCGTCCCAATTATGTTGGAGTCAGCTATACGAATCCTGTTTCTTTATTAATTCCGATTTATCTTGAGTCAAATCCTCAACATGTTTGGGTTGTTACAAAATCTTACGCAACCCTCATCCTTTACTCAGATTAGGGACTGGTAGTAAAAAACTGATGGAGTTTGAAGATCAATATTTTTGTTCATCAGTAAAAAAAAAAAAATTAAATATGGGCTTTTCACGTGGCCAATAGGGGGTTCGATGAAATATTTGAATTTACAGGCTATATATGTCTATGGGCCACCACCAAGTGGGCCTTCTTTTGAACTAGTTAACAAGCACCTATATTGATCTTTAAATATAAGAGTGAAGGATTGTCTTGTTGGATGAAGTAGGAAGTGGGGCAAATCAAAAGGAACGATTTGGAATGAGGATTGAAGTACAAGCATCTATGGCCGGCCAGGATTTCAGATTATTAATTAGATAAAATGGTGACAAAGGGAATGATCAATTCATTTGCTAGTGGGCCCATCCATAAATGATAGGTGAAGGTCCACATGCATGGGTTCTATCACAAGTCATGCAAGTTTGGGTTGGTTAATCTTTGTAGGTAAGGCCCAATCTCAACAAAAACTGTTTTAAGGTTTTGAAATTGAAAACAGTCAAATCTGTTTATTAATGCCCCAGAAGTAAGGAGGGCCAAACCAATTAACCCCGAGTTACTAGATCAGTTTTAGGTTGGGTTGGTAGATCAGATTAGGACTTGGCCTATCAAGGGCATCAACTTTTCAGGGAACATTTCAGCAGAACTGGCCCCATTTGAGTCATTGTTAGAGATAAGATAGACATCTTGGTTTCAATGGTCAAATCTTGGATGAGATTGGCTTTACTTTTTAATGAGTACTTTCTTTGTAAGATACACTTTTCTTGCATTCACAACCTGAACTCTGCTTTGTGTCTAAGCCTATTGTCCCCTAGTTTTGAAACCAGGGGCAAAAGGTATTTCTGTTTGTTAAGTGAGATTTCTCATTGTTATTTTTCGCAAAATAACTGAAATAGCCTTGAAGATCTTTGAATTACATAATCTAACATGCTTTCTCGATTCTAACACTAAGATTTTCACTCGTACAAACCTAACCCCCTCTTTCTCTCCCTCTCTGAATTTTGTCAAATTAATCATAAGAAACAAAAACTCCCCATTCATAGTCGTCGTGGCCGAAGCCTTAATTCCGTTATCTACATGATGTTGTTTCTTTATTTTTAGTATATCTGTATTACTTCTATCCATGTCATCTTCAAACCATTTTTTTTAGGGGCCTCAACCTGCATACAAAAACATTTCTTCACCGCTGGTTGGTTAGATTGTTTTAGATATGTCAAAACCATTCGAAATGAGTCTTTTTTAACTTATTGTCCATTGATGTTACTCATAAATGTTGAAAATGCTCTCCTTTATTATTGTATCTTATATATATATATATATGATGTAATTTATAACTCTAGACTCTACGAGATAGTTAGAGATGTGCTCTCTCTCTCATGGGGTGTTGGAGTCTTTCAAGCCACGTACGTGGGTTGAATGTAGGAAAGTCTAGTTTATTTCTCGAAGACGTAGGCGAGTTTGCCGAACCATGTAAATTCTCTGCGTATGTTTTTATCCTTTTTGTGTAGTTGATTGATAATTCGATTGCGGTGATTCACGTTTCCGCATACACACGTATTACACAAAATGAATGTCACGAAATGGGAACAGAATAATATCACTTTACTTACAAGGGAAAATGTGTCTCCACATAACTATTAACACACCATTCTTGGCATGACCAATGCAAGTCTCTCGTGATAATATGATGTAAAAACATTCATCAATTCAACAAGGTTTTGAGTCTTTTCTAAAGAATGAATAAATAAAGCTCCACATTCCTAGCTAGCTACAATGCACATACAACAGCAAATCAGCAATAGCTACAGCCTATAGACCCGCACAAGCAAAATTCTCTCCCGTCGTTGAGACTAAATTCCAAGCCTTTAAAAATAAAAAAATCAGTCTATTTTGCTCCACTACTTTAATGGCTGTTGTGAATTGTAACATCAGACCACCCTGTGTGGGAACAGTTCTTCCCCAGTTTTCTCCAACTTGCATATGACATTGCTGTTCTTAAATTATACTTGTTTTCCTGGAAGAATATGAGACGCTCATTTCATTGGCTTCACTCACCATTTTATTATGGAAGTAAACACCACCTATTTTCCCATCTTCTTAATTAAGACTCATGGAAGAGAAACCTCTGAAAGGATTCATTTACATTAATGTTCTTCTTAAAGATCAATCCTAAGTGATCAATGACGGACCTAGAATTCTCGTTTGGATGGTGCGGTATGTGGTCAAATGAAGATACTAAATAATAAAATTAGAATTTTAAAGATACAATATAAGGGGATTCTCGAATCACGTGGGTGCGACCGCACTCCCGTGACAACACTTGGGTCTGCCCATCCTAACAACCCTGATGCCTCCCGAAAATGGTTTCCTCTTCTTAGTTCACGTATCAAGATTTCTGAGGTATTTCGATCACATAAAAATCCTTTTCTGAAGCATCTGTCTGGTCACTGGTGTGTTACCATCATGACAGTATCCAAGAATCATAGAAGTAAATTCATCTCCAACAAAACCATCATCTTGCATCATATTCCACAGCTTACCAGCACCTTTTATTTCCACAGCTAACCAGCATCTTGCATCATGACTTGGACAAGACCCAAAATACATCATCTTAAAATGCATTTGACCATTATGAGGGCCCAGGCTGTTGAAGAGTGGGCTCCACCCAAAGGGGAATATTGAAAAGTGTTTCCGCTGCCTCTACTAACGCCTTGAGGTTTTGGGATCAATGGTCAGCTAAAGAAATTTAAGACAGGCAACATCTTAAAATGCATTTGACCATATGAAAAGCTTGTTGGGCTTGCAAAAGAAACCAGTCTTGGGCCTCAAGTGAAGCATCGAAAGGTCTGAATACAAAAGAAGAAGATAAATTACTTTGTCAAGTTCTAATCAAAACTGTGCTTGGGATGGAATCACAGCAAGCCCAAAAGATGAATACTTCTAGCAATGACTTTTAATACTGGACCTCATTAAAGAAATATTAACATACAAATTACATGATTAATGGGCCTGAATCAATACTTTTGTTGACCTGGTCTTTCAACTATTTAGAATGGGCCAAACCAGGATGACCCAAAATCCAAACGATACCTAGCTAGTTCCAACAAGAGGTTTTCACAGGGTGGATCTTATTCCTTAATAATACCAGTATTTTCGAAGATAGGCGTGCATGTTCAATAATAAACATAGAAAGTGGCCAACACAAGCTGGTTCAATTACCTAAACTTTAAAGAACTTCAACGACCTTCAACTAAAAAACATAGAATGGGCT
The DNA here is from genome assembly GCA_012931725.1 of Litsea cubeba. Lineage (NCBI taxonomy): Eukaryota > Viridiplantae > Streptophyta > Magnoliopsida > Laurales > Lauraceae > Litsea > Litsea cubeba. The sequence continues at coordinate 43,178,657 of CM022945.1, forward strand.
GCCAAATAATTCTAGAAAGCCAATACAGTAACTCATAAAAAAGCCCAGTTTAGCCCAGAGGCCATACATGTCACAAAAGGCCCAATTGGGCCTGACATTGTTTCAATATGACAGGCATCCTAATTCCATCTCCTGTAATACAAGAGAACAAAAAACCCTTGGGTACAACTACAAGACTATAATATAAAAACTGTCTTATCATTAAATTGATCAATCAAACGTTGGGGCTATCTTCTATTGTAGCAAAACTATCACCAGCTAATTATGAATAGCGTTGTAAATGCATATCCGATTATCCGAAAGTTTCAACCTCCCGAAAACTTAATATGGAACCTATTTAAAGTTCCGAGTCATAAATGGATCCGGGTCTAGGCCGGAACTCAATCTAGATTTTGATTGATAAACGGATTCAGTTTTGGGTCCATATAAGTTCCGATCCGTGGATCTGGGTCCGCCATATGATGCTTTGATATTGCAAACTGTACCTCAAAACTAATTTTTTTATTTTATATTCTTCCGTATATTATTGGAGGTAGTAGACATGATGCACTATTATAAATTGAATGATATATTTATTTTAGAAAAATTATAATTAATTTTGAAATTAGATTTTAGTCGTCTAGGTGCCAACAATATAGGTCCCTAGTTAAAATCAGACCCGAAATCGGAACCGTTATTTAGAAAAGGGTCGGAATCTGATTCGAGTATGATTCCAACCCGAAAAGTGTTCTGTTTGCAATCCTTTACAATGGATGCTTATTTGGTTTCATCGGTTTGAATTTGGATGTACTGGCCATACATACGAGCCTCACGAACTTTTCAGGAGTGAAGTCCTCAGAGTGCGAAGGGGGCTTAATTGATCCGGATCTTTTTATTCTCTTCGCCTGCCAAACGTAATCTCATATATATAAAAAAAAAAAATACTCTCTCTCTCCTCATCCATCCACAGGGGCATAGAGAAAAAATGGCAGCAGCGATGGCGGCACTGCAGAGCTCAATGGCTGCTCTCTCACTCAGCCCAAGCTCTTTCCTAGGCCAGCGCCTCTCTCCCTCTCTCTGTTATCCTACGCCCGTATGCCTTCTTCTCTTTCTTTTCAACATTTCCATCTACTTTCTCTCTCTCATATAGGGTGGGTTTCAGATTTCTTTCTGTTTCTGATGCTACTTCTTCTTTGAATGCTTCCTGTTATCGGTTTCTTCACCATTTTTTTTTATGTTAATCTATCTTACATTGGGATTTCTATAGAATGTTGTGAACCTAATATTTGTTTCTCACTTTAAGGGTGGAACTTTGGCGGATTTTCATGTTTCTGCAATGGGGAAATGATTTTCACCTCTGAGCAGGGAAAAAAATAAAAAATAGTTCAAAATTTTTATTTTTATTTTTTGTGTGCGCACCAAAGAGATGAGAAGTGCTGAGCACCAAAGGAATCGACTTTTTCACACAAAGGTGCCTTTTTTTTATTTTCTGAAAAGAATTTGGGATGTTGGGGCTTGAGAATTTCAAATGGATCTTTCAATCATGGCTTTAAAACTCTGTTTTGGGCATTGTGTCTGCCCAATTTGAAAACTTGATGTATCACCAATATATCAATATTTTTTAATAATTGGTTTTCTAGGAGGTTTTTTTATTGAAAAAAAAGAAAATAAAAACTGAAAATTAATCACACAAATGAAAAAATTATTGGGAAGCTTCATTTATCGAATGGCTTTAAGATGAGATAGATATGAAAATGTTAAGATGGGTTTCCATAAAATTATGAAATAGATATTGAAGTGTTAATATTGGAGTTTCATACTTTTTATTTTTGATTTTTTCAATGCTTTTGGAAATAATAGGATGATTTGTGGGATTTTTAGCAGGCCTACTAACATCCTTGTTAAAGAAGGATCATTCTCTTGGACACCTTACGGCTTTTAATCAGCTGAAACATACAATCACAGAATCCCCTGTTCTTATACTCCCCAATTTTCCTAAACCATTCCTTGTTGGATATGATGCCTTGGTTTGGGTATTGGTGGAGTGTTAGATGCAAGATTAACGTCTAATTGCATTCTTTAGCCAAGCTTTGTAGGGAAAGAATCTGTCCTTATCCACCTATGAGAAGGAGATGTTGACTTTAGTTCTGGCGGTACGAAAGTGGTGGCCTTACCGTTTAGTCGACACCTTATTGTTATAACTAATCAATGGAGTTTAAAGTATCTTATGGCGTAGGAAATCAAAAACGATGTGACACGAAATTGATAGGTGATGCAGACCCTAGGGTTAGGGCTTGCGTGGGAAGTGCTAAAAGCACAATGGGTGCCGAAGCACGTGTCCTAAGGCACAATCAATCTCCGAAGAGACAATAAACGAGGACGCACCTCAATGGGAGAACCCAATTTCATTAATCAACTCTGATAAATAATTCTCTACAATGCCATATAAATAGGAAAACACAACTTAAGTTCTAAGAAACCTAATATAAATAGGAAACCAAATAAATAGGAAACCTAATCCTAAATACAACTCATCTAATAAAACTATTAACTAATAACAATTAAATAAATAGGAAAACTCTTAAATCTACTTGGGCCCCACACATGTGGCCATGAGGTCTACGCTGCATCATTCTCACCCACTCGAAAAAGAACTTGACGTCGAGTTCGAAATATGTCCACCTGGATCAAAGATCAATCTGACGAATGTTCGATTCGTTGGTCCATCTACACCTTCCATATACATCTTCATGCATAATTGATTTTGATGAGTGAAATTTGTGTTGATATGCAATCGAACTGTTGGATGATGTACTTGTAGAACTTGCACCATCAAATCACAATATCTGACTAGCCGTTCTTGATCTCCCGATTGCCATTGTTTATCCATAAAGACAAAATCAATTTGAGAGCTTATGTGTGGAATATCAACAACTTGCGCTTCATCACATGGTTTATGCACTTGGGGAGTATTAGTACTCATAGGAGAAATTTCAAGGCCAACTGTAGATGTGGAATCTTCTGTGTCTAACTCTGACTGATCGGTCTGCTTATCCGCTGGCATTGGTTCCTCAACACGGTCTGTTACGTGAGACGACTTTTCTTCTTGAGGAGTAACGTCCACTATATGAGACCTTTTAAGCATCCGCTCCACACGAATTGCTTCCCAAAATGCTTCATATATTTCGTTGCATTCCTTCTCCACATTCTTCAATATGCTTGGTCTCAAACCTTTGAGAAAGTGATTGAAATCAAGTGTATCTCCCAATTCATATAAATAATGTAGCCTTTCAAATTCATCAGCATATTTCTTGACATACAATATTCCCTGTGTCAAATTAATATAATACTCAAAGTAATCTTTATTTGCATAATATCTTTTCCCATATCTGATTGCATATGTCATTCTCTTAGCCCTTTTGTTGATTTCTTTAAGCTCTTTGTTGGTTTTTGTAAGCCTTGTATTTATTTCAAGAAGTTACATTTCCATCTTGGCTGAAAATTCCATATTAACTTGATGCAAAGACTGAAAATTTTAATGCTCTTCAAAATGAAAATCAAACTGACTAGATGTGTAGATCGCACTGATTGGAGGTCACAGGTGAAGACAGACCGTCGATCGGAGTCCGGATGGAGAAGATCTTGCTATTTGAAGATGGATAGCCGAAGATTTATGGAATATGACGAATCTAGGTGATGAAAATATATTTCTGCACTCATTTTTTTTTTCACTATTGAGTTGGGTTTGGGCCTAACTCAAGCTCAGGCCCACAAACTGGGCTCAGTTGAAATGCTGAAGAGGTCAAAGCGTGGACTCGGGTCGGGTTCAGCTGACCCCAAATTTCAACCTTCCCTCGTTCTTCGTGCAGAAGAGGAAGAAAAGAAAGGGAGTTGGGTTTTGACAAAAGAAAGGGTGTTGGGTTTTGACCCTATTTCTGCTACTGCACCCCAACGAGAGAGAATGGAGGCGCGATGGAGATGAAGATGTGGAGACGGCGATGGATTTTGGAGCTCTCTGCAAAGATGATGACAATGATAGAGAGGCGGTGTTGGCTCTGGCGATGGAGCTAGCGAGGAGTCGTGGCCGATGAGAGGCTGACGACAATGGTGCTGATGTTACTGCTAATGCGATGACTGTGAGATGGCTCGACGACGGTGCTGCTAGATGCGAGGTGGAGGCTAATGGGGATGGAGCTGGTGGCGCTACTAACAAGCCCTCTAATCCATGGTGCCGTCAAAGTTCGGCAGTGGACGACGATGATGGTGAAGATGGTGACGTGCGCAGGTGCCAAGTACGCTATGCAACCTTTCTTCTATTTTTCTTTCTTACTTTTTTTTTTTTTTTGCCCTTTTGGGCTGGGATGTGAGAAAGAGATAGTGGTGGGGATTTTTGGGTTCGATTGTGGCTGGGAAGGCATAGCGGCTGGTTTGCTGAGGTTTGGAGAGAGGTATGACGAAGGGGCTAGGAAAATTTGCGGCTATGAGTTTCTGTGGATTGGGGTTTGGGATTCTATTCTCTTCTTTTCAGATCTTCTTCCCAGGTCTACTTTTTGGTTAGGGATTTTATTGGATGGAAGAGCTCGATTGAGTGTGGGGCTGGAATTTGGGGGACGGTGGTGGCTGTTGACGTGAGGTGGTTTTTTCGGCTGGAGATTGGAACAGGTGTTAGGGGTGGGGATTGGAATGGTGGATCGGCTGGGAGATGACGATGGGGTTGCAGGGATAGGATGGCAACGGATGGAAGATAAAGGTAACACGCCGACGATCGACGGATCGTTTGGCTCTGATACCAATTAATGCAGACCCTAGGGTTAGGGCTTGTGTGGGAAGTGCTAAAAGCACAATGGGTGCCGAAGTAATCTCCGAAGACACAATCAATCTCCGAAGAGACAATAAACGATGACGCACCTCAATGGGAGAAAGAAAAACTCTTAAATCTACTTGGGCCCCACACATGTGGCCATGAGGTCTACGCTGCATCATTATTGGGGATCCCCAAAGACAAAATCAATAGGAGAATTAATGTGGGGGAATATCAATAACTTGCTCTTCATCACTTGGTATTTGCACGTCAGAATTATTAGTACTCATAGGAGAAATTTCAAGGCCAACTGTAGATATGGAATCTTCTGTGTCTAACTCTGGCTGATCGGTCTGCATATCCGCTGACACTAGTTCCTCAACACGGTCTGTTACGTGAGACGACTTTTCTTCGTGAGGAGTAACTTCCACTAGATGAGACCTTTTAAGCATCCGCTCCACACGAATTGCTTCCCAACATGCCTCATGGATGGTCTTGCAGTCTATGATGCCCAGATACGGCATGGATACAGCTAGGATACGATATAGACATGGCAAGGACACAGATTTTACACATAAAAAGTGAAGTATCGGATATGATACGACACGATACGTTGCCCATTTCGAAGTATCCGTGCATCATATCTTGCAGTCACACATTCTCTCCACTATGTCCGGTCGCAAGCCTCGTACAAAACTAATGAAATCATGTTCTTCATCATCCTCCATTCCACATGCATCTTGTAGTCTTGAAAATTTGTCAGAATATTCAAGAACGAACAATTCTTTTTGTTTCAAATCAAGAAATTGCTGGAAATAATTTTTATTTACAGCATACCATAATACATATTGACACGCATATCTGACTCCTTGAAGTGCATTGTAGAACTTACTGATATGGAATTTCACATTGGATGTGTGAATGGATTGGCCTTTTCTGTAGATCTGCTATCTACGAGCACGCAGGCGAAGACGAATCTGAAATCTGCTTCTTCTTCTTTCTTTCTGCTTCTTGTCCGTATGAATTTGGGGTGTTGATGCTCAAGGATTTGGGGTAGGGATTTGGGATTGGGGCTGGGGGTTTGGGAAAAAAGTATGGATTTGGGGTGTTGATGCTCAAGGATTTGGGGTAGGGATTATGGATTGGGGTTGGGGGTTGAGTGAACGAAAAGAGGGATAGGGTTAATCATGCCGACGATCGAGGGATCGTTCGGCTCTAATACCAATTGATGTAGGCCCCTTGCGGTGGAAGTCTAAAAGCACAATGGGTGCCGAAGCACGTGTCCGAAGACCAGTGTTTTAAAAAGCGCGCCTAGGCTCAAGGCCCGTCAAGGCCCAGCAATTGCGCCTAAGTGATGGGAATCGAGGCGAGTTGAAACAGGCCCCAAAAAAGCCCCTGAGGCGCGCGCCTCAAGTCCAGGCTCAAGGCGCGCGCCTTTTGCGCCTTATTGTCACCCAAGCTTTTAATTTAAAAAGAAAGAGATGTAAGGGGCTAAATGAAAATTTTCTAATATAAATAAAGATGCCCTACCCTGCCCTAGCTGCTTCCAGTATCATCCAACGAAAAAAAAAGAAAAAAAAGGGAAGAGAACGGAGAAAGGAGAAACAGCAGCCAACGATCCACCTCCAGCCAGCAGCCAACGATCCGCCTGATTAGCAGCCAACGATCATCATTTTTAACTCAGAACTCTTGTCCTCCTGAAAGAGAAAAGCATACCAGCAGTAGGAATCTCCGTCTCCAGCAGTAGGATTTCATTAGAAGATTTCTGAATGCTCTCAATACTCTTTTCCTTCTCCCATTGTTTTTTTTTTTCCCTCTCTCTGCCTTTGTTCTCAAGATCGGAAGTGAATAAATATGGACGTTTGGGGTAGTGGGACCCCCATGGCCCACTGTATGGATGATCTGGACCATAGAGCAGGAGGCATGCCCCTAGTCGACCGAGAAAGACGTGGACCCATGTGAGGTGGGCCCCGTTTGGGCCACCGTCCATACCCTTGAAGCATGAGAGACGGGGTTGGAGGAAGGGCAAGGCAGTTTGGTCGACACCATTACCGGGACCCACTACATGACCTGATCTGAGAGGGACCCCACATCTTACAGGGGACCCAGGGGTGACCTATGTGGTGGTGGTCCCATGTGGAGTGGGCCCATTCTGCCCCATCATCCAGAGACTTCAATTCTGGGAACTGAGAGGCATGTTCATGAAAATTTCTGTAATTGTTAAGGCTGCGGGGCCCAGTAAGGCTACCCGATGATGAATCAGAACCATGGGACTTCTTGTAGGGCACTAGGTGACCCTAGAGATCAGGTCTGATCATGTATCAGATCAGCGGGACCCACTGTTTGCTGTATACCCACTATTCCAGATTCTATCAGTGATTTATTTGCTATTTGTTCATATCTATAGTTGTCTTTTTAACATGAAATCATCCTGCTATGCATTGTGATTGATTTCTTGGTGAGACTGCTGATATATGAATAGTCTCAGCAAGAGTTTATGGCAAACTGCTGATTTATGAATCTTAGAATTAGCATTTAGAGTGATGGATGCTTTATGACTTTTAGAATTCTTCTAATATTCCTTGCCTTTTTTGTTCTAATTTGTGAATTATCTGTCTATACCAAAATATATATATTTTTATCTACAATGTGCGCCTCGCTTCAATGAAACCCACGCCTCGCCTCGCGCCTTAGTGCCTAGGCCCCAGGGGACCTTAGCGCCTTAATGCGCCTCTCGCTTTTCAAAACACTGCCGAAGACACAATCAATCTCCGCGGAGATAATAAACGTGGACGCACCTCAATGGGAAAACCCAATTTCATTAATCAACTCTGAATAATTCTTTCCTACAATGCCATATAAATAAGAAAGATAACTTAAGCCCTAAGAAACCTACTCAAACTAGGAAACTAGAATCTCATCCTAATTACAATAAAATTAGAAACTATGGTCTGCATCAATAGGCTATGATTTTGTAATAGAGTACAAACATGAGAACGAAATTTGGTAGTAGATGCCTTATCTAGAAGAGATGAGGACTTTCTTGAAGAGGACCAAGGAAGAAGTTATAACAAACCTTTAGCTTTAACTATTGGTTAAGTTGTGTAAGGATAGGCAGTTAGTTCTTAGGCCAATTGTTAGAGGGTATTTTTATTCAAGGATCGGATATATTTGAGTGAAGATTCTTCACTAATTGAAAGCCAATGGTGAGAGGGTACTTTTATACCTTATGACAAAATCAAAGCCGTTGTACCACTGTGGTGATTCTCTTCTCCCTAGATATTTTAAACTTTGTTTGTTGGTTCTAACAATAAATTATCGACCCAAAAGGTAAAACCACCACTTTTATGCCGCCAAAACTAAAGCCAACATCTCCTTCTCATAGGTGAATAACATCAAATTCTTTTCCTGCAAAGCTTGGCTAAAGACTGCAATTGGACGTTGATCATCTATTAGAGCTCACCAATACCTAAACCCAAGGCTCGCATTCGACAATGGATGGCTTAGAAAAATCGAGGAGTGGTAGAACAGGGGATTGTGTCATTGCATCTTTTAGCTGATCAAAAGCTTTCACTGCATCAAGTGTCCAAGAGAATGAATCCTTCTCCAACGAGGATGTTAGTGTGCTTGTTAACTTCCTGTATCCTTGGATAAACTTCTGGCAGTAACCTTTAAACCAAGGAAACCTTGAAGAGTCTTGAGAGATGTGTGCTTGGGCCATTCAACCATAGTCATAACCTCATTTGGGTCCACAGAAACACCTTAGTGTAGGTATTTGAGTTGAGTTTGACCAAATATGCACTTTTCTTCTTAATGTACAATCTGTGGGCCATAAGAATAGACAAGGCAATCTCCAAATGTCACAGATGATCTTCCCAAGTCCGACGAAACTCAAAATATAGGTCAAATGGCATCATAATGAATTCTTAATGCCCTTGGTGGGTTTGAAAAGCTGTCTTCAGAATATCGCATGGGTGGACCCTTATCTGAAGATATCTGGACCATAGATCCAACCATACAACACATCGAGCAACTTGTCCACACTAGGATACGAAACTTTTCCTTTATAGTGATCTCATTGAGGGCCCTAGAGTCATCATGCTCTTTGACGAATAAAATTGGTGATGAATATGGGTTGTTATTGGGCCTAATCATGCCTGGAGAAAGCATCTTGGATACCAATCGTTTGGTCTCCGATTCATGAAAGTGAGGGTAGCAGTAGCCAGTTAGGCCGCACACAGACTGGTCCACTTCCTTGAACCAAGGAAATTTTGTGAACATGGGCACAACGAGGGGGCAATCCCTTAGGTTTAGCAAACACATCTTGATAAGATACCAAAAGTTGTCTTAAATGTGGATCTCCCTGGAATGAGGGCGTTTGGAGTTGGTCCAGTAAGAGGAGTACTTGCTTGTTCTTAGAAATACAGCTGATGTCAGCTTTCCCAACGAACTTATATGCTGGAGCCGATAAGCCCACAATCCTACTTCCTTGCCATCAACATGGAACTTTACCTCGAACAACAACAAATAAAAACCTACCCGAATTCGGATTCCTTGAAGAGTCATTTACATGCCTATTATGCATTTGCCAGTACTAGCTAATTTCTTTCTACTGGCCACCATAACTTTATACTTCCCTCCTTGAATAGGTCGTATCGTAAGCCTTTAGCTAGTTTATGATTAAGGAAATTGTGGGTACTGCCAAAGTCAATTGGGACCGTGTCAGCTTGGTGTCCCAAATTTCCCTTGGCCCACATGGTCTAATAAGAGGCGTGAGTCCCAAATATGGCGTGTAGAGAGATTGTTGGTGTCTCATTTAGTTTCTTTACCTGCCTGCCACATCATGAGGACTGTCCACAGACTCATCTTCTTTTGGCTGTGTCCACAGACTCATCTTCTTTTGGCCAATGCCCTTCTTTGAGAAAGAGTGTTTTTTTTTTTTTTTCCACCGGTGGCTTGTCCTGAACTTCTCATTGCAGTTGGAGCATATCAGTCTGTCATAAAGCTGGGTGGTCGTAAGCTTCTTAATGGTTGGCGCATTTGAGAACCAAAGGCTAGGTGTCTGAGCTAAAGGGGCTCCCATTGCTTGTGGTCGACCCGTTCAGCGTTGAGACTGGTATTTAACTTCATAATGATGGGCCAACTCAACGGCGACTGAAACAGGTGTTACCCGCAGTGCTTGAATGTCCGCCCGAATGCTTTCCTTGAGCTTGCTGACAAAGGAGCCCACTTGTTGAGATTATGACATTCTCCTTGCACCTCTAGGCAGCCTCTGAACCTGGGTTTGATATTCTTGAGCTGATCCAATTTCTTTGAGATTGGTACGGTCCCCAAAGAAATATTCGTTGTGAGTGGGGCAATTCCTTGCATGCAAGGCCTCCTTGAGTATGTCCCAGGAGACTTGCCCTTCATCATCTTTCAACAATTGGTGCCATAGCTGGGCCTCTTCCTCCAAATGTTGTGTAGCCACTGGCACTCGTTCCTCAACCCGAGTGCATTGAAATTCGAAGAATTGCTCAACTCAACCAATCCAACTCTTTGGTTCTTCACCCCCACTGAAACAAGGAAAACCTAGCTTGGAGAGCGTAGGTGCGACCAAATGAGTTGACCTGACCAGTCCCATCCCGAATTCTCCATTGACTGATCCATTTTGGTTGACAGAGTTCTCACCATGCTCACAGCCATGGCTTTCCACAAGCTAACGAAGCAAGTGTTCATGGCCGAAAACATCTCTTGCATTTCCTAAAAAATCTGTTCTTGCTCAGAATACAAGAATCCCACTCCCGCTTCAAGCTGGCTGATTTGCTGACTGCCATCGAGCTTTGATACCAAATTGTTAAGTGTCTCAGGTGTAGCACATGTTCCTCGACCCCTCCCCCTCCCTTTCTTAGCTATTTTGAGTGGGGTTGGTTAGAAGAGGGATAAAATAATGGAAAAATAAATAAATAAATAAACATGTGCAAGCAATAATAATGGAAGAGAGAGAAGTTGGTTTGCTTCAATGGGGAGAGTTCTTAGTAACGTCAACTCTCTCCTACCTAATAACAAAAAAAAAAAAAAAAAAAAAAAAACAGAATTGACTAGAAGACTTCAAATTCAAGTTACACCCTAGACCCGTGTACCAATGTGGCCTTGCATATACCTGCACACCGCATGCACACCTGGAATCCAAGGGGGGATTACCTGCACGCACATAACAATTTTGTTTCTTATTATCCCCGAGAATAATAAAAGTTAGGAAGTTTCTTTTATGTTTTATTTTGTTTCATTTCAGTAGTATCAAAGATGATTTTGAGAGAAACTGAAAAGTTAAGTGTTTCTATTATCTTTCTGATTTTATAATATCTGTTTATAAGGTTTTGAGAACGTTTCCTTGTTCTTCCCGTTTTGTTCTTAATGGGATAACTTTTTTTATAACAGTTCTTAATGATATATTGGCAGAGGGTGTAAGTGAAATGATATATTTAAAGCACATCTCATAGATATCAGTAAGGGAAAACCCTAAGCTTTAAAATAAAATAAAAACTCATACTTCTATAGGCTTGCCATCAAGACCTAATGCTCTATTTTTGTTCATTTTAACTAAGACTATATTTACTTATATTCTAGGTATTTCTTGAATCAATCCCTGATTTGTTTTTAAGCAATAGTTTAATTAATTAAGTCTCTAAAATATAGGCCTCCTCTATCTTTAATCTCTTTTACCAGTAGTGTCACTGTTTTTCTTTAATGCACCTAACTACCTTATATGATTGCGGTCTGTAGTTTTCTTTTCCCTGGTCTTGACAACCTTATGGATGCCCTTTTCTCCTTACTCCCCATCTAAACATGCAAATTGTCATAACCTTTGTACTTGCGGCTTTCTTAGCTCAACTTTGTTAACTTAAAAGATTTTTCAGGTCTTTTGCCATTTCTTAAATAAAGATTTCTTTCCATTAAAAACATTTTGAAATTCGGTATTCCACCTATTTAGTCTCAAACATTTTTCGTTTGGAGTTTGGACTCTCCAAGCCTGCCTCTAGTGACCATTTTAGTTTTTAATACGACCCACCATTTGATGTGACACTTCATTAGGATTTATGGTCAAATTCCAATCAAGTTGCCTCAAAACTCTTTTATGAAATGTTGTTGACTTTCCTTTATAAATTCCATCTTATTTTGAGGAAACTTATCACTTTATTATTAGCTATCCAACGCCTAATAAGAACATAAAAAATTAATAGTTTGTGTTTTCTGTAAGGATTTTTTGAGATTGCTTTACTATCTTTTCAGATTGATGATTCTTTACATCTCAGTAAGAAGTAGTATATTTCTGTCCCATTAGATCCACTCTTAAATGTCACGAGTTGTTCTTAACTTCTTCCTTTTTTTCTCAATGTATTCACTATTGCGAGACCGAAAGCCCATCGAAGTTGAGTATAGCTTCTCCCATCTCGTTTTCCCCCCAAAACCATAACCTCTATACATCTGTTGAAGCTGTCTCCTCCTTTCACAACATGACTATTGAAGTCTCTTCTGATTATAATAGTTTCCTTACTTGACCGGAAGTTTTTCCTTTCAGAAAGAAAATTCAATATTTAATCCAGTTTAAAGTTGAAACCTTAGAAATTAGTTGATGGATGAAGATGCCAAAGTCTTGGCTAAAGCGTGGGGTTCGTTATTGTTATAGAGGATTTTATCTGATGCCTAGATTTGTGTCTAAAAATGTTTAGATGCTCATTTTGTTGATGCATACTATTGCAAATTTAATTTAATTTTTTCTTCCTTTTCCAGTGCGTGCAGATCAAGCATACGGATCAGCCATGCCATATTGTAATGAGGGTTGGTACTTTAGAACTCCTTTATTTCTTATACTTGCATCTTTAAAACTATATTCATCTTCTTCTAACCTGTAGACAAAATTGTTGTCATTCCATTAAATGAAATATATTTTCATTTTCTCCAGCTGTAATGAATCTCAGCTCCCTGTTGGCGATTTATCATATATGAATGCTAACTAGGTCCTAGTGGCTGATGGTGAATTTGGCTATGGTCCTTCCGAGCCTATCCAATGACAAGATCTGGGCCTTAATCTGACCTCTTCCCAAGATTGGTTAACAATTTCAAGCCTCAGACCAGCATATTTCTTAACCTTTCATGCCTGATCTCAACCTTTTATGCATTTTAAATATTTTTGTTTTGTCATGCATTATGAGCATGCATACTAATTACTGTTGTTATAATATGTATAATAGCTCATACTTAATCCGACCCACATCCAAGGACCTTGAGCAATACCCGTCAGTAAGAAGGCCTTAATTTATAATCCAACTGATCCATCAGGATTTGATGGGTCCAAAGATTTGACACACTGGTCTGATTCCTTTGACAACCTTCAGATTGTTTTTACCAGGATATAGTTTCTCATTCTCTTCTACTGTCAATCAACATCAAATGTGGTTTAGATACTAATTAAAACATATTATTTGTTCAGAAAAGCATCCACTCACTGTCTGTTTAGGAACACCCAAACACAGGCTTAATATCACAGCTATTATATTTTCTTTGGTGCAGCTTAAGCGATGGGAACGTAAGAAATGTAAACCGAACAGCCTGCCTGTGCTGCAAAAGATGCACGTTAAGGTAGGAGACACTGTGAAAGTTATCTCAGGACGCGAGAAAGGTAAGATTGGAGATATCACGAAGGTGTTCAGGCATAACAGTACTGTTATTATAAAAGACTTGAATCTAAAAACAAAGCACATGAAGAGCCAAGAACAGGGTCAACCTGGGCAGATTATCAAGGTTAGTTTGGATATATGCACACTTGTTTTTCATTCTATTTCTCGCTAATTTGTTCATTTTACAAATCTCATTATTTTTGTTCCTTTTCCTTTTTTTTTTTTATCATTTCCTTATAATCTATTATCCATATAAGCAATGACATGATGATCAATTCTATTTCAATATTTATAGGTTACTTGCCTCCATCTTACATTGCATGTGGTCTGCCCAAATTGCACACAATTCTAGTATTTTGCAGAACATATAGGGATCTCTTGTGCTTTGGAATTGTCCTTTGGCTGGGATGCTGTTCTGCTATTTAGATGACCTGAAAAAAAAAATGAAAAAGAAAAATGGCTCATTTATTCATCCTCATCATTTCCTTTCCCATCAGTCTAGAGTCGGTTTTACGAGTTCTACTTATCGATTCATCTTTTTTAAATCTAAGTTCACAGTTGCTCCATGATTTAGCATTTATCCTAACTACTTCATTCAAACTCTTATATCGGTCACCCCATCTCTTAGTTGTCACAGTTTAGTTTTTTACATGGATGGCAGTTTTGTCTTCTATATACATGGTCAAACCATCTCAAATAGCATTCCTTGATTTCTACCATTGTGGCCACTGTTAGATTACCTCTTATGTACTCATTCTTTATCCTTATCAGTTCTTCTTACTGCTCACATATATTGTTGCTTACACCTCTCTGCCACATGTAGGCTGCTAATCGCTCCTCCACCGATCAATATTCAGCACCATATAACTGTTTAAGCATGTCACCTTTTAGAAATGCCCTTTAATTGAAGTGGCACTCAAAGATCAGTAGTTTTCCTCCACTTTGCTCGTTATGAGCTTGTTAACTAAAGCACCTCTCTACATTTATGTCAGTGCCCATTGTTACTATTGCTTTGGGGAAGAGAAGTCCAAATTCTGTAACCACACCTTTCTGTAATTTCTGATTTTAGTGCTTCCGAAAATCTCTGCTGAGTGGATGATGATCCATTCAAAAGGGCACCCGTGAACGTTAAATCCTCTCAACTTATGTTTAATTGAAGCATTCTTTTGTTTTTTAAGGGAGAAAAGTGCATTGACTATTGAAGAATTTACTTTAGCCCTATTTATATGGTTTTAGCTCTCTAATCAAGGATCATTGCTGTAAATTTCAGTTCGTTTCAGTATATTCTCAATTGAAATTATTTGGTTCGGTGATGATTCCGAACCAAATCTTGATCCTATTTGACCGAGTAGACTATTCTGGTTGCAGTATTTTTTTGCCAAACAAGCAGGAATTTTAGTCTATTGGTAATTTTGATCATCAATTATTATTAGTACTTTATATATATATTTTTTAAAAATCCTCCACTGTGTTATTTTATGCTGTGGCATCCATAATTGAGGGTGATAGCTGAGAATGCATGTCAGTCTCACATTTTGCATGTACATGGGCTGTAACTTATAAATTATTTTTTTACATGTAAAACTAACATATTACATTGTTGATTTTGCATGATGAATTGAAAATTATATTATATTTATGGGACTTTCACGTTTTTAGTATTTTTCCAATTTTATTTAATTAAATATTTCTGATCTTTAAAAATACGAATGCTGAATAACTGAAACTTTTCATCCCAGAGTCAAAGCGAAACAGGGACCACAATGACAACCATGTTAAGGAGAGCAAATTTCCAAACACAATCTAGTTAGAATCCATCTATTGCAAAATATTTATAATCATCACTCAGGATCAAGATGATTCTGCCCTAATATGCAAAACTGATTGTTGTTTAGGGTGTATCCATATGCACCATTTTATACCTGAGTCAACCTTGTTTGAGCCGACCTAATTGGAAAAAAATTTTAAAAAAATACCATAGATTTAGGGAATGAAAAGCCAGGTTTTCTTCTCTTCAACTGACTCACCTGTTCGGATTTACATGCTGAGGTTTTCTGATATGGCTCCCTTTTATGTGGCCACATTTGGACTTGGCTCAATCATGCATCAAGTGTGGCCAAGTCATGAAGACGACCAGGCCCACAAACTCATCTGTCTATTCTTCTAGTAGAGTACAGATGTATCTTGAAAGAGAGAAAATTTTTTTTTTTTTCAATTTTCTTTTATTGATAATCACTGGTTGCATGGTTTGGATGCCAGCCATACACGGGCACCTCTGACTATTTTTGACAGGCTTGTGGGACACGCATATTGTTCTATCAGAACTCCCATGTCACTCTGTAGGAGGGTATCCGAGCTGAGCGGGGCAACCCCAGGAGCACCCAGCTGGACCCTCTACAGGGGATAGGCGGAGCCCAGGGCCCCGCGCCTATTGTATACACTCGGGCTGTAACCTCTTGGCTGTAACCCTTGTGCGTTTGTCCCAGGGTGGATTCGGAAATCATGCACCCCAGGGGCCTCCCCAGGTTTCGAACCCGAGACCTCCTGTATAAAGGATAATCTGGGTGAGTTCTGGTACGGGTTACAGCCAAGAGGTTACAGCCCGAGTGTATACAATAGGCGCGGGGCCCTGGGCTCCGCCTATCCCCTGTAGAGGGTCCAGCTGGGTGCTCCTGGGGTTGCCCCGCTCAGCTCGGATACCCTCCTACACACTCCATTATTTTTGTTATTTTTATTTTTCAGAATGCTACCTAGATATGCCATTATAATTTTCATTCTCATCAGCATAGAGCTTCTCAGTCAGCAGCCATTACCAATGAACTCACCAACTCTGCTAGTTCCTCCAAATCAGACCAACATCACCACCTCTAAATCATGCACGTAAATTCAAATTATTTTTAGCATCAACTTACCTAATTCCTTTTCTCTTCATGTGAGTGCACCAAGTTGTAGAGTTGTTATATTGTTTTACCCTTCTGTTATAATTGGAATTACAGCTGAGTATTATTTATTCATTTGTTTACTTATTTATTGTTATCTTGTTTGAACAGATCGAAGCTGCCATTCACAGCTCAAATGTGATGCTATACTCAAAGGAAAAGGAAGTAGCAAGTCGAGTGGGTCATAAAATTCTCGAGGATGGGACACGAGTTCGTTACCTAATCAAAACTGGCGAAATAATCGATGGCAACGAGAGCTGGCAGAGGACGGTTTAAAGAGAAGAAGGAAGCTGAAGTATCTGCTTGACAGTTGACATAACATGGGTGAGAGTGCTTTCTTGTATGCAGAGACGTCTCTGTTTTCTGTTGTTGTATTAAAAAAATCGTCCAAATGTTTCCTTGCTACTTGTGATGTTGAGTTGTATCTATTTATTCATACGCTCACTCACTGATCCCATTCAGATCCCTTTGTCCTGTAAATTGGCTGTCCTGTCAATTGGCGCTGGATTGAATCTAAAAAAATATTTTAGTCAAAATGCCACTAAAATTGAGGACTTTTTAGTCGAAGGCTATATTAATCCATGATGAGACCTTTCTATTCCCCCTGACCCCACTGATAGAGATGCTTCCAGGTGGGCCACATTAGTTGACTGGATATGAACAATATGCAGTCTACTGTAGCGGAACATGTCTTCTTTTTAGCAACAGCTGAGCCGCATGGCAATTATGTAGTGGTGAGGGCCCTAAGAAAAATAAACAACTGAACTAGAAGAAAGGAAAAATGAAGTGGCTTCATTTGTAATTTTTATGGAATATTAAATGTTTTACTTTTTAACAGTGATGTTAATGTTAATAATTTTATGCAACTCAGTTCTTTTGGTCCACTTTCCTTTTAAAAAGTGTGCAGATCATATCATCAAAGCCTTATCAATTTGAAGTTGTCTGTGAGATACTTTTTCATGCAGCCCCATGTACAACTTTGTTTTCAGTGAGTCCACACCACAATCGTGTCTTTCTTTACTGCTCATATATGGTCTTTATCATTCTCCCCTTTCTCTTAGTTACTTTTGCATTTAACTCTTAAATAAGTCGTTCAAGATCCATTTTTGGTCTTCCAAATGTGTCCAAATCATTTTAAACAATATTCCTTGATCTACCGATAAGATTCCTCTTATATGTTCATTCCTTATTGTATTGTTTCTACCATCTACATATACCTCTTAGCATACTTATATCTCCAACATGTGCTTTAGTCGGTTCTCTTTCCTTTATTTCTAAACATTGATATCCATATAACATAGCAAGTCTTAACTGCTGTCCTGTAAAAATGCCCCTTTAACTGAAGTTTCATTTGATGGTTGCTTAACAATCCACTAGCTTTTCTTCACTTTGCCTACCCTCCACTCTCCATTTTGCTGTACCACTAACCTTTCATTTTGCTCAATGGTTGCTTCTGGATATTAATGTCTATCATACTAGCATTAAATTGTTTTCGATCTTACCAACTAATGTTCAATACTATCCAATTCACTGAACTTTCACATCCATATGTTCCTTCTTTGCTCTGTGAAGTTTTTATTTCTCAGGCAATCATGTTGCAGGCGCAGAAAGATTTTGGAAATCTCTGATCATTATGGTAATCTGGTAAAAGACGCGACCTTAATTAGTGAAGTTTTCACAAACTTTCTCAAGGATTTGTGTTACAGCAAAAATGTTCAGATCAGAACAAGGGAATCCATTTCCCTGATGAGGATCCACCTCGTTACAAGGGAGAATAAGCTTAGGGCCCGTTTGGCATGTCTAATTTCGGGGTCTATATCTCTTAAAACTGTTTGAGAAAGATATTTTAAGTTATGAGACTGTTTGGATGAACCAAGTTATATGTCTGTTTGAAATAGAAAAGACATTTTTTGTCTATTTCATAATGGCCCAGAAACTGTGCTACTTTGGACAGATAAAAATGTCTGAAGCGGGTAGCCCATTTCTCATTATTTTCGGACAAGTTTGCCCTCTTCTTTTTTTGGGATTGACAAGTTTACCCTCGCTTCTATTTTGCAACAAAGAAGGGTCTCGATCCTCATTTGCGAAAAACCCAGGAGACTCGTCTTCTTCCTTCCTCCACCTCTTCTCCATTCCTCTATCAAGAACGACAAGGTACTTCTATCCTAATATTCTCTTTTTGTGTCTGTGATTTTCTTGCTTTGTCTCTCTATTCCTCTCTTCATCTTTGTTATTGGGTTTGGTGTTTTTTTTTTTTTTTTTTCCTTTTGTGTTCAGAAGATCGACGGCCATGGTAGAGAAGAACTTAGGTTTGATTTTTTGAGTTGGAGGTTTTTCAATGTGCATTTTATGATTTGACATTTTCTCTTTCGTGGATTTTTTTGATTTGGGTAGTTTATTTTAGGGGTTGTGTTATGGTATTTTTTCCGTCCTCAAGCTATGGTGAAAATCTTTGGGTTTACTGCTCAAGAGAAAGAGGAAAAAAGATGATTTTTAATCTCAAGTGGGAGATTGCACCAATACAAGAGTTTGCTGGAAAATTCATTGATTTCATCTCATTGCTGAGTTTCTCATTAAATACATGTAGTGAGACTCTAACAGCACAATTCCAACGGCTACTTCAGTTCCACAATAGCTGCTAACAAATGTAACACAAAATTAGTCAAGAACTACTAAGTCAAAAGAAACAATTACATGACAACACCATAACAGACACCTATTATTTAGCACCCATCACGAGCTTGGATGGTGACTGAACTTGCCTTGCATGAACGTGGGTTGGGCAACACAAAATTTGATGTATCAGGTTGGCTCATGCTGGTTGGTTCATCAGGGGCCAAAGTTAATGAAATGGTAAATGCTCTGTAGTGGGTATTTTTTCTGACCATTTTGCCAAAGTCTCAAATCACTGGATCCATCAAAGGCTGCATTTGGTGTCAAATTGTGATGATATTCTGTGTGACAACATGACCCCCCAAGATATGAAATGGTTGTTTACTTTCAAGCTCAATTGGTTTCATTGTTTGCTTTGCTTGCTTGAAGGTCCAAATGGATGGAGCAGTTTTTTTCTCTTTTCAAAAACTTTTAGGTAACCTGTCACCTACAAGGAACCAAACTACATCTGGGTGGCATCCGAATGTGATGGGATGAAGAAACCTGCAGATATTAATATGAACTTAAAAATATATCAATACATACTTCTAAGTATATATACATTGTTAATCATGCTAGGGGACTAATGTAATAATGCTATGGGCTTGTGACTCTGTTTATGTGTTAAAATGAATTTTCAACTAAGTATATGATGTGATCTCCTTTAAAAGGTGTCTCATAAATTACAAATTAACTTATGTTCAAATGTATCTTAGTTTGTCCAAATGATTTCTTAGAACTTGATGGTCTTATGCATTGGGGAAAATTCAATGGCCACTATTTGTA
This sequence comes from Litsea cubeba, assembly GCA_012931725.1. Lineage (NCBI taxonomy): Eukaryota > Viridiplantae > Streptophyta > Magnoliopsida > Laurales > Lauraceae > Litsea > Litsea cubeba. The sequence continues at coordinate 43,198,474 of CM022945.1, forward strand.
ATGAATATAGAGGTTTTTTTTCAAGTTGGACTCATTCGCTTCTTTTTCTATGATTGATTTGACATTGATTTACTCTTGATAAAATATTTTAGCGAGGTGTAGATGGCCGAATCAAGGGTTCCATCTCATAAGGGTAAGGACAAGGCGGAGATGAGTAGGGCTGTTTGGTCAGATAATGTGAAGAAATTCTCATTGACTTATGCATTGTAGAAGTATTGCAAGGCGGAAGACCGGGCTCAAATCTAAAAACACAATCATGGACAAGAATTATCGAGAGTTTTAAGGAGAAAACTGGAATTTTGTATGGACAAAAACAATTAAAGAATCAATGGGATGGAATGAGAAAACAATATAATGCTTGGATAACATTATGTGGGCAAACCGGTGTTGGGCTCAATGAAGCAACTCAAACAATTACAATGGATCCCGAGAGATGGGATGAATATCTAAAGGTAATATTTATTTGACATTTTATAGTATATATTACTTATTATATAATAAATAATTATTTAGCATCTACTGCAGGGGCATCCCCGAAGCGAAAATTTTTAGGACTAGACCTTTGTCATTACCGGATGAAATGGGAATTCTCTTTGGTGGAATCTAGGCTAGGGGAGAAGAGACTTATACACCATCTTTGGCTCCTTTCCAGAAGAATTGAATACACAGATGCCTTATCCGCCACCTCATATAGACAATACCCAGAATCAAGTGTAGGAAGAGACTTTTGAGGATATCTCGATAGAGGAGCTAATGACAAGTGCTAGGAGGAAACGTCCTTGTCCTTCACAAAGGAGGGATGTTAGGAACAATAAATATGATGAGAATATGGAGCGCCTACCCAATGAACCATCTTCCAATTTTTTATCTACCACCCATTTTATACCTATCTATTACTCCCCTCCCCACCCATTTTCCAATGAGCCATATTACATGCCCATTAAGCAATGTATTAAGGTTCTTCCCTTAAACCTAAAAATGCACATTGAAAAAAAAAATGTCATCATTGTTATCATGGAATACACTGCTACTGAATACGTGCAAACTTATTGGGCTCTCTACAGTGAGAATGAGCTCTCCTTCTACAGCTCTATGTACCATTTCATTTAGGTAAGAGAGAAGGCATGTCTAAATAAAGAGAAGTGCTAAGAATGTTTTGGCAGAATATATTTTATACATTTTAAAGTACATTGTTGGGGCAGAACAGAAAGTAAAAATCACACATGCTGGGATATAATTTTTCTATATACTCTCCCTTCAAGTCAATATTAGACATAGCAACCATATAATGACAAATTGTCAGAAAAAAATTCAAACTGGTTGGAGTTTCAAGTAAATTGCAAATGCACCTTGGAGCATAGTTTCTGGAGTATATTTGATAAAGAAATGAGCATAAATATGGAAATGGATATGTTAAACAAAATTTGGAATCATATTCACATGCATCTCATATGTTAATCTTGCTCATCTTTTTTCATGCAGATTGAATGAAAATTGAGGATTTCACTTCAACTTTTGTGATCAAGTCATCCGGTTCAATGTTGTCTGCTGCCGATTGCTATATGTTAAAATGGGACAAAAGGCTGCAGGTGTTGGAATGGTGCAACAATGAAATGATCATATATGAATATGTAAATTTTAATTGGCATTTGAATGTTGGTACAGAGTAGCATGTTAGCATGGGTTTTAATTTTTTAATGGTAATGGTAAAGTCCTTTCAATGTTGAAAGGATGTTTGAATATTAATATGAAGTGGAATGAAATTTCTTGTTTCATTTTTTTGGATGGTTTTGGAATGGAAATGAATGTTGGGTGTATAGTAGATTTTGGTCTTGGATAATGGAATTAGCAGTTTCAATTTATTCACATGACACAGGCTGGAAGTTGTGATGATGTCCTCATGTATATACAGGAAAATAAAATTAAAAATCAAATAAATAAAAAAAAATTGTTTTTAGCTTTCAAACTTTTACTGACGCAATAATACATGGTCTGAATGAATTTAAAAATAATTTGTAATGGATGTCAAATTGAGTTTCTATCCTAAATTGACTTGATTTGGAAAAGACAAGAAACGCCCCTGTAATAAGGTCTTCTTTGTATGTTTGCGAAAACAAGTTTTATCAAATAAATCTATTTGAATTAAATATACTGGATGTGTTACCAAACGGTCTATTTGGAAATGAGTCTATTTGAGCCGGATCAATTACAACAGATCAGATTTGCCAAACAAATCCTTAATCTTTCCTGCATCCTGGACCAAGAAAAGAAATGAAAAGAATGGTTCTGAATTCTTTGGGGCCTTGTAAGGCGCTGGGCCGTGATGGATTTCTCTGTCCTTTCTACCAAATCTTGTGTGGTTATTAAGGATGGCTTCATCAACATGGTTCAGAAACTTTTTAGATTTGGAAATCTTCCGGTTGGGTTGAATCACACGTTCGCTGTCCTTAATTCCTTATCCTAAAGTGCCCGAACTATCAGATTTCTATCACTTTAAGGCCCATCAGCCTAGCCTGTGTTCTAAAAATCTTGTTCCAGCGCCTAAGGCTGATGCTTCTAAGTTCTAACATCTTTCATTCTGGGAGGTAGGCAATAGACAACATTGTTACAATGCATCCCACAGGCATCACTGCTCGAATTTGGAAACAAGTAGAGGAAAGCCATGGGAATGGTAGTTATATTAGACATCACTTAAGCTTATAATTCCCTGAAATGGGAGTTCGTTCAAATTAAGAATAAATTATATTGCGAGAAGAAACCTGAAGAATTGGGTGTTCATTAGGAAATGCTCAATGAAAACAAGCTTAAGCGACCCTTTCATCCATGAGTACTGATATTCAAGGGATAACATAGGGGTTTGTCCAAGATTCATGCCAAAAAGTATGTCCAAGTAGACTTTTTGTTCATCCATAGAGTCCCGAAGCACGTTGAGACAGAATCCTTCAATTCTTGATAAACATGTCTGCAATGGAGCCGATGAGAGTAATCAAATAGGGAGACCCCCTTTCACCTTACCCATACATTATCTCTTCTGAAGCCCTTTGGGATATGTAAGCAGACTGGTTAATGCGAACATCATCAAACCTGTTAGTACCTGTAGAAGTTACAGTTTCCTCAGATTGAAAAATTCACCTATGCAGGAGTTACAGTTTCTATTGTGCAGATTAGGCAGGACTTATAAAACCTTGAGCCAAAGATTCCTCAGAAAATTTCAGGATTGGAAAAGTCCATCTCCTTTTTTGCTGGGGCCAGTCGTTCTGGTCTAATCAGATACCAATCCAAACTACAGCATGGCTCTAGAGAATACCTTTAGCTTTGATAAATGACATAGCAAATATCCTGGTATATAGCATGTAAACCCGAAAGAGGGCAGTGATTTAAAAGGACCACCAGAACTTTCACAAAGACATTGGTCCCCTGCAGAATATTCTGAAGTCTAGCAACTGGAGACTAGCACAGGCATAAATCAAAATATGCTTTGTTTGGACTCATGTCTTTTTTCAGACGCCCATAGGTGGGGTGGTTTTGTTTTTGTCCCTATCTTGTTCTTTTGTTTGAGTGAATCTTCTTTTCACAAGAAAAAGATAGCCTTTCTCCAGAGTATTAGCTTACCATTTGTTTGCTTTCTTATTTTACTATTGAGTTTCACATCGTCAGCAAATAACATGTACCAAGGAATTACTCTTGAATATCTGCTGTTAGGTGTCCAATGGGCTTTAAACCACTGACCTAAAGTGAAATCCTCAACACCTTGAATAAAATGGAAAAAAAAGGCAACGTTGTTGGGTAAGAAAAACAACTATGAAAGGACCATCAAAGACATACTTGAAAAATGAAGAGAGCTGGTGATTTGGGTGGCCACCATTGTCCCTCATAACTTTAGCTTCCATACAATTCATGTGCAGATTCGTAGATACGAAATCTAACAGATTGCTTCCATGAACACCATCTTGAGTGACCACCAAGTGTCCTGATGTTGGAGTTCCTTTTAATCTAAGAAGAGTAGTTTTATGGCACTTGTTTAAGTCTAGAACTAGAATTACTCCTATTGAGAAATGATCCTATGTTAATGCCTGAATGGGACCTCCTCATGCTGTCTCCTTGTGTTGGCCCACTTGGGGCCTACCTTAGATTGTTTCAATCCGTAAAAAATCCGAAATACTTGCTACCCCAAATCTCACTCCAACAATATTTATATACACGGTAGATTAATCAATTCATGGAAAGTGAAATTAGTTAGAGTCAAATCCTCAATTTGCATGCATAAGGAGATGTCCGATATGAATGGCTTGTTTAAAACAAAGGTGGGCCTCACATTGGCCAACACACAGTGACAGCGTGGGAAGTAACCATGTGTTCATCAGGATGGCTCATTTCTCTTATTTACTTTGGTTGAGATATCATTGACATTATACCCACAGCCCATGACCACTAATTCTACCATTCTATCAATATTTGAGATTTTGCTGTTCTTTGGTCAATTAACTTAATATCCAGCATATAAATGATTTGGATTAGTAAAACTCATGTTCCATGAGTACAAACTGAAACATTATCCAAAGTGTCCATTGAGTATTAATTGTTCCATGAAGTTGTTGCACATGAGTAACACCCCACCCTGGGTCCATCAGATGAGAGAGAGAGAGAGAGAGAGAGAGAGAGAGAGAGAGAGAGAGAGAGAGAGAGAGAGAGAGAGAGAGAGAGAGAGAGAGAGAGAGGTCTCCTCTCCACCTTATCTTCAATTTTTGTCTCTCTAGATGAGAATATCAGATCCAAAAGCCACCAAAGCAAAAGCAAGGCATTTCAAGTAGAACAAAAGAAAAACAAAAAGGTTCCAAATGTGGACAGACACGAATAGGCACACTACCTAACTCAGAGCCATGCATTCAATTCTCATTTATAGCTTCATATCTCTCTGCCTTGAGAACACTAGTTATAAAATTTTGTCTTCGCCCAACTAAGGACCACATGCCTTTATCATTTCAGAGCTGCATGTGGTTCTTATTTGTTCATTTATGGAAAATCCATGATTATGCCATGTAACAAGTGCTTAAAGTATAATCTAAGCTTAAATCATAATGAGAACCCCTTTAAGTATGTGATAGAGACTCATGATGAACATTGTCCAGCCATGAGCCCATGGTGACCATTCAAACACACCGTGGAAGCCTTATTCTTGGGGGTATTTTCTCCATTCCTGCATCTAATGTGCCTTTTTCTCACTACTTCATTATTCTGTTCGTTCTGATAATTTTACTATACTCTATAGTTGGATCTAACTCATGTTTACTTCTATTTTGTTTTCCAATTTACTGAAGGAGATCCTTCCTTTGAAACATTAAGGAGATTGACAATTAAGATAGGCCATAGACAGCAACATTAAGAAGTCGATTCCATTCGCACCTATATTAGCTATCTAGTAAATCCATTTGTCTCTTTTTTCCCAGAAACAGTCAAATTTCAAGAATAAATGTAGACACTTTTATATGGTACCATGTCAATACTGATACTGATAAGAGGAGCATACTACATGACTACTTGTATGATCCATGCAGGTGAATGAGGTCTTTCGTTTATTTTGTTCACTATCTTCTCACCCTAGCAAATATGTTCTCATGTAATTGCAAGAAAAAAATGTCCCAAAATTTTAGGAAACGTGGAAATCATATCCTGGTCTCCTCCATGTTTGTCTGCAATATGAATATTGCGGGTCTCGCGGCACGAAATCATGCAAAATAGTAAGGTGAAAAAGGCATGCCTAACATGTATAGTCCAAAGGGTGCATATTTTACTCCTTAGGCTTAGGTACCTTGTAGTAAGAAAGTTCTGAAGAATCTTATAAGTTTATGCTGAGATGGTGGAAGCAGTGATTCTGACAGAGATTAGAATCAACATCAATTGGTTGTGCTTCAGCAATTAGTCAACATTGATAAGTTGCCTTTCGGCCCGATCACCACCAGATGTTCTTTTCATGTCTCTTTCTGCTGAACGAGTACAGCTTTTGAGCATGATAAATGGGAGAACTATGGACAGTTCTTTAATTCAGGAAGCTGAATTAGTAATTAGTATTCAACTGTTCTTTTCCAAATACCAGGAGATTTAAGTACATCTGATTCTCTCTCTTAGAATTAACTCTTCTGCTTTAGATATTCTTGTTAAATATTAAACACAAATGAGGTGCAGAATTGGAACATAAATTAGGATAGGGGGTTTACTTCCAAGAAAAATATTCTAGCAGTGAAAGAGGTTCTCTGTACTGTCTTCTTTTGAAGGACACACATCTAATCCTGTATCACAAGGATTAAACCATAGAATACAAGTCATACAAGCACATGGATGGAATTGCTAACAGCAAAAGAAATGTGAAGGGAATTAACTCCATAACAGTTGAAGGAGACTAGGAGAGATAAGAGTCCAACAAAGAAGAAAGCATAGATGATGTTGATGACCCAAAAGAGTAATACAATAATGGTATATTGCCAGTGTCAATTTCAGTTTTATCAAACCCAGAGAAAAATTAAAAGAATCTATTTAAACTGAAAACTGACACAGAGAAAAGAGATCATTGCAAACGATTATAATCAGATACAGTAATATATATATATATATATAAAGTGTTCGATATTGCTTGTGTTGGTTTTCAAGAAAAACAAAACATATTCCATTGATTGGGATAGAATTCAGCTTCACCCATCCAATGCCACGCATAATCTAAAAGACAGAGAAACTATAGAAAGAGCAGAAAACAGTTTTCTAATTATACTGGCACAGAAAGAAAATAAATCTTAAATGCTCTTCGTTTTAATCGGCTTCTAGAGACAGAAATTACAACTGGAATAATCAAAAGCATTTGATTTTAACTTGAATTGCTGCAAGAAGCATGCATCTGTTTTCAAGGCTTACAGATAACAACAAAGCAAGGAAGCAAAGCTCTGGGGTTGAGTAAATAGAGCTCCTCAATGTTTGAATAAAGACCCACTTTTCCAGCCAATGAGTCAAATCCTGTTTGGCCAGCCAGTTCTTGGATGTTCTCCAAAGGTCTATGAACCCTCCCTGCAATCACTCTACAAACAAGTAGAGCCTTTTTCACATCTGGGCTTTCGTCGTACAATTCAATTGATTCATAGGCTCTTCCACTCGTTGAAGTCGTAAAAACACCAATCCCCTCCTTCAACTCCGTTTTTGCAGAGAACCCATGTCTTATAATTCGGCAGACATTGCATGTCTCCAATAAGCAGAGGTTGGCAGAGCCATTTATACCTAGAGAACATGTGACAGTTGTGCCATAGAATCTCAATAACTCATTACCATCGGCGAGGCAACGTGGGTGTTTCTTGGGCAGTTTGCTTGCTTTAATCTTTACCATCTCCCTGTAATCTTCAAACCGTGCGAGGGTCTTTTGCATGTTATGGACCTTTAGGACTCTCTCTATTCGGCCAAAGTTGTTATCAGACTTTAACCAGTTTGTCCTGCAAATGATCTCTACTATCTTCCTAGACGAGTCGCCTTCTATGAGTTCAGTAACTGCAGTAAGAAAGAAGCATTAAGTGTCTCATTAACACAACCATTATAAGTTCTTCAGTTAATTAGAGAATGCAACTCCCTGGAAATTTGACAAAACATTTCAGGTAGAAAACTGTTGAATAGTCATTTGGAAAGCAGAACTTAAAACTTTAAACAATTCAGACGCAGGTTATTAGCATCAAACTCACAAAGACTTTTAAGGAATCAAAAGTTCATTGGTATTACTAAGTAGCATTATGCTTAATGCAATGATTCTATAAGGGATTTGTTTCAGGAAATATATGAATTCGTTGAATAGAATTATCCAATGCAGTGATAAATATGGGTTCTGTGTTGATAGATAGTTCTTCCGTTGACAATGAGATTCTCAGAACTTTATTTCTTCCAAAATTGTCTTTTAATTGCTTTTTGACCCCATTTTCTGGAATCAGTTTGATTGCGATAAGATCTCATGTAATGGGTTTCATGAGAAATTTTCTATTTCTTACCACATGGGATAAGTTCCATTTCATTGCCATCCACTAACTCCTCATCCAAAAGGACCACAAAGGTAGAATTCAAGAACTTACTTTATGAAAGATTTAAAAATTACTAGGGGAAATCATGTCTTGGTGGTCATACACAAAAGCACAAAAACAGAGAACCTTACTTCAAATTTAACAATTTAAAAGAGTAAACTGAATTAAATTTCTTACATGGCTAAAGAAACCAACCAAAAAAAAAAAAAAATTCAAGAAGTTAGCAGACAAGGAAACATAAACATCTATCTGAGATATGGATATTATCAATAAATGGATGGCAGCGGACAAGCTTTCTCAGTAGCTGCCAAATGCATGAAACGGATTTAAGAAACAGGGATCATGAAATAAAGGTGCTTTACAGAAGAAATGGATTCTCCATGCAAAAATACAATAACCTAAAGCAGATAAATTAGATATTACCTACTTAAAAAAATAGGGAAATGAAAAGAAATATGAGAAAGAGAGAGGCGAGAGAACAGAGAGATCCAACAGGGAAAAAGAAAAATCTGAAAAAAAAAAAAAAAACAAAAAAAACAGAGAGAGAGAAACCATTGAAGTAAAGCTGTAAAAAGATGAAGTTTACCAAACTTAGGTACATTTGAAACCACCCAAAATAGCCAGAGGTCTGAAATCTGATGCAAAAGAAAATGTTATTGGATTGGGATCAACTTTGCATTAAAGGCAGTACCAAATTCAAGCAAAAAAAAAGGCAGTCGCAAATCAGAAACCACAATAGTTGGGATTGTGCATTATGGCTTTTCTGTCCCAATATGTTGTCTTAGCTGAGTTCCAATGTAAACCAACCGAAACAAACACTAAAATCACAATAAGAGTTATTATAACCATCTAGTTTTAAAAAAGAGACACCAATGCTGAACTGAATATGCCTAAAAAGAAATAAAGAATTTACGAAAGAATGGAAGAGTATCAAGAACTGAAATTTTCACCTGCATGCTTGGAGAGGTGATGTGCTTCTGCAGCTTCCCACTTCCCAAACTGTTCTCCACATTTATGACAGCTCAAAATAGAAGACCCATGAGAATCTGCCTCATGAGATCTCCTCTGATTCACAACACTCCCGCTACTAGATACAGTAGAACCTCCAAAACCAGATGATTCTCTATCAGAGAGAAACCCAAGTGGCCTCCTTGGAGGAGTGGTTGCAGCCCTGAAAGTAGGATTGTAATGCATTGTGTGCTGCCATCCAGGTCCAGGGGTTCCAGGCCTAAGGGTACCCACAAAAGTTGAGTTCCCACCAACACCAATACCACCTTCATTGCAGCCATCAAAACCAGTTATCTTCAGTTCACACCTTGAATTGCTGAGGATGACTTCATGGGTTATTGGGTTGAGGAATTCACTGCTGCCAATGGATCTTGGGCTATAAGTGGGTGCCTTTTCAGTGTGCCTTTTGCTTCCATGGATGACAACATCTTTGAGGTTAGCAATGGATCTTGAGCAGCCAGATCTGCTTGTTTTCTTTGTTAAGATGGCGCTGAGATGGTCCTCTGGGCCTTTGGTTCATGCACATCTGCTCTATCTGATTTGCAGTGGAGTGACTTCTTCAATGAAAACCACACTGTTGGCATTCTCTCTCTCTCTCTCTCTCTCTCTCTCTCTCTCTCTCTCTCTCTCTCTCTCTCTCTCTCTCTCTCTCTCTCTCTCTCTCTCTCTCTCCACAGATCCAGCTTCTATCTAATCTTGGAAAGCATTGTCTTGAATGTAACAATCACTCTTCATTACCATTGTTTTCCCATCTTTGCTGAACATTTTCCACAATAGCTGAAAAACAAAGTGAAGCTCTCCTTATTTGTTATTTTTCTGCTTTTGGAAGCCCCCTTCCTTGAGAAAAGATCTAACAACCATGCTAAACCTCAGCTACTGCAGAAAACTAAGTAGAAAGAACCCATCCTAGGTTCCTCTCAATAGCTAAGAAAACATCTCAAAGCATAGAATAAATGCAAGTCTTGAAGAAAACACTCCCTCATTCTCCATTATAAGAGCTAATAAAGAAAACCCAACTCAAAAGAACCTAGAAATGCTTTATTGATGGGCTTTCATGTGAATGAAGAGGCAGATACTGACTCAAAACCAGAATCCAAGAAACCCCGTTTGAGGATATTCAAATGGACATTCAAAGAAGAGAGAGGTTTGATTCATGGAGCCAAGGAAGTGGGTGAGGAAAGAGGAGAAAGAAAGACACAGGCATTAATAGATGGAGCATGCGGAGGACACTTCCATGTAAAAGATGTGAAGAGAGGACAGTGAAAAGGCTCTTGTTGGCATTGAAGACTTCAGAGAAAATCAGAGACTGAACAGTGAAGTAATTACAAAGGATCCAAGGAATATCTTAAACTTACCAGGTGAGCTGGTGATAAGGAATGCTGGATGGTATCCTTTCATTTCTGTGGAATTTCAGGAAAGGGCTTTTGTTTTCTTTCTTGCAAGTTTTTGGCTTGGTGTCAAGCAGGACCACTTTAGTTGCTCTCTTGTAATTTGTTGAATATGACAAACTACACTCCATTTATGCAATTAGTGGATTTTGTGATGTGATGGAGATAAAAATTATTTTGATTTGTGATACAACCCACAATTTTATTATTTGGTACCACACATCTCTCTTGCATAAAAGAATAAAAATGAACTTAATTTCCTTTATTAAAAGGATTTCAATTTTCTATGGAGTGTGGTAGAAATGCAAGATCTTTCTCTTTCATTGAAAAAGAAAATTTTGAGGGGTACAAAATGTTGCTTTGGTTGTGCAACCAAGTCATTGAGGATTCTATAATAGGGAGATAAGTCGTTCTAATTTCCCTTACAACTCACTATTTGGTTGTATTGCGTGACATACTTTCCTCATATAAATGAAGAGGAAAAAAGTTATTCTCCTGAATAACAAGGATTTCAATTTCTTTTGAGAAGGTTAGGAATGGATGATCTTCTTTCTTATGTTTCATATGTGGAAACTGGAATTCTCTTGTTGTACAAATAAGTACGTGTGAGGATCCCACATGTAAGATTAGTGAAAAGAGGAGTATTACAATTTATGCTTGATGGACAAACACTCTTTAATGTAACAATCACTCTCCATTGCCAATGGTTCACACTTGATCCACCAATGATATTGTGATGTGGGGCACGCCGCATGAATAGTTTGGATACACAAAGGCTGTGTCCATTTGTGATGATGTGGCCTAATCTTGTAGAATCCAAACCGTTCAATCCAACATCACCACAATGAAATGGCAGGATATTAAATACTACTTCAATCCCACATTCAACAAACAATTGGTCAACCCTAGCTAACATCAACGAGATGTTCTTAAAAAAAAACAACTAATCGGTCAAAATTAGTGCACATAATTAACTCAAGTGTTAGAGTTAATTATGTGTTTATGGGTAATCAATCTAATGATTAGTGTTATTGAATGACTTCAATCATGTGAGGGTGGGCCATCATCATGGAGGGACATTCAACAAATTTGTAGGTTGGGACTTGGGAGTTTGGTGGAACTTGCCACATGAAAAAATGCACTAGGAGACAGCATTTTTGCCCTTTTCCCCCAAAGTAAATTTTATGTTTGGTACTAGAATAGTATCAACAAAATTCCATCAAATTTCAGGGAGATTTTGTGGCTTGCCCTTTACAGTGACAAATTTTATGCCTAAAACATCTATCACTAATGATCTCTTGGCACCTCTTATGTGAGGCCCATCTATGATCAGTCCATTTTCTTTATACTTACTAGTTTATATGGATTGACACTAAACCTAATTTCATATTCATCCTAAGTGTATGCATAGCTGGATTGATAAAAAAAAAAGAGAGAGAGAAGAAGAAATGCACTTAAAAATTCCATTACATTTAAAAGCACATGAGAGTGGAACTTGACAATCCAATCACTCAAAAATGAATGTCTTTCAATTGAAGAAATGTCCTCGAATTTTATTTTAATAGGAGTTGGTCTCCTTAAAAAATATGACATGATTAATAAAGAGACTAACATAATATTTTATATTATTAACACCATTAATTATATGTTCGAATTATGCTGAAACCAACTCTTATGGAATAGAATTTGGGGACATTCAGCATAAAAGAGAGCATTTATTTTGTGCTGCTTAAATCTTCAATAGGTGGGCCACTTGAAGTTTCACTCCTTCTAGGGATCCCAGAGAGGGGTTGTTTGGTGTTGCTTAGATTTTTAATAGGTTGTAGAATTCACTTCTTCCACTTAGGAATACTAAGGGTCTGTTTTTTTTGCTGGAATTGCAGGAATTCCTGTCAGGGGAATTCTTGAATTCTCAAACAAAGTGGAATTCCTGGATGCCCCTTTGGGCTTGAGTATTAAGGAATTCCACAAAAATACATAAGGAGTGAAGTTCCAGGATTCCCAAAGGTCAAAAGGTGGCTGGAATCCAGAAATGTCAGTAAAGAAACATGGAATTCAGAAATTCCAGGGGACAACTTGTCACATCATGTCCAGGAATTGCTGGACATGGTGAATTCCTGGCAGAAATTCCACTAAAGAAATAGGGTCTAAAAGTAATGATATCCAGAGTGTGCCTCACTCTTTGACAAATATGCCCTTGTGGACCCCTACTTGACTTTAAAATCCTCAACATTATAGGCTTTCTCAAGTTTTTCCTAAAATTTTTTTAAAGTAAACTTGAAATTAAGACATATATACTTCTACAAAAAAAAAAAAAAAAAAGACATACTAAAGATGTCTACTTTGCCATGACCTTTCAATTTTTGTTTTTTTTTTATTTTTTATTTTTTTTTTATAACCTATAGTATTTCCCATCCAACACAGTCAAAAATATTTGGACCTAAGTATTTCCCATCCAACACAGTCAAAAATATTTGGACCTAAGCTCTAGGGATACTCATTCTGAGCAGCCGAGAAACCGAGAAATAATTTCAAGGGCATTCTCCTACCCATATGCCCGAGATCATTTCTCACCCGAACTTATTGAAGAATTTCCCTCTCAAACATGGCTAATTTCAATGTGTATGCTTCCCATGATCCCATCCATCCCTCTGATTGTCCCAACAGAGTGACAGACTATCTAAGCTTGACTAGACCAGCAAGGGGTTCGTTCCTTCATTCCAGCTGCCCTATCAAATGTGGTACATTTTCTTAAGATCTGAGCCCTCCACATGTGGCTCAGAGGTCAGGGAAGTTTGCCCACAACTTTTGTCATAATTATCTCCTGCTGACAGCACAATGTTTCCATGAGATCCAGCCCCATGGGGTCCATCTAGATTGGGGTTGCACAAGCCTCATGATTCATGAAGTACAAAATTCTCAAAACACAAATAAGATAGAGCTAGCTGAACCCCTTGTGAATAGTATACTATCCACCATTAAGTGAAAGTTTTTGCTATATAATTAACCAATTTACCTGAAAATTCAAACACACATGTGCCAAGTTGGTGTAGAAGAAGACGACCATGTTACAGAATCTTCTGCCCCCTTTTTAAGTGGTCCAGATTTGCTGATACCACACCATTGGGACCCTTTTCATGCAATCATCAAGCCACATTTCTAAAATCCAAGCATTCAATCTACTACTATCTCAATCGATCGGTAGGCTCCAAAATTTTACAACTTCTCGATGGATAAGATCTAAAAATACATGCTTAATTCCAATTTAATTTTAAAAGGTAACCACTTCTTCATTAGAGGTGAAACGGTTCAGTTAACTGTTTATTTTTAGAAAACTGTTAATCAAACTGTATTTTATGGTTTTCAATTTTTAAAAATCGTAACTGTACTTGTACCTTAAAAAATATTTAAAAATCGAGTGCGGTTAACTGTATTAGACGGTTAAGTTACGATTAATTGTCACTAAAAAAATAACTTATCTTTGCCCTTTGCCTCTACATGCAGAACAACACTATCATTTTTCACATACCAAACAAAACAACACTATTGTTTTTTAATAAAAATAAACGTCACTAAAAATCTAAAATGATACTACAATACGTCTATCATGCAATACATTTAGGCCCTTTAATTCTTTTTATTATTGTAACGGTTGGGTTAATCATGTGTTTTGGAAAAATGGTTAACCGAACCATATTGTACAATTCGGTTAATACCCGTGAGTCGAGATTGAAAACCGTAAACGAACCATGAAGCACGGTTTTCTAATTTTAATAACCGTAACCGAAACTGAATCGTGAAATAAAGTTATTATCCGTCCGTTTGGTTCGGTTGGTTAGACGGTTTTTCAGTTTTTTTTTTACACCCCTACTTTGCACAACATGAATTTAGGAAAACTTTTTCCTATGCACACGCTCCCGAGCACGCATCCAGACCATCTACAAAGGTGGGACCGATGCACCGATCTGAATGGAGGGTAGGAGACAATTGTCCATCAATCCAATGGTTTATATGATATTTTAGGTCTATACTAAATTGTCAATTCATGGTTAGCTAAATGGGTTGGATTGAGCAAAGGTAGTTCATCACATAATAAGGACCATTCAAACACTTCTCTTAGCCAAATTATTTAATTTGAAACTCTATAAGATAAGTGGGTCTCTTTGAAACCTGTATTTCCCAAAAATGTACTTTATTTTAGAAAAATGTAAATAATAGTAATAATAGTGTAATGTGCTTATATCTATAAAATATAAACTACATGTCTTCATCACCCTCTGTCCCCTTCAATTTTGATGCTTATTTTAATGAAATTAACTATTTTGTTATAATAAGAAAAATGGCAAAATCTTATTCAACTTCTCTTCTAATCAAAATTTGGTTTTGGAGGAATCTAGCAGGTGCATAATAATAATGATGTTATTATGCTTATATCTGTTAAATACATTTTCCCATTACCATCCTCTGCCCCCTTCAAGCCTGATGCTTATTTTCATGAAACTATTTTGTCATAATAAAAATGGTGAAATCTAATTTATTTCACCAACTTCTCTACTATACAGTTCTAGATGAGTTGACTTGCAATTGTAGATCACCGAGTTGTGCAAGTGGAACTGATCATACCTGATCTGAGCAAGTTCTCAGTAAGACTACCAACGCAAGTTGGTTCTAGTGGTTCTGCACTCTTTTCCCTTAAGCAAGGTCTCGAGTTCAAGTCTTGTGTATGGAGAAAACCTATGTTGGGAGAGCTTTACCCCTTAGTGGGCCGACCCGACTCGAACTGAATTAGTCAGGGCAAGTGGGCTTCTGGATACCGATGCTTATCAGCAAAAAATAAGTACTCAGTAAGACTGATCCGACCCATGTGTGAACTAGGGTTTTTTATATATATATATATATATATATATATTGCTGAGTTGGTCTAGTTGCCACGAAAGGAAAGTGAAAACCACCCTATCAGAGATCAATTCCTAACAGGGGCTAAGGGAGCGGGAGTAATTGCTATCCACGGCAGTTCCTGTGATTCCCTGTGAGAACTCATGTTGTTCCATAAAAACTATGATATATTTCCTAGAAAAAGATTAATTCTTGCCTGTTTGGTTATTGATCAGATCTCATATTTCACCAGCATTTTTCCTCATAATAGTCAAATAAATCAATACAACAGTAAAAATCTGTTTAAATGGTTTCTACTGGGGATACATCTTTCCTTGTACTCCCCTTTCTTCCCTTTGTCTAGTAGCCTTCACTGAAATAAACTTTTCTTTTTCCCTTTGTCTGTTTAAATGTTTAAACTGTTCAATGGATATTATTTGGAAATCAATGAGAAGATTAAGTTATTCTTACAATCTGATCTTTCATATAACATTTACTTTCTTACCATTTATTGTGATTCTCTGGGGACATTTCATTCTTGTTAATATTTTGAAAAATCAAGATATTAATTAGGAGATTAATATCTCTAAATAATATTCAGCATCGACATAATCACGATATCTTCAAGTTATTGCCAAACATATAAACAGAACTTTTAATTAAAAACCATCTATTAATTTGGTATAAAATTGAGCTTTTAATTAATTGATAGATACTATTTGAGTTTGAGTTGGCAGGTTATAGTGCAAATAGATGGTCGGGTCATATTATATAGATCTTTTTGTATAAACCCCCTAAGGTTTGTAGGATTTGTAAGTAGGCCCCTAAGATTTTAGTATTTACAAATAGGCCCCTGCATTTTTATTTTAATACCTTCCGTGTCCCCAAACTCAATAGTCTTTCAACCACCATAGATTTTTAGAGTGAAATGACACTCTTGTCCATCTCTTTTATCCTTATATGCATAATTTCAAAAGCTTGGACTCAATTTTTCTTTTATAAAACATGTAACATTAACAATTGCACTTGGTGGGAGAGAATAACCCTACATAATTTCATTTCTTTTTTTATCAAAACAAAGCACATTTCATTAAATCCAAACTGACCATGATGACAATCAACACATGTACTTATAACTGGTTATGATTTATCATATCAATATATGATGACCTACCGTTGGATCAATGAAAGTTTCAAAATACATGATTATGCTTCATGTGTAGACGATGCAAAAGAAATATTGGGGGAACAAGAATATGTAAAAAAAACAATCATTTTTTAGAATTTACGAGGGGGGTGGTGTTTGGCTATATGTAAAAGAAATATTGTGGGAACGTGCAAATGTAAAAAATATATATATATTAATTTTTAGAATTTGCAGGGGGGAGTTTAAACTTTTCTCATATATGGGTGGGGGCTTCCGTCCTAGGCCCTTGTACCTGGGCCCACCCCTGGTCATGCGCATAAGAGATTTATTGAGAAAAACTACTTCGATTTGAGATAAAATAATGATAATTTTATAAATAATAATATACTCATTTTTGTTTAATGGATGTAAGGGCAAAGCTGCCATTTATATAAAACTCCAACACAAATATCATAGTGGCTTCCCATTCTTATTAAGAGTATTGATTTTGGGACATGAAAGGTATTAAAAGAAAAGGCAAGTGCCTATTTATAAATACTAAAACTTCATTGGCCTATTTACAAATCCTAGGGGGTATAAACAAAAAGTTCTATTATATATATTAAACCAGTAGCCCCTTTCGCGGGAAAGCAACAAGTGGCGCATCCCAATGCTACATTCCAATAGGACAAGGTAAGAGGGACGTTTTAGCTTTCAAGAAATGTGATAATTAGTGAAGTAGGATCCTACAAATTATTTATATTCCCATAATTTCACTATACCATTCAATTGAGAAATGAGCTCAATATATACAATGAACAACCATTATATATATTAAAGCAAAGGGGGTGGTGGGCTGTGAGGGGTGCCACCTCATCCCTAAAAAGTCTCTCCTTTTAGAAAAATACTTATTAAATCACATAGAGCTTTGGGTTTAATGTGGGCCACTACACTCCTCCCAAACAAGTATTCTCCATTAAAATTTCAACCTAAACAAATCTCCTTAAATCCCCTCCCTTAATCTTATGAATAGTTATAATCTTAAATCTAATCCCTTAAATCTAGATTACACTATTATTTCTAGCAACAAAACTCCTTGGATTTGCTCTCCCTAAAATCTCGATCATTCCCATTTTAAAGTAAACCTTATCTCATTTTCCTTACAAGATTAGAATCAACTCTCTTTAATAGATGTTCGTCGGGCCCACATTCATGGGGTTGACGGTCAAAGAGAATGGGCAGGACTAAAGTATCATGATCTTTTTATAGATCAATCATCTACATAAAGTAGAAACAATAGATGGATTTATGGGGACCACTTTGGTCTCCCGATTGATAAACATCTTCAAAAGGTACCACCATCCAGCTTAGCCCATCAAATCAACGGCACGGATGATGCAACACCCAACAAAATGGACTAACCAATATGGAGTTGTATCAATACCATTAGTTTCATGATCTAGACCATTAATTACAAGGTGGAATCCAACGTTCAACGACATAAAATAATAGACTCTAATGATCAATTATATTTGTTATTAAAATGCATATTAAAAACACATTTCATTTCTAATTATATATACATGAAATAATATAAGGGTTGACATGAGACCTGCCTTTAATAATTGTTGTAGACAATGCCACCTTTAGACACATCATGATGCACCTTAATGAATTAGGATAAGAGGCCCACTTTTAAATATTACATCATGTGACCCCACCAATGCTCCTTGGAACACCACATCAACAAGGGCCTACTGACCAAATATTCAATTGGACACACTTTTAGATATTTTGATATGGGCATATCTTTAGATGTTACATCATGTGACCCCACTAAGGATCCTCAGAATGATACATCAGCAAGGTCCTACTGTCCAATTGGACACACCTTAAATGAATTAGGATATGAGGCCCACATTTAGATGTTACATCATGTGACCCCACCAAGTTATTTTTTATTATTAAAGTTACATATATAATAAATATAAACTACTTTTTTATTTCTATAAAATCTGTTCTTTTCTGATAATATCTCAGAAAATAATCATATATTTCATTATATTTTTTGAGCCTGGGCACCAAACCTCTCCATTTAATTCTGTAAGCTTACGCTTGTGGGGCCCACCCTTGGTCCATCCAAATAGACCAAACACACGACCTCCCTAAATTGTACATGTCCACTAGCTTTTGGTTAGATTCGGATTTACTGGACCGTTGGATCAACTGTGTACCAATCCGAATGGATTGTTGACCATTAAACTTTTGGGGCTAGATGGAGATGGTAGAAGCCACGATTGAGACTAATTTTTTGCAAAGAAAAGGGTCCCAAGGAGTCATTGAAATCCCCCCATCACCGCCCCCATGTGGGTCGCCAGGTGGGCCCCACCACAAAATTGAGCTTATCTTAACCTAAGCTTTAGCTTCGGAGAGCTACACCTATATAGACACACATTCATACTTGTGTAATAGTCAATGCCTTTAAATTCAATAGGTCATTATGTTATGTAAGTTTACTTCTCATTTTATATTTGTTTTCATTACATGTTAAAAGATTCTAATATTCAAAGATAATAAATTTCTTTCTTTTAGACTTATTTTATCTTAATAATAGTTTAAAATAATTCTTAAAAATTTAAAATATTTTTATTTTTGGCCCGGACTTAACACGGGCGTTTGTTGCTAGTTTAAAATTAAAACTAACTAAAATCTTTAAAACTAATCTTTATCTAAGATACCAATCTCCAACAACCTCGTTGTCATTCAAATGTACAAAATTCGATGCCTGAGTCCTCTCCCCAATGTGTGCTGTGTGCTGGGTTCACTCCCACGTCAATGGAGTCTCTCTTGTCAATGGTCCAACCACCTTTGCTTGGAGTTAAAGAAAAAGGCTTTAGGGAGTCTGGTTAACTTAGATTCTTTTGGCTATAGTCTGTGGGCATGCAGATGGTATAAGGACATGAATAGGATTCCTCGTATACGTGCTCCACTTGCATGATGATAGAAATAAGTATTTTTCTTTTATGTTTTCACATGTACAATCAAATGGACACATGACCAGCTATTTTAAAACTCATCAAGACTTGACTTGATCTTAATATTTCTTTTTTAGTTTTTTTTTGTGTTAATCTTGATAGGCACATTGAGATTTGAGACCCGGTCCGAATGCATGACCAAATTGTAGAGGCTTCTTTGCCAAGAACCTCAAATAGTTGAAAGACTTCATCAGAACTTGGTTGACTTGGTTTAAACTCGAATAGAGCAGGATGGCTCAGGCAAAAACTTGTAAAACTCAGTTTTATTTTCTAGTTTTTCACAAATCTTTATACAGAGTTTCATTTATACTGCAACAAGAGTCCAAAACAAAGTTTAGCTTAGAGAGAGATAGACACTTGGTCAGTTATGGTTGAATAGAATTTTAGGTCTTACAAGATTGATTAAGGTCTTTTAGGATGAAAAGAAAATATCTCATTGTGACCATCACTTACATGTTTAGATGGTAGAGGCTCTTCGTTGCAATCTAGAGGTGTCTGCTTCGAATCCTGGTAGATGATGCCTTGGTGGTGTCCAGGTTTTAAGGTGGTAGGGGCTTTGGGTACAAAGAAGTGGTGTCCATTTTGAAAATAGTTTCTTCTTCACCCTATTATGGAGAAGTCATCTCTCCTAGAGAAAAGTTAAAATAAATCCATAAAAAGCTTTTCGCCCAACTTTCTTGTCATTCAAGTATGGCTGGGTTTGTTTGTTAACTAAGGAGGAAGGAGAGTAAAAGGAGATCAGAAAAAAAAAAGTTCATGACGTGATATTTACTTTGTATTGTTTATATGAAAGAAGTAAAAAGAGAGTTAAAAAAAGGTGATCTGATTGGTTTTTTCCAACTTTTCCTCACTTTTTTTCATATTTTTTGCCCTTTTCCCAACTTTTCCTCATTTTTTTTACACTCCTCTAGTGTAATGACTCGGAAGAAGTAAAATCTTTGTGTTCTAGTGTATTTTACTTCAAACCCCTCCATTTACTTTATTCATGATTTGACTTCGACTTTTCTTTTACTCTCCCTCTCATGTAAACAAATAGCTAGGTTCAGTTAGAAGATTTTACCCGAAAAGTCCTTTAAGACTTGTCAATAGCCAAAAGCACCATGAACATCTTATAATGACCACAGTAGTCTCAAAAGCCTTATTTGGTTTGATTTTTCTTTTATTCTCTGAGCAGGGATATCCCTGCTCCTCCCAAAAACCCTTTTGCCTTTTATCTTGTTCGACTTCTTCTCTCCCTCCGTCTTTCTTCCTTTCTCTCCCTTATCCCCTATGGGTCGGCACCGGCAGCCTACAGTTCTTCCTCTTTTATTTTCCTTCCTTTAATCTGTTGCAATGATCGTTTCCACTCTTGTAAGTGATTGGGACACCAGTCCTAGCTTTTCTCTCTCGAATTGCTACGAAAGATCGAAATCTGGGTGTTTTCAAGCTCATTGGGAAATGGGGTTTTGATATGGCAGCTGGGTTTTCTAGAACAGGAGCTTTTTCCACGTTCAGAATCTTATATTTTTGGAAGATGGGTTTTAAGGATTGAATCTAGAGTTCCCAGCTGGAATTTGGGGTTTTCCTGATTACAAAGTAGATGGGTTTTATGGGATCTGCAAGGATTAAAAAGCTATTATGCTTGGATTCATCATTTTGAGGGGATATTTGGGTCTTTTTCATCTGGGTTCAGATTAGAACCTCTTCAGTTGCAGAGATCAGATTTCAGAACGTCAGAGGAAGAAGAAGACAGTGCACGCCCAAATTAGTGATGTGAACAGGGATATCCCTACTTCTGTTAGTGCTGTGAGCGGGGACATCCCCGCCCACCAAAGTACTGTGGGTGCTGTCTCTCAATGACTGGTTGCAGTTGGGACGGGGATATCCCCGCTCAAATTAGTGCTGTGAACAAGGATATCTCTATCTCTGTTAGTGCTGTGAGTGGGGATATCCCCGCCCACCAGAGTACTATCTTTCAAGGTGGTTTCAGTTGGGACGGGGATATCCCCGCCCATATTAGTGTTATGAACAGGGATATCCATGCAAATGTTAATACTGTGAGCGGGGATATCCCCGCTCACCAGAGTATTGTGGGTGCTTGGTATCAGTTGCGACGGGGATATCCCCGCACACTAGAGTATTGTGGATGGGGACATCCCCACTCACCTGATACTTGTGGCTGAAATATTACTACTCCAAATAGAGTTTCAACAGACACATTAGGTACTACATCAATGTTACTTATCAGAAATATCCATTAACCCAAAAAATATGTATAAGAAACATACATCAACACCACATTTGACATTCTCTGAAACATCCATCAACACCAAAATATATGTTAAGTAGAATTAACAATTGTGTATACAAATCTCAAGTTTTTCAAGAACATCATAGCATCACCAAAAACAAAAGACACATGCTATAGTGTGTTTCCATAGAAAAACACTACTCACTAGTGGATTATGACATCTCTGAACATATGTCATCTCTCTTTACAGTTTGAGACATGTTACTTTCCTACATTAGAACATCAAAACATCACACAAAAGAAGACACATGTTAGGTAGTTTTCATATTCAAAACACTACTACACTAGTGGATTGCGACATGTCATTTGTATCATCAGAGAGCAAGTAGAGACATTAAGTCGTTGCCGACTCCTCCCCACGTTTCCTCCTCATGGTCATGGCCGTCTTCGCGTCGTCGTCGTCTCGATGAGGAGTAGGGAAGCTTCGGAGAGTTCTCTGACGAGAACGACACCATTGCCATTGCAATCGCCATCCCACTCTCGCTTGAGGTACCCCAAATCAAATGGATGGTGAATTTTAATCTATCCAACTGCTGTGAATTCTGTTCACAGCACTAATTTGGGCGGGGATATCCCCATCCCAACTGAAACCAGTTTTTGAGAGACAGCACCCACAGTACTCTGGTGGGCGGGAATATCCCCGCTCACAGCACTAATAGAAGCAGGGATATTCCTGTTCACATCACTAATTTGGGCGTGCACTGTCTTCTTTTTCCTTTGACATTCTGAAATCTGATCTCTGCAACTGAAGAGGTTCTAATCCGAACCCAGATGAAAAAAACCCAAATCCCCCCTCAAAATGATGAATCCAAGCACAATAGCTTTTTAATCCTTACAGATCCCAGAAAACCCATCTACTTTGTAATCAGGAAAACCCCAAATTCTAGCTGGGAACTCTAGATTCAATCCTTAAAACCCATCTTCCGAAAATATAAGATTCTGAACGTGGAAAAAGCTCCTATTCTAGAAAACCCAGCTGCCATATCAAAACTCCATTTTCCGATGAGCTTGAAAACACCCATATTTCGATCTTTGGTAGCAATTCGGGAGAGAAAAGCTAGGACTGGCGTCCCAATCACTTACAAGAGTGGAAAAGATCATTGCAGCAGATTAAAGGAAGGAAAATCGGGGAGGAAGAACTGCAGGCTGCCGGTGCCGACCCATAGGGGATAAGGGAGAGAAAGGAAGAAAGATGGAGGGAGAGAAGAAGTCGAACAGGGTAAAATGCAAAAGGGTTTTTGATCAGAGAAGAAAAGAAAAAAAAAAAAAAACCAAATAAGGCTTTTGAGACTATTGTGATCATTATAAGATGTTCATGGTGCTTTTGGCTATTGACAAGTCTTAAATGATTTTTCGGGTAAAATCCTCATGAAAGTATTATAAAAAGTATTTTAATTATTGAAATGAAAATGATATCATGGCTAGATAACCAAGTTCCTTGTATACAAATCGAAGATTTGAACTTGGTTGAAGTCTGAGTTCAATCAACGGAAGATATTCTCTTGCGAGCAACAAATTAATGAGGGGAAATTGGATCAGTGTCTACATTACAGGCCCATCTGTGAAACTCATGGGATGGTCCTGCCTTGTAAAGGGATGGGATGGAAAGTGTTGCATATCTTGTTCCTCATAAGAGAAAATTATCCTTGAATCTATTCCATGAACCTTAATAACATTTGGGTTCGAGTCTAGGTCGAGTCCATAGGTTTGCTACTTAAGAACCAAGATGCAAGATAAGCACTTTGGCACATTATATAAATTAATAAATATATTGAACCTATCAAATATAAAAAAAAAAAAAAAAAAAACACTTATATATGCGTAGACTGCACTCTGTGCTCATGTGATCTAGCTCATGGGCCCTAGTTGGATGCATTTATATCATTGGGTAGGATAGATGGAAGGTTCCCTTTGTGGATAAGGATGATACACACACATAAAAAAAAAAAAAAGCGTCATTAGATTATCATAGTCCTTGATTTAACATTTTGAAGTTATATGTTCTTTGAACTGAACTACATATGTTTTTGAGAATCAACCCAATGGCAATTGTATAGGTTTGATGAGTGTAAAATTGGATAAGATGTCGGATCTTATAAGGGAAAAAGAGTTTGAAAGGACCTAAATTGATTGAAGGTGGGTACAAATGGGCCTCATATAGATGGAATATTGTACATGTCGTCTCCTTGTGGGAGAAAATTCTCCAATCAAGGATGGTTTTCTGCTCCAATCAAGGATGGTTTTCTGCCCAAGAAGGTTCTGTTTAAAGAATTTTGTGAGGGACCTGCTTGTCTGGTCCACTTAGGTGGATTGCAACTTGGAGAGCCTGTACAGCCCACTAATATGGGCTCCAAACTGTGGTGAAAAGGGGCATGTGATGCCATCATGGATGAACTAGGGTCTAAGAAACTCGGGCCAATTTGACAATGAACGTGTTTTTTTTGTTCTTTTTTTATAGTGCATTTTCTTTTCCATTTAATCCAATGGTGGATATAGTTTTGATGAATACTGAATTGGATCTTGTCACAATTCATGGAGATGAGGATTGTGATTGTTTGAAGGAGTGATTGTTTGAAACCCATCCTCTATTATATAAGTACTAGTGATTGCCCGTACCTGAAGACACGGCGTACCATGTTCTGAGCACAACTAAATCTAATTACTTTTCTTTTGACCACGTAACAACTAACCTGAATTTTGGCACCCTATGAGGGGTAATTCGGTTCACCCTATTTAAAGATGTCCTGATTAGGTCCTGAGTCAAAGATCACCGATTATTTTTGGACCTCTGATTGCCCTAGGAATTGGCTCATTGCAATCTGTTCGTCGAGGGCTTTCCGTCCATATATAGAACTTCGAGATCCGACGGGCGGATCAAAAATCATAAGAGCAGGTCCCGCACCCCCAGGGTGCCCACCTGAAAAATCACCTATCACTTCTAGACCCCTGATCGCCCCGAAAGTTGGCTCGTCGCGATCTACTCATCGAGGGCTTTCCATCCATATATAGAACTTTGAAATTCGACGGGCGAATCAAAATCTGCGAAACCCGTGATCCAGTGAGTATTGTCCAGACCGGACCCCACTGCAGCCCACCTTTTGGGCCCCAAACCTCTGATCCAGACCCTGATTGGGCCCTTAACTAAACCCGTCAGACTTGACATGAACCTGACCCAATCCAACCCGTCAAACTCTAGCCCAAATCAATCCGAACCCAAATTCAATCCAAACCCATCTAACCTGAATCTAACCCCATACCTGGCCCATACTCCTTGACCCATGGCCCGGATAAGGGAGAAAGAGTCCAGGGATCTGGGGAAGTAGTATCCTAGATTTCTAGACTCTCGAACCCCCTTAAACACCTCAACTCATTTTCTCTTAATCTCAGCCCTAGGATTTATGTACATAAATCCAATGGTCCAAAATATAGGGAATTCAAAAACTGAGCTCCCTTACAAAAGAATTTATTTATTTATTTATTTTGCTTTTGACACATTTTTGATCAATGACAGAACAATAAGAAAGTAAACACTCTTGCTTTTCTTTTAAATGAAGAAGGGATGACAGTACATGTCAATAACTCAAACTTTCTGCCCCTTTTTGCCCATAAAAATCAAGATGTGAACGTGCTTTTGATGGGGATGGCAAAAACTTATAAATTTCTTCAACTTTTAGCCTCTTTCTTCATTCCTCTCTTAAATTCAAGGGTCCAAAATATCCATAGGATTTATATACATAAATCCAAGGGTCCAAAATATAGGGAATTAAAAAACTGAGCTCCCTTATTATATAGATTTGGGGAGAGACTTTGAGTTAGTATTTAAGCCTACTTTAAGGATTTTGGTTTTAATTTAATAAATTAATTATATAAGTATAGTAGGGATTATAATGGTTTTTATTTTCACCCCAGTCAAAATGACTAGGGCTCATAAGAAAACCCGCACACACGGAAATAAAGCACACCTAAGTATAAAGGGGCATCATACCGAGACATCAAACATTGGGCTGTTCCCGGGTTAACAAAAAATTTGTTTGAATCCACCCAAGTGGGTTTTTTGTTTGAATCCACCCAAGTAGTGATGTCAAGTGGGCCGTGCCGGCCCGGCCCAGCACGGCCCGGCCCGCCAGTCAACGGGCCGTGGCACGGCACGGCCCGGTCAACGGCACGGCCCACTGGGCACGGCCCATGACGCGGGCCGTGCTGGGCCGAGCTGCGCACGGCCCGCTGGCCCGTTTGGCACGGCCCGCCAGGCCCGCTGGCCTAGTGGGCCAGCACTTGCAGCCCGCCAGGCCCGCCTGTATAGGCCCGCCAGCCCGCCAGCCCGCCAGCCCGCCAGCCCGCGGCCCGCCAGCCCGCCAGGCACGCCCAACGGTCGGCCCGACGGGCCGGCCCGCCAGGCACGCCCAACGGTCGGCCCGACGGGCCGGCCCGCCAGCACGGCCCGCCAGCACGCCCAACAGCCATTTTTTTAAAAAAATACCATTTTACCCCCCCCCAACAGCTATAAAACGGTCATCTAAGGGGTATTTTGTGTCATTTTTCATTATACTAAGTCTATAAATATCCTAACCCTCCCATTCTCATTCCTCACCAATTACACATTTCTCATTCTCACCAATTTACACAACTCTCTCATTCTCTAACTCTCTCTCAAAGCATTCAACTCTTTCACTCTCTAAGAAGTTTTTGGAGGACCAAAGATCAAGTCATCAAGAGACAAGATTAAAGGGGCCTTCAAAGATTTAGAGGTATTTATAATATTTAGATTTGAGATTCCATATATATAAGTTTATATTATATTATATTAACTCTCATTTTCTCCCCTTTCTTATAATAAATTATCACAAAAGAAGGCTATTAGCATATTACTATTATCATTTATAAATTTATTCTTTTGAAATATGGCTAGAAGATTTCCCACAGAATCTTCATCCGTTAATTTAGAGGCAGGAGAAGATTTTATTGAATTACAAGATCAAGTAGGTGATTTACCACCCCCCTTTCCTCATAGTTCCCAAAAACCAAACAAGAGGAGTAGAACTTCAGCAGTTTGGGATATATATACAAGGTATGATGTTATTGAAAATGGAAAGAATGTTGAAAAGGCAAAATGCACATTGTGTGGTAAGATTTATAGTGCCCAGTCAAAAGGGGGGTACCGGCCATTTGTCAAGACATAGGAAAACATGTTTACAAAAGCATAGGCCAGAGAATGCAGGGACAGGGGGGCCTGGTTCACAAACCCAAATTTCTACTACTGGTGGTGGTAGTAGTAGTAGCAGTTTGGGTATTTTTTCTTATAATGCACAAAGTGCTAGACAAGGTCTTGTTAAAATGATTGTTTTGTCCGAATTACCATTATTTTTGTTGAAAATGAGTTTTTTGAAGAATGGGTCCAGAAATACTGTCAACCACAATTTCACAGTATTTCAAGAAATACAGCCAGAAATGATGCTATTAGACTCTGGCAGGAAGAGAAAATAAATATAAAAAACTATTTTGCGGAATCTCCTGGTAGAATATCCATAACCACAGATATGTGGACTTCTAAAGGGGGTGATAGTTATCTTTGTATTACTGCACATAATATAGATGCAAAATGGATTATGAATAAACGTATACTTTGTTTTAGCACTCTTGAATGGCCACACAATGGAACTAGGATAAGTACATTTATTTTGGAAAAACTAGATGAATATAGTATTAAGGAAAAAGTTTTATCTGTAACTTTAGATAATGCTAGTAATAATACAGTGGCTATTGAATTAATGAGAATGCAGATGCCACTTGCAACTTTGATAGATAGTTCTATCTTTCAAAATAGATGTGTATGTCACATCTTAAATCTTATTGCAAAAGTTGGTTTAAAGCACATTATAAGTTATACAGATGCTATTAAAGACATTGCTAGATTTGTTTTTTGCTCCGCACAAAGAAGACAATTGTATGCCCAAATATGTGCGAGGCAAGGCGTATCAGCTATTAAACTGCCTAAAGAAGTTGAACATAGATGGAATTCTATGTATGATTTGTTAAACAAGGCACTTTCTAGAAAAACTGTTTTGAATGAATTTTGTGCTTTTCATGCACAAGATTTAATGATTAGTGATGAACATTGGGAGTTATGTGCCCATATAAGAGATTTATTAGAACCTTTTTATACTTCAACATTATTTTTTTCCGGGATATATTATCCCACATCTAATGAAGCTTTAATGAAACTTTTTAAAATTACTTTACAATTCAGTAGATTTAGAGATCATTTTTTACTTGGTAGCACTATTAGAGACATGGAAGTCAAATTTAATAAATATTGGAAAGAGGCTCCAATGACATTTTCTTTAGCTGCTGTATTTGATCCTAGGTTAAAATTAAGTGGTGTACAGTTTTTTATTGATGGAATAAATAAAAATATGAATTATACAGATTCAAATAATTTTTCAAATATAATGGCACAATTACAAGCACTTTTTCAATTTTATTGTGAGCAAATGGGTACAGCTGGGCTTAGTATGGGAAATACAGAAGTCCAGTATACAGGTGTTCCTGAGTGGGAGGTGTGGTATTCTTCCCTCTCCACGGGCATGGCATCCAGCTCAAGCTCAAGTAGCAACACTGTGACGGAGTTATCATCCTATCTTGACGTAGGTGTAATTAGGATGCAGGATGCATCCACTTTTGACCTTTTAGCCTGGTGGAAGCAACAGGAAAGCATTTATCCAGTGTTGGCAGCCATGGCTCGTGATCTATTAAATATTCCTATGTCTTCTGTAGCATCAGAACAGGCTTTTAGTGCAGGTGGACGTGTAGTAGAAGACAGAAGAACAAATCTCACTGAAGAAACGGTGGAGTGTTGTGTTTGCCTACGAGACTGGTACTTGGCAGATAAGAGGAAGCAAGAGTTAACATCATTAATGGAAGATTTTGATCCAGCAGAATACATTAGTGGACTACAAATCTGATTTTTTACTTTTTTCTTCATTGTAATTTATAAGTTTTTCATTCTTTTTTTTTTATTTTCTAAAAAGATTGTAAGGTTTTGAAGGTAATCCTATTTAGAAACCTTCAAGAAGTTAAGATCCAAATGGTTCTCTCTTCTCAGTGGAGTAGGTCGAGTTTGACCGAACCACTTAAATATCTTTGTCATTCTCCTTGCTTGTGTTCTAATTTTTATTTTTAATACTGATAAGAAAAAAAAAATCATATATAGTACTTAAGTAATATGTGAGTAAATATCTATAAATTAATTTGAACCACTCAATCATTTGTCAAATGTTTGTATAAGTTTAAATGTTTAGAAAAGTAACTATTGAAAAATTAATGACTATTGATCGAAAATCAAATTCAAATCCATGTCGTTACGGACTTACGCTTACGTTACGCCTTACGGTAATTATATATCTATATTAGTCTAAAAAAAAAAAAAAAAAAAAAAAAAAAAAAAAAAGCCTGGCCCGCGGGCCGGCCCGGCACGGCCCGCTCCAGCCCGCCCCACTGTGGGCCGTGCCAGTGGGCCGTGCCGTGCCAGGGGTTTTCCCCTGGCGGGCCGTGCCGTGCCGGCCCGTTAGCTGAGGCGGGCCGTGCCGGCCCGGCCCACGGCACGGGCGGGCCGAGAATTTAGCGGGCCGTGCCGGCACGGCACGGCCCGTTTGACATGCCTACACCCAAGTGGGTGTAGCTATAACTGTGATGTGTTAACAGGTAAGCCCAAAGGCTGTTCGCGTCCTTGTCAGGTAATAATGGGTTGGATTTGGGTCTAGACCAATTATATTCAAAATCCCTATATGTTATACACATATGCACACCATGATCTTTCATACAAGGGGTACCTTTCATGGTTTCCATCAAGGGGTAACAAGTTAAGCTCCTCCTGAGTCCTGAAGCTCACCTCTCATCCATCCCAAGATCCTCAAGTATAAAAATTGACACTCACTTCAATTTAACGCAAAATTTAACTGAAAAATTGCTATGTTTTGAGGCCCTTAAATCAAGGGTTATTATGATTTAATTGGATTAGCTTTTTTTGCTGAAATCTAATCTACTATGAGACTTACCCTTCATGATTATTATAACTTGGTTTCTATTTCTTTAAACCCTGATAAATCATCTATCGTGACCTTTCTATTGTGAGAGTCTCTTCCATCAGTCACTACAGTACTGGCTTTTGGCCCACCAAATCCTGACATATCGGTTGAGACAGGTAGACCGAAAACGGTTCCATCCACCATCTTTTCTTTAACACCAGTCTCTTCTTCACGGGTCTTCTTTGAAGAGCGCGTACTCCTAACAATCCGGGTGCACTTTTTCATAAAAGGGAATCTTATTCTCTGTGTGTGTGGCCCACTTGAGACTCTTCAGTTTCTTTCACGTACATATATAGCATTCAGCCATTCATGATGTTTGGCAAGATTTGAGGACAAGGGAGTGGACAAAATGTCATTTATAATCTTTATTCTCAATGTTATAAAGCTTCAACATTCAAGGGTTTAATTTTAAAATAGTCACTGATTTCAATGGCAGTTAATGCTGGATCCGTGTGAAATTGGAAATAACGTCAATTTCTTTTAAGGTTTAGCTGCATGTGATTGGCATGGATTTTTGAAAGATAGGTTCCACTGAACAAATTAAACAGAGGATTTGAGCATCAAATTTTGAGGGGTAGTTGAGTCGGTCTAAAATCAAGGTTTGCACTCGGTTGTAGGTTCGTAATTGTACTGTCATACTGGGACTACAGAGGAGTTTATCCGGCTTTTCTCTGGACCCGGAGGGATTAGTCCAGCCCTAATGGTTGAACTCTCTAATAGAAAAAAAAAAAAAAAAAATTTATGAGCATTGGCTTC
The DNA here is from genome assembly GCA_012931725.1 of Litsea cubeba. Classification (NCBI taxonomy): domain Eukaryota; kingdom Viridiplantae; phylum Streptophyta; class Magnoliopsida; order Laurales; family Lauraceae; genus Litsea; species Litsea cubeba. The sequence continues at coordinate 43,229,078 of CM022945.1, forward strand.
GGTGGAGAGAGTGTAAATAAAGAACCTCTTCCATGTTGGTGTCGGAATTTCTGTTCATTTAACCTGGAAGTGGCACCTTTGTAGATTATGGGTGAGCAATCATTTTCCATCAGATGGAGATTGATTTATGGCCCACTCTATAATGATGTGCGCATAGTGCTCTAGAATCTTTTTTCTCCAAGGAAAAACACTCTTTCTGGTTGGCCTCAGCTGCAAGGCAATTAAAGGAGGCACAACCATAGAAGCACTTGAACTTAGATGAGGGAATATGAAATCCAAGGACAATCAAATGATCCTAGCTAGCTTTCGGTTTGAAGGAATAAAATTTTAATGTCTGTACGCCATGCAACTAAGTTCTAATAAAATTCAACTGCTAAAAATGTCTGGAGCAATGTGAAAATAGGGACACAGACAATTCAAGTGAGATTAGTGTGTGTGAACTGATGTTTGGATTAATTAAATGTATACCACAATCATGAAGACTCTAAAAGGAGCTAGAAGTATGGGTTATCTAGAGAATTCTCTCATCTTATATTTTTCGTTTAGTCCTTTACTTTTAAACCTTTGATTGAAAGATTATTGAGGTCAACGTCCACCCTTGCTATTGAGTAATCATAATTGTGGTCGAGCCCTCTCCCTCTCCCTCTCCCTCACCATAAAATCATTTTAGATCTTGCAAAGACATTGCTAATTAAGAGTCCTAGTAATTTAACATCCAATCAAAACAAATGCACCCTAAATAAAAGTGAAAATATGTTTGTAAGGTTTCAATTCCAGTGGAAGTATAGTCAAAGGTGAATGAACTAGTACTAGAGGGGATATATCAGCTACTAGTAGAAACTAAGGATAACGGTGAATACATTTTTATCTTGGGTGAATTTAATCAAAATTAACAGTAAAACTCAGCCTTAACAACCATCTTGGGAAGTTACCAAACCACCATATATAATTGCCGTGGAGACTCTATGGAGAATGAATAATAGATTGTGAAAGGACTGATACAAAGTAGTGGTGTGACACTTGATTCATATTTATAATTTATACATCTATGATACACTTAAAGTTGTGTTAGTGTAATTGGGCAGGCTGCATTTGTTACGTGTGGAGCCTAATTTCACCCGGGTCAGACAGTTAATTCAGGTCCACTGTTGCGGATTCAACTTCTGCCTTGTAGGGGTATTTTCGTAATATTATCATGTGCTATTATGTAACCCTAGCATAGCTGCTAGAAAAGTTGTACCTTGTAACGTACCTCAAAATCGAGGGAACCACGTAAATCTGTGTGTCTTCTCTGTGTGATTTTTTGCATCTTTTGTTATTTACTTCCTAACATCATTAACAAGTACACTATATTTTTATATACAATTGGGCTCAGATAAAACACTTGGGCTGGCCCATATTGGGGCATGTTTGAACGGTACCTAAGATTTTGCCTATAAATACACCACGTTGGATGTGTAGGGTTAACTTCCTTAGATTCTAGTAGATTTACCTCATACAGAAGCTCCGTGAGAGGTTGCTGGATGGGGCCCGCTTGGGGCTCACGTGAATGCCCAATAAATTTCATGGACGGGCCTGTCACGTGGGCTACACAAGAACAATGGGATCGGAACCCGCTTTGATAGCGTGTAATAAACCATATACCAACCTAAAAGCTTAAGCTCATAGGTAGAAGGCCCAAACATGTATATATGAAGCCTTGCCAAGGGCATTACTTACGCGATGTGAGATGTGGGGCTTTACTTTACCAACAATCTCATCCCTCTAACCTTTTGATATATGGTGCACAAGTTTTAACAGCTTTATATATATGTAAGAGAAAAAAAAAAAAAAAACTCAATCCAAGATGGATGTGAAACTCAGGGATTGGTGACTATCATGGGGGTTCCTGATTCATGGCCATTTCAATAGGTGATAAGGTGAGTCCCATGTCCTACCTCTCACTAATTGCTTTGTGCGAGGTGTTGTACATGAACATTATATGTGTGTGTGAAAATTATCTTATGCACCTGGTGTGCATAATGGACACCCCCTAGTGGAGCCTACCTTCTGGTCCATTCGAGTGCACAAAAAAAAAAAAAACAAATAAATACCACCCCTTATAGTACCCCGCCACACCGGCACTTGGACAGATGTGAATGGGTTGCATTGTTGGATCAACTGTACACCCATTTGTTTACTTTTGAGCCCTCGATCATAGGATTAAGATATTAGGATTGAAAAATAAGTCAAAAACTTAAAGTCTTATTTGAAATCTATAAGTTCAATGAACTTGTGAAATAAATTTAAAGTCATAAACTTGTGACGCTGCAGTTCAATAAATGGATAAAAATCTGTAAGGATGTGAAATGATGAAATTGTTATAAAAATAAGAAAGTAAAAACAAATTAAAATAGAGTTAGTCCCTAATTCAATGGTGGCAACATATATATGTAAGGCTGTAAAAAGGGCCTCAATTTTGGTTTGCCACCAAGTGTGAACAAAATTCCCGGTATGGACCGTTTTATCGTCAATTGACATTTGGTCAATGTCTACTTCTACTGTAAACCATACTCATATGCCAATTTATCCCAATTGTCGTGATTTTATTTATCACCATCTCTGACCCTAATCCCATTTATTTGGAGACAATTGGAGGAATACTATTCAAGGGAGTATTTGGTAACTCTAAACGTAAGCTCCTGTTTTGTGATTTAGAGCTTATTTAGATATTAAAGTATTAGGTAAATCCTAATTTCAGAGCTTATTTAGACATTAGAGCTTTTGCTTATGAAAGCAAATGAAGGTGGACAAAGAATAAAAGAAGCAAACACCAAGTTACTTGAAAACCCCTCTAAAATTAGAGAGGAAAACACGTAGCTACCAATCAAATCTCTATTATGCAAATTCCCCGGAATCACCTTCTCATATGCTTTAGCATCCCATTTAGACTGTCCTAGTGTAGAGGAAAAAAAAAAGAAGTAAACAAAATCTCTCTTATATAATCACTCACAAATCAAGGAACTCACTTTTTTCTTTTAGGGATTCTCTTCAATTCTTGCTACTACTCTCACAAGAGAATGGGAATAATGTTGTACCTTTATCTACACTCACCAATTTAAGCTACATGTGTTAACTTAAACGCAATATTATCCCAACAAGTTTTTACTCCATCAGAGACACTAAAATGTGAATGGGCCAACACATGAGAATAGGACCAAAAAGAACCCAAAAATATCTAGGGATCGTCATCTAAATTTGTCCTCGATTTTTGCCTCTTTGGGATTCCTCATTTGTTATTTAATTCGCGTCCAAGCAAGCTATTGGAGTTTTCAACTGAAATTTTTTGTTTTTTATTAGATGTTCAAAAAAATGCACTTGTTTTGACTTTGAATAGATTAAAATAAAGTTCAAACCCCAATGATAGTGGGGATAGAAGAGCTGATTATTAACTATTGTTTCATTTGAAAGAAGAAAATACTTGAATAATGAAGAGGCATGTAAACAACTTGCTTGATTGAAAGTTGAAACTACATGCATTGTAGTATATTGGTCAAGTATGTCTAACCTGATGAATGGATGAGATTGATCACATAAAACAGAAGGAAGGTGGTCACATGTTATCTATCACACATATAACACATGATGGGGATCAGATCCCCACCATTCCTTGCATGAATGAATGCATATTTAGTTTCAGAAAAATGGCAATTCATTTGAAATTATAGCCCCTTTTAGTTGGTCCACTTCGATAAATGATAATGGAAAAGATTGAACCTAGAGAGGACTATATGAGATAATAGATGGATGAAAGATCTTAGGCTGCGGATCGTTAATTTTAGGTCTTCAAAGTTGAAAGTATAATAGCTATATGCTGTGCATTGTGCAATTTTGTAATGAAATCCAACAGTGAATGATGTCTAGAATAATATAAAACTCGGATCGATGCTAATTCAAAAGGACCATTTTCTGTATCCAATTGGATTGTTGAACAGTCAGTCCTAAGATGGAAACTTTAAAAAGAGCACTAAAAAAATGGATTAGAGGGAGGATTCCACATGCATGTACAAACATATGCACCTGCATCCACACGTGCATGCACACTCGCACATAAAAGGACAAGGCTAATTTTTAAAGAGGATGAGAATCATGACTTTTAAAGAGGATCACAGAGCGTACGTCTTCTTCATGGCTAATTAAAACATTTCCATAATTTCACCGTAATAGGCTTGAGAGGAAATCCTTTCGATTTATATAAGAAAATTAACTTACTACAAGATTATTTAAAATTCAAATTCAACTAATCTCTTCCTCCTACCTAATCTCTTCTTAACAATCCTTTCTACCAAAAAAAAAAAAACAATCCTAACAACATAGTGTTTTCTCTTATTGGACATGACCCATTTCAAAGAAAGGTGGAAAAGTTATCAACCTTTTTGTAAGAAGCATTCAGAACATTTACCCCTCTTTAAAAACTGACAAAAAGTTTAAGATCTTTTTTGAAATCTTCCCTTATTGGAAGAAAATATAGAAATATATACTTAGTTCATTCAACAGAAGGGATATGAGCCTGAAAGTAAAGGTAGAATGTCACCAAAAGTACAATGAATGGGTTTTGAACAAGAGGAGTGCTATTGGCACCGCATTTTTTACTCTCCCCACCGTACTAGAAGACAAAAAAAATATTTTTTTCCTAAACTACCCCTCCTCTCCTCCCTCCTCCTCCTCCCTTCCTCTCCAACCCTCCACCCTCGTCCCTCCCCCCCCCCGCGTCTCCGGCGGGGAGGGAGCCTCGGCCGGCAGCCCGCGGCGGGCTCCCTCCCCCTCTCCCTCTTTCTTCCTCCCTCCTCCTCCTCCTCCTCCTCCCTCCCTCCCTCAATCTCCCCCCCCCCCCCTCCCCAGTCTCCGGCGGGGAGGGAGCCCCGGCCGGCTGGCCGGTCTCCCTCCCCCTCTCCATCTTTCTTCCTCCCTTCTTTCCCTCTTCTCCCTCTCTCCATCCCTTTCTTTCCCTCTCTCCCTCCCTTTCCTTCCCTCTCCTTCCCTCCCCTACTCCCCCACTCCCCCTCCCCCTCCCAGTTGCCGGCGACTGGGAGATCGGGCAGCAGCAGCAGTAGGGTTTCCATGCTGCAGCACCTGCTGATCTCCCCCCCCCCCCCCCCCGGGAACTGGGAGGGGGAGGGGGAGGGGGAAGAAGAGGAGGGGAGGGAAGGAGAGGGAGAAGAGGGAAAGAAGAGGGAGAGAGGAAGAAAGAGGGAGAAAGAGGGAGAGGGGGAGGGAGGCCAGCCGGCTGGGGCTCCCTCCCCGCCGGCGACTGGGGGGGGGGGATGGTGGAGACTGGGAGCGGAAGGGAAGATGAGGGAGGAGGAGGAGGGAGAAAGGGGGAGGGGTAGTTTAGGAAAGGGTTTTTTTTTTTTTTTTTTTTCGTGGTGGGAAGAGCAAAAACTGTGGTGCAGATAGAGCTCCCCTTTGAACAAATATTAAGTTGAATGGACGAGGAATGTCTAGAAAGTATAGAAAAGAATTGAGTGTAATTTATTTTATTTTATTTATTATTATTATTATTATTTTTTGTCTTAGTGAAATTTCTCCATTGTATAAAATTGGCCGAGCTCATTTTCTAATTCTACGTTGTGGCACACCAAAAGAAATACTTTCTTGGGTTCAACCACTGAGGTCAGTGGTGTCAAAATATGGGTCAACCCAGTGGGTCGATCAACCCGACAGGTCTGGATAAAAGGACGACCCACTTGGTTGACCTATATCTTGACAAGTGGGACTCTGCTTCATACCATTCTGAAGAGTGCATGTGGATAGGTAATGAGACATTGGAGACTGGTTTTTCTCTTAAAAAATTAAGATCTAGAAAATTGCAATTATGGATAGGTTCAAATGTCCAAGTACGATTAGGGTTGCAAACGCATTAGTTCCAGATCGGAGCCATAGTGGATCCGGACCTGGATCCGTTTCTAAATAACGGTTTCGGTTCCGGATCTGATTTTGACTCGGAACCTGTCTTCTTGGTTCCAAACCCGGCTTCAATAGGAAAATCCAGATTCGGTTTCGGAATGGGGTCCACCTAGAAGACTAGAATCAAGTTACAAAATTGATTCTAATTTCTCTTTGTTCTTCATTTTTCTTAAAAAATAAGCATATCATTCAACTTACAATTGTACATCAAGTCTACTACCTCCAGTATTATACATAAAAATGTCAAAAAAAAAGTTGATTTTGATGTACAATTTGCAATATCTCATATGCTGGGTCCCGGGTCCATGGGTCGGAATCTATATGGACACAGAACCGGACCCGTTTATCAATCGAAACCTAAATTGGGTTCCGGACCCGGACGCATTTATGAATCGAAACCTACAATAGGTTCCAGACCCGATTTTTTAAGGGTCGGAATTTCCTGATAGTCGGAGAATCGGATACCCGTTTGCAACTCTAAGTACGATCCATCTGGGTGAAGCTCATTTTGGCTCGACTATACCCTTTATTTAGGTAGTATTCCAAACAAGCTAGCCAGACTTGGATTTAAACCACTCGGGAAGACTTGTTATGCTGGGCCTGTGGGCCTATTCAAATATTATAGTTTTCAGCCCAGGTCAGGTGGGTCAGTTCGAGCATTAATTTACTCAACCCAGCACAACACCATTTGAATGCCAGAGAACCTGAGCCAACCTAAGCCAAATGCAACTCATTCATACACCTCCACCCGATTTGTAAATTCCACACGAACTGTAACTTTGTCATAGAAAGTGAGGTACAAAACTCTCTAATTGATATGCTTTTGAATGGGGCAGAATTTGTAGAAAGTGTATTGCACTTTGTATACCAGCACTTGACTTAGGGATAGCCTAGTTGAACTGGGGTATCTCATTTATTACCTAACTATCTAGTGTTTGATCCCGATTTCCCTCTTGGGGCTGTATAGGTGATCTCTTCTTGTGTATTCAGGTGGTTTTCTCATGGCTGGGGTTTTGCTCCTGCAGCTGTCGGATCTCTCAGGTCCAACTAAGTGCATGACAATGAAGAAAATTTTAAGGGCTTGAAAGGTCTTCTTTTCACCTACCTGTGTGTTATAGAGACTAGAGAGAGGTAAGTAGATCCCACAATTAATCATGGACTATTCCTAAGCTAGGAACGGCACACACACACATATGTGTGTGTGTATATATATATATATATATATATATATATATGGGTCAGCTATCTTAAGTTCAAGCTTATGATAAGGTAAGCTCAAGTGTGTGATTGGGCCCACTTGGGGCCCGACATGTGGATGGGGACGAGGGGAATTTCAAGGACTCCCAGGGATCATTCTCTCTGCAAAAAATCAGCCCCAACGGTGATTTTTATCATCTCCATATGGGCCCTAAAGTTTAATGGTCAACAATTCATTCGAATCGATACATAATTGATCAAACAGTCCAGTAAATATGGATCTGACCAAAAGTTGGTGGACATGTGCAATTTAGGGGGTTCATGTGTTTTGTCTATTTGGATAGACTAAAGGTGGGCCCCACAAGCATGAGCTTACGAAATTTTCTCCTAAACTTGAGCTTAGGAGAGCAGAGCAGTGATCTCTTGCAGGACGTTGCCATGAAGATGATGGGAGACAGTCCAGTGGTGCCACCTGAGAGGATGGAATGGGCAGTAACACACATAGATGTATGTAGAGCAATGATCTGGTGTAGGATGTCGCCCATGAAGATGATGGGAGACAGTCCAATGACGCCACCTGAGAGGATGGAAGCAGTAACACACATAGATGTATGTAGAGCAATGATCTGGTGTAGGATGTCGCCCATGAAGATGATGGGAGACAGTCCAATGACGCCACCTGAGAGGATGGAATGGGGTTTGGAAAGTATTTAATTGGATAGAAGACCCAAAATCTCAGATCCCAGAAATTTATGATGATTAAAATATCAACGGTCATTAAAATATCAGATACATCTTCAATGAAATCTGGGTATTATCCATTACTATTAATATTAGCTTTCAGTATAAGATTTTGTCATCAAACATGATGGCGGATGCTTTAGCCAAGCAAGGTGTTGAGAGAGTTTCCCTTTGGACGGATTTTATTAAATAGTTGTGGTATGAGGGGTACATTACTCTTGTACTTTTGTTTTTCCTTCCCCTTTTTTATCTTTTTTTCTTATATTCTCTATTTGTATTATATTCTCTTTCAATATAAGTTATTGTTATCGATAAAAAATATATATATATATATTTATATCAACGGTGCAAAAAACTTGGATATAAGATCTAACCATGAGAACAGTTATCTTATACGGTTATCAAACTGGGTCTGGTGTCAAGTGGCAACTCATGGGGGTAGTTTATGTGAAGGTGGGCCTGGATCAAGTGCGATCAAGAGGGTTGTCACACTGTGGGCAATGTCATCTCAGAGTTTATCCTGGTATGCATATAAATAGGGACTAACCTTCCCATTGTGTGATGTCCAACTAAAAGCATGACTACCATAGGGAGCGGGCGTTTTTAAAAAGTGTCCTTGCAAACTATTTTGTGTAAAAATGGGAGTCATTCGATCACTAGAGGTATTATTTCAAGGGTCTTAAAGTCATGGAACGTTAGCCATTGGATAAAAGTAAAAAGAGTGTTAAATTTTGCACCTATCAACTGAGAGACATAAAGTGTTTGTACTGTCAAATTTATTCTGATGGTAGTTCAAAGGTGTCTCTGCATTTCCAAACTAATTTTGTTAAATGCATCATTATTGTTGTCGACGTAGTTGTTGTGGTGTTTCAACTTTCAATCGTTTATTCTCACATTGGAATTAAGATTAAAAAAAAAAAAAAAAACAGTAAAGAAGCCTATATTACTCCCCTCAACTATTCCTTACGTGGATTTGAGTGGAGATGAGTCCTCTGTTCTTGCAGTGTGATGCAATTTACATTGTGTGACCTGTTTGGATTTTCTTGTTTTAACTTGACTCAGTTCTTCCACTGTGACTATGGGTGTTAGTTAGACTGAGTTAGACTAGACCATTTGTGTGAACTAAGGTCCTAGCCACCGGACTTTGATCGTTTGGAAACAACTACTCATTCTATTCATAATCCAATCCAGTTGAATCTATGGTCAAATAGATTCAGCAAACTATATGTATTTGGTGTCCTCCATATAACACTCACCTGTGGCCACCCACCCTTTGGCTTAGACAACCACCATTGAAGCCAGTTTCATGGGCCACCTTCCAAGTCCTTTCAAGTTCTATACTGCGGAAGGCTAGAACCAGTATCAAACGCAATTTAATCTTCTATAGCACCGGTGCAGGATGATCGAAATGGGTCAATCTCCAATCAATCGGATTAGTCCTCCAACCAGCTGCTTATCCAATTTGTAAATGGATTCGGCTTAACCAAATAAAAATCAAAAGTGCTTCCACAAGGTGGATTACTGGCCACAAAACTCTCATGCATATACAATTCACATGCCATAGAAACTTTGCTATAAGTACATTGAGTAGAATAGGGTAAGATATTTCGCTATCTTTGAGACTACCCAGTACCCACAATTGAAAAGTAAATAAGATGGAGTTTCAGACGGCTGACCTTGAGGCGATTATAGGTACGTGTCTCAAGAACAAGTACCAAAACGCTTACCAACCAAAATAATGTGTGTGGCAATGATGTTGCAACAACTGCTACTCATGAAAGAATATAAGATCAACACAAGAATGCAGTAGGCTGTGATGTGAAACCTTCTTGCTGCCTTCTTTCAGTAGGCTTCAAGAGGAATAAAGTGCAGATTAACGTATGAGATTTGATCTCATGAGATCAGTGATACAAAGGCTATGAATCCTTGCACGGTTAAAGCATTAAGAAGAGTCCCAAAAACTCAAAATAAGTGTATCTCATTCACCACAGTCCCTCAATGAGTTGGTAAAAGTCCCTCAATGTGTGAGTGTGTGAAAGATCAAATTTTAATACGAAGTAAAATCCCAATAAACCTATATAGAGAACAAAATCCTAATTAGTTTAAGAAGGAAATAAAATAAAGAAAACACTATGTAAGAGCCCTAATCTTCATCCAATATTAGAAGGAAATCAATCACCCTCCATATGCTTGTGTGCAAGCAAACATGTATGGTAAGTCATATTTGTGAGGCCTTCTTCCTTGTAGCTTTTGGGCTTGGGCCATGTGCTTGACTTAATTGGGCTTAGATCTGAACTTTGATCTAGCCTGACTTGACACTTTCTTTTTTTTTTTTTTGTGTGTGTTTTGGAAAAGCCTGACTTGACACTCAATTACAAGTTCTGACGCATTTTTTTTTAGATGTACTAAATTGTATATATCTGAGTCAAACATACACTCACTGGGCATTTGTTTGGATAGAATACATAAAAATTTCTGGTCAAATTAGCTCTAGTTGAAGAGGTGAGCGGGGGATGATATGATATGGATTGAAGGCGTAGATGCAGGGACACTGGCTTGGTAGGGTATGAATAATTAGGGTAATGGCTTGGTATTATTTTCCATCTTCCCTGATTATAATTTCCACCATAAGAACAGTTAATGGTAATTTGTTGATAATTGATTTTATTTCTTCATTTTTATCCACTTATAGAAATACAATCCTATAAACTCAATTACATTAAACAAACAGCCTCTTTACAGTTGATAGTAGAGGTGGATTTATTAGTCCAAGTTGTAGTATTTGATTAAACTAAAGTAGAGTTAAATAGCATTTTAAGAATTAACAATCTATTTAAAAGTTAGGCTTTTCATATCAATGTCTCTTCTTACCAGAAAAACAAAAGAAAAGAATCATTGTGTCAGTCATTTAGTTATACAACAACAAGAGAAAGATGAAAAGTAACCCGCCAGTTTGGCACTTTACTCTTAAAATCAAGTGGAGTGAAGTGAAATAAAAAGTATGAAAAAAATATGTAGTGGGTAATGATGATATTTTATTTTTGTTTGGGATGGAATATTGTTGACTTTTGGTATGAGAAATGAAGTTTTTTTGTCTTTTTAGTGAGTAATTATAGTTGCTTTTTGACTTTTTGTTAGGGAATAATGGTAAAAAGTGCTTTTGATGTGATATTTCATTTGACTTCACTCCACTTGACTTTACAAGTGGGTGAACCAAGCTAGCCCACGTAACCCTCCACTGTAGAACCTTTAAAGTTTAGAGGGTGTAGAACGCGATAGTTCTTAGGGCCTATTGGTTTGAATGAAATTTAATTTCTAAGGATTCTCAGAATTTTTTTTTGGAAGTGGCTAAATCTAAATAAAGGTGACAAATAATTTTCCTTCTAGCTAAAAATGAATTAAGATGATGCAGAAGATGAATACCCAGTCCAACCATTATCCTGGTATATCAAATCCCAGAAAAGTGAGGGGCTCATAGATCAAATATTGCCCAAGCGATCCGTGTTGTGAGTAAGTACGTGGCAAATAAAAAAAAAAAGAGCATTGGAATGTAGTAAAGTGGATTTTGAAATACTTGAAAGGCACCAAAGACTTTAGAATATTGTTTGAAAGAAAACAGGGGTAAAAAAGTGTAGTGGGGGTATGTAGATTCTGATTTTGCATGGGACCTAGATAAAAAAAGATTCACCATAGGCTATGTTTGCACACTGGCTAGCGAACAAATAAGTTGGATATTGGTGTTACAGTCTACAACAGCATTATCCACTACAGAGGCAGAATACACGACACTTACAGAAGCTTTTAATGAAGCAATCTGGTTGAGAGGTTTGGTGAATGAAATCGAAATTAAGCAAGAATCAATTTTGTTGCACTGTGACAGTCAAAGTACCTTATGTTTGATGAAGAATCATATATATCATGCCAAGACAAAGTATATTGCTGTTATGTATTACAGGATTCGAGATTGGGTTGTTATCCATTGAGAAGATTCACACAGATAAGAATGCAGCTAACATGCTTACCAAGCCAATTACTACGAAGAAGTTCAGGCATTGCCTGGACTTGCTCAATCTCTCCTCTTGTTAGATATTGGAGGTGTACCTTATCTCCAGTGAGGTGCAGATATGGTGGGAGGGCTTTCCCACAACGTACTGGTGTTATAAGCATATGACAACAATTCTTCAAAGGGTCAAAACATTTTTTGCCAAGGTGAAGATTGTTGGATTTAGTTCAAAAGATCCATTGGGCCTTGTTGAGTAATTTACTTGGGGCCCAACTCTATTAAGGTTAGTTTCTTATAAATACTCTCTAGGGTTATCTTATTTTTTATAAGAAAGAAAGCAAGCAAGCAAGGGTAAGAGAGAGCATTGTAAGGTGTGAGAATGTGAGAGCAAGATTGAGACATATTGGGAAAGAGAGTACACTAAGTGTTAAAGGGTTTTGAATCTTTGTAATGAGTTACCCAATTTCCTGCATAGTGAAATCCAGCGGAACACTCATAGCCCCGAGAACGTAGGCAATTACCGAACCACGTAAATCTCTTATGTGCTTGTGGTTGATTGACTGTGCGTGTGATTGCCCTAATTAATTTTTCAACATCACCTTTTATCTTTTACCCCTTGCCTCTGATATATTTTTTTGTTTGAACCCATTTTACCCTTATTCCTTGGAACTTAATTGCATGCAAATAAACAGGCCCTTCAAAAAATTAGGTAAAGAATTAGGTAATTAGTGTTAACTAATGGGATTGAGGTCTTTCTAAGGGTAGGAACTGATCTCATATGGGCTCAAGAAATGGGATGTGGTGGGTCTTTTTTATTTTTGATCCTGTTTTGTTAAAATGGGTGTTGGGCTTGACAGGGTTGATGCCAATTCTAGCCCATCATCATCATCATCATCATCATCATCATCATAGAAGAGGGAGAGAGAGACGCATGACCAGCACCAGTCTGAAATTCATGCATGCAACATACACCATCTTTACATACATCACCCACCCACTCCTATTCCCAACTCATAAAAATGAGAAAGGTAGAACAAACCTACACCACTAAAGAGCCAACTCATGTGCTCCCACCACTACACGGCATCATCACATCACAGCAAAACAAGCCCAATCTTATTTTTGTCCTCACTCTCCTAAACAAAGGAGGAGGGCTTGCTTTAGTTGTGCTTGTTTGCCACATTGCATTGCTTCCTAATCTCACCCTTGGTGCCTGTGAGAGGGTTGTTCTCAGAAAGGATGGCGATGGCCCTTGAAAACTCCTTAAAGAAGTAGTCCTGGCTCTTGGCCATCTTCTTCACATAGGGCTTGGTTCTTTTGTCATTGGCCAGCTGATGGTCCACAATCAATAGGCCCTTGTTGTCCAAGATGTTCCTGTAGTAGTTGTTGTCCAGTATCATAGGAGTCCCGCGGTCATTTCTCACGTACTGGACTGCCTTGGGATCCGGGATGGAATCTGGGCACTTGTGGAGCATGTGCTCGATGTGGTCCGGGTTGATTGCAGGGTCCACCTCAGGGTACAAACGGTGGACCAGCTTCACACAGTGGGTCCTGCCGACACTGTGAGCCCCTGTCAATTGGGAACAAGGAACAAGAGTGTAGTCAGTGTTTGTAATGTATACATGAGGGGATAATGCATGCACCTACAAGGATTTGTTGGGAAACAAAGATTTGAACAGCTTAGATGTTTAGATGTGCTCCACTGTATAGCTTCACTCCTCTTAACTCAGAATTTCTGGACTCCATGAGGATCCGGACTTTTAACAATTAGACACTGCCCATGCCCAGTTCATGCTCTCATCCTGACTAGTTATGGCCATGCATGTATATAGACCTATGACAGATGCATACATGAAGTATATCCCATATTCCCATGCCTTCTTGAGTATATATCATGATATTTTCATGATAAATTCAAAAATAACTGTTGTGACTGTGGAGGTGAGTGCGACTGTGCGAGTCTACATGGATGATGAAGTCAAGTTTATTCAATACATTTTCACCAACAATGGCATTATTGAAAAATGGATCATTTATGTCACTTTGAAATTTTGATAGGAATGGTTAGCTAAGAAAACTTAAAAATAGCTAAACCCGATATCTAAAGAATTATTATGCATGTCCAATGCATGATTTCATCATAATGGTGTCATAGACATGCATGCATGTATGTATCATATTATAGATCCGTACATGAAGTATATCTAAATATCTAATACCATTTCGGATACATATCGTGTTACTTTGACCATATTTTCAGAATTGGCATACATTTATGTCAGTGTCAGGTGAGCAGTGACTAGTGAGCGTACATATACATAAATAATGCAAGCATTTGTATTTAGCACACGTGTTTGCAACAGAGCCTAATAATGACATGGGCCCAGTAATGAATAAACAAATACAAATAATGCATGCCCAATTACTGCTTTCATCATGCTGATGCCATGTACATGTATGCATGTATATACTCATATCAAAGATCCATACATGAAATATGCATATGATAGATGCCTGTACATACCTAGCAGGGCCACAACTCCAGGGGTATCAATGCCCATGGACCCAAATTTCTCAAGAACCGCTGAAATGCTTTCATTGTGGTCTGGTAGGTACTCCTCAACCACATCAGCTCTGCTCCTCCTCCCATCTCTTCTTCCTGTCTTGAGAGGGATGTATGGCCCACCAAGCTTTATCATGAGAAAAAAGGGCCAAAACAAAAGGATGATTTAGTCATACTCCCTTGGAATTATTAAATTTATCCATTTTTAGCTGTTTACAAAGATGACCCATAAAAATATCATACACCGCAGACCCAACATAGTGTCCTTAGAATATGAATTAAATGTTGATCCAACATAAGGCGTTTATACATATACATACAAAAATGTCATGTAAAAGGATAAATGTAAATCCATCACCAAAAATGGATGATAATGCACACCCAAGAGAGAAAGCAAGAAAGACAGTTGGGAAACACTATCAGGACTCTGACCCAAACCAGATCAAAGGAGAGATTTGAATATAAGGGCCTTAGCCCTTAGATCTGAAATGGAACAAAAGAGAGCAGTTTTTGCGGGGAGTAATTATCATGAAAACTTTGTTGAGTAGTGGAATAAAAGATCATTGCTGTTGTAACAAACTTTGAAGAGATCTAAACAAACTGAGTAACTTACTACCATACTAGAAAGGAAAGTAACCATCCATTTGAGAAAGAAAAAAGAGCATCTACTTCTGTAAGACCATTTGAATATTGTGAGAGAAATCAATACAACCCAAGAAAGCCCATTTAATGGATCTTCCCACCACACCATTTACAAACATTAAGAACAAGGAAAAATGAAGAATCACCCATGTGAAAGAGAATGAAAAACAAAATCAAAGTCAAACACACAGTCCACATTCCCACAAGAGACTAAATTAAGAGAAAACCTTTGAAATGTCAGTTTTACAGGAATGAAACCAGATCAGAGAAGAAAAAAATATCAATAGCACCCAACACCCACAGAAAATAAAATAAGACCTCAACAATCACAAACAGAAGAACAAAGGAAAGGTTATAATTTTATACCGAAACAATGCCATCTCTGGCAGACAAAACCAAGATGTCTGCACAGGAGACCACTCCAGGGCACTCCCTCTCCACAGCTTCCTTGATGGTGTCAAGGTACCTGAAATTCCTCAGCCCAAAACTCCTGTCTGTTTCCTTCTCAGAAAGGCTCCTCCTTGTAGAATCCAGTAGAAGTGAAGCATCACATGACTATAAAAAAACAAAAACAACAAAACACCCCATCATCAAAATGTGATAAAAACAACAAAAATCGAGAGAGAGTGGGAGAGAACATCTGTTGCTTACCTGAACAGCACAGTCATGGAAGATGTTCCTGAGCCATGAGAAGGCAGTGTTCTTGTGGCGCTTGTAGAGAAGCTTAACCTGCTCTGTGATGATATCCTCTGCTTGAGGGCATGACTCCTTGTAAAAGTTCATAACAAGGCCAGGGTCCTCTTCATTCTCTGCAAAAGCAGGCCTCAGAACCACAGCTGAGAAGGAGAGAAGAGCAAAGAAGAAGAGACCCCAGGAAGCCATTTTCTCCTTTCTTGAGAGAAGGATGTGTGTGATCTCTTGCTTCTTCCACTTGGGTTCTTAAATAATGCAGAGAAGGAATGACACTGAAATAAAGAAAGCTCAGAAAAGTAAAAGAAAGAGTGAAAAAGAATAAAAAGATAAAGAAACGGATAGATGGGATTATTGAACCCGAGGCTGTGATGACAGTGTCGGTGCTCTGCAATTTTTACCCTGATTTGAACGTTCTGCTTATCCTACTTCTTCTTGTGTATAAAATGGCCTAGCATCTAAGGCCGTTGAGTTATTCAATGGGCAAAGTGTGTGACAATCGAAGGGCCCATGGTCCATATGTGGTCTATTGACTTCTGTTTCAGCTTGTTGGTTTTCACTA
The DNA here is from genome assembly GCA_012931725.1 of Litsea cubeba. NCBI lineage: Eukaryota > Viridiplantae > Streptophyta > Magnoliopsida > Laurales > Lauraceae > Litsea > Litsea cubeba. Next base: position 43,245,422 of record CM022945.1, read on the forward strand.
ATTCTCCCTTGAGTCATCCAGATCATCTAATGTGGGAGTCAGGGTTCATTCCTCCCAATCTATCATCAGTGGGATTTTTTTTTCTCCAATTACTTTTCGGTAGTTTGGTATGGTAATTTTTCTTACAAATAGGAGAGGAGAGAATAGAGAGAAAAAAATTAACATTTTTGGTTTTAGAAGGAAGGCTAGTTTTAGGAGTCGAAGAACCGCAGTAATAAAAATCCACAAAATGTATAATTTCTAGTATTATGCAAAAAAGGAGTTTTGCAGACTTCTGCTTTTCCAATCAAGGGAAACGGATTATCTAAAAGATTCTGTGTGGGGAGATTTCCAGAGCTCAAGGATTACGTTAATCACAGCCATCAGATGAGACTAAATATTCTCACGTGCCATCTGCGTGCCGCCCACGAGGCACCAGACTCACCTCGGCTACCAGGGCAGGGGCCCCGGCCGAAGTCAAGCAGGTCCGGGCCGCTAGCGCCGAGCTCGGCTTCCCCAGGTGCCCACCTCGGCTGGAAGCTCCACATCGGCCGAAGGAGCCGAAGCAGGAAAGAATCTCCACTCGCGCCCTTCGCCCCCCACGTCATCACACACGTGGAGGAACAGGGGCGCGAGCCAGTGAGACAGATGCGACATCCAGCCGTCCACAATCTTCTCCAGATCACTGACAGGGCGGCATCCAGCGGCTGAAGCCAAATCAGGGCGAGGCCCGAGGGCGGATCCGATGGTACCCCTACCGTCAAAGGCGTCCAACACGATCTGGCCCAACAAGACGCACATTTAATGCGATGTGGGCTGATTCGACTGGCATTAAATGTAGAGTGGGCTGGATTGGACCGCATTAATTACTTTGTGGGCTGATCATGACTTCCAGTCGAGTCATGGGACCCACGCCAAGATATCATCCGAAGATACGACCCAAGCCTCTATAAATAGAGCCTCATTCCACAAGCAAGGTACGCACAATCCAACAGAAAGAGCCGTTACTCTGTCTCTCTTTTTCCTCTCCTTCCTTTGTTCCAGTTCTTACACTGACTTTGTCATCGGAGAGCCTTGCGCCGCCCAGGCCAGGGTCCTCTGACCGTTTGCTCTTCCCTTTCAGGTTTTCGGGCGGCACCTAATCTTCATCACCTTGGATAAGTCCTCTAAGGCACCCCAGTTATTGTGGGTCATTATTTTCTGCACGTACAATTGGCGCCGTCTGTGGAAAAGTAATATCCCAACCTTCCCAACCTCCTCAATCTCCCAGAAATCATGCCTCTGAAAGCTAGGAAGGGCGGAGAATCCTCGAGAGCAATGCTCGAGCAGCCAGCACCGTCGACGGACGCCCCTCCTCAAGGGCGGTCCCGAATGGTGCATGGCACATCTGCAGGCGAGGGCTGCTTAGGCTCGCAGCTCTACGTCGAGGTCCCCCTCCAAGAGGGACTCGAGGCCTCGCTCTCAGCAGACGAAGTCACGCCACCCCGACGCGACGAGCGTCGGCATGAGCGTCCTCGCAAAGATAAAGCCGTGGCCGTAGAAGAGACGCGCCGCGTTCAACCTCCTGCCGCTAGAGGAGATGTCGCAGCCCAAAATGCTCTCCTCCAGAAGCAGGAGCGGTTAATCCGTGAGCTTAAGCAGCAACTGAGAGCGGCGCAAACTGCCTCGTTGAGGCAGGTCTCTGATCCTCAGGGAAAGAAGAGGGACGCCCCGAGCAGGGCAGCCTAGCCTCCTCGTGAGGATCTGAGAGACCATCTGGACCACAAGCGAAGCCAGATCCATGATGAAGGCTCAAGCAACAGCCGAAGTCATCATAGCCGCGATGGCCGAACCCATAGCCATCACAGCCCGAACCACTCCAAGCGAAGGCCAAGAGCGCGGACACCAGAAAAGGACGACGAGCAGGAGCGATTCGACAAACGCGTCAGGTTGGCTCTTCAGCACAACCTGGACGTGCGGGACCAGAATCAAATCTGTGGCCATACCGACCTGGGGGCCTCGCCCTTCACGCGAGACATCGAGCGCACCCCCTTGCCCAAAAAGTTCTCTGTCCCGCGGTTCGTCCCCTACGACGGACTGTCCGATCCATCCGCTCACCTCCAACACTTCTCCCAGAAGATGTCCATCTCGGGAAACGAGGGCCACCTCAACTGTAAAATATTCTCCTCTAGTTTGGGTGACCTCCCTCTGAAGTGGTTCTGCGCCCTCCCAGAGAAGTCCGTTTCGAGTTGGAAGGAGCTCCAGCTCTCCTTCTTAAAGAAGTTCCAAGCTTACAGCGCCGTCCCCAAGACAGAGGGGGACCTTCTCGCCCTGAGAATGAAGCAGGGCGAGAGCCTCGCCAAGTTCGCCCGACGATTCTGGGCGGTTTACAGCCAGGTCGAAGGCACTAGGGAGGAAATAGCAATCTTTGCCTTCCAACATGCCATGATCCCCGGCCACAACCTCCGGAAGGATTTGGTCGGAGACACCCCAGAATCCATGCCGGCGTTAATGTCCCGGATAAAGCGCTTTGTCGCCCGGGAGGAAGATGAAATCCAGGCCCGGGAAGAGGACGAAAGACCGGAGCCCGAGTAGAAGAGTAGCCAGCCTCGGCAGAGAGGCGGGAATCCCTTCCAGAAGCAGGAGCACAAGCAGGCCTGGGTCGCCAATTCGGCGAAGCCTACGTCGTCCAGGTCTGGGGGCACCTGGAGGCCAAGACCTCCCACCAACGCCAGTCAGGGCGTCAATGTCGTCTTCAATGAGCCGATATACCAGATCCTGAACAAAATAAAGACCAAGCCGTTCTTCAAGTGGCCTCCGCCCTTGAGGAATGAGCCCACCTCCGGCAGCCGAAGCAAGCTCTACTGCTCCTACCACAAAAGTAACGGGCACAAGACCGAGGAGTGCAAGTCTCTGAAGTGGTACCTGGTGAGGCTAACCGGCGAAGGCCACATTCCAGAGTTCGTCGAGGCAGAAGATGCCGGCGGCAGCGAGGGCCGAGTTCACCAGAGCGCGGCTCGGGATCCAGACAGCGAGGATTCCGAAAAAATCATTAACGTGATCCACCTGGCATCCTCAGCTCCCTCTCCCTCGTCTCGCAGAGGCTCGCAGGCCCGTGCCGAGGCCAGGCGGGCATCGCATGGGAAGGAGGTGATGAAAGCCGAGCTCGGACCGACATCCAAAAGAGCTCGCCGCGACCGACCTGCGATCTTATTCTCAGATAAAGATCTAGAGGGAATCCAGCTTCCCCACAACGACCCCCTGCTCCTCACAATGAAGCTAAGGGACTTTACCGTGAAGAGGATTCTCATCAACTCTGGCAGCTCTTCCGAGGTCCTCTACTACGAGTGCTTCAAAAAAATGAACGTCTCGGAAGCAGACCTCACGGAAGTCCGTGCGCCCTTGCTAGGGTTATCCGCCAGGCCAGTCTATCCCAAGGGCAGGATCACCCTGGAAACCCGAGTCGGCGGAGCCTCCGTGTTGGCCGACTTCCTGGTCGTGGACGCCCCTTCTCCCTACAACGTTATCTTGGGCAGAACGTGGCTCCACAAATTGGAAGCGGTCCCTTCTTCCCTCCACCAGAAGCTGAAGTTCGTACTCGAGAACAAGGAGGGCAAGATGGAAGTGGTCACAGTGGAGGGAGATCAGCAGCAAGCTAGGCAGTGCATGCTGGCTGCGGTCCCAGCAGAGAAAGAGCCAGAGCGCGTCAACCTCGCCGAGTTCGAGAAAGGGCTAGATGAAATCGGGCGAGATCCCGAGAAGAAAAGCATCGAGGAGCTGGCCGAGGTCAGGCTAGACTCGGCGGACCCAGACAGGTTCTTCCTGATCGGCACTCAGCTGCCAGACGAGGAGAGAGCCGAACTCTCAAGGTTCCTGATGCAGAACGTCGATGTCTTCGCTTGGAGCCCAAGCGAAATGCCTGGGGTCGACCCCGAGGTCATGTGCCACAAGCTAAATGTGGACCCCAGCCACAAGCCAGTAGTGCAAAGGGCCCGAAGGACAAGGCTGCAGCAGACAGACGCGGTCGTCGAAGAGGTCGACAAACTGCTGAAGGCAGGAGCCATCCGGGAAGTCCAGTACCCAGTCTGGCTGGCTAATACGGTGGTGGTTAAAAAGAAAACTGGTAAATGGAGGGTGTGCGTGGACTTCACAGACTTGAACAGGGCCTGCTCTAAAGACAGTTTTTCCCTTCCAAAGATTGATCAAATGATCGACACCACCGCTGGCCATGACCGAATGAGCTTCCTCGACGCCTACAGAGGCTACCATCAGATTCCACTACACGAGCCTGACGAGGAGAAAACGTCATTCATAACCCTCCGCGGCACTTATTGCTACAAGGTGATGCCCTTCGGGCTAAAGAACGCGGGGGCAACGTATCAGCGCCTCGTGACAAAGATGTTCCAGGCTCAGCTCGGCCGAACGGTGGAAGTATATATCGACGACATGGTCGTCAAATCAGTGCACTCCAGCGACCACCTGGCGGATCTCGGCCAAGTCTTCGGCATCCTTCGCACGTTCAAGCTCAAGCTAAATGCTTCCAAGTGCGCCTTCGGCGTAGCCTCTGGTAAGTTCCTCGGCAGCTTGGTAACGCGGAGGGGGATAGAGGCCAATCCAGACCAGATCACCGCGATCCAGGGCATTCTGAGCCCCTCTACCACGAAAGAAGTCCAGAAGCTCACAGGAATGGCTGCAGCGCTCAATCGCTTCATTAGCCGGTCATCAGATAAGTGCAGGCCTTTCTTTCAGCTTCTAATGAAAAATTTAAAATTCCAGTGGACTCCTGAGTGCGACCAGGCGTTGGCCGCGCTCAAAACCTATTTGTCGTCACCACCCTTACTCTCCACCCCAACTCGGGGGGAGGTTTTGCATTTATACCTTGAAGTCTCGGATCACGCAGTGAGCTCCGTCCTCATCAGGGAGGATGAGGGAATTCAAAAACCTATTTATTACACGAGCAAGACCCTGCTCGATACCGAGACCAGGTACCTTCTATTGGAGAAACTCGCATTGGCTCTCGTTAGTGCCTCCCGCAAGCTCTCCCATTATTTTCAGTCCCACTCTATTGTGGTGATCACGGAGCATCCACTCCGTTCTATATTCCAGAAGGCTGACTTTTCAGGGCGAATATCGAAGTGGGCGGTTGAACTGGGGCAGTATGACATACAGTACCGTCCCCGAACTGCCATTAAAGCCTAGATTCTGGCAGACTTCATCGTCGAATTCGTCTCGCCCAACTAGGCTCCGCCCCAGCTCGGCACGGAACTGGGGGGCATAGGGCACGAATCAGAAGTGACCGAGGTCGAACAGTCTCCCGCCTCGGCATGGAAGAACTTTGTCGACGGATCGTCCACCTCCAAGAGAGCTGGCGCCGGCATAGTCCTCCAATCGCCAGAGGGTCTGGTCATAGAGCAGGCTTTCACCTTAGACTTTAAAGCAGCGAACAATGAGGCAGAGTATGAAGTATTGATAGCAGGGTTGAACAGCGCCCAAATCCTCGGAGCCCAGCACCTGGTGATCTTCAGCGATTCACAACTGGTAACTAGCCAGCTCGCTGGAGACTACCAGGCCAGGGACGACAGGATGGCGGCCTACTTAGCCCTTGCGAAAAAACTGCTGTCTCATTTCCAGAAAGCCGAGGTCAGACGGATATCCCGAGATACCAACACGCACGCTGACGCGCTTGCCAGCCTAGCCTCCGCTGTCGAAGCCGGAAAGAAAAGGACCGTCGAGGTTGGATCGATATCAAGATCAAGCCTAGAGCTCCACTCATCTCGGCTAATCCTCTGTGCTGATCTCGGCCCGAGTTGGATGGACCCAATCATCGCTTACTTAAAGGACGATCAGCTCCCTGAGGACAGAACTGGTCGATCAAGGCCGAAATGAGACGAACCAAGCAATGGAGCTGGAGCTGGCAGACGAGCGCCGAGAAGCAGTAGCCCTGCGACTGACCGACTATCAGCAGCGGCTGGTCAGGGCATACAATCAAAATGTCAGAGAAAGAAGCTTCTCCGTGGGAGAGCTGGTTCTAAAAAAGACCCTGCCAGCTGACAAAGAACCAAACGAAGGGAAGCTGGCCCCGAACTGGCACGGCCCGTTCAGGGTAGTCTCACTGGCAGGAAGATCAGCCTACAAGCTCGAGGACTTAGAGGGCAAGCCACTGCCGAGGCCGTGGAATGCATCCCACTTAAAGAAGTTCTATTTCTAAAGATGTAATGAGTCTCGGAATCAATGAAAGCAGCTTTTGCCCTGTCATCAATCTGTCATCTCTCTTTGACTGACTCCGGCAACCCTGGGTCTACCGCCCTGGAAAAGGCTTCGAGTTCAAACACTCAGTCGTTTCCTAAAGCTCTGGGTCTACCGCCCAGGAAAAGGCTTCGAGTTCGGACACTCAGTCGTTTCCTAAAGCCCCGGGTCTACCGCCCTGGAAAAGGCTTCGAGTTCAAACACTCAGTCGTTTCCTAAAGCTCTGGGTCTACCGCCCTGGAAAAGGCTTCGAGTTCGGACACTCAGTCGTTTCCTAAAGCCCCGGGTCTACCGCCCTGGAAAAGGCTTCGAGTTCAAACACTCAGTCGTTTCCTAAAGCTCTGGGTCTACCGCCCTGGAAAAGGCTTCGAGTTCGGACACTCAGTCGTTTCCTAAAGCCCCGGGTCTACCGCCCTGGAAAAGGCTTCGAGTTCAAACACTCAATCGTTTCCTAAAGTTCCGGGTTTATACACCCCTCGAGGCCGTTGCCGAACTCATGCTCAGGCAGCCGAGACCAGCGGGATTCTGGGTGCACCTCGGCGCAAGGCAGTTCGTCTCGGCCAATGTTAGCCCATTTCGGCCAAGGTCAGTTTTTAAGAAGGAAAGAGCAGTGCAAGCACTGAAGTGCAAAAAAGCAGCACAAAAATACAAGTGTTACAAAACAATGCAAAGAAAGTAAAAAAGAATACAAAAACATTGTACACAGATTGAGTGATCATAAAACTCACCCTTTTTATTCATTGTAATTACTTCATTACAAGGGTTACAGAAAAGAAAACAAAGTACAGAAAGGAGGCTCGCAGTCCTCTAAAAGCAGAAAAAGAAATAAAGAAGCAAAGACTGGGAGGCTCTGATCTTCACCGACTCTTCAGGCTGCGAGCTCGAAGACTCCGGTCCGCTGTTTGGAGGCTTTGAGGGACTCTGAATTTCACCGAGCTCTACAATACGCTTTGGTTGGTCAGACCAAAGCATTCAAGAGCCCCTCCAGTTCAGAGGCCCTGGACCTCGCTGAGCTCTTCAACACCCTCCGGTCGGTAAGACCAAAGTTTGAAGAGCCCCTCGGTCCAGCGGGGCCTCAATCCTACCCTCCGCTCGGCGGTCAAGGGGCGCGTTCTCACGCAGGACCCTGCAGGACCGCCAGACGTAGAGGGCGCCACCAACCCACGGTTGCAGAAGACTCCCCTGCAACCGGACCAGGGAGGGTTGGCCGTGGACCCGCGTTCAGAGAGCGCGTGGTCCACGAGGAACGCTTTCAGAGAGCGCGCAGACCACGACGGGCTTCCCCCCTCGGAGAAAGCCGTCCTCAGGCGCAGGGGTTCCCCCCGGATCGAATGCTTCCAAAAGTTTACTGGACATGGCTCCTACGTCTATGTGAATTAAGCTATCCTAATTTCTTTTCTTTTCCTCTCCCATGGCGAGCCTACCACTTCTACTTATAGGAGGAAGAAGGGCCCGGTCTCCGAAGGAAGTTATGGGGCGAAGTCTCCCATGCGTTACGCGGGAAGCACGTCTTCCTGATTGATGACCAGCGATCCTAATGGCGCCACGTGGAGCCGTTCGCCCGTTTCCCTCATCGACCGTATCGCCATGCTTACTGCTATTTATGGTCTCCAGAATGCGGAGAATCGGCACAGATAGTTATGAAGACCGTTCGACTCTCTCTGACTCGAGGGTCGCGCATCACATTAAAGGCAATGATCGCCGCATCTCCAGACAGATTTTCTAGCTTTCGACCACTAAAGGCTAGGACGCTTGAGAGGTCAAAAGCTAGGGGGCAATTGTGTGGGGAGATTTCCAGAGCTCTAGGATTACGCTAATCACAGCCATCAGATGAGACTAAGCATTCTCACGTGCCATCTGCGTGCCGCCCACGAGGCACCAGACTCACCTCGGCTACCATGGCAGGGGCCCCGGCCGAAGTCAAGCAGGTCCGGGCCGCTAGCGCCGAGCTCGGCTTCCCCAGGTGCCCACCTCGGCTGGAAGCTCCACCTCGGCCGAAGGAGCCGAAGCAGGAAAGAATCTCCACTCGCACCCTTCACCCCCCACGTCATCACACACGTGGAGGAACAGGGGCGCGAGCCAGTAAGACAGATGCGACATTCAGCCGTCCACAATCTTCTCCAGATCACTGACAGGGCGGCATCCAGCGGCTGAAGCCAAATCAGGGCGAGGCCCGAGGGCGGATCCGATGGTACCCCTACCGTCAAAGGCGTCCAACACGATCTGGCCCAACAAGACGCACATTTAATACGATGTGGGCTGATCCGACTGGCATTAAATGCAGAGTGGGCTGGATTGGACCGCATTAATTATTTTATGGGCTGATCATGACTTCCAGTCGAGTCATGGGACCCACGCCAAGATATCATCCGAAGATACGACCCAAGCCTCTATAAATAGAGCCTCATTCCACAAGCAAGGTACGCACAATCCAACAGAAAGAGCCGTTACTCTGTCTCTCTTCTTCCTCTCCTTCCTTTGTTCCAGTTCCTACACTGACTTTGGCATCGGAGAGCCTTACGCCGCCCAGGCCAGGGTCCTCTGACCGTTTGCTCTTCCCTTTCAGGCTTTCGGGCGGCACCTAATCTTCTTCACCTTGGATAAGTCCTCTAAGGCACCCCAGTTATTGTGGGTCATTATTTTCTGCACCTACAGATTCAAACTGATCTTCAATATGAATGTTCATTTATGGATAGACATTCACTAAAAATTCACTCTAATAGGAGCTGAGTCGACTAACAGATGAGATCATGGATTAAAGGTCAAATCCGGCTAACACGGAGGCTTTTGGAAATCTGTCGAGAAGCCTTGGATCTTTTGTGGGTGCAATCATTTTACTGTTGGTTGGTTGGGCATTTTTCACACCGAAAGAGGGAAAATTGTGAATAAATCTTTTAGATTCGAACACTTTGTGTGAAATTCTAATGTTGTACAAACGAGCCCTACAAGTTCGCTGATTTCTTCTGCCGTCATAAATGTCAAGTTTTGTGTGCTCGATCTTATTACTGATGCACAGGTGGACTTTTATGCAGTTTGGGTTTTACAAGTAATGGCTCCACTTGCATCATAGGATGGAGACTCCCCACTCCCCCACTTTCCTCTTGCTATATGGTACTTCAGGTGGATAGTTCCCCTCACATGTTTGGAGCTTAGACATAGGAATCAAAATGTGATGAAATGACTGGTCCAATTTTAGCCTAGGGTGATTTAAGGAATGATCTCAGTGACAAGTGGTTTGGATGGTGCAGTCTAGGGTAAATTTTTTTTGAAGGGTATTTCTATTGAGGAAAGCTCAAACAGAAGACGACAAAATGCAAAAGAAAACCAATAAAACCAACTGTCCATCCCAAAGCAGCCCCCTAAACCAAGATGGAAAAGATATAGATACAATCCACATTCATAGAGTAATAAGATTTAGCTAATGGAGAATGAGGGGTTGCCCATTTGACTGGAAAACTCATTTCACTCGGATGACTAGGGATCTATCCCTAAGTCTCTCCATCTCTATGAGTGTGGATGTCTTCTCCTCACTTATGTGAACTATCTCCCCTGTATATGTTGGTGTTCTCTTATGTCCCAGCCAACAAAAAAAAAAAAAAAACAGTAGATTTAGCTAGTGGAGTGGGCTGCCCCATCTAGTTCTATAGGGATGTAACAAAACTCCATGAAATCAGACAGAAGGATTGAGTAGATTAGACCAATTCTCCATCCCATTAATGGCTTGCACCACATCCACTGCATCAGTAAACACTTGAACTCAGGGGAAATCCATTGCATCATACTATGGTGCAACGCCTTTCTTCAATGTATGGTGGGGCCTACCTTTTGAAAATCCAAGCTGGTCATCAAACCTTAACACCCTATATAGTGACCATCTTGTAAATCATTATTCAAATATGTAAGATACCCACCATCGGATTTGACTTGATCTGAAACGCATGATGGAACTCGCTTTACTTTTCTTAGATTGGAATAAAAATGAAGGGAGTCCTCATGTGTGATCAATCTAACAAGTGGCTCACTGAAAATTTCTTTCAAAATTTAGATGAAGCAAATATGATGGATGTTAAAGTTAATGAACGGTTTGAATTTGAAAAAGGCTGGCCCCACGATGCATAGAGAGAAGGCATTACATCATAGCATGATACGGTGCCACTGCACTGTAGTTCAGCCCTCTTTTTTAATGCAAGGAGAATCCCCCTCCTTTCAACTGGACATTGGCAAATGTGATAAAGCATGTGTGAATTGTTTGTGTGGAAGTTCAAATAGGGCAACTGACCCTGTATTTTAGGTAGGTTGGTTGGTTGAAGTTAATTAATGGTTTAACTTTCAAGAGCCCTATGTACTTTATTATCTTGGGAGTTACTAAATTGAGTGTGTACTCTCTCGCTCTTCGCATGTGATTGCAGAGATGATCAACAGGTGGATTTGTCGTATTTTTGCTATTATTTTCATCCCCTTGGCCCCCCTGATTTGGATGCATCTTTATTTTTTATTTATGAGAGAGACTCAGAGAGGTATCTTACCAGCAATTGGAGAAACAGACACTTTGGACTATACTCACACCCTACCAGAGGGCCAAACAGAAGAAGAAAGTGATGGGACAAGGTTTTTTTTTTTTTTTTTTTTTTTTTTTCTTGGTAGAAAGTGAAAGGATAAGTTACTAGACTTATATGATCACAAATGCCACTTATAATCTCTTCAATTTCATTTTACTAATTAGGGCATATAAGTCTAGTAAGTGATATGAAATTGAAGAGATTATAAGGGGTATTTGTGATCATTTTAGAAAGAATTGTTAGGGTGCAAGGCATATCATGGTTTCAAGTATCACGATTGGGCCCCTTTGGGTCCCACAGAAAACTTATACACGATGAAGTGTAATTGGTGTCTGTACTGTAATTGGATGGATTTTGAAGATGGCAAAAATTAAGAAAGATTGTCTAGGAAGATCAAGAAAATGAAGAATTCTTGGGTTTTGATTTTTTAGAGATTATTTGCTCCTTTTTGTTATGTATATGGGTCATTAATTATAATGCATAAGGAGGGTGGGCCCCACCTCCAGATGGTTCGAGATGCAAGATGCATATGAGCACTGTGTGCAAGTGAAAATTATCCTTGAAGACGGAGAGATAGAAATCAAGATTCAACAGTCATCAAACCCTAGGGTTGAAGTTAAAAGGTTTAATATTGGAATGACAAAATAAAAGCCCGGCCCGCAACTTATTGAATGCTAATGTAGAGAGATATTCATCTAACAGTCCAGAGGAAGCCACAAAGGAGAAGAGCACGAGAGCGCTGGTCAAGATCCTTGAAAGAATCAGCGAGGCACTCAAGTGTGCTTAGTGCAGAGGACAAAGTTATTTACCTGCGGGCATATTTGTAAAAAAAAAAAAAAAGATTTACCTAAGATTTGGTTAACATTATTTGATAAAATATTTACTTTCTATCATTAAATGCTAATTAGAAGAGCTCTTTGTGAAACAAAAGGATTAGAAGAGCTCTTTGTAATTTTTTGGTAAAAATCTCTATCCCCATAAAACTATTTTAACATAGTGGTCCCTGAAAGAAAATTCTCACCCTTCCCCCTTGCTCCACCTCCATAAAGCTATTGACTTCACTGATCAAGTGCAACTTTGAGTTCTTGGTGTAAAATCAAGCTAGTGGCATGGATTGGTCAAGTAAATCTCTTGGGTTGTCTGCCTATCATCACTGGGCTCACAGACTGCACCTACTTCAATTAAAGCATTCCTTATCCTACCTGGTTGAGAGGGAAGCAGGGCTTCCCAATTTTTATCCTTTTTGTTTTATTTCATCAATGAGAGGCTTAAAACTAGCAAACTTATTTTTGTTCACAAGTAATTGGTTCCCTAGATATTTCTCACTACTTGTCATGTATCTTTCCCCTGATAAAGAGGTGATAGCCCTATGCCTCCCATATTCCCTCTGCTAAAAAGAGATAGCAGATTTATCACAATTGATTAATTGTCTCAACACATCGCAGTAATCATCCAGGATCTATATATCTTTAATTTCTCTAGGAGTAATCATTCTGGATATATATATATATATATATATATATATATATTTTTATAACATAGGGTATCTCCCGTCCAGCACATCAAGAGCCTTTGGCCCTAAGGCCGAGGGACGCTCGATTCTGGACAGCCGAAAACTAATCCCTAAGGCACATGCAAACCATCATATCCACATTTACCGAATAAAATTATGGGAAATGGCCAACGAAGATAAGTGCTGAATACTAAAAAAAAAAAAAAGGAAAATTGAAACTATCATTTACAAATAACATGTGCTAAATGTCCAAGCTCTCTTAGCCACCTTCATACCATGAATTAAGTTACCTTTGGCCAAGAACTTCAGTACCTAGATTAAATAGATAGGGACATACAAAGATCTCCTCGTGTACAGATCTCTAGAATGTAAGATGGACTCCAAAGAAACCCTTGATCTGGATGAAAGTACTATGAAAGCCAAAAGCATCCCGGATTAATTAAGGACGCTAAATGCTCCAATTGAAGATTTAGAGTGTGGGAGGTTGAATCCTTTCTAGCAAAAGAAAAAAGGGATAAATTTCATAGACTAATGAAATATTAAAATTTTAACGCTCCCATACTATTCAAGGAGTATTGAAAATCTCTACACACACTCACCCACCACCCAATGAGTCCTAACTCAACACGACCTAGGTCTCATTGAGATGTTCTCACCCCGTCTTCCGCCTTCCGATTGGCATGGACCCAAGTGAGGCTAATGAGGCCCTCTTCTAATTGGCATGGCCCTAAGTGAGTCTAAATACGCTAATGCAATATTCTTATGGACGGCAGGTTCTCACTAGATAAAAAAATCTCTATCTTATGAAAAATTTTATTCTTTTTTAATTTATACCCCCACCCTCCTTTTTTTCTTCTTTTCACATAGTATTAGGGAATTATTGGGGCAAACACGCATGATCAATGAAGCACCACAAGCATTCACACGATACAAGATTTACGTGGTTCGGCTAACTTACCTAAGTTTACAAGGTTATGAGGATTCCACTATGTAGGAATTGGGCAACTCGTTATAAGAATTTCAAACCCTTAAACACTTAGTATACTTTATCTCCATAAGTCTCAATCTTGCTCTCATAGCTTCTCCCCTTTCGAAAACTCCGACACCGCGGGAGAGAGAGCTCTCACCTCTTTCACAAAGTCTAGGGTTTCATATTACATCAATATATAATATCCGCTTTTTCGGCACCCAAAAAAGCCTCGGTACAATGACCAAAATACCCTGGACCATGAACTCGGTCATTGGTCAACTCAATCTGATTAAATCGAGATACAAGACATCAACCTAACAAATAGTTGGCCCCAAGACAAATTTCCTAGTTCCGTCGTTGCACAAACAAGAGGCTAGTGAGCCTAAATAGGCTAATGCAACATTCTTATGGACAACTGGTTCTCACTATATATAAAAAAAAAAATCTTATGAATTTTTTTTTTTTTTACACCCCACCCTCACTTTTTTTCCTTTTCACATAGTTGCCCCCAAGGCAAATTTTCTAGTTCCCTTATTGCACAAACATGAGGCTGACCACCCACTTATGATCCCATCTCCCTCCCAACACTACACCAAAAATAAAAAATTGGAATGGATTACCGTTCCTAATCCATGTGTTCCTAATCCGTTCATCCGTTCCTAAACCGTTCCTAATCCGTTAATCCGTTCCAAAAACAGGAAATTGGAACGGATGAACGAATTAGGAACACACGGATTAGTAACGATAATCCATTTCAATTTCTCGTTTTTGGTGTAGTGCAACCTCGACTCCCTCACTTCTTCCCTTTTGTAAAGTAGCATGGACCCATTTCTCACTCATCCAAAGCACATGTGCCATTAGATTTTATGTTTAAAGGAATGATATCGCTTTGTTAAGTTTGATTGGGGGGCATTAACAGTGTCATTAGTTTAATTACCAGAAAGAATAAAACAAATGATGCTATGCTAAGTGCTGACATGATTCCTCCACACTAAGTACGAGCACAAGTATCACTCACCATCAATAGTCCAAATACAATGGTCGAGCCAAGAAATTTGCCTCAGGATAGGGCACTATGTAAGAAGAAAGTTTTAGGAGAGGCCACTATTAAAAAAGCTAAAATTTCCTATTTGTTATGAGATATGGATCTTGGGTGGATGCCCACTTAAGATGAGTTAGGGTTCATTTGTTGTGATGTTACTTTGCCTATAAATAGGTTTCTCCCCTTGTATTTGTACACACAGTTAATGAGATAATAGAAATATATCTCTATTCTCCCTCTAATCTTCTTTCTCTTGGTCTCTCTCTTTTATAACACGTTATCAGCATGAACCCATTTTTACTTCTTACTCCCTTTTTACTGTACATAACCTAAGAGCTTTAGTTTTCCGCTATTGGCTTGCGTGGATAATCCATAACAAAAGTTTTGCTTTGGTTTTTTTGAAAGGACTTCTGTTTCAAACATAAGGCATCGGTTTGAGTGCGTGACCAAAAACATTCTCTGTTTGCTTCGGTTTGCTTCCAGCGTACATTGAGAAGTACTTCGGTTTGAGTGCGTGACCAACGACGCGCATCATTTGCTTCTTGTCTTGGTTTGCATAACTTCTTCATCCGACCTCCAATCGACAAACGGTTTAGTTATGCAGATTCGTGGCGACGAGCACTACCTAATAGAAGCAACACATCAACATTTCAATGATCAGAAGTTTTTTCTGGACTGAGATCACAGTAAGTGGTATCCAAACCATAATTCAAATCCAATCTATTAGAATGCATAAAATTAGTTTATGATACTTATTTATTGTAATTATAGTGTTTGGTTACTATTCATCTTCTTGCATGATTTTTTTCTTTTAATTTAAACTTATTACTGCTATGAATGGATTACAAAATAGAACCAGAAGTTCTAAAAGTGAACCTGAAGTTCACATATCATTAGGGTTGTAAATGGGTACCCGATTCTCCGATTACCCGAAGGTTCCGACCCGTTAGGATCCGGGTCTGGGTCCTTATTTTGGTCCCGATAAGAAAATGGTTCCGGTTCCGGATCCTTTTTTTGGAACCGATACCTAAACGGTTCCGGTTCCGGATCCACAGTGGCTCAGACCCGTGGACCCGAGACCCGACCCAATATATACTAACATAAGGTAACTTTATTATGTGAGAACAGAACCCTTTTTACTTTTCTACTTTTCTACATTAGGGTTTTCTACTTTTCTACATCTCATTGCCTGTTTGGATGTGATTTCTGAGTTTTTGGTTAAAAGTGTCTGTTATTGATAGACAAAATGTCACATTAGTATTTATAGGTACGTGGTCCAATTGAAATGTGAAAAAAGCATAATTTTTTTAAAGAAAAATACAGGTATTAGTCTAGACCCGGAACCGGAACCAGACCCGCCTCACAAACGGTTCCGGTTCCGATTCTGGTTCCCATTATTCTTAACGGTTCCGGATCCGGTTCCGGTTCCCCTTCTTAGAAAACGGTTCCGGTTACGGTTCCACCCTGGACCCGGACCGGAACCGACCCGTTTACAACCCTACCTATCATGGACCAACAGTCCTAGAAGTTGGAATACTGATATGAACTTGTAGATTTATATCCATAAATCAAAATCTGAAGTTTTTTATTCAAAAGTCCAAATAAATTATACAGCCATGAAATTAAACATGAACATGTGACAGAACTAGAAGTTCTGATCTTTTGTTAGAACCGGAAGTTCTACTTCATACTTGAAGATTTGACAGAACCTGCAGTTCTAATTTCATATTTTATGAACCTAAAGTTCTAAATCAAGCCTGAAGTTTTGACAAAACCAGTAGTTTTGATTCTCAAAGTTGAGAACATGATGTTTTAACTTTTCATCTGCCATTTTTTTTTGTCATGTTTAAATCACTTCTGATGTTAAGGTTTCATTAGTCTTTTTCTTTTACTTTATTGATTATATGCATACGGTTAACTTAATATATATATTTCATATTATAGTTCTTACATGATGGCAAATCTGGC
The DNA here is from genome assembly GCA_012931725.1 of Litsea cubeba. NCBI lineage: Eukaryota > Viridiplantae > Streptophyta > Magnoliopsida > Laurales > Lauraceae > Litsea > Litsea cubeba. The sequence goes on from CM022945.1 coordinate 43,261,678, forward strand.
TAAAATTGACTTTAAAGCACTTAACATAAATGATGACAATTACTTATCTTGACAATTGGATGCTAAAATCCACTTGCAATCCAAGAAACTAGGAGAGACCATAAAGGAAGGAAACAAGATGTCCCCAAAGGAAAAGGCGTTAGCCCTCATCTTCCTGCACCATCACATACATGAAGACCTAAAAAATAAATACCTTACTGAGGAAGACCCAGCAGGCCTATGAAAATCCCTGAAGGATAAGTATGATTACCAGAAGATGGTCATACTACCAGCTGCCCAAAATGATTGGTTAAACTTGAAGTTGCAGGATTATAAAACCGTATATGAATACAACTCTGCCCTCTTCAATATTGTTTCTCGATTAAGACTATGTGGTGAAAAGGTTTCAGGAGGAGCAGATGTTGGAGAAAACGTTATCCACTTTTCATACATCGTATGTGCTCTTGCAGCAGCAGTATAAAAAACGACGTTTCTTTAAATATTCAGAACTTATCTCCTGTCTTCTAGTCGCTGAACAGAATTGCATAGTATTGATGAAAAATCATAACTCCAGATCCACTGGATCTTTGACAATCCTAAAGCAAATGCCAGTTTTAGCTCAAATAGAAGCAGAGGAAGGAGGAATGGAAGACATAACTCCTCCATACAAGGTGGTTTTAAAGGTCCCTCTCCAAATTTCAAAAATCACGAGAAGTAGTATGCCCCTCAGCATAAGAACAATAAGAATCCACCGGCTAATCCTACCCACCATCCTGATGACGCGTGCCACAAATGTGGAAGAAGTGGGCATTGGTCACGCACTTACAGTGCACCAAAAGAAGTAGCGAAACAATACAAAGCATACAAGCCCTCTCTTCATTTAGCAGAGACAAATGATTTGGAAGGCTGGAATTGGAATACATTGACATTAGGAGGCCTCCAATTGACATTACAAACTTGGAAACTCGTGACTTCTTTGAGGATGAGGACAACCAACCTCTGGATAATGAGGCATTTAGCAATCTCTTGGGGCACCCTCTGGCATGGTCTAGAAGACCAATAATTCTTTGACTTTACAACCTTATTTTTTTTTAGTTCATTTGAGATGCATCTTTCTTAGATTTTTATGTTTTGATGGGGAACTTCATTTTTTTTTTAATATCCTAATTTATGGTGAATGTTTTAATTATTTCAACTATATCATGTGATTGCATACTTATATTGATTTATTATTTAAGGTATGGATCATGGAACTAAGGACAATCTATGTTTGGTAGATAGTGCCATAACGCACCATTCTGAAAAATCAGAAACTTTTCTCAGAATTGTTGTTCATTCCACGAAAGATATCCACCATAACTGGACCTGTGCAAATAATTAAATACTCCAGAAGAGCCCATATGATGAGACAATATTCCCGTCGTTAGGGGGAGATAAGATAGTTCTTGAAGAACGTATTGTTCTTGTAAAACAACCAGTTCCTGAAGAACGGCGAGAATTAATATGGAATACTTCCAGTCTGTCTTATCTAGATCTACGTACTTTTACAATATGAAAATGAAGTACACAAGAAGTGTGCCAGCCCTATAGGTTTAAAGGACTCGGCTTCGTAGAAAAGGAGAAATGAACAATCATCATCATGTCCTCCCGAAGAGGCACACAACCCTCTTGAAGAGGCTCCTCCTGAAGAGGCTCCTCCTGAAGAGGCACGTAACCCTCCTGAAGAGGTTTCTCCCAAAGAGGCAAGTAACACTCTTGAAGAGGTTTCTACCGAAGAGGTACGCAACGCTCCTGAAGAGGTTCCTCCCGAAGAGGTACGCAACGCTCCTGAAGAGGTTATGGTAAAATCCGTTCTCTCTAAAATAATGAGAGTCCCTGGTGAGACTTTGGAAGCCCCTGAAGAGGCACCGGTACCGGATAATGAAGAGATCTCTATACTTTACAATTATTCAAGAGAGAGATGGAGTAGCAATGATGATGATGATTGAGACACAAAACCACTTTCTATAAATCTCGGAAGGATTTCCTTTGCTTGAAGCAAAGCGAAGGAGTACGTACTCAATCCAATTAGGGTACTAGATTAGTATTAAACACATCCAATGATATTTGCATGGAACTACTGATTTATGAATATATTATTCTTATGATCGTAGAGATTTCAGTTTTGTAGGATATGCTGATTCAGGTTATCTCTTTAATCCTCATAAGGGTCGATTAGAGATATGTTATGTGTTTCTTAATGGCAATGCTGTCATTTCTTGGCATTCTACTAAATAGACTTTGATAGCTACTTCCTCTAACCATGCCGAGATTTTGGCTCTTTATGAAGCCAGTAGGGAATGTGTATGGCTAAGATTTTTTATTCAGCACACTTGTAGTTCTTGTCAATTACCATCTATTGAAAGTATCATGAATATTATCTATGAAGATATTAAAGCATGCATAAAACAGATTCGATAAGGTTTCAATAAAGGAGACAAGGCTAAGCATATAGCACCGAAGTTTTTCTTCACTCACGAACTTCAGAAGAACAATAAAACTGAAGTTAAGCAAGTTTGTTCGAGTAACAACCTGGCTGATATGTTTACAAAATCTTTGCCAAAATCGGTATTTCAGAAGCTTGTATATGAGATTGGCATGCGTAGAGTTCATCATCACACTATGTAAATGGTTGCTATCATTAGGGGGAGTACTTTATCAGAGAGCATCCTGAAGTATGCTACCCTGGACATTTGTGTGTTGTACTCTTTTTTCTTTTCTAGGTTTTATCCCACTGGGTTTTCCTAGTTAAGGTTTTAACGAGGCTGCATTATGCACATGCAACACCGGTTCAATGATCTTGAAGAATGTTGTACTTTTTTTTTCCTTCGCTTTGGTTTTTCCCACTGGATTTTCCTTAGCAAGGATTTTAATGAGGCAACTATCTTTGAATGGTGGTCGTCTAAGGGGGAGTGTTATGAGATATTGATCTTGGATGGATGCCCACTTAAGATGAGTTAGGGTTAGAATTAGGGTTCCTTTGTTGTGAGGTTACTTTGCCTATAAATAGGTTTCTCCCCTTGTATTTGTAGACACAGTTAATGAGATAATAGAAAGGCCTCTCTATTCTCCCTCTAATCTTCTTTCTCTTGGTCTCTCTCTTTTATAACACTATTAACACATGGGGGTCTTTCAATTTTTTTGAAGGCCAATGTAAAAAGATGAAAGTTTTATTTACAATAGGGGCTTTTCCAAGTTTTTTTGGACGGGTCATGGCCACCTCCAGCCCTGCCTAGTTCTGGCGCAACATAACAAATAAAATAAAGAAAAAAGAAAAAAGACCCACCCCACAGGAGGATAAAAAAAAGGAATTACTACCTAGGAGTTTTTTTTTTAAAAAAGAAAAAGGTCTCCTTTTTAGTCAATGAAAATGTAACACATGTCATTAATGATACACATATCTTCTTTTTTTTCTTTTTTCTTTTTGTTTTTTGATTCATCAATGATACACATATCATATTCTCTCTCATATACATTCTCCTACAAAGGTGGATCTTTTGTAGATTCTCTTAAAATACTAACAAATCATTAGCTAATATTAGATAGGGGCTGAGAATTTCTATAACATTACTTTGAGAACAAGGGGAAGGACCCTCATATTTAGGCTGTTGACATTGGATATGGATCCAATGAGTCCCCCCTTACTCTCATAGGAGAATATGACAAGATGTGGATCAGGGTTTGATCCTTTGCCTCTTCCCTACTCCTCCTGTAACGCCCCAATTCCGGATACCGAGAAAACCGTCAAAGTTGTAAAATAAGCGGAAGCAATACAGAGATAGCGGAAGCATGAGGTATCATCATATATATATATCAAATGTAAATGGGCTGAAGTCCAGCCTAAAGTGAAAAGTGATAAAAACCAAAGTTTTAATTACATATTTGGAACATTACCCAACTCACAACAAATATCTCTCAAAAACCCAAACAAAATAGTCACTCAAACCCCTGCCACTGGTGCCGGCTCTCCAGCCTCCGGCTCGACCTCTTGGTCGGCCGGTCCCCATCCATAGTCACCTACTATGGGCACCTCAACGAGTGCGTACGCATCGCCCTCGAACTCGGGGTCAACACCTAAGCACCAAGAGTGGATCAGATCTAAAGATCTGGCAAGTCACAGTATACTTATAATATAGAATGTATGAATCAAATGAGTAGAGACAGTAAAAGTTAAGAGAATAACAATGGTACAGATCCTAGGCAGTTGAGCAAGATGAACAAATAGAATCAAGATAAACATAATATAATAAACCTACACAAAATGGCACACTCACACAAGCCGGATAGCGCGGGATATTATGCCGCGGCCCTCCCATACTGAACACAGTCGCGGCGGGGAAAGTCTCACAGTGCTGGGGATTATCTAGCCCCGCAAATAACATCATCCATCAACACACACTGAGACCGGACCCGGTATTGCACCGTCCGTTTCCAACAATGCTCATCATGATAGCCATACAACACTCTCAATAGCTCCTACCAGTGATGATCAGTCCAACTAGCTGAGCTTAGATCAATTGAGTGAATGTCTATGCCGACTCAGGAACAATAAGGGTCTGTGTCTGTCGAGGCTTTGCCTTGCGTGAACAAGGTCCTAACAAAGTCCCTAAGAGGTCCAAGTATCCATGGATCATAATTCAGGTCCAAGTCCAGTCAACGGATCCATACCAAGGCCCACCAAATACATGGCCTGGTCTATAACAGTCCATATGAAATACAAGTCCATGCTCAATAATACATGATCCATTTACATCCATAATGGGTCACAAGCCCATACAATCTAACCTCTCCAGTCTAGGGTAAATCACATCCAAACTTAGGCCATAAAAGGGCCCACCTAGCTACAGATACGGGTCAATATTCACCCAATCATATTACCGGGTCACCTCTAAGTAGTCCTAAGTTCGGGTCCTCCGTTTTCTATTTAATTAACAGGTATAATCAATAATAACGACAATAGAGTGACAGTAATAATATGAGGGAGATGAATCTCCAAGTACAAGGATCAAATGGGAGATATCAACAGTCCAACCTAAGTAATTAGTTTACTTTCTGGTTCAGGTCTATCTCAGGTAATTTGATCTTTAAGTGAAACCACAGATGCTAAGGATTACTGTGTTTGGTGCTCAGAAGTTATGTGCATCATTGGTAACGTATAAAGCTCGAATCATCTTAGATTACATAACCTGAACCTTAATTAGTGGACCCCACGAGTCAAGGTTGAGCCACACCATTGACTCGTGGTTGGCACAGTGATGGAAGTCTATTTGGATGGTCAATGGGTCGTACATATGATTGCAACAATAGAAATTAGAATCTGGGAAGTGTTACTGTACACAGTGTGCTCAGCCGACCTCCTGGCTTGGGCGGTCAGCTCGGCACACTGGGATCAGAGAAGTAAATACCCTGCAAGCAAGCCTGTTTGTCCAGAACTTCCTGTGAATTCGGCTAACCCCTGGCCTGGGTAGTTGGCCGTACACACTAAGAATTCTGGCTGAAGGGAATGTCCCAGGTTCTAGTCTCCCGTGTTGGAATCCGGCCTTTTTAGAATCCATCTCGGAGTTCGGCTAAGCACTAGAGCTCAATTGAACACTCAGCTCGGTCACCCAGCTCAGCTCGGCAAAGTGCCTAGCTCAGTTCGGTCACCCAGCTGAGTTCGGTAAAGTATTGAGCTCGGCCAGGCATTGAGGTCGGTCAAGCTCTTAGCTCGATTTAGGGCTGAGCTCGGCTAAGCACAGAGCCCGGTCTGGCACGGAACCCGGTCTGGCACTGAGCTAGGTAGAACACTGAGCTCGGCCATAACACTGAGCTCGGCCATAACACTGAACCCGGCCTAGATGATGAGCTCGGCCTAGACGCAGAGCTCAGCTAAAACGCGGATCTCAGCCTGAGCATTGTGCTCGGTAGAACACTGAGTTCGGTTAGCATTGAATCCAGCCATCGCTGAGTTCGGCCAGTACTGAGCTCGGCAACCGTTGAGCTTCGCCAATGCTGAGCTCGGCAATCGCTGGGCTCTGCCAGTGCTGAGCTCGGCCATCGCTGGACTCGATCATTGCTGAGCTCGGCCATCGCTGAACTCTGTCCATGCTCCTCCATCAGTGTTGTGTTATGTCGCAGAACTCAGTTCTGCGACAGAACACACTTCCCTTCATTATGCACAGGGATGGTGGCTCATCTCTGATAAGAATCCAGATCAGGTCCCGTCCCCATAGTCGCCCAGGGCTCCTCAAACAGATGTAGGGTCCTGATCTACCAAAGGTGGTCCCACCTCGGTCCCGATCTCGACACAGCAAGATGGGTTTTCACAATCCCATCTCCGGAAACCTATTTCCGTGACCCAATTCTCCTGGGTTCCTCCTTAGATCATCACAGAAGGATAATCGAAGAACAAACATTCCCATATCATCCATCCATCATCAACCGGTCATTGATCATCCAAATGAGGTAACCCCATCCATCAATGGCCAAAGAAAACCAATCAGACAAGCTCAAAGACCGATCTAAACATATATATACTGCAGTTGGAATTGTAATTGCAAATCAAAGAAGGAAAACATGCAATCTAGACTATCAGCATAGGGCACTTGCCTGATCGATTGAAGGTAGAAGGAAAAGAGAGAAAATAACAGAGAACCAAAGGGATTTCGGCAGTAGGAAAAATCCATTGCAGATCGGTCTCGGGGTTGGCCTTCTATTGGAAATTCTGGGGAGAGAGAGAGAGAGAGAGGGAGAGAGATAGGAATTGGAGGGAAGATGAGGGCTCGTTGGAGAGAAGTGGGGAAGAAGAAGAGAGAAAAGAGATGGGAATTGAGAGAAAGGAGATGAACAGTAGTTGCTTGGGCAGGGAGGGTTTAGTTTAAATAGGTTGGGGTTTTTGGGTTAGGACAAAAATGCCCTTGGGGTTAGAATAGGATTAGGGTTAAGGTAGATGGTACTTAAGTCTTTAGGTGGGCTTCTAGAAGATTCTTTGGTGCAAACCCCTTATAGTAAACACAAATTTCTAGGGCATGTAACTCTAAAATTAACAAAAGACACCCTATTGACTCTACTAATTACACAACTAGACTATACCTAGGAAAATACATAACTACCCTCACTAAGCCCCATAATTAGTATAATTAAAAAAAATACTTAGGTTATTATATAGTATTCAATTTCAAATTGAGGACCAACCAGGGGTGGGGCCTCACACCTCCTGCGAGGTCTTACTCTCCTATGTGTGTGGGTTGTCTATTCTCACATGTGCAAGTACTCAATCCCCTCGCATGGATACTTTCATTGGTGTTAAGCCCCCTTGGCTAAGAAATGGAAGAAAAGAGGACCCATCAACCGTGAATCGTAAATTCTGATCCAAAGGTCCAAATAATCCTGGTCCAATACCAAGGTTATTATTCTAATCCTAGCAAAAAAAAGGGTTATTATTCTAAAATATGATAACTTGTTGGACTCCAATTGTAGATCAAACCATCTTGTGGGGCCCAATTTATTAGCCTATGTGCATATCGAATGGGTAGAGCTAGAACATTTCCATTCAATCATTCATTTTGGATGCTCTTGATTCAACAGCTATGAATAAAATTGAAAAACAGGTCATATGCAAAATAGGATCATTCCTACCAAACCATTCACCATGCATATATTGGTGGCTTCAGTGGACTCCACAAGGTGGATTGGACCATTTGATTTCTTATTTCTCATTAGTAACAGGTTTAATTAGTTTGGTGGTGCCAACAAATTAGACATATAAACTTCAAAATTACTAGGGTTATAAATGGGCTAGGCCGACCCAAATTCAGCTTTGTTCTCAAGATGTGGGTTGGATCCAAGCCTAAATATTTTACCCGAATAATTAAATGGGCCAGGCCTGGGCAATGTTGGTCAAAAGGGTGAAAGAGAAACCCATCCTGTTGCCTCTAACCAATTGACCTTCTCAAATACTATTCAGTTAAATCCAAGCTAATTAGGCCCATGGGCTGGAGATACGCTAGAAAAAAAGTTCGCTGGATAACTAAATGGGCTAATTAGAATTTTAGATTTTCCCAGCAAAACCCTTTTGGAATACAAATAATGCCAATATTTCTTCTTAATCCATGTGTTCTTTCCCTTTTTTTTTTTCTTTTCTTAATACTTTGCTATTCTAATTGAGGTTGCAAAGGGTGGCAATTCTTGACCCGATTGCTAAGAGAACCTGAGCCCAACCTGGTAATCCAGCATTTGGGTTCCCCCTTATTATTTTCATGTTGGGTTTGGGTAGATATTTTTTGATGTTATTAATAATATAGGTTGGGTTGGGGTTGAACCCAAGCTGGTAATTCATGGTTCAAACATCCTTATTATTTTCAGGTACGGGTAGGGTTGATATTTTGTACCCAATTAATGGCTGAGTAAGGTTGGGGACTTGGGGTTGAATCCGTTCTTGCTCTTTGACCCACCAATTCAACTAAAAACTAACCTATTAATTGGAGTAAATTGACTCTTTTAACTTTCAGTTTCTCGGGTTTTAAATTTTAAAATCGATTAAAAAATTAGTTGTGTTTGGTGGAAACTTAATTAAATTATCCATGGTTCTCAATCTCACTTGACCAATTGCCAGCCTTGGTTACTGTGAATATCATGACAGTGACCTCACACTAATACATGGGTCAAAGATCCCTTTCGCACAGAAGGCCTAAAAATGACCGCAAGGTGGGGGCCCACTCGGCTCTATTGGGTGGGACCACCACTTTCAAGACATGTTTACACAATAGAATAGGATGCTTCAGTGAGACTGAAATTGAAGTTTTAATCCCCCTTCCATATGGCTCCTATTCAGATACACACTTTCCCTCTTTGCAGGCCCTGCTGCACTCAGATGGGCCCCACAAAAACTGGCTCTTTCTCCCTCTCTCTTCCTTATCTTTCTCTCTCTCACTACATTACACACCATAAAAAGCCGTGGGAAAGAATCAAAGAAGGGTCTGTCTACTCTTAATGGAGAGCAGGGGTCCGGAGAACTTTCATCATTTGAAATAGTACGTGGCGAGGCACCACTTGTAATTTATTATTATTATTATTATTTTCATCGGAGGGTTCCCATTGTTTTTGGGTTGGACTAATTCCTCTAGCCGAGTAAATTCTAGGGTTGTAAATGGGTCGGTTCCGGTCCGGGTCCAGGGTGGAACCGGAACCGGAACCATTTTCTAAGAAGGGGAACCGGAACCGGAACCGGAACCGTTAAGAATAATGGGAACCAGAACCGGAACCGGAACCGTTTGTGAGGCGGGTCTGGTTCCGGTTCCGGGTCTAGACTAATACCTGTATTTTTCTTTAAAAAATTTATGCTTTTTTCACATTTCAATTGGATCACGTACCTACAAACACTAATGTGACATTTTGTCTATCAATAACAGACACTTTTAACCAAAAACTCAGAAATCACATCCAAACAGGCAATGAGATGTAGAAAAGTAGAAAACCCTAATGTAGAAAAGTAGAAAAGTAAAAAGGGTTCTATTATCACATAATAAAGTTACCTTATGTTAGTATATATTGGGTCGGGTCCCGGGTCCACGGGTCTGAGCCACTGTGGATCCGGAACCGGAACCGTTTAGGTATCGGTTCCAAAAAAAGGATCCGGAACCGGAACCATTTTCTTATCGGGACCAAAATAAGGACCCAGACCCGGATCCTAACGGGTCGGAACCTTCGGGTAATCGGAGAATCGGGTACCCATTTACAACCCTAGTAAATTCCCTTATAGCCCTGTATGATAGTGCAGTTTTGAATCTACAACCTCCGAGTACAAATCGTGATCCTAAACCACTTCTCGTTTCTTGATGATGGATGCCACTTTGAGACATTGGTGGGAAGAAGTGAAAGCCAAGATTTCACAAGTTGGTTGGAGTTACTTGACCTATTTCAAAAACCGATCAGATACAATTTGGACTTCATGCTGTATACACCCTGGTTAAACCCGAACCGTTTTCTGCCCCTACTCATATGTCTCAACTGTCCCATTGGTCATATGACAATCTCACCTACTTGCATGTGCGATGGGGAGTCAATCCCCGAAATACACATGCTATTTCTTGCACATTTTTATCTAATGGAAAACGTCCCACAACAGATTTACAAGTAAAACAAGGAGACTCTTCATACCAAATAAAAAACAAGAAAGTATGAAGAACCAAGAACAGGCATGTGTTTTTTTTTTCCCCCAAAAGCTAAGGACACAGAGATGCTCCAAATTCATCACATTCAACAAATTTTTTTTCAAAATTACAGGACCAGGGTCATGAATAACTATTCTTAGAACCCGACAAAACTAAAGGACAGTAAACAAGGATTTGCAGGGATGACAGGCCACTTTCCTCTCATGCACCAAGAAATCCAACAGATGGGGCCCACCATACAGATCATCATTGGCCTGAAAGTCAACTAGTCAATTGAGTCTCTGCTGATGGTTCACTAGGACAAACATATGGACCTTGCAAATTGACTGGGCTCTAGTTTGGGCTTGGAAGCCCAGCCACTAGGGAAAGGGCATGGAGAGGCTGGTCCATGGCATTGGCAATCCTCTTAAACAGATTAACCAAAATCTGGGCCTTTTTCTTAAGACCCAGCAATTATTTCACAGTAAATCCAAATTCAGGTCCACAGTTTTTTTTTTTTTTTTTTTTTGCTATCGGAGGGTTCCCAACTCTTTCGGCTGGACTAATCATTTCACAGTAGATTCATATTCAGGTCCATAGTTGTACACCTATTTGTCAACTAGGCACGGATCTCCAAATTCTAATTAGATCTGGAATTAGGTCCACGATGGACCTGAATGCGTTTACATCCCTATTAGGATGATTGTGTTGGCATCTATTGATGGGAACCACAGGTGATAACACATGGGTGGGCCCACTTAGTTGGCAAGTTATAAGGATAAGGGAAATTTTCTGTACAGTAACCAACAGTCTTTGATTTTTCCCCCATGTTACCAAAGTTGGCCATTTTACCCAGACGTTCTCCGTACAGGCCGTACCGCTGCGCGTACCAAAAGGCCTTTCTTTTTTTTTTTTTGCGATATCATAATTTAAGTTGCAATACCGCAACTCAAAAAGCCCTTTTCATCCATTTATCCCTCCATGTTCGACTATTCCTCATTTTCACTGTGGTAACTCTCTTCCCCAGCCAAATTTGATCGTCCTCCTAACTCGCCAACCTATTTGCAAATACCCAAGGTCGCCAACGTCCGTTCGACGTCGACGAAGCATCATCATCTCCATTGTCTCCACCGATTAGGGATTTTGGCCACCATTGTTTTGGGCATTTCGAGCTTGGTACGTGTTGTTGCAGTCGCCCCTACTGAAACTGGTAATCCTTATTTCCTCTCTCTTTTAGCGATTTGGTATTCTCTTTCCTTTTCCTCCTTCTCTATTTATCTCTATTTGTTGGTTTAGAAAACCCTAAATGCTCTAGTTTCTAACTGAGACGATCAACTACTGTTGGAGTTTGCACCGACATCATCTGGGGCATCAGAGTGGGGCGGACTCACTTGTATGGCATCTGGGGCGGTTGCCCCAGATCAAAGCCTGAATTCCCTTATGTATCAAAACTACCGCCCCACCCCCTTTTTCTTTGGCAAGCATGCATGTTACATGTATTGTTCGATGGACCTTCCCGCTAGCATCAGTTGAATGACTGAAACCCACGCCGTGTTAAATCTGACTTTGCTTGAATTTGTTCTTGTGGAACTAAAATTATCGCTCATGCTGTGTAATATGGTTTATATCAAATGTGGAGTTATTCTTTATGGTTGTTTAATCTCTAAGGTGTAAAGTTGTTCTTCATGGTTGGTTATGTGGGTTTTATATAAAGTTCGAATATGCTTTTCATGGTTATCAGCTATGTGTTAGTGCGAGTATATGCTTGGTTTTTTAGTTAACATAAGAAGTCTTTTTTTTTTTTTTTTAATGTAACCTCATGTGTTTTCTACTTTTCTGGCAATTAGTACGGAATACATTTTAGGACTTATTTTTTCAAATGTCCATACTTTGCTAATAATATAATGATTCTATAATCAAACGGTCGACAATGCCTAATGAGTCTGATATTTATAGTTAATTTATCAAATACCCCACCTTCTGTCATATATTCAACTATATATAATTATGATATTAATGAAGAACAAAACTACATCCTTAAAGCATTTTCAAATATTACTATTAAACAGAACCTTGTGAGGCTTTTGATATGTTAATTGGGTGGGGTGCTCTCATTTCTCTATCTTTAGAGGGAAAAAACTTATTTATCCTTACCAATCCGCCACCATCATCATGCAGTTTTTGGCTAAAGGTTTGTTTGTCTGCTTTTAGGAGAGTGATGACCACAAGAGTTGGAAGTTGGTGTGGGACAAGTGATTGCAATTTTTATTTTTTTTATCTGGTGATTGTATTGTAGGTTTGAGTATGCCCATGACTAATAATGAAGCCAGTGATCGTGAACTTGACTTTCTACCCAAGGAGTTTTTTGATGGACCCCAGATGGGCTGTCATAAATTAACTTTAAGAGAATGGGATCAATAAAGTCTATGATCAATGGAAAAAAAAAGGCAGCAGTTACATCACACTACTTGTTTAGGTCGTGTACATTGTTTTTTTGTGGCAACAAAAATACAAAAAAACCTCATTGGAGGGTTTTCCAGAGGATTATTTATATTACATTTCAAATACATTAGTATTGGAGCCCTGCACGTGCAAGGCACGTAGAGTGTCCAAACAAATCTATTTATATATGTGCTTATATACAAATGGATGGATGAAAGAACGTAGCAACCAATTATGAATATGAAGAGAAGAATTACATTACTTATGTATTCCATATCGCTATCCAAAATGGTAGAAGCTCAAAATGCTAGCAAAGGCTTACCATAACACAAGTATGCCTTGCAAGGTATGCAAGGCTTCAAACATGGAAGTTCTGATTTTTTGATGTTCCGACCTTTGCATATAGAGCAATCACCCAGTGTGAAGCTCTGTTAAGTATGAAGGAGAGAAGAACACCAGGGCTGACATTCTCTTAGGATCAACCATTGGATCATACCGCCCCCAATGTAATGCTTGTTGAATGATAACTGAGGAATATAGAAAAAAAAGTGGATTGCATTTATCTTGGCTTCATAAATTTAATAATAGTAAATGCCTCCAAAATACTAATTGCCTTGACCTTGATGTCTCTGATCGCACAGACGATATCGTTATATGTGGACCGATAAACATCGCTCGAGAACCAATGCTCAGAGTAATCATATGGATCAACTCCTCTCATTTGAAATGCTGCCACTGCATGCGAACATGGAATACCTAAGACATCCCACTTCCAATAAGAACACGATCACAAATCAAGATGCACCACATGAATGTACTGGGAAGAGTGAACCTGGTATTCAAATTGACTTGTTGGTCGGACTCCCAACCGACGGGTGTCTTCACATTCTTTACTCGGTATTTTCTCGGAATACGGAGTTAGTCTTGTACGCAAGGCAAGTGAACTGCGATGGCATACCTCGTAAAATTCCATTAATTTGCACCATACGGCCTCAACTTGCTTTGTGATTGGATACTCTCTAGTCTATTTCAATAAACTGTTCGTGCATTCCGCAACCTTGGTTGTGATCATGTCATACCGTCTCCCTTCTACAAATGTATTTGCTTAGTGATGCGGCCCAGTGTATTCAATCCACTTGGATGCACCTTTATCCAGATCCTTTATTTCAGCCATGTATCTCTCATAATCAACCCACCTATATGCTCTTGTAGCATTCCAAAATTTCACCATCAGGGCCTCATCATTGTACTTCTCTTTAAAGTTTGCTGATATATGACGCATGCAGTAGTTATGACTAGCGTGAGAAAATCGTTCTAGAACGGCTCGTATGAGGCCTTTTTGTCTATCAGATACAATGGTCAATTTAGGAAAGGGCCCTAAGTTCACATCTAACTCTGCAAGGAACCATTCCTAGGTATATCTATCCTCTATCTCGGCTATGGCAAAAGCCATGGGAAATAACTTACGGTCTCCATCATATGACACGGCAATAAATAAAATTCCAAGGTATTTTCCATGAAGGTGGGCATCATCAACAGCTATCAATGGGCATAATGAACTCTTAAAAGAGCGGATGCTTGAGCTAAAAGCCCAAAATAACCTTTGGAATGAATCATCATCTTCCCTGATCAGATGAGACACGCTGCCTGGATTTGTCCTTTCTAGTTCAATGCAATAACTAGGCGGGTTTCTGTATGAATCTTCATAAGAACCACGCATATCAAGCAATGCTATCTCTTTTGCTAACAAGCTTTCCTGTAGCTGATTTGGACGTCAAACTCTAATTGAAAGTCTGTCACAATTTCTTTTGGAGTGTAACTTGGATGGAGATGCAGCCGTTTTTTATCCAGTCAGCAATCAAGGCCGATGTGGCCTGAGAATCTATAAGTCCCATCATTGGCTTCGAACAAGTATGTTTTTCAGAATAAGTTCGCACAATAAACTAGGGGCCGGATTGCAGGATAGTTCCATGGATGCGCCAAGGACATTGATGATCACCACACATTGCACTTAATTCTGTCGAAGACCTTTTCACCCAATGAAGCTTAAAATTGTTGTACGTGTAAATTTTCTTAATGCAGACCTAAATGATTCACGAGTCCGAAGCCGTCTTCCATCCCATATTTCACGAAAAGATGCCTTGATGCATAACCCAATCCTTCTTGTGCAAGCGATGTTCTATGTGGTCCTATGGCAGTTTGCAATTCATATTCTCTAAGGTCAACATCAATATCAAATTCATCTTCATCATTTTCAGCCCCCTCCTCCACTACATTGCACCCTCCATCGAAACCAAGAATTTTGGGTACTGCATCCGTTTCCATCCAATCCATGACAAATTCATCCCTTATATTAGAGAATTTTCCATTTTCATCTTCTGCAAGGTTAATGGGAGCTATTAGATCTTCAAGCATGGCCTCCACAAATGGGTTATCATAAGATACAGCAAGCGTGTTCAGGTCAAACTGGCTTCAAACAGGAGAAAATGACACGTCGTACTTGCATGGCAAACAGTCAATCATATATAAATTATATAGTATTATCAAATCAGATGTGTAGCAAATCAAACCTGTAAACATCTTCTCTTGTTGAAGGGCCACCTGTATCCTTTTAACCGTTGGGAAAGTTTGTGGTATTTGTATGTCATCGAATTCCCCCTGTGTGAATCACCATGTCATAAAATAATTTGTAACATGATTAAAACAAGATATTAAACAAATTAGCAGTTACTACATTTGTTATGATGGATTGTGGTGGCACCTGTTGATATTGAATGACGGTCTATTCCCTCGCTGGCTGCTAGGCCGAGCGTATGTAAACCTTAGATGTGATGGTTGTTGACTTGCACATACTTCACTGTTTGTATGCAAATACATAAATATAGCTTGACTTCCATTTTGGAATAATCCGAACATCCGATGGAGATCATCATCACCTCTTATGGCTATGAACGTGAAGCTTCGGCCATTATGATATTGATATTGCATATTTATATGCTCATTATGAAGCTCCCAACCAGTTTCTTCGTTTATCTTTCCGAGTAGTTGATTGAAAGTTATTGACATCAACCCATATTACCTTCTGCTCAACACCATTGTAGACTGGAAGTGGATTGCTTACGTCTAATATACCAGTAAAATGACATATTATATATATCTCAATATTCTTCATCCTACCAAGGAGAACACAGATTTCGAATAATAAGTTTTACTTTTGAATATTTTTGAAGTTACTCACAAACATCCATATAATCCATGAATATTTAACGTGTGAAAATAAATATCGGAATAAGTATTTCTTTAGTAAATAAGATGAAATTTTGGAATTACTAAGATTTGAAGGTTGTTAAATATAAAATAAAAAGCTACTCTATGCATACATGGAAAATTAAAAGAGTTAAAATCTAAGCATTGACATTTAGGATATCATGAAGCTTCATATTTCTATAACATTAACAACCAAATAACAATGCATTATCCGTTCAAAAAAATTAAATAAATGCATTATCTTAATCAATTCTACACCTAGATATTCCAACGAATTTATTTTACGTCTCATTCGTACTAATTCTCTACATTTAGCAAAGGTATATATATGTACCATAAAACACCAATTTAAATAAAATAATAGTGACAACATGGGGGTCGGTCAGTTGGTGCCATATCTTTGGGGTTTTGATGTTAGATGGTCAAAAATGCCTTTAGCTATTATCTAGGCAAGCTGCAAAGTCAGGCCTCAATTGTGAAATCGATTAAAAACCCCACCCCTCTACAAAAAAAAAAAAAAAAAGGAGCATTCCAATTTCGTGAAACAATAGAGCATGATACAGTTGTAAGATCTTAACCGTTCATCTAATGAATATCACCATTCGTTGATAACTATTAAAGAATCTAAACCATTTAATCGTTTGCTTACTTATATATAGCATTAAAAAAATCATTAGCAGTTTAAGATAATGATCAAAATGATGTATGTAATGCTACAATAGCAGGAAACAGGTTAAAAGAATATGTGGACATTCTGAGTTTGTGCTGGGGCCACCATAGGACGGGATGAACAAGATATCCCACATTGTTTTTTGTAACTAGACGTGCAAGCCAAATCCAGTTGTTGATAATTCATGATATGATAACAAGGGGATTTTTTTAATATATCAACAACTTGATGTTCATAAAAAAGTGAGGCACCACAAGTCCCACCTAAGGTCAGTATTAATATTTACACAAAATATTTCAAATGTTTCTACAAGTGGGATTCCTTATATTCTAACTTTTTTTTCAAAAGACACAAAAGAAGAAAAAGATAATACAATAATTAAGAGCGAGATACGTACAAGGTGGGAAACATGGAATGAATACCTTAGACAAAAATGTGGCAGGAGCTATATATGATAATGGCCTAAGGTTGACATGCAGAGAATGTGGCAGGAAATCACTTGTATATATGGCAGGAGATCACTTGTTATATAGTAGGAGCTACACTTGCAGAGCATGAAAGCAGAGAACCCAAGCTAGAGACGAAAGCAACAGAACAGAAAGGAATTATAAATAGAAATGCATTCGTTGACTTTTAACCTATCGTTTTTTGCTATATCACATAATAAATTGTGGTATCGCAACTAAAAAAGTTGTGGTATCGCAACATAAATTGTGATATCACAACATTTTGTTGTGATATCGCAAAAAAAAAAGGCCTTTTGTCTGCATGGCGATACGGATTGTACAGAGAACGTTTAGGTAAAATGGCCAACTTTGGTAACAAGGGGGAGAAATCAAGTACTGTAGGTTACCGTACAGAAATATTCCCTAAGGATAATCCTAATATGATGAGATTCAGGGGAACACGCATGTGAGTGTCGTCCTCATTGCTTTACTTCATTCGTTGAAGTGAGAGAAAAGAAAAACAAATGAAAAATACTTTTTAGGAAACTTCAGCTAATACTTGCTCAAACTCAATTTAAGCCATCCATAATCAAGACCCTGACATTTTGAGATCTCCACATCAGGTGTCTGCTCTTACCCCATACATATTAAATTTCTTCAGTTGGCGGAAGAAATATGGGGGGATAAAGTTTTAGAAATTTTCATAGGTTTTTACATATGGCCCCTCGAGATTTAAAAAAAAAGACCATATATATTTTGAAAACTATTTGTACTTTTTAATATTTGGCCTTCCCAAGATTTTGTTTCGACGTATAGTGGTTCCCCCGAGGAAGAATTTCTCGGTCTGCCCCTGCCTTGCTGAAAAAGTAACAGTCATCATCATAAACAGGCAACAGTTCTTTTAGTCCATCTTGTTCTTTACTCAAGCATTGCATATCTCCCACTATTTTAAAAATGGTCTCCTAGTCATTGTCACTCGCCTAATCTTGTCCCCACTCACTCGATTTTGGATATTTGGTTCCAATATTAAGCTCTCATACCATATTAAATTTCCTCTGCTAACCAATCATTCCAAAGTCCTGAGGTTTTGGTTGGATTGGTTAGTAGAGGGAATTTAATACTACACCGTTCTTATTTGCATTCATTTGTAGTGGCCGACCTATCTCCAATAAGAGCTTTCATAGTACTAGAGGATAATAGATTGGCCATTTATCCTTGTACCGTTGAATTAGTTGGCTACTGAATTGTTGACAACCACTTACTTTAAAACCTTAACATGATGGAGAATGATGCAACAATATATATCAAGATTACAACACCCCCCCCCCCCCCCCCCCCCCCCGGGCCGCACGTGCGAGCTCCTTCATGAGAATTATACCCTCTATGGGATAATACAGGGGCTTCGCACGGGAATCACACCCTCCATGGGAGAATACAAAGCACAACAGCCTCAGGGATTCGAGCACTCGACCTCCCGCTCTGATACTGTGTGATTTGTGAGATTGAGAGAGACTCGTCAGTTAGAGAGAGAATGGGCAAAAGAGTTCCAGCTCTAATTGAGAGCTGAACATGAATATATTAAAACATACTTTCATATATTACAACCACATCCATCATAGAAAATTACAAAGAAACTCTAATATTTAATTATTTCTAACAAGCAGAGAATATTTGTCTAAAGCTTTTTTTGAGTATGTACAAGGTGAGTGTATGGAGTCTCAGACAACGTGCCCTTATACTCCAGATCAGCAAAATGGAGTGGTCGAGAGAAAGAATCAACATCTTCTCGAAGTTACAAGCGCTTTGTTATTGGTATGTCGATGCCCAAGTCTTATTGGCCTGATGCTATTTTTACTGCATGTTACTTAATCAATAGATTCCCAAGTAAAGTGTTAAATGGTTTGTCTCCCATTCGGTTTTATTCACAGATTCATCCTGTATCATATATTCCACTAGAAAATATTTAGTTGTGTTTGCTATGTGTATAATCATGATCCAAATAAAAACAAGTTGTTAGATAGGGTCATTAAATGTGTTTTCTTAGGGTATTCATCATCTTAAAAATGATATAAGTGTTTTGATCCATTTACAAAAGGGAAATATGTGTTAATGAATGTCAAGTTTTTTTTTTTAGATGTTCCTTCTTTCTCGAACAAAGGGAAAAGTCTTTCGTCAAGTGAACCAAGTGAGGTTGGCCTTCCCACTCTTGATGGCATCCCTAAAGTAAGTGATGTTGTCCTTCCCAATTTTGATATTATCTCTAACAAAATGCATCTTGAAAGGGTGTCAATATTAGATAATGTTACTAATGATAAGTTTACCTTGGAATTACCACGATTAGATAAACCTTTGCAGGTTTACTCAAGAAGGACATCATGATGTAACCCTATCTTCATTACTCCATAGGATCAATGGACTCGGACAAAGATAACTCTCCTTCTTCACCCGCCCAATGTCTAATTCTCTTGTTGTTACTGATCCTCTTTCAAGTCCTTCATTACAGCTATCTATTGTTGTTCATAAAAGGAAACGCTCAAGCACCTCTTGTGTATGTCATCCATTAAAAACTTCATTTCTTATTATTGTATTTTTCCATCTTGCCGGATCTTTATTTCTGTAGTTTTTTCAGAGTCGGTGCCTACAAATTTTGCAGAAGCATCCCGTCACCCTTTCTGGAGAAAGTCAATGGAAGAAGAAATGAAGGCCCTAGAGAAGAATCGGACTTGGGAATTGACAAATTACCAAAGGGGAAGAAACTTGTAGGAACTAGATGGGTATACACAATTAAATATAATCCTGATGGAAGTGTTGCAAGAAATAAGGCGAAGTTAGTGGCTAAAGGCTTCACACGGATTTAAGGTGAAGATTAATATGAAACATCTACTTCCATTTCAAAGCTTACTTCTGTTCGTGTGGTTATTTCTCTTGTTGCTAATTTGGGGTGGTCATTGTATCAATTAGATGTTAAGAATGCATTTCTTCATGGAGACCTTAATGAAGAAGTCTACATGCCGTTACCGGCCCCCTGGATTTGTTTGTAAGGGAAAGTAACAGAAAGTCAATCTGTCGGTTAAAACACACTTTGTACGGATTGAAACAGTCCCCTAGAGCATGGTTCTGAAAATTTAGCTGTACTCTCTTTAGTATTGGCTTCCGTCGATGTAATTATGATTATTTTGTGTTTGTTAAAAGAGGAGGATGAGGAACTATCTTTTCAAGTGTGTATGTTGATGATGTTGTTATGATTGGAGATGACCAAACTGGGATTCTCTAGTTAAAAGGCACTTGAGGAAAGCTTTTGAAATAAAGGACTTGGGGGGGTTTAAAGTACTTTCTAGGAATTGAGGTCTCTAAATCACATAAAGGGATTTGCTTGTCCCAATGCAAATATGCCTTAAACTTTCTCCACTCAACTTGTAATTTGGGAGCAAAGTCGATTGATACACCTCCTGAGATGGGTCATAAACTATCTTTAGAAGCTGGAGATTTACTTGAAGATGCTCAAATGTATCATCGGCTTGTAGGTAAACTCATTTCCTTACAATTACTCGACCAGATATATCCAGGCTGTTAATTAGTATGGTGAGCCAATATATGCATGCCCCTCGAACTTCTCATTTAGAAGATGTAAGATGTATACTATGGTATATCAAGAGCTCTCCGGGGAAAGAGATCTTCTATGGATCTTATGGGCATTTGAATATTGTTAGGTATTCAGATGCGGATTGGGCTGGCTCACCGGATAACAGACGGTCCACAACATGGTATTGTACCTTTGTTAGAGGAACATAGTTGCGTGGAAAGTAAAAAATAGTTAGTGGTAGCAAAATCGAGTACGGAAGCCGGGTATTGAGCAATGACAAAGACAACATGTGAACTTATGTGGCCGAGAAGCCTTGCAAATGAATTAGGTTTTAATGTGAAGGAGCCTATGCAAATGCATTATAACAATCAAGCAGCCATCTATATAGTTTCAAATCTATTGTTTCAAAAGAGAACTATGCACATTATAGATTGTCATTTTTTTTCTGGAAAAAGGTTACTACGGGGTTGATAAGTACGCCTTATGTGAGATAATTAGAAAATCAGCTAGCGGACATGTTCACTAAAGCATTGTCGAAGAATCGGATGGCTACTATCTTAGACAAGCTGGGCATGATAGATATCTTTGCTCTAGCTTGAGGGGAAGTGTTAGAAATAATAAAATATGGGGGTTCTTTGTAATTTTCTATGATGGACCTGGTTCTAATATCTGAAAGTATGTTTTAATATATTCATGTTCCGCTCTCGATTAGGATTGGATCTCTTTTGCCCATTCTCTCTCAAACTCAGGAATCTCTCTCAATCTCACAAATCACATGAATGAATGACACCATATATTATTTCTTGGGCCCAGCCCATTCTTTCATGGGTTGTTTGTTTGAAAGAAAGGTTGTACTGCTACTATCTATGAAAAGATGTTTTCTGCACTGGCCACGGAACTGGATGGTGATCATATGATACAGACAGTTTGGACTATGAATTAATCCATCGTGGGAACGGCCTATACAAGTCAGAACAAAAAAAAACCCAAATGGATTATTGAGTGGTTTGGATGTGGAGAAAACGGTTGGGAAAACCAAGTAGAGAAAACTATAGATAGTAGTTTTCTCCACCTCTTTTTCTCCATCTTTTCTATTCATCCACATGAACCTACATATAATTTCACTTTCGAGTGCAACATATTTATTTGGATCTCTTACTACTTAGTGCCGGGAATTCGATCTTCATGTAAATACCCACACGCATTGCAATTCTTTTACTCTTTGCCATGACCATTTATAGATAACTAGAATTACAGGTAACTCAGATTGCAAGGAATCTGAATTCCCACAACTCAAACGCCTGCGGCCACTACCTTCTTCTTTTCCGTAGAAACCTATAATCTTAAAGGCCACATTTTTGTATCTGACGGCTGCAAAAGATGCTTCAATCGATTTTTCGCAATTTGGTACAATGCTTTTTTTAGCTGAACAAGGAAGATTTTGAACAGATTCTCTCCATATTTATGAGAAAAAACCCTTTCCAAGGGGAGGAAGTGGGTTTCAGAATGCTTTTCTTTATGGTTGTGGAAAAAAATTTCCATGGAGCGCGGAATCTTAACATTACTCAAATAATCCGTAATTAGACTTAGAATTCTGGCCCACTCTCCGTTATAAAAAAAAAAAAAATAGAATTGAAATTTAGGCTTCTACTATAATGATATCAAAATAAAGTATCTGAGGACCACTCATTCCCCAGATTGGCAGGGAGTCCAAAATATTCCATGTTGGATTGGTGATTAAATTGGGTGTAGAGTGTAACATGCTATGATTCTTTCTCTTGAACCTTATTATATATTTTTGTATCTTATTCTCATTTCAGAATGAAGAATATTGTCATGCTGGCTCTAGGATTGTACATGGACTGAGATTTGCTTGATTCTTGGGTTTATTACTATTAGTTTCTCCAAATAAAGAATGATCACATCAAGGGTTGCCCATGGGCCAGGCCTAAATTGATTTTGGCCCGGATTTTGAACTATTAAAGTTGGGCCAATTCAAAGTCATCTTTAATTTCCTTGGCCTGGATCTGGCCCGTTGACAGCCATAATCACATGTAGACCTAATCATGTGCAGCAGACAAATCAGAACCATATTCACTATTGTTGTCTGATAGTGAATAGTGCTCCCACCAATCAAAGAGAGAGGATAAGCAAGGCCCACAGTTCAGATCTCTGGGGGTTATATGTGGCCATATGGTCCCAGTTGTTGTTAAAGAGTGTCCCAAATATGGCATAAAAACCTAAATATCATTTGAGTCCATGCAGTGGGCCTCACTTTGACCTTGAATTGAAACTGGGTCCAAATCTTAGACCCATAACTTGATTTCCAGGTTGATTTTTTTTAACACTATTTGCTCACTCATTTTCCTCCCCACCTGTTCCTTCACCTCCCTATCTGAGGCTGCTTCTTCACTTGGATCCTGTTCAAGTGTTGTGTGTGCGCGGTCCAATCGAGGTCCTCAGGATCACCAGGCCAGCCCTATAAGGCCATTACTGGACCCACTACAATTGAAGTTGGTCGCCATTGTCAGGTTGATCAGATCATCCATGAAACACATGATCAAAGGAAAAATGACTCTGGGAAGTTTGAGTTTTAAAGGTGGGCCTTATGGTGGTTTACAGGGCTTGCATGAGAATTCTGATTTCTGACTCCTGGCCAACGACTACAAGGATCCATCCTCAAAATGGACAGACAACATTCCTCTTTCTGGGTGTTCATCTTTAAACTGTGCCCTACAGCTTTATGCACAGAAACCTGATTTAGGCATCCAAAATAAGAGTTCAAAAAATGTCATAAACTGATAATTTCTCACCTCTTAAGGTCTCATATCAGCTCTCAAAATCTCACACAACCATGTGACACTCCCACAAGCCTTTGATTCCAATCTTTCCTTGTCACCCATGAAAAGAATCCATGCAAAAACAAGGAAAAGAAAAAGGCTAACAGAAACTCTGTAAAGATGACAAAAGAAGCTTTCCTCAACTTCCCTATCAGAGCTAATCTCCATAATATAACTAGTACTTCATAGCTTGTAAACATCACCATTTCCTCTCCTTTTCTTCTCTGCATTGATCTCATAACTTCAAATAAAAACTTCCCCTTCTATTCAAAAAGGGAGAAAATGGTGAGATTTGAAGGTGCATTGCTCTGTTTGATGGTCATGATCATGGACTTAATAGCTGGGATTCTAGGGATTGAAGCTGAAATTGCTCAAAACAAGGTACATTTTTGGATACTCGTTTGTTGTATGTACTATGGTGCTGCTCACATGTATTGGGTACATCCCATTATGATCAATTGCAGGGACCATCTATCGGTCCCCATAAAATTCTAGCCGTCCATGTATATGGACCATTACAACCAATGATTGAGTCTAATGCGTAGGTTCATCCTATGGGGCAGATTTTTGAGATATCTCCCACTTTTCTTCTCCCTAACAGGGCCCACTGCTTGAATGATTATGATCTTCAGAAGGTAGCCCCAAAAATGTCAATACAATGTAAATATCATTTCCCAAAGCCATTGATCAAATGCTTATAATGTCAATCCAAGATGGTATTGATAAACATGGCCCCACCATATGTGGGCCTCACACAATGGAATAGTCCATATCATAGTCTTAAAACTGGACTCACCCTACTGCTGGAAAGGGTATTGGGTGGATAAATTTGATAGTGGCTGAGTATTTGATAGACTCACTGAGACTCGACTCAGCCGTCTTTGAGTCGGATCGACTGGAATGAGTCAAGGCGAGTCGAGTTTCTCAACACACACACAGAAAATCAAGCTCTTTTGGTTATTGTTGATATTAATTATTGTGCATTTTATTATCAGATGAAACATGTTAGGGTTCTAATATTTGAGTGCAAAGAGCCGAGCCATCAAGCATTCGGTCTAGGGTTAGCCGCAGCGGGTCTACTCGCATTGGCTCATGTTATTGCTAGCCTGCTTGGTGGATGTGTGTGCATTTGTTCTCAAGAGGAGTTGCAGAGATCTTCACCAAATAAGAAATTATCAGCAGGTTCCCTGATTCTCTCCTGGTAACTACCTTAACTACCATTCTAATAAAGAACCAAAAGAAAGAAAAAAATTAAATTAAAATACTGTTCAAACTCGCACTAACCTGGTCGAGTCGACCCACTACATAGGCCACCTTGTTAGGTGAGTAGAACGAGTCTGACCTAGTAGTATTGGGCAGACTTACCCGAGTTACTTGGCTCGGTTACCTTCCAAATTGAGTAGTCTAAACAATGGCTTTAATTGCACTTAAACTTGTGTTGGGTAGATACACTGGGAGAAGTTTATGATGCCCAGATCTGCTTATGGTAATCATAAACTTGTTCAAATGAGATGGGAAAGCCTAAATTTCTTAATAGGCGCAGCCCAAAGGCCTAACCCAATTCGTAAAAAAATATGGGCTTATGAACCCACTTGACAATCCTCACTAGAACTGGCGCAAGAGATAATATTGAGATAATTTTAATCCTTCACTTTAATGCGTTTCACTAGAAATATTGTTAGAAAAAAAAAATTTCTACGGTTTCATAAAACCCCACTCCCATGGGCTGCTTTGGCCTGAGTCCAACCCATATTGAACTGAATTTGGTTTGTGTTTTTGGCCCTGGGCTGCATAAGCAAGTTTTTTCGACCTGATAATTAAACGGGTCAGGCCTAGGGTTATATTTTCTTAAGGTGCCCGGCAGCCCGGCCCAACATATTTAACACAAATAATTTTACATATTTATAAATAAGCTTAAGGTAGACCTGGAGTTGAGTCTTGTTGGATGACTGGGCCTAAATATTGAGCTGGGAATTAAATGGGCCAAGATTGAGCAAGCTTCAGCCAGGTCTGGCCTCACCCATCTTAATTCTCTCTTGCTTTCATCAAGCATTAGCATAGTCAAATCCTTTTTTTTTTTTTTTTTTCAAAATAGGGATAACTTGGTAATTTTGTCTGATGTGTGGTGACTATTAATTTTTATGGTAATTGATCAGGATCATATTGGCCGTTGGATTCATGATGCTGGTGATTGGAGCAATGTCCAACTCAAAATCTAAAAGGCCTTGTGGGATCTCACACCACAATTTCCTCTCCATTGGAGGTGTTCTCTGTTTCTTTCATGGTCTCATCTGTGTCGCATATTACGTTTCTGCTAATGCAGCTAAGGCAGAAGAGAGCATGGGAAGACCAAGTGGGACCCAGATGACAGGAATGCGCCACCATGCTACCCATCCCTAGGCAATTGAATCTCCTAAAAAAATGAAAAAACCAGCCCTTGTAAAATGCCAATCCCATCATTCAAGGAGGGACCATTTCTTTTTTGAGTGTCTATAATAAAAGTTGTGTTTTGGAGTAGAGCAATTTTAATAAATCTGTGCATAGGCTATAGCACAATCTTTTCTATGAAGGGATAATACTTAGAAACAAGAATGTCTCCTTTTACCCCATGGTCAGGAATGGCAATTCTCATTGCCACATTCTCTCACCAGAGGACTCCTTACCTGATTCGAGGGCTCATGGGTCCTAGTCCCTCTTAGCTTAGCTGAGGTGAAGAAAAGAAAAGAAAAGAAACCGCCACTTGATTATAATTACCCTGGTCCACAAGATGCAGGGAAAGGGGGCAAACTCAGTGATGGAAACAGGTGGGCTTGACACTTTTTTGGGCTTACCCGAAGATAGCCCATTTCCAACCTAACATACTATAAACTTTTGTTTCAAAGTATTGTAAATTAAGGAAACAATTATATTATACATTTTCTACGTTGTGTGCAAAAGGTTCTAACGTAAAACTTTTAATTGGCTACCACTGAAAAATATGTAAAGTGATTATAAACAACATGAAGTTGAAGGTAAGCCGGTGAAATCCTAAATGTGGTTGAAACCCAACTCGGGGTCAAAATTTATACATCCATACCTACTCCAAATCCAAGAAAATTACTAGGGCTACACAAAAAATTCAGTATCACCACAAAACCGAACCGATTGACCGAATCGGGTCGTTCGGATCGGTTTTATGTAGATCGGTTTAGTCAATGGTTTGAAAATCATAGAAACTGCCTTACATCGGTCGGTTTTCGGTTTGAACCCATGGTTAACCGCCTAAACCGACCCGACCCAACCGTATGTATTAATTTGAGTGTTGCATGTTGCATGTTTGATGAAAGTTCTAGAAGAAGTGTGGGGAGTTGTCTGACTTAAGAGAAAGTGAACTATGAAGTGGCCCATCTCAATTAGTTCAAAATTGGGGCTACATTTCATTCAAACCCATTTTGTTGGCAAGAACAAAAATATAAATATATATATATATAATAAAATAACTAGTTCCTTTTTTTGTTGAATTCATTGGTCCGGATCAAGCAATGTAGTCTAGTCCAAGTTTTATGCAGAGAAATAGGTACGTGCCCAGGGGCGGATTCGGGATTATAAGTAAGGAGGGGCTGCTACTACAAATTGTCACTCCAAAAATTTTTTTGGTAGGTAATAGTGGCAAATTAATTGGAGGTAACAAAATGGGAGTCATCCATTTTTTTTTTTTTTTTTTTGGAGTCATCAAATTAATCTTGGATAACTAGTCATCCAACTATTAAGCAACTAGTAGTTATCATGAATACTTTTTCAAAAGGGACTAATACCACTCATGTTCATGCTATAACCAAATATTGATTGAAGCTCTAAGATGGAGTCTGAGCATCTCGACATCTAATCCATATAGACTATAGAGGCTTGCTAGCATCAACTGATTGACAAACAATGGCTCGCATTCAAGCACCAGTTTTTTTTTTTTTTTTTCTGGAAAGGTGGGGAGTTGGGGTGGGCTGCAGCCATCCCCGGCACCCCCCTAGATCCGCCCATGACTATATTGTTGGTGTATTTTCCCAGAAGATTTGAACCGCTTCAGTTTATTGGCCTGAAAAGTTGGTCGAACCTGGCCTGATCCATTCAATCAAGCGACCGGATGATGGATGGAAAGAGTTCATCCATCGTTTAATGTATGCTTCCTTGGTTGAAACGAATTATGAAATATATTTTAGTGTTCATTATAGCTTCTCCTCATTCCATTTGATGGACTAAGTTTTAAATATAATTTTTTTGTGAAAAATAATAAATAAAAAAACCGTAACCGAACCGGTTACGGTTCGGTTTGAGCACTTGGGCGGTTCGGTTCGGTTTGAGAAAATAGAAAACTGATGGATTCGGTTTGATTGATAACAATAATCGGATGATAGAGAGTACAACTGAAATTGGTGTATTTAGTGTCTCGGCTTATTATGCTTGATACCACAACTTTTCAAAGTTAGGAAAGCATTAAAATAGAAACGGCTAAAGGCCATTTCCAACCACCGTTTCTGATCTCTATTTTTGGTGTAGTGATAATGACATAATTTGCCAAATTTTGGAGCTAAGACTTGCTTATCACATCATGAAATAAGTCTAGGCGCATATTCTATATAGGCCTTAACCGAAAATCCTGTGGATTAGAAACCTTAAACCACAATGTTAAGGGACCTCTGACTAATTTTTCCAATTTTAATCCCTTTTCCATATGATTCCTATTCAGATATATCCACACTTTCCTTCTTTGCAGGCCTTGCTGCACTCAGATGGGCCCCACAAAAACTGGCTCTGTCTCTCCCTCTCTCTCTCTCTCTCACCACATTACACACCATAAAAAGACATGGGAAAGGGTCTATTCTTACTGGAGAGCAGGGGTACAGAGAACTTTTATCATTTGAAATAGTAAAGTGGGGAGGCATGCACCACTAGTAATTTGCTAGTTCCCTTTTCATTTCCGAAAATTTTTTCTATGGTAATCTAAAGTCATCAATTACTCTCCCTTATTATCAAAGTGGGCAATTTTACCTAGGAGTTCTCCATACCGTCCGTACCCTGCACTGGCTAAAAGACATTTTAATATTTGCAGTATTACAACAAATGTTGTGATATCACAATTTAAGTTGCAATACCGCAACTTATTAAGTTGTGATACTGCAATTTATGTTGTGATATCGCAAAAAACGTTACGTTAAAAGTCAACGCATGCATTTCTATTTATAATTTCTTTCCGTTCCGTTCTTTTCGTCTCTGGCTTTGGTACTTCTCTACTTCCATTCTTTGTAAGTGAAGCTCAGTCCATTGGCATATATAGCAAGTGATCTCCTGCCACATTTTCTGCAAGTCAACCTTTGGCCATCGTCATATATAACAATTGAGTCTCCTGCCACATCTTTGTCTATAGTATTCATTCCATGTTTCCCACCTTGTATTTATCTCCCTCTTATTTATTGTATTAAAATTTTTTTTTGTGTCTTTTGAAGGTAGTTAGGATACAAGGAATCCCACTTGTAAAAACATTTGAAACATTTTGTATAAATATTAATAGTGACCTTAGGTGGAACTTGTGAAGCCTCACTTTTTGATGAGCATCAAGTTGTTGATATATTTTAAAAAATCCCCTTGTTCTCAAATAATGAATTACCAACAACTGGATTTGGCTTGGAAGTTCAGTTGCAAAAAATAATGTGGGATGTCTTGTTCATCCCGTCCTATGGTGGGTCCCAGCACAAACTCAGAATGTCCACAGATTTTTTTAATGTTTTCTTGTTATTGTGGCATTACAGACATCGTTTAGATCATTATCTTAAACTGCTAATGATTTTTTTAATGTAATATATAAGTAAGCAAACAATTAAATGGTTTAGATTCTTAATATTTATCAACGAACAGTGATTTCATTAAATGAACGGTTAAGGTCTTACAACTATACCATGCTCTATTGTTCCACAAAATTAGAATGCTCCTTTCTTTCTTTTTTCTTTATTATTATTATTATTATTATTCTTTTTTTTTTTTTTGGGGGGGGGGGGGGGGGGGGGGGGGGGGGGGGGGGTTAATTGATTTCACAATTGAGGCCTGACTTTGCAGTTTGCCTGGACAATAGTTAAAGACATTTGTGACCATCTAACATTAAAACCCCAAGGATATGGCACCAATTGACCAACCCCCATGTTGTCACTATTATCTATCTATATTACTAAAGGGATGTATACTTCTTCATATAAAGACACCTGGCGCAACCTCAAACTTTTTGCAATGCCATTTCCAGAGTTGCCCTTATCCCTAAAATCTCTATATCTATTACACACTCAAAAGACCTAAAATATCTCCATGAAGAATTATCTTCCACTCAAAAGCCTAAAATCTCTCAATGAGATTCCTAAATAAGCCAACACACCAGATGTGCTACATTTATATCAATCAATTCATGGGTCCCGGCCCGCATCATTTGATTTTATGGACGGTTAGAATAAAGATGGTGGACTCCATTCATCTGGGTCCCACTTAAAAATATTTGGTCAATTTGTTAGGTCTATGATCATTTGATCATTTGATCTTTCTTAATCATTCATGGGTCTCATCCCGCATCATATGATTTTATAGACGGTTAGAATAGAGATGGTGGACCCTATTCATTTGGGGGGTTCCACTAAATAGGTTAGGTTTGGTCAATTGTGAGGTCTATGATCATTTGACCTTTATCAAGCAATTCATAGGTCCCAGCCCGCATCATATGATTTTATGAACGGTTAGAATATAGATGGTGGACTCCATTCATCTTTGGGGTCCCACTTAAATAAATTAGGTTTGGTCAATTTATGAGGTCTATGATATTTGATCTTTATCCATTAATTCATGGGTCCCGGCCCGCATCATATGATTTTTGGATGGTTAGAATAGAGATGGTGGACCCCATTCATCTGGGTCTCACTTAAACATATTTGATCAATTTGTTAGGTCTACGATCATTTGATCATTTGATCTTTTTAAATCAATTCATGGGTCCCATCCCGCAAAATATGGTTTATGGACGGTTAGAATAAGATGGTGGACCCCATTCATCTGGGGGGTTTAACTTAAATAAATTAGGTTTGGTCAATTTGAGAGGTCTATGATCATTTGATATTTATCAATCAATTCATGGGTCCCGGCCGACATCATTTGATTTCATGAACGGTTTAGAATAAAGATGGTGGACCTCATTCATCTGGATCCCACTAAAAAAAATTTGTTCAATTTGTTAGGTCTACGATCATTTGATCCTTTGATCTTTTTAAATCAATTCATGGGTCCCATCCCACATAATATGATTTTATGGACGGTTAGAATAGAGATGGTGGACCCCATTCATATAGGGGGTTCCACTTAAATAGGTTATGTTTGGTCAATTTGTGAGGTCTATGATCATTTGATCCTTCGATCTTTATCAAGCAATTCATGGGTCCATCCCGCGTCATATTGTTTCATTAGATAGTTAGAATATAGATGGTGGACCCCATTCATCTTGGGGGTCCCACTTAAATAGGTTAGGTTTGGTCAATTTGAGAGGTCTATGATCATTTGATCATTTTCTCTTTATCAATCAATTCATGGGTCCCGGCCCGCATCATTTGATTTATGGACGGTTAGAATAAGATGGTGGACCCCATTCAATCTGGGTCCCACTTAAAAATATTTGGTCAATTTGTTAGGTCTACGATCATTTGATCTTTCTTAATCAATTCATGGGTCCCATCCCGAATAATATGGTTTTATGGACAGTTTTGATCATTTGATCTTTATCAAGCAATTCATGGGTCCATCACGCATCATATTGTTTCATGGATGGTTAGAATATAGATGGTGGACCCCATTCATCTTGAGGGTCACATTTAATAGGTTAGGTTTGGTCAATTTGAGAGGTCTATGATCATTTTGATCATTTACTCTTTATCAATCAATTCATGGGTCCCGGCCCGCATCATTTAATTTTATGGACGGTTAGAATAAAGATGGTGGGACCCCATTCATCTGGGGTCCCACCTTAAAAATATTTGGTCAATTTCTTAGGTCTACGATCATTTGATCTTTCATAATCAATTCATGGGTCCCATCCCGCATAATATGATTTATGGAACGGTTAGAATAGAGATGGTGGACCCCATCATCTGGGGGGTTCCACTTAAATAGGTTAGGTTTGGTCAATTTTATTGAGGTCTATGATCATTTGATCCTTTGATCTTTATCAAGCAATTCATGGGTCCCAGCCTGCATAATATGATTTTATGAACGGCTAGAATTAGATGGCGGACCCATTCATCTTGGGGTCCCACTTAATAGGTTAGGTTTGGTCAATTTGAGAGGTCTATGATCATTTGATCATTTGATCTTTATCAATCAATTAATGGGTCCCAGCCCGCATCATATGATTTTATGAACGGTTAGAATAGAGATGATGGAGCCCATTCCATCTTGGTCCCACTTAAATATATTAGGTCAATTTATTAGGTCTATGATCATTTGATCTTTCTTAATCAATTCATGCCTGACCAAAGAATAAAACATTTGGAAAAAAACATAAAGATCAAATTAGCAAAAAAAAAAAGGACTCACAAGTTTACTAATTAATAAATTTATTAAAAATAATTCATATCAGTCTGTGCATTTGGTGGTTTCGTGGTTATGCTACGGGATTTTGCTAGTTTTATTTAAATGGGTGTTTTTATTGGTATATATACTTTTGCTAAATATAGAGAATTAGTATGATAAGTCCACAAAATTAGGTCATTAGGTCATCATTTCATGAGCATTTATGGACTTAATTAGGTTTAATTGCATAGAATTGCACTAATTTTATGATTACATGTATTTGAAAATATTTTTGGGAAAATGGTCAAATTGGTCAAAATTCATCGAATTTTCTCTTTTTAGTTCTTTTATGTGTTTTGAATGGAGACAATATTCACATTGATTAAATCTAGGATTTTGAAAATAAAACATGAATTAAAGTCCAAGAGACGGTCACCTAATCACTTGCATTTTTTTTTTTGAGATGAAAGGACTTCATAATCGCCTTTTCAATGCTTGTATGATCATCTAGTTTCTAGATCTTTGATACTGCTTTTTCCGCTCTTTATTTTCACCTTTGTTCTTTTTATTTTCAGTAAGTTCTCTGATTAATTTTACATCACCTTTTATGATTTAAAAACTTCTAATTGTATCTTTATGTTGATTAGAAACTTTCTATTTATGTTATTTGCATGATCTATGGTTGGAAAGTAAGTAGCTGCATTCTTTAGAATTAGGTTTCATGTTTAAATTATATTTTGTTGCTGAAAATCAAAGTTTGTGGACGATTATAAAGATTAAAAGCGGACTTGGTATATGAATAGTAAAAAATTCTGCACGGTTTCACCAATTTGACTCGACTGTGTTTCGAAAAGTGCACGACTTAAAAACCAGGAAAATGTGGGTGTTTTTCCTTGAAAAATAGCAGATTTAAATTTTACAATAAGGACTTTCAGACCCCCAAATTTCAGCCAAGAAACCCCTCGGGAAGTGGGTTAACTAGTGGCCTAAACAGGGGGTACTCAGCAAGATCGTAGCAGACTTCAGCACAAGCTGGTTCAACTAGGCATCTTTAGGAGATAATAACTTTTTCATCTTAATTCCTTTTTCACTTTTTTTTTGTTGTGTTTATGCCATCATCAAGGTTCGAATTCCAACCATTATATCTAGGTTTGGATCATCTTAGGTAGGTCGTACAGTCCAATGAGAACAGGCATGTGCACAAGTTTTTCCATACTTGGAATTTCTCAGCATTCATCAGATTTTTATAAACTTGCATTAAAATTGCATTCTTACATTTAGGAAATCATAAATCATCCATATTTGCATTGTGATTTTTTGGCAATAAGATTAATCTAGGTAATTTTATATTAAATTGGTTGTTTGATGAGTTTGTTACTTTTGCAGGTTAGAGTTAGAATAGGACTGAATAACCTAGGTTTCCTTTCATAGCTTCGGTTTATTTCTTATTTGGAAAGTTGTAATTATTAATTTTCAGTATTTGGACAAGTTTTGTATAGTTTAATTAGTTTCTATTTAGGCTTGATTTAGTTTCCAATTAGGATAAGTTAAAAGTTGGAAAGTTTCATAACAAGCTTTGCTCCGTGTGGATCGACCTGGACTCACCAGATTATTACTACATCGCGGCCCTGCACTTGGGGCTGTCGACCATAGTACCAATGAGATGTAAAATAAATTTTCTAGAATATTTTGTGTGTAGAACTAATTAAGATAATGCATTAATTTAATTTTTTTTGAACGGATTCTCTATTTAAACTTCTATCACATTATCTCTACTAAATTTGGTGCATTAAGAAAGAAGAGTTGGTCGATGACTCTATTATCTATTTAGACTTCTATCACATTATCTCTACTAAATTGGTGCATGTTGGATCCTCTGGATTGACTCTAGGATGTGGACATACACCCAATTCACATATGGACTCAGTTACCTTCTTGTAATTCTTTACCTTGGGTTTGCGGTATGGTAAGCATTAATCGGTCTAAATCCTATTTACTTGGATTGCATCAGTTGTTGGATTTTTAATCCTTGCAATCTTGCCACATACTGTCACTTGTAATTTGTTAAATTTCATGAAAGTAGTCAAACATAACAATTTGCACAGCCATGGGATATTTTGTTCCGTGCAGTTAAATTCTATTAATATTTGAAATTTTAAAACCTATTTTGCATGTATTTTGGAACCTTCTTATCCCAAAATATCCAGTTTTTAATTCAATTACTTAGAATGCATGGAGCTGAATTAGATTGTTATATCTTTATAGCTAAGATACTGATGTGTTTAGAGAACCTATAATTAAAGATATCCTTGGAAGAAATTGGTGAAGACAGGATATCTTGTAGATGTTATTACACTTGTTAGCGTAATTATTAGATGCAATTGTCATTGTAATTTATAAGATAGAGTTTTGCATGTTGTGGGAGCGAGAGAGGAGAGAGAGAGGGAGAGAGAGGAGAGGGAGAGTAGAGAGAGAGAGTCTTGGGGACGTGCTATTTCAAACCTGAACCTCAAGCAAGGAAGTTTCGTAATGGTCCAATGCCTTGAAAGGCTATAACAACTAGGTCACGGTTGACGAAAGAGAACAGCTACAGGATGATTCTAATTCACTGAAAGTAGTGATGCAGAACTTTGATGTTCTAGAGTTCTTCTTCTTTATTTATTTTTCCAAAACAAGTTCAAGAGCATTTATGGTTTTCTAAACCCACAAAGAGAGATAACTAGAGAGAGATGGAGGTAAAGGAAAGAGAATACCGTTAGTATCTCTTAAAAGAGCGAGGAAGAAGGATTACCAGGGTTCAGCACGTCGCGGACTACAAAAATACCTGTTAGGTATTTTTTTGTAATTGGCCTAATTCATGTTGGACAAAATCTGGGGGTCTTTGAGTTGTATCTTTTATTTAGAAAAGGACCTCCGAAGATAAAAAAGGGCAGGACTCTAAGAAGAAAAGTCTGGAAAGCATTAAAAGAAGAAAGCTGGAAGAAAATAGTTTTGATTTTCCGGTTATCTTCCATCCAGCAAGGAGTCTGCTCGACGCGTCCACATCTTCGCTCGAGCGATAGTGAGAAGAACCTCATTTGCTCGAGCGGAATGAAGGGTTCGCTTGAGCAACAGGTGCGCAGAAAATGGGAAAGTCTCTTATGTTGCACGAATTTGTTTCCCTTTGAGACTCTATTTCCCAAGTGAGTCCTACTTGTGCTCTAAGTATTAGGCACGAATTTGGGGCTATATATAGGGTATTACTCTCAACCCTAAGTATCACCACTCTCATTAATCTAAGTCAGAGAGCTCATTAGAGATCACTTTATTCTTTAGAATTATTGAGAGATTGTTCTGAAGGCTGCTCTAGAAGGTCACTGTTGCTTCTGCTTTTCGAAGGAGAAGATAGTCCATCTTGACTGGCAATGTGTGAGGAGATCAAGTAAGGAGAACGGGGCACGGTGGATGTTGTTGTCAGTGGATTTTTTGCAAGAATAACTACAGTCCTTTAGTTCGAGGTACAGACCAGGTAAGGAGCTAGTGAGTACATCTTGTAAACTGTTCGTGAACTCTTGATTTCTTGTTCGTGGTTTTTCTCCCTGGATAGGGTTTCCACGCTATATTTTGTGTCTGCCTTCTTGTGGTGATTGCTTGGTAGATAGCGATTTCTAGATTGTCTGATTGGTTATTTCGTGTGCATTGATTGTTAAATTAAGAACTAGTAGTAATCCATTCTGGTAGCCCAATAAAATTAGTCTTTCAATTGGTATCAGAGCAGGTTGCACTATTTTATTGTGTTGATCCCATATTTGCTAGAATGGATATCTATCGCGGAAGGCACTTCAACCAATAAGCCTCTTCTATTGGATGGTAGCAATTATGCTTATTGGAAAGTCAGGATGGCTGACTTCTTGAAAGCCATAGATCTGAAAGTTTGGAAATTTTTTATGAATGACTATTCCTTGCCCATTATTACTGCTGATAGGGTAACTGGTCTAAACCTGAAGATAAGTGGACTAATGATGATGAGTTGGCTACCACTTGTAACTCTAAAGCATTGAATGCTATTTATAATGTAGTTAATATGTCTGAGTTTCGATAGAATTTCTACATGCACTACTGCGAAAGAAGCTTAGGATATTCTGCAAATTGTGCATGAAGGCACTAAAATTGTTAAACAGACGAAACTTCAGAAATTGTATACAGCCTTCGAAACATAAAGATGGAAGATGATTGAAACTTTTGATGATTTCAATTTGAAGCTGAATGCAATTTGTGAATGATACCTTTACTTTTGGGAGAACCAATTCCTGAAAATAGGATTGTGAAAAAGATTCTACAGTATCTTCCTGAAAGGTTTGATGCAAAAGTTGTGGCTATTGAGGAGAATAAAATTGAATATTCTCAAAGCTAAAGAATTAGTTGGCAACCTTCAGACTTTTTGAAGCAAACCTAATGAACTAATGTGAAATCAAAATCCAGTGATATTGCTTAAGAGGCCTCCAAAGAATCATTTAGAAAATTGCTAGTGATTCTGAATTATGATTCCGAGGATATTAGATCCCCAAGTTGCTGTGTCAGTTTATGAAGCAATTTCAGGCATTCATGAAGGGAAGAAAAGTGATTTAAAAATCCCTAAAATTTTTATAAAAATGAAATCTTTAAAGGGATTCAATGTTTTTGAGTGTCATGATTATGGACATATTGCTCGGTGACTGTTCTAACAAAAAGCCAAAAAGAAGGCTTTAAATTGACTTGGGATGCTGATACTTCTGAAGAAGATGAATTAAAAAATCCGCGTCTGACAAGCCTGACGCTAGCAAAAAAAAATTCATCGCATTCATGGCAACTTCGTTTCTGTTACTCCACCAATGTCTGAGAATGAGACTGATCACGAGATTAGTGAGTCAGAGACAGAACATGATTGGCAAGCTGAATATCAGATTTTATTTGAAAAATCCATGAAGATGCTAAAGATGAATGAAAAAGTGGCTACAAGCTGGAAAGAATCTGAAGAGTTAAAATACTTCTTTGAAGCCTGAATTGTCAGAAGCTCTTACAAAAGTTAGTTACTTAGAGGAAGAAAATAACAGGTTGGCAGATATAATTGACTTGCTGAGCCCAAAAGTGTGCTTTGACTGATCATGACATGAAGACCTTGAAAGCTGAAAATACTGACTTGCAAGGAAGACTCAAGATAGTTCTTTTCTGAGTTAGAAACAAGCAAGGCTTCACTAAACAGGATGAATACAGGGTCCAAAAAAATTGATGACATCCTCTGCAGTCAAAAGGCAAAGACAGACATGTATGGCATTGGCTACGCTGACGGGGCATCTACATCTAACGCCAAAGTACTGACAGTTTTGTTTCAAAATTCAGTTGTTACTAATCCTATTCTTCATGTTGCAAATACAGCTGCCAAGAAGAAAAATGTGTCATGTTGTGAAAGAATTCTCACTTGTCCTCATTGTGGAATTAAAGGACACATTAGACCCCATTGCAATAAGCTGCGAAAGTCACCAAATCAAAAGCAATGGAAAACACAGAAGACTGAGCTGGACAAGAATACCAAAGCTGTTTGGGTTAAGAAAGAAGATCTGTCTTCAGTGTTGGTACACACTTTGCTGAAGCACTTAAATTTGAAGGGTGTGTGCCGAAGCTTCATCGCCCCTGATTTGCGGGATCATGCCCCCACCCCAGTGCTGATACCGAGATCTTTCTGAGGGGGAGTCAAAATTGAGGGGAGCTGCAGAATCCAGATTGACAGAAGCTGCTTGAAGATAATTATTTGTCAATTATGGCAAAAAATGGGGAGAATAATGAAGCTAGGGGAGAAAATAGGTAAAGATCTACAGGAGCTGATTTTTTTTATGAAAATAATTATATTTTGGGTTTTCTTTTGGGTAGATCATTTGTACGAGTTTTGTCCATGAATTGCCAAAGAGGGAGATTGCTAGGTATTTTTTTTGGAATTGGCTAATTCATGTTGGACAAAACTCTAGGGTCTTTTGAGGTTGTATCTTTTATTTAGAAACGGACTCCGAAGATAGAAGAGGGAAGAACTCTAAGAAAAAAAAACTGAAAGCATTAGAAGAATAAAGCTGGAAGAAAAGAGTGCCGATTTTCCATATCTTCCATCCAGTAAGGAGTCCGCTCGAGCGCCTACATCTTCGCTCGAGCGATAGCGAGACAGAACCTCATTCGCTCGAGCGGATGAAGGGTTTTCTCGAGCGAAAAGTGCGCAGAGAAACGGGAAAGTCTCCTATTTCCACGAATTTATTTCCCTTTGAGACTCAGCTATTTCCCAAGTTGAGTCCTACTTGTGCACTTGTTAGTGCCACATTCCTATGAGCACTTGTTTTTGTATTGTCAATTCCGGGGTCGAAGAATCCAAGACCTTGCCTCTCAGAATTTCTCAAGGAAAATCAAGTTTGAAGGCAGAAGATCAAGTCTTGGAAGGCCCGGATTCATAAAGGAAGACGTCCATATGTGTGCCAACCTATTAAGGTAAATGGGACTCTAAACCAACCAAGACATGGCCCTAAAAACCCTTAGTTTATTGGCTTATTTAATAGGGTTTTAGAGATTGTTTTTTCAGATTTTTGAAGACACAAACAGGCCTCAGAAGTCGGCTATCCGCCATGGTTTTCGGTTACCTCGCGGCTAGCCGCAATGAACAGTAACATCACTATTCACTGTTCACTGTTCACTAGCCGTTTGAACAGTAACACTATTCACTGTTTGAACAGTAACACTATTCACTATTCACTGCTCACTGCTCACTGTTCACTAGCCGTTTTGAACAGTAATACTATTCATTATTCATTGTTCACTAGCCGTTTTTATGACCGTTGGAACGCTTTCTATAAATAGAAAACGCCCTAAATCATCCCTAAGGCTTGGAAAATCATTCCCAAGGCCTCCAAGATCATGAGAGCTCATGTCCTAACCATTGTGTATCATATTAGAGCCCTCATAGATCATTCCACACACACTATGAGCTTTGTTGTCAAATCTAGCTAAGAGCTTCATTAGCTTAAGGAAAGTGTGATGTGCGGAGACAATATTGCCTAGGGAAGAACTTGAGCTATCATAGTTTATTATCCAAATCCCTAAACCAAAGACCTGATCTTCCCTTGACTGAGCACAACGTTGGAGCATCATCATCAACATCAAGGAAGCATTTGCAAGAGGCATCAAAGCTTAGAGCTGCGGTGACAAGTTCCAAAGAGCATCCTCCGGACTTCGTCAAAGAGGCAAGTGGCAACCTCCAGACTTTGTCAAAAAGAGGCAAGTGTTCTTCGCCCTCCATTCAAATTATATCTTTGTGATAGTGGATTGTTTCTGCGTGATTCAACCACTTAAAAAATTGTGATAGTGGATTGTTTCTGTGTGATTCAACCACTCTAAAGTTGTGTGTGGGGAGTAGATCTTTGTGATCGAGCCTCGTGAACAAAAATGGGGAGTAGATCTGTGTGGTCGAACCTCGTGAATAAAATTTATGTAGAATCAGTACTTGTGTAGTTGATTCTTCATAGTGGAACCAGGGGACTGTGTGACCCTTGAGAGTGGATGTAGGTCTGTGTGACTGAACCACTATAAATCCCTTGTGTCAATTTCTCTATCTCTATCTCTTGTGCTTGATTTATATATCTATATGTTGTGGAGAATGATATGAATGATATTTAGTTTAATTGACACACATCCACTTGTGCGAAAACAACATTGATCATATTGGTAAATCAAATCTTGTTTAGCACACACTCTTTAACAAATATTCATTTGAGCACATTGATATAAATCATAAGTGAATTTGTGAAGAGTGTTGAACTCACACTTGTGCTTACTAATATGAAACTAATTGTCTTATCTTTGATTGTTTAAGCACTCATACATTGAACACATATTCCGCATAAGTTGTGATTCTCATTTGCTGTTCATTATGTTCTTGTTACTAGTTGGGATTTAAAATTGGACTAAGATGTTTTAATTGGGAAAAGAATTCCATTAGTCCTTTTCACCCCCCCTCTAGGATACTTTCATTGGCCCTAGCTGCACTTTCGAACATTAACGTTTTAAAGGAGGAAACGGGAGGAGACGGGGAGACTCCTCACTTGTTGGCTAGGAGAGTGGGAGGAGACGGAGACTCCTCACGTGTGGGTTTGCCCAGCGTAATTCCATGTGTGGTAGCTATGGAACTGACTTGTAATTCTGTGTGATTCACGTAAAACACTTCTCTAATGCTTATATCCTCACCAACAAGAAACATGATTCATATACTTGGTGAATCTCAAGTTGTTGTCCTCCATTAAATGTAAATCTCTTTCGATCTTGTCTATTGTTTTGGAATCAACAATTCATTTTGCTTATGTTCTTGATACGGTTTATTTTCGTTAAATGCAAAATTGAATGAGATGTGATATTGATGTCCCATCTCATATTTTTCAAATCAGTTGTTTTGTCTTTTTGAAAATAAATATGATTTGAAAAATGAATTTTCCATTGATTTTAAGTTTTTACTTAAATGGAAAATTATACAATTGATTTTCATTTTGGGCCATGTTTAGATACTTGCTTTCAAAATGAGATTTTCAATTAGTACTCATCCATTCATCATTATGTCTTTCCATGATTAGCAACATCTTGAGAAATTTGATCAATATAAGCCTTTAATTGTTATATTTGAGAACTCCCTAGTTTCATGCCTTACATCTTCTTCATGCATTACATCGGTATATTCATTGTCATCATATTGAAAAAAAGAAGAGAATGATTTTAAGGGGGAGTAGACATCTTTAAGATGATCAAATGAGAATTTCATATTTGAGGATCATGGAGACACATATATGAATATGATGAATATTTATTTTTAAGTTTTTTTTAAAAAAACAAACCATTTTTAATTGAGAATGCCATTAACTTTTATAGGTACATCTTATGTATTTCTCATATTGCCACATCCATGAGTTTTTAGTTCTGGTATTTTTCTAAGATATGGATGTTTTATCTTGATCATCACTATGCTCTGTATTGTGTTTTTTCTTTTGTGTGATGATTTTGCAAGTCATATGCTCCTCTATTTGTAAATTCCTATCTTGATGACTTGTTTGGAATGCAATGTACCCAATTCATCATTTTAGATTATAATCGCTTATTTTGATGATTGAATTCATTTCGTGATTGCATTCATCCTCATAACATTCATTATTGCCTTTGTAAGTTAAATTTTTCTAAGAATTGAATATTATGGTTTTGGATTTTATTTTCTTTGGTATCATAATGCATGTTCCTATCATATGTTTTTAAATGGATTGATTTTCTTTTGGAACCTCATGCATTCCTCATAATCATTGTATATGCTTCATAGTTATATCAGTATGATTATGCAGGTTCCTCACTACGGTTAAGTGGTGAACAAAAGGTCAATGAAATGAAATTTCATATGATCTTATTGAGTCCTTACTCTTCAATCGGTTTGTATCATTGAAGGACCTTAGAGAATCCTTAAATGGATCATGGAATTGATATGGACTTCTTAGTTGATTTATATAGTTCAATCCATCTTAGTATGATTACATCTCTTTATAGTCAAATCTTTGATATCATACTTGCTAACCCCTCTATGCTTATAGGTGAATCTTTTTATGTCCTTGATATCATAATATGCTAAATATTGATATCTCTCACTTCTCCTTATCTCTCTATAGTACTCCATATGCTTCATCGGGACATCTCTTTGTCGATTTGTGAAAAAAAGGGGGAGAATAAATGGATTGAATCCTGAAAATGGATAGATTAAACAAAGGGGGAGAGTGTAGAACAAAGGGTAAAAACACACTCTATCTATGATATATTGTGACTATCAATTAAGGGGGAGCAGCAATCCCACCATAGAATGTGTATGTCAATCTCTTATGTAGGTATATCTTTAAGAGACAAAGCACATTCTCAGGGGGAGTATTTAGAGTCATGAGTCTTTGAGTTGTAATTGTTGTATCTTTTATAAAGATCATGTACTCTTGTAATCTTTGTTGTATTTGAGTCCATTTGTTGTATTTCGATCAAGAATAGCTGTTTTGCCACGAAATTAACAAAGGGGGAGATTGTTAGTGCCACATTCCTATGAGCACTTGTTTTTGTATTGTCAATTCCGTATCGAAGAATTCAAGACATTGCCTCTCAGAATTTCTCAAGGAAGATCAAGTTTGAAGGCAGAAGATCAAGTCTTAGAAGGCCCGGGTTCATAAAGGAAGACGTCCATATGTGTGCCAACCTATTCAGGTAAATGGGACTCCAAACCAACCAAGACATGGCCCTAAAAACCCTTAATTTAATGGCTTATTGAATAGGGTTTTAGAGATTGTTTTTCAGCTTTTTCAAGACTCAAAATAGGCCTCAAAAGTCGGCTAACCGCTATGGTTTTCGGTTACCTCGCGGCTAGCCGCATGAACAGTAACATCACTATTCACTGTTCACTGTTCACTAGCCGTTTGAACAGTAACACTATTCACTGTTCACTAGCCATTTGAACAGTAACACTATTCACTGTTCACTAGCCATTTGAACAGTAATACTATTCATTATTCACTGTTCACTAGCCGTTTTATGACCGTTGGAAAGCTTTCTATAAATAGAAAAACGCCCCAAATCATCCCTAAGGCTTGAAAAATCATTCCCAAGGCCTCCAAGATCATGAGAGCTCATGTCCTAACCATTGTGTATCATATTAGAGCCCTCATAGATCATTCCACACACACTATGAGCTTTGTTTGTCAAATCTAGCTAAGAGCTTCATTAGCTTAAGGAAAGTGTGATGTGCGGAGACAATATTGCCTAGGGAAGAACTTGAGCTATCATAGTTTATTATCCAAATCCTTAGACCAAAGACCTGATCTTCCCTTGACTGAGCACAACATTGGAGCATCATCATCAACATCAAGGAAGCATTGCAAGAGGCATCAAAGCTTGGAGTTGCGGTGACAAGTTCCAAAGAGCATCCTCCGGACTTCGTCAAAGAGGCAAGTGGTAACCTCCAGACTTTGTCAAAAAGAGGCAAGTGTTCTTCGCCCTCCATTCAAATTATATCTTTGTAATAGTGGATTGTTTCTGCGTGATTCAACCACTTTAAAAATTATGATAGTGGATTGTTTCTATGTGATTCAACCACTCTAAAGTTGTGTGTGGGGAGTAGATCTTTGTGATCGAGCCTCGTGAACAAAAATGGGGAGTAGATCTGTGTGGTCGAACCTCGTGAATAAAATTTATGTAGAATCAGTACTTGTGTAGTTTGATTCTTCATAGTGGAACCAGGGGACTGTGTGACCCTTGAGAGTGGATGTAGGTCTGTGTGACTGAAGCACTATAAATCCCTTGTGTCAATTTCTCTATCTCTATCTTTTGTGCTTGATTTATATATCTATATGTTGTGGAGAATGATATGAATGATATTAGTTTAATTGACATGCATCCACTTGTACGAAAACAATATTGATCATATTGGTAAATCAAATCTTGTTTAGCACACACTCTTTAACAAATATTCATTTGAGCACATTGATATAAATCATAAGTGAATTGTGAAGAGTGTTGTACTCACACTTGTGTTACTAATATGAAACTAATTGTCTTATCTTTGATTGTTTAAGCACTCATACATTGAACACATATTCCGCATAAGTTGTATTCTTATTTGTGTTCATTATGTTCTTGTTCCTAGTTGGGATTAAAATTGGACTAAGATGTTTTAATTGGAAAAAGAATTTCATTAGTCCTATTCACCCCCCTTCTAGGACACTGTCATTGGCCCTAGCTGCACTTTTAATACTCTCAACCCTAAGTATCACCACTCTTATTAATCTAAGTCAGAGAGATCATTAGAAAGAGTTTATTCTCTAGAGCTATTGAGAGATTGTTCTGGCTGCTCTAGAAGGT
Source organism: Litsea cubeba (assembly GCA_012931725.1). Lineage (NCBI taxonomy): Eukaryota > Viridiplantae > Streptophyta > Magnoliopsida > Laurales > Lauraceae > Litsea > Litsea cubeba. The sequence goes on from CM022945.1 coordinate 43,305,549, forward strand.
CACTGTTGTTTCTACTTTTCGAATGAGAAGATAGTCCATCTTGACTGGCAAGCTGCGAGGAGATCAAGTAAGGAGAACGGGGCACGGTGGATGTCATGTCAGTGGATTCTTTGCAAGAATAACTACAGTCCTTAAGTCGAGGTACAGACCCAGGTAAAGAAGCTAGTGAGTACATCTTGTAATTTTTCGTGAACTCTTGATTTCTGGTTCGTGGTTTTTCTTCCTGGATAGAGTTTACACGCTATATTTTGTGTCTGTCTTCTTGTGGTGATTACTTGGTACATAGCTAGTTCTAGATTGTCTGATTGGTTATTTCCGTTGTGCATTTATTGTTAAATTAAGAACTAGTAATTATCCATTCTGGGTAGCCCATAAAATTGGTCTTTCAATACCAAGCTCGGAAACACCCAGATTGCGAAACAACGGAGGCCAAAGTCCCTAGTCGATGGAGGCAATGGAGATGATAATGATTCGTCGACATCAAACGGACGGTGGGGGCCTTGCTATTGCAAATAGGTTGGCGAGGGAGGAGGAGGGTGAAATTGGCTGAGGGAGAGAGTTATAGTAGGTGAAAATGAGGAATAGTTGAAATAGGGAGGGATAAAATGATGAAAAGGAGTTTTCTAGTTGCGCCATCGTAATATAAATTGCGACATCACAACATAAATTGCAGTATCGCAACATAAATTGTGACATCGTAACATTTATTGTGATATCGCAAATAAAAAAAACTTTTTTTAGCCAGCACAGGCGTATGGACATTATGAAAAATGTATGGATAAAATTGCCCACTTTAATAACAAGGGGGAGTAATCAATGACTCTTGATTACCGTACATAAACTTTTCCGAAAATAAATATTAAGGCAATGGGAGGACATGCCATGTGAATGAGTGTGTTGAAGTTGGAGTTGTAGGCCCACCATATTTATTGCTCATGCCTAGATCCTTTCGTTTCTTCCAATGTAAGACTTAAAATAAAGGGCATTGCTATTCACACCACATGAATTCTATGGTGCACCACATTCGGATTGGACACTGAATATGTGACATTTGATCTGATGCAGCAGCCGTGGATAAAATGAGTAAAAAAGGGTGAACGCCTGATATTGAGTTTTTTCCAAGAATAGCACCATCAAATAAACTAATTCCCATAATAGCATCCATTTAAAAATAATACCCAGAATAGCATCCCTAGCCTACGTGGCATATCCAATCCTGGAGTCAAGCTGTTTTGTCCAATCCCCTTCGCCAGTTGGACAAAATGCTATGTCAGCATTATACCTTTTCAAGCAAGAAAAAAGACAAAAAAGAGGGTCTTTATACAATTACAGAAAATTGCTTCACATCCTCTCCACAGCATCTCAGCACCTGCACCTCCTCCGACCATGCGTTCCTCGTCACGTCGGCCGGCACTGGATTGACACGAGCACGCCATACCCTTCCATGGTTCTGACGGATCTGCGGCTAGAGAAGTGGCCTCATCGCCGCGCCCTTCCATGGCTCTAGCGGAGCCGCGGCTAGAGAGGCCGCCGGAATTGCGGATGCAGCCACACCCAAGCCCAGCCTCATAACTCTGTCCACAATCTTCAACCACAAGACCCATCTCATACTTGTGAACCCAATTCAAAAGTCGACTCTGCAACATCTCTCTGATGTCTCCACCCAACCAAACACCCCTCTACCCACTCGAACCCACCTTTGCTCTGACCACTTCCAACTCACGATCCATCTCAGTATTCCACCCTCCACTCATCTCCAAAACCAATCCACAAACGTTCCAAGCAGATCTAAACCAAACATCAACACCATCTGCATGTTCCACATTTTCAACACTGTCGCTATCAAACAATCCCATGTCGGGACTTATTCACTTACTGGAAACAGATCCCCCCTCTGCATATCCTCCTACTTCATCTCCACTTTCAGACCGGAACACGCATCACCCCTACCATGCCCACTTACCTATTCCACCTTCAGAAAACCAGCACCTACACCTTCATCCATGACCAGCAACCCAACCACATGACCCGTCTGTGCATTGCCACACCTTTTCACCATCCTTTCACATCTCTGCATCACATCTCAAAACCTGCAAAGACCATATCAACTTTCCATATCAACTTCCACTCAGCCCATTCAACCTATCCTACATCACAGACCCTGAGTACATCACCGTCTTCTATCTTTCTCCCCAGCTTCTTCTTTACAGCTATAACCCACCTCCTTTCTCTTCACTCCCCACCTCTCCCTGTTTTCCTCTTCTTCTTTTTGTTTTTATCCATCATCTCTTCAACATGTATCAACAAGATAGCCCACCTCTCTGTACTAATCCAATTCCAGCCAAACAAACACCATACATCCTCACCACTTTACATGAAACCCACTTCACAAATTCCAACATCAAAAGGCAGCAATAGCTATCTTCCATTTCACTCCCTTATCCTCCTAACCAAATAATCTCACAAATCTGGCCCCACTTCATTCGAACCCATCTCAAGAGTAAATGTTTTGATTGAGTTTCTGCTGGATCGATTTGGCACAAAAATTGTAATATCTTACAGTTGAATTTGGTGGGCCAATCGATTTTTTTGGACGATCAAATCTGGCCACGGATCCGTCGGAACCATGGAGGGTGCGGCGTGCTCGTGTCAATCCAATGCGGGCCGGCGTGACGAGGAACGCATGGTCGGAGGAGGTTCAAGTGCTGACATGCTGTGGAGAGGATGTGAAGCAATTTTCTGTAATTGTATAAAGACCCTCTTTGTTTTTTCTTTTTTCCTGCTTGAGAAGGTATAATGCTGACATAGCATTTTGTCCGGTTGGCGCGAGGGGATTGGGCAAAACAGCTGGACTCCAGGATTGAAAATGCCAGGTAGGCTCGGGATGCTATTCTGGGTATTATTTTCAAATGGGTGCTATTATGGGAATTAATTTATTTGATGGTGCTATTCTTGGAAAAAACTCTGTTATATTAACCATGGGACCGTTTGACAATATATTTCATCTCCTCTCAGGACGTAATACAATTATGACTTGATGGGACTTATATATCTCAATCTTTATTTTTTCAATTTTTCTCTTTTGTGAGTTTTTCAATGGAGCAAGTGACGTGTTTGTTGGGCAACTCCGCAACTGGCCCAGATTTACAAGTGGATACTCAAGCCGGGCCCATTTAGCGTGTGATCTAGATCCGGGCCCATTTAGCCGAGATTAAAAAAATTGACATTTGAAGAAAAGTAAAGATGTAGAAATACCATAGAAAAAATCTTATTTTGTAAAAATTAAAAGAGGAAAACCCTCATATTATATTTTAGGCATATTTATCTAGATTCCTTGGAAATGTAAATTTTCACATAGGGTATTGATTTGGCACCACACGTTTTAATGTGCACC